>BTHU01000015.1:808646-1415374 GCA_036184795.1 Tokudaia tokunoshimensis | reverse complement strand
CTGATGTAATTTTGGTACTTGGTATCTGTCAAGGAAATTGTCCATTTCCTCAAGATTTTCTAGTTGTGTTGAATACAGGTTTTTGTAGTAGGATCTGATGATTTTTTGAATTTCCTCAGTTTCTGTTGTTATCTCTCCCTTTTCGTTTCTGATTTTATTAATTTGGATACTATCTCTGTGCCCTCTGGTTAGTCTGGCTAAGGGCTTATCTATCTTGTTGATTTTCTCAAAGAACCAACTCCTCGTTTTGTTGATTCTTTGTATGGTTTTATTTGTTTCTACTTGATTGATTTCAGCCCTGAGTTTGATGATTTCCTGCCTTCTACTCCTCTTTGGTGTATTTGCTTCTTTTTGTTCCAGGGCTTTCAGGTGTGCCATTAAGCTGTTAGTGTATGCTGTCTCCCGTTTCTTTTTGGCGGCACTCAGGGCTATGAATTTTCCTCTTAGCACTGCTTTCATTGTGTCCCCTAAATTAGGGTATGTTGTGCCTTCATTTTCATTAACTTTCAAAAAGTCTTTGATTTCTTTCTTTATTTCCACCTTGACCAAGTTATCATTGAGTAGAGCATTGTTCAGCTTCCATGTCTACGTGGGTTTTCTTTTGTTTTTGTTGCCATTAAAGACCACCCTTATTCCATAGTGATCTGATAGGAGGCATGGGATTATTTCTATCTTCTTATATCTGTTGAGGTCTGATCTGTGACCAATTATATGGTCAATTTTGGAGAAGGTACCATGAGGAGCTGAGAAGAAGGTGTATTCTTTAGCTCTAGGATGAAATGTTCTATATATATCAGTTAGTTCCATTTGGTCCAAGGCTTCAATTAGATTCACTGTGTCCCTGTTTAGTTTCTGCTTTCCTGAACGATCCATTTCAGAGAGCGGGGTGTTGAAGTCACCCACTATTATTGTGTGAGGTGCGATGTGTGCTTTGAGTTTCAGTAAAGTTTCTTTTACGAATGAGGGTGCCCTTGCATTTGGAGCATAGATATTCAGAATTGAGAGTTCTTGATGGTGGATTTTTCCCTTGATCAGTATGTAGTGTCCTTCTCTGTCTTTTTTGATGACTTTAGGTTGAAAATCAATTTTATCTGATATTAGGATGGCTACTCCACCTCGTTTCTTGGGGCCATTTGCTTGTAAAATTGTTTTCCAGCCTTTTACTCTGAGGTAGTGTTTGTCTTTGACACTGAGGTGCGTTTCCTGCATGCAGGAAAATGCTGGGTCCTGTTTACGTATCCAGTCTGCTAGTCTATGTCTTTTAATTGGCGAATTGAGACCATTGATATTAAGAGAGATTAAGGCATAGTGATTATTGCCATCTGCCATTCTTGACGCTATCTTTATGTTTGAGTGGTTATCTACTTTTGGGTTTGATTCAAGAAGGTTATTATCTCATTTTTTCCTGGGTGTTGTTTCTCTCCCTGTATTGGAGGTTTCCACCTATTATCCGTTGCAGGGCTGGATTTGTGGAAAGATATTGTGAAAATTTGGTTTTATCATGGAATATCTTGGTCTCTCCATCTATGGTGATTGAGAGTTTTGCTGGGTATAGTAGTCTAGGCTGGCATTTGTGCTGTCTTCGTGTCTGCATGAGATCTGCCCAGGATCTTCTGGCTTTCATAGTCTCTGGTGAGAAGTCTGATGTGATACGGATAGGTCTTCCTTTTTATGTTACTTGGCCCTTTTCTCTTACTGCTTTTAGTATTCTTTCTTTGTTTAGAACATTCGGTGTTTTGATTATTATGTGACGGGAGGTATTTCTGTTCTGGTCCAGTCTGTTTGGAGTTCTGTAGGCTTCTTGTACGTTCATCGGCATCTCTCTCTTTAGGTTAGGGAAGTTTTCCTCCATAATTTTGTTGAAGATGTTTACTGGCCCTTTAAGTTGCAAATCTTCACTCTCATCTATACCTATAATCCTTAGGTTTGGTCTTCTCATTGCGTCCTGGATTTCCTGGATGTTTTGGGTTACACGTTTTTTGCATTTTGCATTTTCTTTGACTGTTGAGTCGATGCTTTCTATGGAATCTTCAGCACCTGAGATTCTTTCTTCCATCTCTTGTATTCTATTGTTGATGTTTGCATCTATGACTCCTGATTTCTTCCCAAGGTTTTCTATCTCCAAAGTTGTCTCCCTTTGTGATTTCTTAGTTGTTTCTACTTCCTTTTTCAGTTCCTGGATGGATTTGCTGAGATCCTTCACTTGTTTGTTTGTATTTTCCTGTATTTCTTTAAAGTATTTTTGCATTACCTCTTTCAGGATTTCTTCCTGATGACCCACGTTCTCCTGCATTTCTCTGAGCGATTTTTGTGTTTCCTCCTCATGGAATTCCATCTGTTGATCCATCGTCTCCTGCATTTCTTTAAGCAGTTCTCGTGTTTCCTTTGTAAGGGCATCTAATTGTTGATTCATTTCTTTAAGCAATTTTTGTGTTGCCTCCTTATGGGCATCCATCTGTTGACCCATATTCTTCTGCATTTCTTTATGCAAATTTTGTGATTCCTTTGTGAGTGCATCTACCCGTTGATTCATCTCGTTAAGTGATTTTTGTGTTGTCTCCTTGTGCGCCTCCATCTTTTGATCCATGTTCTCCCACAGTTCTCTAAGCGATTTTTGTGTTTCCTTTGTAAGGGCTTCTAACCGTTGATTCGTGGTCTCCTGTAACTCTTTATGAGATTTATTTGTGTCCTTCTTGTGATCCTCTAATAGGATCATGAGAAGTGATTTTAAATCCAGATCTTGTCTTTCGGGTGTGGTGGGGTATCCAGGACTTGCTGCTGTTGGAGAGTTGGGTTCGGATGGTCCCACATTACTTTGATTTCTGTTAGTAATTTTCCTACGTTTGCCTTTTGCCATCTGGATACCTCTGGTGTTAGTTGGTCCTGCTGCCACTGGCTGTTGGTTGGACCTCCTGTGAGCCTGCAAAGCTATTTCTGCCCCCCTGGATTACCAGGATTCCCCTGGCACCGATTTCTGGGGCCTGCCTGCTCCTGGGTGACTTTGGAGCCCTAATGTGCCTTGCCCCAAGTGATCTTATATTGGGGAGGCCTTGCGCATCCAAAGGCTCAGCCTAGTGGATTCCTGGAGCAGAGGTCGCCAAAGGGAGGCTGGTAGGCTCCTGCCCTGTGCAGGGGTGTGTGATCTCTCCTGGGAGGGGAGGGGGCGTCCCTCTGTCAGGCAGAAGTCCCACAGCAGAGCTGGCGAGCTGGTTACTGCAGATCAGCCCAGCACTTGGGAGCCGCATACACACAAGCCTCCCGAGACCCAAGCGATATTATGCCTGTCTGTCTCAGAACCTGGCTGTCCCAACTTCCCAGTCACTGGAGCAAAGATGGCGGAGGGCACTCTCCGTGGGCCACTCACCCTGCAGACGTGATGGCCTGCAGATCTGGCACCCAGAAGACCACAGCGCTGACCCGTTCTTGGGCGCAGATGGAAGCCCCAACAGGCCGTGTCCCAAGTGATGTTATATTGGGGATAGAGTGTGGGTACCTGTTGCTTCAGCGCAGTCTGCGGGAACAGAGGTCGTGGAAGGAAAGCTGGTAGGCTCCCGCCCAGTGCGGGGTCCCTCTGCCAGGCAGAAGTCCCACAGCAGAGGTGGCGCGCTGGTTACTGCAGATCAGCCCAGCACTTGGGAGCCGCATACACACAAGCCGCCCGAGACCCAAGCGATATTAAGCCTGTCTGTCTCAGAACCTGGCTGTCCCAACTTCCCAGCCACTGGAGCAAAGATGGCGGAGGGCACTCTCCGTGGCGCCGCTCACCCTGCAGACGCGATGGCCTGCCGATCTGGCACCCAGACGACCACAGCGCTGACCCGTTCTCGGGCGCAGACGGAAGCCCCAACAGGCCGTGTCCCAAGTGATGTTATATTGGGATAGAGCGTGGGTACCTGTTGCTTTAGTGCAGTCTGCAGGAACAGAGGTCGTGGAATGCGAAAAAAATCTTTATAATTATTAATGTCATCACCACCATAATAGTGATTGTATAATATTTATGATGGTCTTTATAATTAAAATTTGGGGGCCATTTCCCCTGGATAGATTCCATAGTGGTTTGCTCTTAAGCATCGTTTCACAAAGTTTACACAACAACAAAAGAAAAGTGCAATAGCCTGGTCCAGTAATTCCCTCAAGAACAGGATTTACATGTAGACAGAGTTTTGAAGGTGATCCCAGAAGCATTTGGCATGAGCAGAAGGAAAAGAGGTAACTTCAGCACTGAATCTCTGCCATTCAGAGCAACTGGCCTCGAATCCTGGGCCCCTTTGAAAGACTATGAAGACAGACTGGAGTGGGCAGCTGTCTGCCAAGGGTCAGCTCAGCTGAGAGAAAGGGTCTCACAGGCAGTTATATCCTCCTAAAAGAAAGGGTGTATCCTAAGCACACTATGTCACAAACACAAAGGAACACTTGCATCTTTCCACAGTGTCAGAATTTATTGAGTAACAAATTCACAAGTTTGTCAAAGTTTCAAAGGGAGTAATATGTCAGACACTCCCACTTTCCTTGATAACCTCTGCTGAGGTGAACAGCTTCAATTATTCCAACTTTAATTAGAAATACTAGTAATCAGTCACATAATACACAGTAAATCTATCAGTCTCTGTGTAGCTCTCAAACTTCTTTTGTCTTCCTACTTTTCTTTCTTCCTTTCTTTCTCTTTCATCCTATCTTTCCCTCTATTTGATTGCCTGGTTGCTGTCTGTCCATAGGCTACTCAGTGAAGTTAAAGTCTTCAGAAACCACAGAAGACTTCACCTTTAGTAGTAGGAGAGTAGAAACAGAAACAGAGTGTGCAGTGGTGAGAGAAGCATAGAAGCCAAGATGCAGAGGAGCTGACAAAGCAGCTTGGGTGTGAGAGCAGAGCTACAGACTAAAGTCCAATTGCAGAGGCAAGAGGAAAGGACAAGGTCTAGATGAAGGACTCGACAGACACAGGGACATTCAGTTTCTACAGGGTGAAATACAGGCAGACCACAGTGGATTAGACCATGTTCATGGCAGGAATTAATCCAAACTGAAGCCATGGGGACAGTCACGAGTTCTCCATTTAACCATTCTGAAAACATACAGTGGAAGACAAGGTGAAAGCTTTGCAGGAAATCTTCTCCTAGATTATAATTTTATGATCTTCTTGAAATTGAGACAGTTTTATCTCCATGCAGGGCAGAGAGGCAGATCAGGTCCAGTGCTTTGGGAAAATCCATGTAACAGAATAAATAGAATGTAAGACAAATAAATAAAGGACTGAATGCAGTCCTTCTATTGAATATAGAGAGACTAGAAACAGAATTATGGACAAAAATTAAGCTGTCCTCCACTTTTCATCTCATGATAGGTTAGTCTTGACTTCACTATTCCCAATACATTGTCAGTATCCACACAGTATTAAAGATGCAAAACAAGAATTTTTTTTCAGAGGGCAAAGATGGCATGGCTCCATCTCCCATGGCCATATAAATTATTTTTTTGTGTAAGAACCATGGAATGACAAGGCTTTCTCAATATTACTGTACCCACCAATCCCTGTCGCATGAGATCTCAGTATTCCAATGGAAAATCAGACAAGGATCCTATGAAACAGTTGTGATGAAGCTTCTTCCTTGGTGTCCTGTAGATGCTCCTCACATGCCCTAGGGTGCAGTGGACGCAGAACATCTTACAGCATCTTAGTGTCAGTGAGGGTCCACATCCTTAAAACCTATTAGTCTACATTCAAAGCAAAATGCATTGAACACCCTGAGTGCAGAGATGATGAATCTGTAAAAGCCAAGTGTTTATACAGAATTCTAGAGCCCAAGTCTCAAGACCATTAATGAATCCTACATAACTTCATAATTAGTTAAAGCCAGTGTCCATACCCCAGAGAACCACATCATCCTTAGTGTATCATTTACTTGATCATTATCGATCAGTACTATTAAGAGTAAAAGGTCTTTCTCATGGGTTAAATGTGATATGTCCTGTGCTGGTCCCCTTAGGCAGCACTGCTTGAGGAGTTAGGGAACCCTTGGATGGTTCCTAGAACAATGGGTTCTTAGGAGACCTGATTGTTAATGCATTGAAATGAGTTGCCTCACACTCTGCTGCCTGTGCCAACAGGTGAGCCCTCTATCATGCTGTGCCTGAACCTCTGAAAGCCTAACCTAAAACAAACTCTGCTTCTCAGAAGTTGTTTTATGCCATGGATTTTGAAGGAGTCTTGGAAAGGAGAGAATGGTAATGGGTTTTGAATAGATGTGATTGGTCCACAGCTCCTATGACCTCACAAGGAGCCATTGTGAGAAGCTCACCCATGCAAGGAGGCAGATGGGATGGGATCTTGTCCTTATACTTCAGTAAAGCTAGCTGCAGGTTGGCTAAGAGCAGTTGAATTTAGAATTGTGTTCTGACATCTTTATTCTTCATCTTTCAAATTTAGCATCTGTGATCCCCACTGACCTGAACATAGTGAGTTTGCCTCTTGGTGGGTTTGTGTTGGTGCTTGGATTTCAATTCACTATTTATAGTTTCAGATTTAGTTTGTGCATTTGCATAAGTTTTTTTTTTTTTTTTTTTTTTTTTTTTTTTTTTTTTTTTTTTTTTTTTTTTTTTTTTTTTTTTTTTTTAATTTTATTTTATTTTTTTAATTTACATTCCAAATCACTTCCCCTTTCCCGTTTCCTCCCTCCCCGAAAGTCCCATAAGCCCCCTTCCCTCCCTCTTTTCTCCGTTCAACCCCCTCTCATTACTCTGTCCTGGCGTTCCCCTACATCCAGTCTTTCCAGGACCAGGGGTCTCTCCTTCCATCTTTTTAGAAATCTATTGATATGCTGATTGTGTCTAGGGTATTCTGAGATTCTGGGTCAATATCCCCTTATCAGTGACTTCATACCATGTGTGATCTTTTGTGATTGGGTTACCTCACTAAGGATGATATTTTCAAGTTCTGACCATTTGCCTAGGAATTTCGTGAATTCATTGTTTTTAATTGCAGAGTAGTATTCCATTGTGTAAATATACCACATCTTCTGAATCCATTCCTCCGTTGAGGGACATCTGGGTTCTTTCCAGCTTCTGGCTATTATAAATAAGGCTGCTATGAATATAGTGGAGCATGTGTCCTTATTGCATGCAGGTAAAGTCTCTGGGTATATGCCCAGGAGTGGTATAGCCGGATCCTCCGGAAGTGTCATGCCCAGTTTTCTGAGGAGCCGCCAGACTGCTTTCCAGAGTGGTTGTACCAGCCTGCAATTCCACCAGCAGTGGAGGAGTGTTCCTCTTTCTCCACATCCTCGCCAACAACTGCTGTCTCCTGTGTTTTTAAATTGTCATCCATTTTCTATTATCATATATCTATTAATTTTTGACATTTGTACATTGGCTTCTTTTGTTTTTTTTTTTTAAAAGATTTCTCCAGCCCCCCTCTGCTCATTTAAAAAAAATGTTTTTTTCAATAATTTTGCTTTGCTACATTGTATTCTGGTTTCATATGTGACCTTAACTGTAAAGTAAGGAGTTTCCCTCTGACACTCCTATACATGGATATAGTGAACTTGGATCATTTTTATCTGCTCTGTTACATTGCAGCAGTGCCTGGCATGTGCCTACAATTTTTCCCTTTTGATTAAGATTCCACCTACCCAGCCATGGTTCTAGTTAGGCTCAGTGTATCTCTAGACTATGCCCTTGTGTATTTCAGATAATGACAGAATACCATTCTCAGAGGCTGAGCATGGCTTCTTCCATGACCACCTTGCCTGCTTGTTGTAGATCAATTTTGTGTTAATTAGCATAGCATTATCCTAGAATTCCAAGCTGAATCCACCAAGAACATCAAAGTATCTCTGTCATGTGTTGTCGAACAATGTAAGGATCTATGAAGGAATCTTATTTCATATGTACATGTAGATTTCATCAAGGATAATAACTTACACATTGTGCATACCTGTGTGTGTTATGTTTTTGGCATTAGGGTAATACTGAATTTGTATACTTAAATGATCTTTCCTTTTCTCTCTGGTAAAGCAGCTTGAAAATCATTGATCTCCATTATATTTTATGGCTAGTAGGCAAGATCAGTTTGTTGGTCCTGGGCTATTCTTGTTGGGAGGAAATTGTATTACTTCTTCAAACTTGTACTTACTCTGATCTCCTTACATGTTCATAAGATCCTTAATGTATCATCACACCCAGGATGTAGCAACAGGAAGGCAACAAGTTACCTGTCAGACACCTCCAGCAACCAGGGCACAAGGTCTGCAGCCTTCATCTCCTCGGGAGTCTGAATGAGTAGCTCTCCACTCTATAAGATCATTGTTCCCACTGCACAAGTTGTTGGACAGAGAAATCAGCCACACAACCACCTTGTTATGAAAAGGCAACTATGCCATCTCTGCTGTCCACGTGAGAGAACTACATTTCCCACATCACTCTGAGGGCTTCATGAGCCTGTCCTTTCATTCCCATCAACAAAATTGATGGCCAGATTCAAAGAAGTTCTTGTACTATTTTCACTAAGGAGATAAAGAGGTAAAGGAAGAAGAGGGGAGAAGAGGAGAAGAGGAGCAAGTTGGGCATGTCAAGAAAGAAAAGCAATCAGGGAAGAAAGAGAAAGGACATAATGCTGGGTGATGGGAGAGATGAGCCTGAGTATAGGAAATTCCAGTTTGGCAGCAGAGGGAGTGGTGACAGGGCCCATAGACAAGCAGGGAAAGGAGCAGAATTTCTCTGAAGAGGAGAGTTGTGGGTGTAGGGCTTGGGCACACAAGAGGAGAAGGTTGCATCTTCCTGGTGGTTTCTTGCTTGTTCCAAGATGAACCTCTTGGATGTTGCCTGGGAAACCTACTTCTGTCCTGGGATGCTCAGGCAGGGTGTGGCTATAGAGAAGAGAAGCCACATGATTCCCAGAAGCCTCTTCCTCATAATTTACCCAGTCTTTGGCTGATCTGGTAATATCTTTGTCTTTATCTTCACAGCCTTCTTCCTACAGGACCCAAATGCTATTATCTCATTCAAGGAGTATTCATGCCCCCAAAAGGGATTCCTTGACTTTAATTGAATAAAAATCTACTATGAATAGGTAAGTAGGACTTGCCAGGAAAGGCCAGCATCCTTGGGACTTCTTTGAGCCCAATGCCCACCTTCAGTGTCAGGATTAGAAGGAAACCTAATTGCCATGGTGCTGCAGATGACAGCCAGTGGTATTGTGGGCAACCGTCCTGGTTGAACTGTCCATAGTGTCCTCCTGGTACCTTCGAGGTAAAGAACAGCTTTGTGGGTCAGCAGGGCCTGTCAGCTGACAAATGCAAGGAACTACTCTGTAGGGATCATTCAGATGAAGTAGTTTGATGTTACTATCATTTGTACTTACTCTGATCTCCTTACATGTTCATAAGATCCTTAATGTATCATCACACCCAGGATGTAGCAACAGGAAGGCAACAGATTCTTGTGTCTGATCTTGACATAACCCATCAAGGAAATTGAACTTCCTTTCCTCCACAGAAGCTACTGGCCTTGGTCCTTGGAAATATGGCCCTTTGGGCAAGCTTAGAAATTTTTCTGGAACATGGTTTCTGGGCCTTCATTGTGTCCATGACTAAGTGGCTATGGCAGTCTACATTGTTCAACCTCTATACTGGCTGATTTTGTGTGTCAACTTGACACAGGCTGGAGTTATCATAGAGAAAGGAGCTTCAGTTGGGGAAGTGCCTCCATGAGATCCAACTGTGGGGTATTTTCTCAATTAGTGATCAAGGGGGGAGGACCCCTTGTGGGTGGTACCATCCCTGGGCTGGTAGTCTTGGGTTCTATAAGAGAGCAGGCTGAGCAAGCCAGCGGAAGCAAGCCAGTAAGAAACATCCCTCCATGGCCTCTGCTTCAGCTCTTGCTTCCTGACCTCCTTGAGTTCCAGTCCTGACCTCCTTTGGTGATAAACAGCAATTTGGAACTGTAAGCTGAATAAACCCTTTCCTCCCCAACTTGCTTCTTGGTCATGATGTTTATGCAGGAATAGAAACCCTGACTAAGACAACTGTCTATGGCAGTGATGGTGTAGTGGGGCATCAGGGTCATCATAATGAGGACTTGACTCTTGCATCTATGTTTCCCTGGAATATTTCCCACCTTCTCTAGGGCCCAAGAGACAGAAACTTGATACACAGACAAAAAATATTTTATCTTCTGGTATCCATTTACATAACTAACACATTACTACAATTTTCAGTTTCTAATCTATAACCATGATAAAATAGACTGTGACAGAGACAACTTGTAAGAGAAAGTATGTTATTTAGGATCTACATTTGCAGCAGGTTAGAGTACATGACCATCATGACAGCGAATGTGGCAACAGGCAGGCTGGCATTGTGTTAGAGAGTACCTGTTAGTTTACCCTCTGATTCTCAAGCATAAGACAGAGGGTGGAGGGAGGGAAAGAGAGAGACAAACAGAGACAGAGACAGAACTTACTTGGAATAGTTTTGGCTTTTGAATCCTTAATGCTTTGTTACTACTCTCTAGTCACATACTTCCACCAACCAGGCCATACCTCCTGATCTTTCCAAAAGTGTTTAACCAACTGGGGACCAAGTATCCAAAAATCTATTGGGACCATTCTCATTCAAAACAATACCCCAAATTGTCTGGCATAGATAAAATCCCTTGAGTAGCATCACACTGTGTTCTCATTGATGAGATCCCCTTCCCCTTGTGCTCTGACTGCAGTTTGGTTTCATGAACATCTAAGGAAGATATGAGAAGAGACTACTGTTCTCCACTTTCTTGTCCTCAAAAGCTTCTGGGGCCTGGGGGAGAGGAGTTGCAGCCACAGGGAACCTATGTTTTGCTCCCTGAACCCATGTTGGAGATCTTATGAGTAACTCATAAGGTCAGAATAGTGTAGATCCTAAGATGATTTCTCTTGGAAAGAACAAATAAGAAACGAACCCTACAATTATTATTGACAGAACACACACAATGCAATTCTGACAATGGCAGTGAGTGAAGCTCCCCATGCCATGTCCCCTGTGGCAACTGGCTCAAAGGGGAAGGACATTGAGTGTCAGTATCTCCCAGCCACTAAACATCCACAACATACTATAACAATGTAAACAGATGTCATGGCCCAGTGTGAAGTAATGTGGCGTTTAGGAAGTATTCTTTCAATGAGCTCCTTGGATTGGGAAAATCTTCTAAGCAATCAAAGATTTTCACAGCCATCCTCATGAGGCCTTGGAAATGGTAGACATGGCAAGTCTTAGTAACTATTACTTTATTATCTATTTCCTGTCATGGTGAAATAGCATTGCGTACCAGGATATTCAGACTGAGGATTCTGGAAGCAGAGCACATGAGGCATATGTCTGCCCATCTCCCCTCAAGGCAAAGCTGTATTGCTGAAGCAATGTGAGGAAATTATGTTCCAGAGACATGATCCAATAGGCCAGGCCAGTTCCTACCAACAACTCTGAGGCACCAGGCCTTCTCTTGTCTTGGGGACTTTGCTCATCAAAGGACATGATCACTTATGTTGCCCTTTGAGCCAGCAAATTCCACACTGTACATGCTAACACAACTCAAAATACATCTTTTTCAACTAAACCTCCTGGTTCTGTAGGCTGCTCACCATAAAAGGAAATTGACCTATGGTCTGTCTCAGTTTGTAATCTCCCACAAGCCCTACAAATTCCACAATACAGTGAATATACACATTCTCTAGCTGTTTATGCTTTTTGTACCAAGCTGCAACATAGGATTGACCACCACAAAGTTCTATGATCTATATGTTCTCTGGACTCTAATATGCTGATGAGAGTTATCATGAGATAAAAATCTAGCCATCAAAACTTCCCTTCTTGTATCAGGAATGAGAGCTCACTAGGCTAAGTACTTGTTCTGCAAACATGAGGAGTTGAGTTCAGATCTGCTAATTGTAAAAAAGCCTTCATGCCAGTGTGAGCCTATAATCTCATGCCTGTGGTGATAGGAGGAGACAGACCCCTTGGAATTCTCATACAAATGGTCTAGCCAAATTTCTGACCTCCAGCTTAAAGGCAAGAGTTTCAGAAAGAAAATTAAAAAGAAAGAACGAAAGAAACCTCAGGAAAAAAATGAAAAAAAAAGTTTCAGAAAACAAGGTCAAGATAACACTTGAGACCCCATACTACTGTCACATGAGCCAACATATGCAAGTACTTCGGACATACATATAAAATCATACAACTGTACTTAGATAAATACACTCAAGAGGTATGAAGGAGGGGAAATAGAGAAAATCATTGATCTTTCACATCTTCACAATGATGGTCCTTATGTGTGAGATGTATTTCTCAACCTGCTGCTATCATGATTTTCATCCAGCAGCATTCAAGTGACAGGCTCATGCATAACTGTGCTTAACTTGATTTTTGTCTCATCAGCTGTGTCTTCTACAGAGCACGCATTGACTTCAATCTTTGAAGAACAGCTGGGTAATCTCTTCCCAGTTACCTGGCTGGGAGTGTTGCAGAACAGCAGCTCTTAGCTTGTAGCAGGCTTGCCTGCAATTTCTCAGTGCTCAAAACCCTCTGAGTTCATTTATTCCCTGATGTGAAAACTCAAGTTGTTTGAAGAAACCGGAGCAGTGTAATATTCTTCATAGTTTAGACAAGATTGTTCAGTCCTAACATGTGAATTCTTTGTTATTAAATGCTATTTCATATAACTTTAAAAACATGCTGTCTCCTTGCCCTGTGGGCTATGACCTCTCTCAATTCCTCTAGCTCCAACCATCCCCCAACCTGGGGAATCTGGGCTGCACTCCAGTGACCTCTCACAGCTAGCTTCACCAAGCTGCCAATAACTGCCCTGGCTGCCCACTTTCTCTTCCTGCCCACCTTAACACCACAGATGGAAAATACTAGACAGTATTATTATTTTAAAACTAGCCAGATAACTCAATGGCTGAGTGAAGAATTACCTGCCTTAATCTTATCAACTAGCTCACTCCATCTTCCTTGGACTCCACTGGTGGCAGAAGCTACAAACTCTAGGGGCCCCAAGACCTACATGTCTGCTGATCTTTTCTCACTCCAAAACCTCATCTGAAAAACCTTTCTCCTGTCTCCCTCTTCTTCCTCCTGGGACCTGGAAGTCCCACCTTTTTACTGACATAATAAAGAACCAATTATGGAAACTCCTCCCCCTACAAAATGTTCACTTGATTTTTATCCTGACCTATCACTCCTTCTTGAAAGAATCTTAAAACCTCCAAGCACATGTGAATAGAAGTATTGGGCCACTCATTTATCAGTTAGGGTCTTCTAATGTGTACTCATTACCATGGAATGGACTTTTTGGAGCTATTCCAGCACAAAGCTTTGGTATTGACATCTCTAGCTGATCTTTTGCTAAGGCATCTTTGTGTTATAGTTAGTTGTTTTTGAAGTCCTGACATGTCATATCTGAAGCATGACCACAGGGCTCCCAAATTCTTAACAGTTGGTGAGCATCTCCAACTGGGTTACAGTGTCAGAAGCCAACTTCCAACACCCTGTCACAACTCTTTTGGGGGTGGGGGAACCCAGGAAAGTTGAATTTTTGTCCAAGGCTGCAAATGCAAAGAACTGGAACTGCTTAGAGCAATGTCTGCCTTGGCAGCCCAGGGCTGTCAATTTCGATAATTTCCTTCCTCTAACTGGGCCTTAGTTTTCCACATTCATTTTGTAAGTTCACAAAAGCATTTGCTTTGATTCTGAACAGTTTACCAAGTAAGTATGCCACTGACCTGAGAATGCTAAGATTCTGGGCAATATTCTTTTTCCATCTGTGGTTGTATTAGGAACACTAGCCAATTAAGCTCTCAGCTTCATGTTCCTGATATACAAACTAGGAATGCTACAGCAAATATCTTCTAATCCCTCTATCTTACCACAGACATTCTTTTGAGCATCTCAGACTCTCTAGACAACTGGTCAGTTATCAGGAGCCAGGCAGCACAAACTGTGAATACCAGGACAGTGGACCTGGCCAGCAAAGCACACAGAAGTGGAAATCTCCCCTTCAGGTCATCAAGATGAGCTCCCTTTTTTTGCAGTGAGGCAACTTGAACTGCTGATGTACAGGGCTGCTTCTCTGAAATGACCTGGTCAGCTCTGAGTTGGGGCCAATTCCATGCATTCCCAGATACTTGAGGGCACGGGAGCAGAATGACAGCAGTAAGCAACTGCTCTGACAGTGGTGCGCCAATCAATAGTCATCTGCTCCTGAAATCAACTTTATAAAGAGACACCCATGTTGTCATATGACACTGGAACCTGAGGATTGGCTTCTTGACTGTGCTAACATGAGTAGTGTACGAAGGAGGTAAGGAAAAACCATATAACTTAGAGTCACAAGGTCACAGGGTTTTGATTGGTGGGAACAAAACAGGCATTTTCTAGGAGTGGCAAATGAAAAGGAGATCCCAAGGAATATCCTGCTGCCAAGCCCAGACGAAAATATTTACATATCAATAAAACAGCAGAGGCCAGAGGTCAGTTAAAGCTGTTCTGTCTAGCTAGCCAAAATAGCTTCAGTCAGAGCTGACCACCAGGCAACACTTCTTGCACCTGTACATGAGCTCATTGTGGTATTTTCCTTTATAAGCCTGCCCTGAAAAAATTTTCAGGGTTATAGCCTCAGCCCCAAAGACTGATCATTCAGTCTTGGGGTATGTGTTCAATAAATCATCCCTGTCTGAGATCAGTGTTTATGTGGTTTGTGGGGTGACTCAACAGCTACTAGTTGTCAGTTTTCTTCCCCAGTAAGGATAGGTGAGGATGAAAGTGTTTAAATTACCAATGTCTAGCACATCATACTAGATTGACTCTAAACCAGTTTCTGATCAGTTACTGAGTTCATTTCCCAAGTTCATCACCACTTGGAAACTTTTAGCTCTAAATAGTCTCAGGAATTCCCTTCCCTCCCGAGGCTCAGCAATAACGAGCCTGTGTCTATCTCAAGAAGGTAGAGAAAAGAGCCTCTATCTGATGTGTGATGAGATAGTGTGACCTCCTAGTTAGCTCACTTTTGGATCCCACTCTGGTTCTACAACAACACTGCTTTCCTGCAAAGGGATTGGCAGCTTCCCTCAAAGGCTGGAGACTGTCACAGGATTAGAAATATTTCCAAATGAAGATCTCTCCCACAAGAGCACAGAAGGATTATCAGAGTGAGAACAGCCCTAGCTTGTTAGGAAAGCACTCTCAGGATACCCTGAACTTGTCCATGCTCCCTCCTCATATTTATTTTTGTTGTTGTTGTTTCTGCACAGGAGATTAAAGGATTTTTTTTTTGGAAATAGCAAGAGAAGTGCCCTTGTACTGGTCTCACCTTTGAGTGAGATCTAAGCAAGAGTCAGTGTGAAATCCTGTCTCTCTCTCTGTTTCATGTGACCTCACCTTGTCTTGACTTGTCTTCTTGTCTTCCTCCAGAGTTCTACAGTATTTAAGCTGCTGAAACATAATCCCTAAGATGTTAAGCTTACAAACAAAAGGTATTTTATTTTATAGTGATGGAGCCTGCTAAGTACCAAATGAGAATTCCAAAGGAGTTGGTGTCTGTTGAGGGCCCACACTGACTCACAAATGGTGTCTTCTCACTGCTAACAGATGAGACCAAAGCAGGAGATACAATTTTTTTGAAGGTGCACTTATCTAATTACTGATGACTTCTCCATGTAAATGACTCTGCTTTAGCACAGTCTCCACTGAGCTGTGGTTTAAACATAATCATTTTGGAGGAGAGAGAGATTTAAGCCAAAGCTTCTTATGACCTTACTTTTTCTTAATGTCCCCAGAGGAAGGAGCATTAATTCTAGTCTTAGTCTTCCAGCTCTGTTGATTCATTATTTCTCTCTATCACTTTTGTTTACAGTCTTATCACCCAATTTAACAAAAATATAGAATATTCCAGGGGGTCATTTACTTGGAACATTGATTCCAGATCTACCCACGGCCCTTTGTCCAGCCATGTTCTTTTCATTGGGCCCATAGAACTACAGCAAACTGTGAAGCTCACTGAGCACATTCTTGAAATTGTCCCCAGAAAGCTTGACTTTTCCTTTTCCTCTTCTTATTTCTCCTTCTCCTCCATGCATTTGCAGATGGTGTATATAAAGGATACTCACTACTCAAATGTGAATTTGGGCATATGGGCCAGATAAGCTATTGATAAATGGTAGACATTACCTCAACCTCAGGTTGAGATAGTCCCTGCCCATGAGGCATTTGGAATGTCACATATACCCTTTAATTGTATTGAAGGCAATGTGAAGGAATCAAACATAGTATCTTTGTAGAATCCCTGAGGTCTATTATTCCTACAGCTGGATCTCCTTTCTCCATTTTGAAGTCTATGAGTCATTCCATAGGCTGCTTACAGGAACATCATGGACATATTGGGAATATGAAGAAATGCCCAAGATCCAAATGTATGCTGTACACCATAGAAGTGTGACCAATTAGTTGTCTGTGGGACTTGGGTGTTAGTCTGATCAGGAGCAGAGTTCTTTGTACATTTTCATCTCCCTGGAATGAGGAATGCAGATGGAGCAGATACAGAAGTGACTTTTAAAGAAAGAGGTCATGACATTAAGTTGACATTACTGAGAAAAAAATAGATACTGAGATGTTATCAGTTTTTATGGTCCAGATAAAGAACTAACACAGAGGTGCAGCTCACCTAGTACTTAAATGACTCTCTTAAAATGACATTCTATATATCTCAGTTCTGCATATTATATCTTTTCTAAAAGTAAGTTTTCTTTAAAATTACACACACTCACACACTCTCTCTCTCTCTCTCTCTCTCACACACACACACACACACACACTGATTTGCTATTTTCGTTCTTTTTCTTTGTGGAGGAAAGGGATTATTCAGTTTACACTTCCACATTGCTGTTCATCACAAAAGGAAGTCAGGGCAGGACCTCACACAGGGCAGGAACCTGGAGGCAGGAGCTGATTCAGAGGCCATGGAGGAATGCTGCTTACTGGCTTGCTTCCCTGCCTTGCTCAGCTTGCTTTTTTTTTTACCCCCTTGGGCAATTTCTTTTTTTGTTTGTTTTGTTTTTTTAATATTATTATCTACAATTTTTATTTACATTTCAAATGATTTCCCCTTTCCCGTTTCCTCCCTCCCATAAGTCCCATAAGCCCCCTTCCCTCCCCTTATTCCCCATTCAACCCCCTCTCGCTTCTCTGTCCTGGCGTTCCCCTACATCCAGTCTTTCCAGGACCAGGGGTCTCTCCTTCCATCTTCTTGGAAATCTATTGATATGTGAATTGCGTCTTGGGTATTCCGAGATTCTGGGTTAATATCCCCTTATCAGTGACTGCATAACATGTGTGTTCTTTTGTGATTGGGTTACCTCACTAAGGATTATATTTTCCAGTTCTGACTATTTGCCTAAGAATTTTGTGAATTCATTGTTTTTAATTGCAGAGTAGTATTCCATTGTGTAAATATACCACATCTTCTGAACCCATTCCTCCGTTGAGGGTCATCTGTGTTCTTTCCAGCTTCTGGCTATTATAAATAAGGCTGCTATGAACATAGTGGAACATGTGGCCTCATTGCACGCAGGGGAAACCTCTGGGTATATGCCCAGGAGTGGTATAGCAGGATCCTCTGGGAGTGTCATGCCCAGTTTTCTGAGGAACTGCCAGACTGCTTTCCAGAGTGGTTGTACCAGCTTGCAATCCCACCAGCAGTGGAGGAGTGTTCCTCTTTCTCCACATCCTCGCCAACAACTTCAGCTTTCTTTCTTATAGAACCCAGGACCATTAGCCCAGGGATAACACAAACCACAATGGGCTGGGCCCTCCCCATTTGATTACTAATTAAGAAAATATCTTCCAGCTGAATCTCATGGAGGCATCTCCTCAACTGAGGCCCCTTTCTCTGTGATAATTCCAGCTTGTGTCAAGTTGACTCACAAAACCAGTCAAACAGTACACAGGGCTAGAGGCATGGCCAAGCAATTAAGATAATTCATTCCCAGGGACAAGCTCAGGTGTTCAACAACATTTGGTAATTTCTACTACTAGAAGATCTAACAGTTTAATTTTCTTGGAAATCAGCATGCACATGCATATACTCAAAATCATACAGAGCTCTCACAAATTAGCACAAGTAGTAAAACAAATAAAATTTTCTTCATGAATATTCTTGTATAAGTATTCATTCCAATAACCCAGGGATTGAAGCATCTGAAGGCCTACCCACAGAGTTTTTCTTCATCATGAATTGGTTCAGGTAACAGGAAGCAAGCATGTAGGCTTGAAGACAGGGAAACCAATCCTTCTCCGCTCAGTTGGTGTTATTATTTAGGGAGATTTAGGAAATGCTGTTCTGCTGGTGGAAAGATGTCACTGACGGGGGGTGGGGGGGACTTGAGATTTTCCATCCTCACACCATTTCTAGTTCCCACACTTTCTTTAATGCTACAGGCTGAGGATGTGAGCTTTGAACTCCCTCCTTTATCTGCCATGTTTAACACTTGTTGCCATGACCCTTTTATGATGATCCTATATCCCTTTGGATCTTTAAGTCAAATGAAAGGCTTTTGTAAGTTGCCTTAAACATTTTGTTTTATCACAGCAACAGAAAAGGCACTAACACACAGCCATTAGTGAGTTTTTTTTCATGTAATAGAAGGGAATTGTGAAATCTAAGCCAGTTACCAGTACCTTACAGTTAAAGTTCTTAGGGTTTTTGTCTATGTGAAATTGCAGGTAGAAAAAACAGACATAATTATATTTGATTAGTCTGTTCACACTTGTCAAGAGATTTTCTCAAGAATAAATAATCCTATGTAAATTAATGGAAGCAGGTTGGTTAAAGACCACTGTGCTATGCAAAGTCTTTAACTGATTGTAAAGGTGCTAAATGTTTTACACCTGTATAAAGATAGCAGGAAATGCAAAAATTTACCACACGAACTATATGTATAGTGTTTCTCTGCAGTATGGTTTTTTCTCATGACACTGAAAACCACCAGTACATGAATAGACTTTACCACAGCATTCATAAAGTTTCTTACCAGAATGTGTTATTTTATGTATTAGAGGATAACTGTGACATGCAAAAGCCTTACCATATTGAAAGGTTTTCTTTCCAGTATATCTTCTTTATATACTCAAAGATTACTATGGCATGCAAAATCTTCCCTCTGTTGAATACATTTGCAGGGTTTCTCTCACCTGTGTGTTATCTCATATGTTCTGGAATATATGTGAAAAGCCCTTATTATATTTATAACATTTGAAGGGTTTCTCTCTATTATGTGCAGTTTTATGTATTCAAAGGTGACTGTGATATTCAAAGGTTTACCACATTGAGTATATTCATAAGGTGCCTCTCTGGTATGCATTCTGAGATGCTGGGCAAAGGCTTTCCACACTTTTTATTTTCAGAGGTTGTCTTGCCAATATGCATATTTTCTTGAGAATGAAAACTATAGAGATTCATAGAGACTTCACCACATTAAATATATTCATAGGCTTTTTTTGCATTATGAATTCTTTTTATGCCTTTGAAGACGACTATGACATGCAAAGATTTTACCACATTGAATATATTCATAGAGTTTCTCTCCTCTATGTGTTCTTTTATGCATTCTGAGATGACTGTGTTATGAAAGGCTTTATCACATTGATTACATTTGTAAGGTTTCTCTCCAGTATGAGTTCTTTTATGCAGTTGGAGACTACTGTGTCATGAGAAGGCTTTATCACATTGATTACATTTGTAGGGTTTCTCTCCGGTATGAATTCTTTCATGCATTTGAAGACTCCTGTGATATGAGAAGGTTTTGCCACATTGGCTACATTCATAGGGTTTCTCTTCACTATGTGTTCTTTTATGTCTTAGACCAGTGTGATTTGTAAAGGCTTTATAACATTGATTGCATTTGTAGGGTTTCTCTCTAGTATCAATTCTTTCATGCATTTGAAGACTCCTGTGATATGGTAAGGATTGCCCACATTGGTTACATTCACATGGTTTCTCCTTAGTATGAATTCTTTCATTCCTTTGAAGATGACTGTGATTTGCAAAGGCTTTACCACATTGATTAAATTCATAGGGTTTCTCCCTAGTATGAATTCTTTCATGGCTTTTAAGATGACTGTGATTTGCAAAGGCTTTACCACATTGATTGCATAAATAGGGATTCTGGAGAGTTTGTGTTCTTTTATGTATTTGGAGACTACTGTGATGTGCAAAGGCTTCAATATATTGAATAACTTCATAGAATCTCTTTTCAGTATGAATGCTTTCATGCCTTTGCGCATGACAGTGATATGCAAAGGCTTTACACTGAGGATATTCAGAGGCTTTCTCTCCAGTACGACTTCATGCCTTTCATGTCTTCTAGAATTCTGATGACACTCTTCAATATTGAGGTCTTCTCAATTAAAGCCTATAGTATTGAGGTTCCTGTAGGTCTCCAGCATGACATCTTTGTAGAGCTTCTTCTGAGAAGGATTTAGCAGAACCTACTCTTCCCAAGTGAAGTTCACATGCACATTCTTATAAGTCACTGCAGTCATGTTGTGACTCAGGAGCTTGTGCAGCAACAGAGATCAGAGATCATCATGCCAACAATTCCAGCCTACTCCAATTTGCTATTTTCTTAGAACAAACAAAAGATTTTTTAATTCTTCAGTTCTGGAAAAAATGTAAATATATCTTACCCATTTCTGTTTCCTTATGTGTTCTAGAATATAGGAAACGCTAGGTGGAGGATTTATGGTTCTTGTACCAGCTGGCAATTGTGGTGGGTGGTTATATTGTTACTTAGGCAAAGAGTAGGAATAATCTAGAAAATGAGGAAGGTATTGCTTTTACTCATAGTACTTTTGGATCATCCTTCATAAGGAAAATAACAACACTGACACACCTCTAATGAAAATGTATAAGTCACTTCTGGAGAATATCTAATTAAACATTTTATGATGTCAACAAACTTCTGGAAAAATGAGAATTAAATTGGAATTCTTACAACCTGGATTATGAGGTTCATGCTGTTCTTTTCTTGTTGCTTGTTCCTCTCAGAACCAAAACAAAGTAGTAACCTGGCCAGAGAAAGCAGCACAAGTGCTGGGCTAGACTTGCTTTGTTTTTGTCAAGTGAGAAACTACATCTCAACACAATGTGGAAAATGAGAGAAGATCTCTAGAAGGAACAATACTGTTCCTTAAAGCCATGATGGACCAGTACCATTGTTATAGCAATGATGGAATAAGAAGTCTCAGGTGTCCTCTCCTCTGAAAGAATGAGGAACTGGACAATATAACCCAATCCAGTTAGGACACAGGAAATACAGCATCACAGTTGAATCCTGAGTTGGGGTAAACTGTCTGCCTAATCTACCCTAAGCAAGCTTTGGACCAAAACTAGGGTTGGGAAGAAGGGTTATAAACAAAAAAAAGGAGTCAAATCCAACTTTGAGACAGAAGGTACAGCTGGCATTCATGTGTCATCGAAAGAAAGTTTGAAAACAATCCCATAATCAACGTTCAAGATCCTTGAGAAAACATTCAGAGAAAAGAGTGATTCTTTTTTCTACCTGAAAATTGATCTTTCTCACACATTATTTTCTGATTATTGTTTTTTCTCTGAAGTTTCTCTCAGATCCTCACCACTTTCCTACACACCCAAATCCACATTCTTTGTTTCTCTTTCTCATTACAGTCCAAACAGGCATCTAAAAAAATATGAAAATAAAATAAGATTAAAAAAAAAAACAAACCAAAACAGACAGAAGAAAAAGAGCCAAAGAAAAAGAACAAGAAACATGTATAGGTGCACACACACACACACACATACACACACACATTTGTACACAGGAATCCCATGAAAACACAAAACTAGAGAACATAATGTAAAAGTAACTTTGACATATGTGCCAGGGACCTCAGAGCAGCCCATGTATGGTCTTTGCCTGGTGCTTTCGTCTATGGGAGACTTGATGACAAGGGAAGGGGAGGGAAGGGAGGAGCATTATTTCAGAGGCAATGGGGGAGGGGTGAAGAACTCCAGGAAGGGGCAACAGGAGGGGAACAACATTTGGGGTGTAAATAAATAAATAATTAATTTTTTTTAAAAAGTAACTTTTATTTTCCTGTAATAATTGTTGTCTCTGAAGCTTTCTGCCTCTCTCTGCCAGGTTACACCAAATCCTGGAAGCTTCTAGCCTCTGTACAATCTAATCTAGGCCTAGAATGTCTTCAGCCTCTGAGACTTGTTGATGAATAAGCTCATCCTGTTTTGTTCTTTCTGAACTCTAGGTGGCTGGTTCAACTCAGATGTTCTGGCTCAAATGCTTCTTCAAGCTGACTGATTCAATCTGAGTTCTTTCTTGTCCTCTGACTGAATTGCTCTGCTTGGCATCAAACTAACATAGACAAGATATTCTTATCTTCTAGCTCCTTTTCATTCTCTTTTCACCTTGTGACTAGCTTTTTCCCTCTTTGCAACCTGTCTCTAGTCCTAGTAAAACTGCTTCCCTCTTTCTCTCTGCACTTCCTAACAAGTAGCTTCCCTTTCCTTTCTCTTATGAGAGTTGGACATATCCTATTATGTCAAATCTTTCTCTGGTTTGTCACTTTTTCTGCCAGTCAATTTAGACCTTACTTTCAAACATAGGTGCTTTCTATTACCAATTAACTTTACCTTTAAAATTGTGTACTAAGGGCATGTCTGTATTCTAGCCAGAGGGATTAAAAAGTGTGTTCTAAGGCTGAGCCACACAACTAGAAACAGGTTTTTTCAGTAAACATCACAATCTAGAGGTTCACATTGTGATCAAATATCCTGCAACCATAATAGCAACTCTCTCTCTCTCTCTCTCTCTCTCTCTCTCTCTCTCTCTCTCTCTCTCACACACACACACACACACACACACACACACACACACACATATGCAAAGGACCTGTTAGATAAAAATAAATCAACATAGTAAAAATGATGCCCTGATAAAGTATTATGAGTCAAAGAACCTCCAAATCTGCCAGTGAGTTCATTTCTGCTGACTGTCTACACATGAGCTCAGGGTCTGTCCTTAGCTGTATGAAGCTTCCCAGGAATTACACACGAGTGGGTTTTCCGTGGATGAAGAGCTGAGGAATGAAACAATGGAGGGTCGAGAGAAAAAGAACATACAGAGACATTAGTGCATGGCTGTACAAAATCTCTCTTTACTTGGGGGATAAGAGTGACAATATATGTGCTGTGGGCGTGACCCTCCCTCCCAGGGTTGCAGAGTCTTTTCAGCACTTCTCAGCAGGCCCTTGGCTCACAGTTTCTCGAGGAAGTTGACCCCATAGGGTCTGTTGCTCTGTGGGAGGCTAAGGTGTGACAAAAGACTTGTTCCCGAAGCTCTGCCAACTCCGCCAGGTGGGGGGAGGTGTAGCTCACTGGTGTCTGGAGCTGAATGATAGCTGCCATGTGATAAAGCACTTCAATATGACTCTCTACATCTCCCCCTTCTGTATTAGTTTAAACAAGTGGATAGTAATCCATCCATGGCGGTGGGCCTTTACCCAGGGAGTGAGAACTGAGGCCTAATTCCCCTCGTGGAGAACAAATAATTGTTTCCACATTTTAGATGGCTCTTGGTGTCTTTTGGAGGGGAAAGGCAGAGCCTTAAATTAGTGGGACATCCCCACAGAGTGTAAGGTGGTTCGAAGAAGGCCAACACCAACCCCTATGCAAATCAGGCATGCTCCCCAGGGACTCAGAAATGGATAATTAAATCCTCCCCATGCAATGCTTTGCTGTGCAACTCTCCTGATGCCCTTGTCAGCTTGTAAGCAGACACACATAGAACTGCGTTCTATGTGTTGTATACTCATTGAGAGTCCATTGGAAAGAACCAACATTTCATTTGTGAGCAGTTATCAAGTGGAGATAACTTCTGGGTCAGGGATGGGAGGGTGTTCCCTTCCCCTCGAAACCCTGGGACTCTATCTGCCCTTAACCATGCAGGCCCTTTGCATGATACCACAGTCTCTGTGAGTTCATATGTGCATTGGTTCTGCTATGTTTAGATAACAATGTTTTCCCATATCCTCCATCTCCTCTGGCTCTTACACTCTTTCTGCCTCCTCTTATGAGGAGTTCTCTGAGTCCTGAGGAGAGATATTTGGTAGAGATAATCCATTTTAGCCTGAGTGTTCAAGGTTTCTCATTTTTTGCTCAACTTCTGGCCGTGTGTCTCTTTAATGTTCTCATTGGCAGTGGAAACTTTTTTTTCAGTGCATTCTCTGCTCATGCTTTATTGCTAAAAATATATACATACAGGTGCAGTTTCACACTGTCGACAGTTCCTTTTCGAAGAAGTCAAATATCTTCAAAATTCCCAAAGATGCATAGATTAAGAAGCTGCCTTTTGTAGTGCTCCAAACAGTCAATGAAGCTCTTTAGCATCACCTCATACACTGGTTGCACAATAGAAGGTACAAGGAAAGGCAAGTGAACAGAGACAACTATGCCTGGAGGGCAGAAAATGCACCACTCTCAAGGAGATTACTACTCTTAATCTTTTTCATTAAAGGGATGCTTAGGGTTAAGGTTAATGCCTAGGCTAGTAATGTTGTTTATAGACTGATAACACACTGACAAAATACTTGTCTGATCCTTAGGATAGGGTGTCAGTGCTGAGAACTGGCCCGAGTCCAAGTGTTCTCCAAGAGCTATGTCCCAAGCACAAAAGAACATTTAAATTAAGGAAACAACATACCATTTCTAAAGATGTCAAAATGTTTGGAAAATCACCAGTAATCATAACTGTATTCTGCCTTTAAAGGTATCTTATAAGCCTGAGTCTACCAAATACACATTGAATCTTGTTGCCTGATGTTTTGACATTAGTGACTATTAGGAAGAGAATGCTAGAAGATGCTAGAAGGAAGAACTCTGACCTTACATCTTTATTGGCTGGCAGATGCATCAGTAAGTGGCAAAGAACACTTCTATTTGGGATATATCATATACCTCAATTCCTATATTTTAGTGGAAAACAAACATCACACTGACAACTTTAATTCAGTTCTGAAGGTTGGAAGTTACCATTCCAGTAACAAAGTTACCATTTCATAGCAAAGTACCACAGCTAAAGTTAAAATTGAAGCTATTTTTCCATCATATAACATGTAAATTGGACTGAACCCAGTGAAACAGTTTCATTTGAAATCTATGTAGATCTTTCAGACACTATAAATACTTCTCATCATTTGTCAAAACCATTTATAACTTGCATTTCAAAGTCAAGAAATTCTTATGCTACCACCATGAGGGCTTTTTTTTTTGGTAGTGGTGACAATTAAGCCCATTTTCTCAGGCAAATGTTCTGCCAGTAGATTACTTCTGTTCTTTTCACTATTGTAACAAACCAATATTCATTCATCCAAATAAATATCTTTCTTGGAAGAAGAAAATTTTTTCCTGTTCATCAGGAATCAAGTTTCAGGCAAGGTACACATTTTGACTAACTCATCTGAAGTAAAATTCCAGCCTTACAGTTTTAAATACAGCCATAGGCACAATACAAAAACCTTCTTGCTGCAGGGTCCTTGCAGATGGTCAGTCAGCATCTTCCAAAACAGATGCTTCATTCAGTACTGATCTACTGTGCACACTGATGTTGGAGTCCGGCTATGGCACTCAGGCTAGTTTCTGCCCTGCCAGATTCAGGGACTGTAGACCATGAATCTGGCTCAATCTATAGTTTTAAGAAACTTCAAACTTAGTCTACATAAACCTAATCAGACAAGTTCCACAGCTAGTTATTTTGCACTTAACACTGTTATTTCTGAAGGAAGATAACTCTACTTGGCCTATTTCCCTACTCTTCTGAAACCCTGCACCATCCTGATTATAGCAGCTTATTCAACATGCTTAGTTTATCTTTTATTTGCAAACATGCTTGGGAATAAATAGAGCTAGGAAATGGAGTGAGTACTGCCTGCTGTATTCCTAACAGTTTGAATGTCTTGTGGTTGGTTTGCATGTTTATTTAAACCAGGCCTGATTGGAAGTGTAAGCAATAGTGGCAGGCCCATAACTGATTCTAGAATGCTAGCATTCTAATACATGGTTGAAATTTTTTATTGTTAGTTATTAGCAATTTTATATATGCATTTATCAATAATGAAGCAATAGATACTTAAACCAATAGCTTGGTTTTATTGTTTGAATTATTTTTTATTTTCTAATTAAAGATTGTCTTACTTCCATTGAAAATTGGAAGTACAAGATAAACAGTGGAAACTTCTGATGGCTGAGCAAGATACTGATGTATGAGATAGCAGAATGCCTTCAGGAATAATTTTTTAATATGCTCCATTAGCAGAACAGTAGTTTTTGTTTTCCCCTAGATCTCATGTCTATCTATCCTCAGCCCTAACCCTCAAGTAGTAAAAGGGATGGTTCCATCTCATTGTCTGAGTGTGAAAGCCAAAAAGAATGGTTGGTTACTCCCACAAGCTTTGGGTCACTATTGCAGTAGTGCATCTTACTGGCAAGTCAACATTATAGATTAACGAGTTAAATCTAGGTTGGTGTTTACTTTTATTCTCTGGTAGCATGCAGTACATTCCAGTACCATGAATACTTGTTAGTGAGGATAAAAGCTTTAGGTTGTCACCAGCTCAAGTTTTCCATATTTGATAAATTTTGAAGGTCTTATCTTCAGCAATAGGGTCTTACTGTTAGTTTGTGAAGACCAACCAGTAGCCTTGGCAATATGTTGGATTGTATGGGATTTCCAGAAGTTTCCTTTGGTCAGCAACTCAATTAGATATAACTAATTCTTAGAAATAGAGGATTCATCTGTTGACAAGAGATTCCAATTGGGGCTCCATCTCCGAAATTCCTTAGAACACCCCCACCCCCACACACACCCACACCCCTCCCACACACAAAGCTTCTATGACATTAAGTTTCCATATGACCCCTCAAATGGCTCTAAGTTTTAATTGTCCTTCTCTGCATTACTTTTATAACCCCTTCTTCCCACTCTTACCCATTTAATCCTCCTGTTCCAATTGTAATTCATCCATTTATAACTATTTAATTTCCTATTCTTAGGGATCTCTAACCTTTCTCTCTAGCTCCTTAATCTATACCTAATCTCTGTGGTTATATGAATTGTAGCCTGCTTATGAAAGACTTAAACAGCTAACCTCACCATATAAGCCTTTTGGTTCTGGATTACTTCAGTCAGAATGATTTTTCCAGGTTCATCAATTTACATGATGCAATTTTTTTAATTTAATTTTATTTTCTAAGTTCTTTTTATTTACATTCAAAATCATTTCCCCTTTCCTGATTCCTTCCTCCCTGAAAGTCCCATAAGCTCCCTTCACTCCCTCTTTTCCCCATTCAACCCCCTCTCGCTTCTCTGTCCTAGCATTCCCCTACATCCAGTCTTTCCAGGACCAGGGGTCTCTCCTTCCATCTTCTTGGAAATCTATTAATATGCGAATTGTGTCTAGGGTATTCCGAGATTCTGGGTTAATATCCCCTTATTAGTGACTGCACACCATGTGTGTTCTTTTGTGATTGGGTTACCTCACTAAGGATGATATTTTCAAGTTCTAACCATTTGCCTAGGAATTTCGTGAATTCATTGTTTTCATTCTCTTTAGGTGCTTCTCAGCCATTAGATATTCTTCAGGTAAGAACTCTTGTTTAGCTCTGTACCCCATTTTTTAATAGGGTTACTTGCAGGAGAATATGGGTCAACAGATGGAGGCACATAAGGAGGCAACACAAAAATCACTTAAAGAAATACAGGAGAACTTGGGTCAAAAGGCAGAAATCCTGAAAGAGGAAATGCAAAAATATCTTAAAGAAATACAGAAAACACAAACAAACAAGTGAAGAAGGATCTGAGCAAATCCATCCAGGATCTAAAAACGGAAGTAGAAATAACTAAGAAATCACAAAGGGAGACAACTTTGGAGATAGAAAACCATGGGAAGAAATCAGGAGTCATAGATGCAAACATCAACAATAGAATACAAGAGATGGAAGAAAGAATCTCAGGCGCTGAAGATACCATAGAAGCATTGACTCAACCGTCAACGAAAATGCAAAATGCAAAAAAACATGTAACCCAAAACATCCAGGAAATACGGGACACAATGAGAAGACCAAACATAAGGATTATACGTATAGATGAGAGTGAAGATTTTCAAATTAAAGGGCCAGTAAATATCTTCAACAAAATTGTGGAGGAAACCTTCCCTAACCTAAAGAGAGAGATGCCAATGGACATACAAGAAACATACAGAACTCCAAACAGATTGGATCAGAACAGAAATACCTCCTGTCACATAATAATCAAAACACCAAATGTACTAAACAAAGAAAGAATATTAAAAGCAGTCAGAGAAAAAGGCCAAGTAACTTATAAAGGAAGACCTATCCGAATCACTTCTCTCCACAGACTTCTCTCCACAGACTATGAAAGCCAGCAGATCCTGGGCAGATCTCATACAGACTCTAAGAGAACAGAAATGACAGCCTAGACTACTATACCCAGCAAAACTCTCATATCACCATAGATGGAGAGACCAAGATATTCCATGATAAAACCAAATTTACACACTATCTTTTCACAAACCCAGCCCTGCAAAGGATAATAGGTGGAAATCACCAATACAAGGAGAGAAGCTACACCCTGGAAAAAACGAGATAGTAACCTTCTTTCATCAAATTCAAAAGTAGATAACCACTCAAACATAAAGATAGCATCAAGAATAGCAGGTGGCAATAATCACTATTCCTTAATCTCTCTTAATATCAATGGTCTCAATTCTCCAATAAAAAGACATAGACTAACAGACTGGATACGTAAACAGGACCCAGCATTTTGCTGCAAGCAGGAAACGCACCTCACTGTCAAAGACAAACACTACCTCAGAGTAAAAGGCTGGAAAACAATTTTACAAGCAAATGGTCCCAGGAAACGAGCCGGAGTAGCCATCCTAATATCAGATAAAATTGACTTTCAACCTAAAGTCATCAAAAAAGACAACAGAAGGACACTACATACTGATCAAAGGAAAAATCCACCAAGAAGAACTCTCAATTTTGAATATCTATGCTCCAAATGCAAGGGCACCCTCATTCGTAAAAGAAACTTTACTAAAGCTCAAAGCACACATTGCACCTCACAAAATAATAGTGGGTGACTTCAACACCCCGCTCTCTGAAATGGATCATTCAGGAAAGCAGAAACTAAACAGGGACACAGTGAATCTAATTGATGCCTGGGACCAAATGGAAATAACAGATATATAGAGACCATTTCATCCTAGAGCAAAAGAATACACCTTCTTCTCAGCACCTCATGGTACCTTCTCCAAAATGAACCATATAATTGGTCACAAAACAGACCTCAACAGATATAAGAAGAATGAAATAATCCCATGCCTCCTATCAGATCACTATGGAATAAGGGTGGTCTTCAATAACAACAAAAACAACAGAAAGCCCACATACATGTGGAAGCTGAACAATGCTCTACTCAATGATACCTTGATCAATGAAGAAATAAAGAAATCAAAGACTTTTTAAAATTTAATGAAAATGAAGGCACAACATACCCTAATTTATGGGACACAGTGAAAGTGGTGGTAAGAGGAAAATTCATAGCCCTGAGTGACGCCAAAAAGAAATGGGAGAGAGCAAACACTAGCAGCTTAATGGCACACCTGAAAGCCCTGGAACAAAAAGAAGTAAATACACCAAAGAGGAGTAGAAGGCAGGAAATCATCAAACTCAGGACTGAAATTAATCAAGTAGAAACAAAACCATACAAAGAATCAACAAAACTAGGAGTTGGTTCTTTGAGAAAATCAACAAGATAGATAAGCCCTTAGCCAGACTAGCCAGAGGGCACAGAGACAGTATCCAAATTAACAACATCAGAAACGAAAAGGGAGAGATAACAACAGAAACTGAGGAAATTCAAAAAATCATCAGATCCTACTACAAAAGCCTATATTCAACACAACTAAAAAATCTGGAGGAAATGGACAGTTTCCTTGACAGATACCAAATACCAAAATTAAATCAGGATCAAATAGACCATCTAAACCGTCCTATAACCCCTGAAAAAATAGAAGTGGTCATTGGAAATCTTCCAACCAAAAAAGGCACAGGTCCAGAAGGTTTTTGTGCAGAATTCTATCAGACCTTCAAAGAAGACCTAACAGCAATACTCTTCAAACTATTCCACAAAATAGAAACACAAGGAACACTACCCAACTCATTCTATGAAACCACAATTACGCTGATACCAAAATCACACAAAGATCCGACAAAGAAAGAGAATCTCAGGCCAATCTCTCTTATGAATATCGATGCAAAAATACACAATAACATTCTTGCCAACTGAATCCAAGAACACATCAAAACGATCATTTACCACGATCAAGTAGGCTTCATCCCAGGGATGCATGGATGTTTCAATATAAGGAAGTCCATCAATGTAATCTACTATATAAACAATCTCAAAGAAAAAAACCACATGGTCATTTCATTAGATGCTGAGAAAGCATTTGACAAAATTCAGCATCCTTTCATGTTAAAGGTCTTGGAAAGATCAGGAATTCGAGGCCCATATCTAAACATAGTAAAAGCAATTTACACCAAACCAGTAGCCAACATCAAACTAAATGGAGAGAAACTTGAAGCAATCCCACTAAAAGCAGGGACTAGACAAGGCTGCCCTCTCTCTCCATATCTTTTCAATATAGTACTTGAAGTTCTAGCTAGAGCAATTAGACAGCAAAGGGAGGTCAAAGGGATACAAATTGGAAATGAAGAAGTCAAACTATCACTATTTGCAGACGATATGATAGTATACTTAAGCAACCCAAACAACTCCACCAGAGAACTCCTACAGCTGATAAACGACTTCAGCAAAGTGGCCGGTTATAAAATCAACTCAAGCAAGTCAATAGCCTTCCTATACTCAAAGGATAAGCAGGCTGAGAAAGAAATAAGAGAAATGATACCCTTCACGATAGCCACAAACAATATAAAGTATCTTGGTTTGACTCTAACCAAACAAGTGAAAGATTTATATGACAAGGACTTCAAGTCTCTGAACAAAGAAATTAAAGAACACCTCAGAAGATGGAAAAATCTTCCATGCTCATGGATTGGCAGGATTAATATAGTAAAAATGACCATCTTGCCAAAAGCAATATATACAGATTCAATGCAATCCCCACCAAAATCCCAACTCAATTCTTCATATAGTTAGAAAGAGCAATTCAAAATTCATCTGGAATAACAGAAAACCCAGGATAGCTAAAACTATTCTCAAGAGTAAAAGAACTTCTGGGGGAATCAGTATCCTGGACCTCAAGCTGTACTACAGAGCAATAGTGTTAAAATCTGCATGGTATTGGTACAGTGACAGGCATGTAGATCAATGGAACAGAATTGAAGACCCAGAAATGAACCCACACTCCTAGGGTCACTTGATCTTTGACAAAGGAGCTAAAACCATCCAGTGGAAAAAAGACAGCCTTTTCAACAAATGGTTCTGGTTCAACTGGAGGTCAGCATGCAGAAGAATGCAAATTGACCCATTCTTATCTCCTTGCACTAAGCTCAATTCTAAGTGGATCAAGGACCTCCACATAAAACCAGACACACTGAAACTAATAGAAAGTAAACTAGGGAAGAACCTTGAACATATGGGCACAGGGGAGAATTTTCCTGAACAGAACACCGATAGCTTATGCTCTAAAGTCAAGAATTGACAAATGGGATCTCATAAAATTGCAAAGTTTCTGTAAGGCAAAGGACACTGTCAAAAGGACAAAGCTCAGCCAACAAACTGGGAAAAGATCTTTATCTACTCTACATCTGACTAGGGTTAATATCCAATATATACAAAGAACTCAAGAAATTAGACCCCAGATAGCCAAATAACCCTATTAAAAATGGGGTACAGAGCTAAACAAAGAGTTCTTACCTGAAGAATATCTAATGGCTGAGAAGCACCTAAAGAAATGTTCAACATCCTTAGTCATTAGGGAAATGCAAATCAAAACAACCCTGAGATTCCATCTCACACTAGTCAGAATGGCTAAGGTCAAAAACACAGGAGACAGCAGTTGTTGGCGAGGATGTGGAGAAAGAGGAACATTCCTCCACTGCTGGTGGAATTGCAAGCTGGTACAACCACTCTGGAAAGCAGTCTGGCGGTCCCTCAGATAACTGGGCATGACACTCCCGGAGGATCCGGCTATACCACTCCTGGGCATATACCCAGAGGCTTTACCTGCATGCAATAAGGACACATGCTCCACTACGTTCATAGCAGCCTTATTTATAATAGCCAGAAGCTGGAAAGAACCCAGATGTCCCTCAACGGAGGAATGGATTCAGAAGATGTGGTATATTTACAGAATGGAATACTACTCTGCTCCAGTCTAAAAGAAATGCAGAGACTGAAAGAACGGTCAACCAATGAATGACCAGCCCAACTTGGGATCTATCCCACAGGTGGGCACCAAACCTTGACACTATTACTGGTGCTATGTTGTACTTGCAGACAGGAGCCTAGCATGGCTGTCCTCTGAGAGGCTCTACCTGCAGCTGACTGAGACAGATGCAAATACACCAGCCAAGCATTGGACTGAGGTCAGGGACCCCTATGGAAGTGTTAGAGGAAGGATTGAAGGAACCGAAGTAACCCTGTCAATTTTGCTTTTCTACCACATTGTTTATGCTTTGAATGTACTTATATCTCTGCTTACTACAATCTACTTCTATTTTAATTTCTATCTGATAAACAACCTCCTTTGGGATACAGGTGTGTGTGCGTGTGTGTGTGTGTGTGTGTGTGTGTGTGTGTGTGTGTGTGTGTGAAAATGCTACTTATTCTTCCCTTCCTGCAAATTATAAAGGTTTGTATGGAATAGGCTGTATTGTAACCATTGTGCTTGATAAACTTTTACAATCAGTCCACAGAATTAAGTGAGCTCTCCCTGAGAAGTGATTCTTCACATCTATTGGATCCTGTAATGGTTGCAGTCAGAACAGCTTTTTATTGCCTACCCCAGGATTAGTTATTGGAATACAAGAGAGGTCTCAAAATAGCCTGTATGTTTAGTAATGATTAGTAATATGATAATATTACAGCAAAGATATTAGCAGAAATAAACAAAGTGGTGCGCAAATTGAGGATGGCAATTTCACAAACTAGAGCAGTATATGATCTATTGCTCAATGTAATTCTGATTGTCAACAATTTGCTGGCATGTGTTGCTTTAATGAGTCTGATTTTTCCAATACTATTGATAGTCAAATTATGGGTCTACATAAAATGATTAAAAATAATTCTCTCAAGTGACATTTGAATGGCTGTCTTGGGAATGGTGGTTTTCCCATTTCCTTGGTCCTCAGATAGCTATCCTTATAATTCCCTTATGCTTACCTATATTAATTAGACTAGCCATGGAGTCAATGCATTCAACCAAGGTGTCTATTACACCCATTATTTTTTCTTTAAAAAATTAGACATGGGGATATGAAGGAAGCAAACTTAGAATAAGCATGGAAGAAACCAGGACTGTCAATCATTGTGCCTAATTTTTTTAAGGAAAGGAAATGAATGGCACCTGGTCACTTGGAAATGCCAGAGTGAAAGTACCAACAACCTGATGTCCCTTTGCTATTCTATTTAGAACCAACCTCCACCTACTGCTCCAGTATCTTGTGAATTATTTAGGCCCCAATCTTGGGATTTGTTTCTCAATGAATACAACCCATCCCTATGAAAGAAGCCCCATGTACTTTGCATCCTACTCCAATAGAATCTATCCTCACGCTTATCACTGATCCTAACTCAGGGCCCTAGCCCTAAGCTCTGTTTATCAGCCAATAAAACTCATTCTTATTGTAAAGGTCACAGGTGCATTGCTACCTTGCTAGGAAGTTTCTATGAAGCTATGAATAACGCTTCTTTTTGGTAAATGTCACTTGGAAACCTCTTCACAAAGTTTTATTATGCTTAAATGTGTAAGAATAAACCATGAGATCAGACTCTGAAGGTTTTGACTCAGTGCCTGCAAAGATGGCACTGACTCTCATTCTTCGCCTCTCAGGGATATTCTCCCCAGTGGCCCTGAGGCTTGCAGGGCACCCAACAACTAGAAACAATCATTGAGTGAGGTAATCAAAACCTAGAAAGACAAAAGCCACATCTTTTCTCTCATTGGATGTACCTAGCTCCAAATCTTTAGATATGAATACACAGTCTCAAGTAATTGCAGAAAGTAGGGAGAGAGCACTGTCAGAATAGGGAGATTAAGGAGAAACAGAGAGCATAATGGCAGGGTACATGTGATATGACTGGAAAAATTAAAAAAACGGGGGTACTTTAGGGAAGTAGGGGTAACACAATAATAAGTATGTCTGAAAGGTACAATAAATCATACTATTATCTATTTATCTTTTAAAAACCTAAAATCTGTATAAAGTACACATACATAATTTAAATGAAATTTTCTCATCTGGACTGACAATGAGCCAAAGACCACCTAACAAAAACTTCCAACAAGATATGAAAAACCTTTTGAGCTATTGGTCAGGGATGTCCAAGAAATTCCCAAAACATTACAAGCTATCATTATTGAATTAGGTTGCCCTGCAGAGGCAGGAGGTAACTTCCCATTGTTGAAGACACAATGCACTTCAGACACAGGGCCCAGAGGTTCCTGAGCTGGAACTGAACTGGATGTTTCTTTCTTCCCCTGAGGACTAGATTTCATGGTACCAGAAAGCACCAAGCAAGCTTCCTGAGGAGAGAAGTAACCAATGGTTGTAGTCAGCTATGATGCCTACAAACCACAACAATAACCAACATGCACAACCGTCCTAAGAGGGCAGTAGTGGCGTGCAGACCTTGGCAGGGACCAACAGCTCTCTATCTGGACTTACTGAACAAGAAGCAATTAATTACTGGTACTGGAAACCTAGCCAAACATCCAGAGGTAGTGAAGTCATGGATGCTAACCATTATGTAACTAACCTACCATAATCCCTAACAACAATTTAAACATTTATCCTTATAACCTCAGATAAGTGTAGTCCTTACTCCTCATGAAGAGAACTTTTCTTGGAACAAATGGAGACTTTATGGGTGAGATTTGGGGTTATGGCTTGGATTAGAGTTAGCAATAGTGCTGTTAGGTACACCATTAGAACTAGGCTAGTGTTAGGATTAGGCTTAGTGCTGTGTTCAGGCCCCTGGTTGTTTAAGGATAAGGATCAGTTTAATGTTTGTGTTTAGATTAGTATTAGGGCTATGACTTAGATTATTAATTGGGTTAAAGTTAGAGATACTTTTAAAGCCAGAGCTTTTGAGTAAATGTGTGACACTGTGAGCTTGGGTGAGACTGTGTGTGTATGAGCATGAATGTGGGTAAGTGGAACAGTATGTTTGCATGTCTTGATGTGTGTTTGTGCCATCATGTTTGTGTGTTTCTATATGAGTATGGTGTGGTGTACATAATTTTATGTGTAGGACCATGTTTCTCTGAGTATATGTTTGGAATTATAATAGAGGTGTCTCTCTCTCTCTGGTGTGTGTGTGTGTGTGTGTGTGTGTGTGTGTGTGTGTGTGTGTGCCTGCATGCACACACAAGTGCACACAGGAAAGGATAGAAATGACAGTGTACAGTGGATAAATGCATACGTATCTCCAGTACAAGTGTCAGTGAATCGGCTGTGCAAAAATGTAAGGGGGAAATTGTGACAGCATGTGAGAGAGTCTCTGTGTATGTGTGTGCATGTATAAATGTGTAGGCAACAATAAGTATGAATGTTTAACTGTGGGTGAGAAAAGAAAAGTAAATAAGTTTGTGTGTATTCACGAGTGTATATTGTGTTTTGTATTGTGAAAGTGTGTAACATCATGTTCAACTTACTTTTTGTTGCTGTGATTAGACATCATAACAAAAGCAATTTGGGAAGGAGTGTTTATTTCAGCTTACAGGTCAGTCCACCAACAAGGGAAGCCAAGGGAGAAGTGGAAAGCAGGACTGGAAAGCTGGAGTCATGGAGAAAAGCTGCTTATTGGCTTGCTTCCTCTGGCTTGCTTCTTTTAGTGTGCTCAGTTACCTTTTCCATTCCATACCCATTTGGGCTCTCCTTCATAATTAGAAATTAAGAAAATGCCTCACACACATGACCACATGCCATACCAATAGAGGCGATTCCTCAATTGAGATTTCTGCTCTGTTAATGAGTGGGTTTGAGTTATGCTGACAAAGACTAATCAGCAAAGAGTGTATACATACGCTCAAAGATGTATAAAGGTATGAGGGTGTTATTATGTGTATATATGAACATATTTACTTGCTTGAAACATTTCTGTGAGAGATTGTGTGTTTAACACAGTGTGTCATTTAAGTATGCAGGCATGTGAGTATTCAAGAGTGAGAATGTATACTTGCATGCAAAATGGCTGTAATTGTGAGTGTACATGACAGTGTGAGTCACATGTGAGCATCTGAGAATATAACAGTGTGAAAGAATATGTAGCAATATTGGTCTTAGTCTTTCTATTCTTTTGATAAAACACTATGACCAAATTCAACTTGGGGAGGAAAGGGCTCATATTATCTCACAGATTGTGATCCAGCATCTGTAGAAGTCAGGGCCTGAACTCAAGGCAGGCACAAAGAGGTAGGGGCTGGTGCCCAGGCCATGGAGAAGTGTTGCTTATTTCCCATTGCTAGCTTAGCCTGCTGTGATATACCATCCAGGACCACCTGCCCAGGTGTGGCACCAGCCATAGTCACCTGGGCATTCTGATATCAGTCATCAAAAAAAAAAATGCACCACAGGCTTGCTCACGGGCCAATCTGATGGGGTCATTTTCTCAATGGAGGATCTTCCAAATGAGTGTATCTTGGGTTGTGTTGACAAAACACTAGCCAAGACAATGTGTGTGTGTGTGTGTGTGTGTGTGTGTGTGTGTGTGTGAGAGAGAGAGAGAGAGAGAGAGAGAGAGAGAGAGAGAGAGAGACTGTATGAGAATGTTAATTGTGTGTGCATAAATGTTTGGATTTTAAATTGTGTATTAGTACAAGAGCCCTCAATTAAGGTCTCCAAGTCTGTGCAATTTAGCCCTCTGGCCTTTCCTGGAGTTGAGGCCATGTGTTATCAGGGCAGAATTGTATGCAAATGGTGGAGTGACTCAAGTGAGGGTCCAATGACCCTACCTTGACCTTCCTCCTATGAATGAATACTGGCCATCCAGGGACCTGAGATGTTATAAACTTACAAACAGGAACAGCTAATTTCATACAGATAACAGCTGTTTGGCTAGGAAGATAATGCTGTGCCTCACTTGGATTTTCTTCCTGTTTATTACTCCTGGGCATTTTAAGCATTAGGAGCTGGATTCTGGAGCCACCAATCCCATGATAACCTAAAGAGGTAGAAAGGGCCTACATTTACATCATGGCCACGGTTCTGCAAAAACCTGAGGAAATGTTCTGGAATTCTGCAAACAAGTACCTGAATGTTCCACCCTGGAAAGCAGGTGCCCTGGCCAAAGGTCCACCAGCAGACCAGCAGAGCAGAACTAGGGAAGCTGTGTTCAGTGTAAGGGAGAAAGGAGGAAAGCTGAGAACTGAGTAGATGCTCTAAATTCTCCCCTTCTCGGTAATGAATACTCACCCCCCCCCCAAGAATGAAGACTATAGACTATTCATCCCACATATTTTATATTGAAAATATTTTTTCATACTCTATAATCTGATCATGGTTTCCCTCCCTCATCTCCTCCCTGAACTTTGCCACTTTCCCACCTTCTTAACCTCTCTCTCTCTCTCTCTCTCTCTCTCTCTCTCTCTCTCTCTCTCTCTCTTAGCAAATAGGCACATTAAAAAATCAAGCCAGAATAAAACAAACTGAAAAAAAAATCCAACATATACATGCGGACACACACATATGCAAAAGATTATAAAGTAAAATGGACAAACAAAGCATCAGGAGGCACAATATCTCCAAGAGTGCCCCTGCACACATTTTAAATGCCCCTCCTGGTCCCCTTTCACTCTGTGTGGGCACTTCTGGGCTGGCTCCCCAGGTCCACTCTTTCCTGATGGCAGTGACGCTTGATTCATGGTGACCAGCCAAATATTTGCGGTTCTCAACACACTGGCCAAGCTGACATGTTGAATTCGCCTCTGGTCATTTTGTATGCCTACCTATCTTCAGAAATAAACACCGCTATCCAGACCGAAACACAGAAATAGCGTCATCAAGCTGCGCATCATCAAGCCACACCCCCTGCCTAGGGGAAAGAAGCTCAACCACCCTGGGAAGGCGCCTGCGAAAGCAAAAGCCAATCAAGTTTTGTGGCAGAAGCAGTTGGCTACGGAGGCGCGTGCGCACTGACGTCAGCAGCTACTCTTTACTCCTAAATTTATCTATTTCCGAGTGGGGGTGGGGGGACAGGAGTGCGTGTCGGTCTAAAAGCGAAGCTGTTTAGGGACGGTCAACAGAACTGGTAAATACACGGAATCGTGAATACTCGTCTGTGATCCAACAGGCATTTACTAAGTACCCAGTATATGCCAGGCACTATTCTGGGGTCGGCTACCTAAGCCAGCAGCCTAAGTCTGATCGACAGGCCCCGGTCAGTTTTCCACCGCCCCACCCCATGCCTAACACACTGCCCTGTGCACACTAGACGTTCAGAACAAGTCAAGCAATCGACTATGTAAAGGCCTCTTGGGACTCTTGGTGCTGGAGCTGCTTACTTGCAGAGACCCTGCAAGGAAACGGGTGGCCGGTAGCAGGTGCTGTGGGGTCACCTGGGTGGGCTGGGCCCAACACTGATCCCTTTTCAGGCTGTACGAATGGCGGCTGCTTCTGGTGGTGGTGGTGCTGGACTCGCGGCATCCACAGGATTGGAGGCAGCAACGCTGCAGAAGCTGGCGCTTCGGCGGAAGAAGGTGCTCGGGGCCGAGGAGATGGAGTTGTACGAGCTAGCGCAGGCTGCTGGCACCTCCATCGACCCGGATGTGTTCAAGTGAGAAGGCGAGGGTCGGGACTTGGAGCTCATACTCCCTACAGATAATGCCGGTTTCAGGACACCTCATTCCGGCATCTGCTATTCTAAAATATCCGTGTCTCTATAAGGGGTTTCAAGATTGTGACCCAGATGGCGCGACTCCTGGAACATGTCCGCCCTGTGGCTTGCAGTGTTTACTAAGCACTGCATTTGTTTTCCCAGGATTCTGGTGGACTTGCTGAATCTGAACGTGGCCCCCCTCGCCGTCTTCCAGATGCTGAAGTCCATGTGTGCTGGGCAGCGGCTGGCAAGCGATCCCCAGGACTCGGTGTCCATATGTCTGTCCACATCCACATCAGAGACCCGAGGTTAGAGGTGGGCTGGGTACTTCTGCCCAGAGGGTGGCTGGGGTGGGGAAGGAGCAGAAAACCCCAGGTCGGCTTGTCTTAGAACTGCTCAACCTATTTATAGGCCTCCCAAAGTCTGAAGACCCACCATCTACCCTCCTGGGACCTTAGTTGGCTCCACCTTTGGGATTGTACTGTTGGATCAAAGACTGTTCCAAGCAGGCTAGGGTCCATCTGTCTGACTGCATACCACCTCTTCATCATGCCACATTCCACATGTACTGGAATAAACATGGCTTTGGTCTTCATCTGCCTGGCAATCACAGGCTCAGGGAAGTTCTCAGAGAGCAGAGCAGACAACTCCTTACCCCCCTGCCAGGCCCAGGTGTAGCTCGCATGTCTCAGGCCAGGCCAGCACGCCTCCCATCTGGGGCTTTTTGTTTTTGGGTTGCAGGACTGCAGCCATCTGACTGCCATGGAACATAGAGCAGAGGTCCGTCAGAAAGATTAGCCCAGTGCTCAGGTGTGAAGGGCTCCCCTGCTCTTGTGGGCATGACTGGGTCCAGGTGTAAACAGATGGTGGTGAGCAGAGTGTGTAATAGAGATCTCAGGTCCTCCAGCCTAACCATCCTATCTGTGCATCTATTCTCTTTGGCTGTTGGAACCCTCTGAAATATAGCTTGTCCTCCCAGGCAAGTGGAGGGAAATCCAGTGCTGGTTCCCTGCCTGGAAGCACAGGAATGATCTGGAAGGAATCCAAGTGGGGTAAAGTCCTAGCCTGGTGGTTAGGCCTGGGGACCCACACATAGGCACTGACCCACCCACTTTCTGATCAGTTTGTGTCTCTGGCCTCTATTGCCCTCCTTTCTCTGCTAGGAAGAGAAACAAGGGTAACTTTTACCTCAGGCCTGCAGCCTCTCCAGGTCGGCTGTATGGCCCAGCTCCCATGCACCTGCCTCTCTGTCCCCACCCCTCACCCTGGTTCTCTTGCTGCCCATCTTCTCCTTTCACAGGCATTTCATTGTCTCATCTCTGGGTTTGGTGTTGATGTGGAATCTTTCACTGGAAATCGCCATTGTCCCACAAGGCCAGGGCAGTTTTGAGCTACAATACCAGGGCACTGTAGGCCATCCCAGCCATGCAACTCAGAAGCAGGACATGTTTTCTTGCCAGTTCACCAAAGACACAGTCTTTTTAGAATATGCAATTGGACTGGTGCTCCAGGATAAGACCAACACCCCCACACTTGCTCACCTTAAAGATCTCTACCCAGGCAGAGGATATAGGTCAGGGACAAACATGAGGGATCATGATATGCTGTTGGGAACATGACCTCAGCTTTTTCAACACTGTCCCTCAACTGATTGCAAGTATGGCATAGGGATCATATGCTTCCCCCTAGCCGTCTTGACAGCACCATTAAGAGTGACATTTTTGTGGTCATACACATCTACTTGTAAACTGAGTTTTCTTTCATGCCTCATTTGTGGCCTGAGGTACCCTTCAGGTATTGGCAGGTATGGTATGATATGGGGTCCAGTATCAGGGTGTGTGAGTTTCCAGGGCTTATCTAGTTGTCCCTCTTCCATATCCTCCCCATGTTGCCAACCTCTGTCCCAAATGCCACCCTTAGGCTGAGAAGGCTGAGGAGAAGGATTGGGGACAGACTACAGAATGAAATGAGAAATACATAGTGAGGACAGAAACCACAGAGTTGTTAGCTCCAGAGACTTTAGTCCTAGAACGTTCTGAGGGACATTGTGAAATAGGAAGCTTAGGAATACTGGCTGTTGTGGAGGGAAAGAAGGGGTGTGGAACACAGGTGGGGCTGGACCTGTAGCTCATAGGCTACCAGGTGAGGCATAGAGATCGCTGGCTTCTGTGTGTCTTAGCATCCATACACACAGCTTTGCAGCCACCCTATCAATGACCAAGTATGGAATGGAGAAAGTAACAGGAGTGGTCAAACTGACCCAACTGGAGGGATGTAATGGCCTGTAATGTCACGTTTGTGACCATTTAGGTTTTTCATAGCTTTCCTGGAGGAACTAGATTGGTATTGCTTCAGGCCATGAGTTAATACTGTTCAGCCCCCTAGGGTCTGTAAGATGCTGCAGGCATCTTGATGCAGCAGGACCATCTAGATTGCTGGACCCTGGCTGTCCATGTGACCTCTAATGAATCACTCATGTCTATCAGAGAATTAGGAAACAGTACTGCAGTCACTGGTCACAGTGGTCTGAAGTCATGCTGAGCAAAGCGGGTTTAGTTCAGTGCTTCCCTACTTAGAATTAGGGAAACTAGACAATTTGAAAAGCTGTCTCTACAGAAAGTACAAGGTGAAATTTTGAGTGTAGAAGTCAGATATCTTTCATAAGCTAGATTGTAAGTGTGTGGACACTTCATAAGTAAGTGTCTTGAGCCATAATGGAACAGCCATTGTTAACCTTGGATTTTGAAGGACTAGTATGAAAATGAATATATATAGACATGTAATGAGATAATAATCAAGTTGTCCCTTGATAGTTGTGGGGATTCATTCCAAGACTACCCCTTTCCCTACAAATACCATGAACTACAAATGCCCAAGTCTTTCATAAAGTGTCTCTCATGCCTGCTTGCTTCTCTTCCTTCCTTTCTTCCTTCTCTCCTTCCTTCCTTCCTTCCTTCCTTCCTTCCTTCCTTCCTTCCTTCCTTCTCTCCTTTCATTTTTTTCTATACTGAGAAGTGAACTCAAGAATTTTATACTATGTTCTACCCTTAAATCCTGGTACATTAGTTTTCTACATACTAGTCATGTCACTGAGCTACATACCCAGACCTTTCTGATTGATACCTCTGAGTCACAAATCTGAGAGTACAGGTATCTGGCATGTTGTAGAAATTATCTAATTCCTGGCTCAGGGTTTCTACCCCACCTTAAACCAATTAGTTCCCGAATGAAAGACACACTCACAGCCTTTATATTTACAATAAGCCCCAAACATCATAATAGCTGGGCAGCTGCCTACCCTCCATGCTGCTAGAATCTACTTTCCTATCCTTAACCCTGAGTTATTATTTACTATTTACTATGTTCCATCTGGGCTGCCCCTATTTCCAACTGGCCAGCCCACAGGGCTATGCTCTCTTTACTCCTAATCTATGGCCTCTTCTCCCTCCTCCAAGTTCTTCTCCTCCTCCTACCCCAAGTCCAGGAAACCTAAACCCCACCTATGTCTCTTCTGCCTAGCTATTGGCTGTTGTCATCTTTACCAATCAGGAATAACTTGGATTATTATATAACAGGGTCATAGGGTCTATGTGCAGACTCCAGGTCTTTGGTGCCTACATTTAGCATTACAATAGACAGTAAAAGACAAAACCTCAACACGGGCATACATGTACATGTGCATGAGTGCGCACATAAACATACAACATGAAAGTAATTTCCTTCCCTATCTCTTCTAATTAGTTTTGGTTTTAAGTCTATTTTGTCAGATATGAAAAATAGCTATACCTGCTTGCTTCTTGGGTCAGTTTACTTGGAATACCTTTCCATCCTGTTATTCTAACATGATACATGATAATGAGGTATGTTTCATGGATACAGCAGAAAGACAAATCCTGTTTCTTAATCCTATCTGTTAGTCTCTGTGTTTTTTACTGAGGAAATTGAGACCATTAATATTGAGAGTTATTAGTGAAAAGTGTTTATTACTTCCCATTATTTTGTTATGATGTGGGTTTTTTTTTTCCTTTTAGCTGTTCTAGGATTGTTTATTCCTTCTCTCCTTGTGGGTATAGCTAACTTCTTCAGGCTGTTCCCCCCGCCCCCCCCCCCAGTGTCTTTTGTGGAGCTTGATTGAAATTGTTTTTGATGTGAAATGTTTTTTCTTTCTCTGTCAATTGTGATGGATAATTTTACTTGATATAGTAGTCTGGGCTGGCATCTGTGGCCTTACTGAGTTTATAGATCATTCATGTAGGCCCTTCTAGCTCTCAGAATATCCTTTGAAAACTCAAGTTCTAGTCTAATGGACCTGCCATTATGTTATTGGGTCTTTTTTTCCTCTTGTAGATTTTAATATCCTTTCTTTGTTCTGCACTTTAGTGTGTTGGTTATTATGTGTCATGGGGAATTTCTTTTCTGATCCTGTCTATTTGGTATTCTGTGTTTCTTGTTATTCAGTGGACACCTCTTTCTTTTAGTTTGGAGAATTTTTTTCCCTCTTTAATTAATTAATTTATTCATTTTACAGTCTGATTGCAGTCCTACCTCCTCCCCCCACTCCATCTCAATCTTCTTCTCCCAGTCCCACCCTCACATCCTCTCCTTCATCCCCTTTTCCTCAGAAAAGCGAGGTTCCCCATGGATACCAACCCACTCTGGTACATCAAGTCACAGCAGGATTAAGCACATCCTCTCCCACTGAGACCAGACAAGGTAGCCTAGTTCTGGAGAAAGGATCCAAAGGCAGGCAACCTTATCTGAATTAGATGTAGCATGTAGTTTTAAAATATGAACCATGCTAAATCTGGGTATGCACTTGCATCAGTGATCTTGCCCACCCTGTTGGCCAGCCTTAAGCAGTCGTCTAACCCTGGTTTCCATGGCCAGCTGCTGCCAAGCTGCTCCAGTCAAAACCCCGCTCACAAGCTGGCTCTCCATCCCGGCTAGCCTTGCCAGACAGAACACCATGGTCGCCAGCCCACCACCCCACAGCTAGCTGTGGGAGTGCTCTCACCAGCTCATGCTAAGCTATGGTTACCTCTCTCCTGGTTCTCGTCCTTTGCTCAGTCTTCTCGTTCCAAAGCCTGGCCAAATTCTGCCCTGGCTATGTTCTTTCCCTCCTACCCACCTGAGTCACTGCAAATGGAAAACACCAAACAGATCAACAGATGACACAACCGCTGGGGACTGAATCTATCATCCTAAACTTATAGCTATTCTATGTTAGAAATCTTCTGGTGGCAGAGGTTGCCACCAGGTCTGACAGTTCTGGGTCTACATCCTACCTCCTCTAGCTCCTGCCTGGCTGTACCAAAGGGGCGGTTGCTTTCTCACTTCCTCCCCCTCTTCGTCTTTTGGGCCCGGAAGGCCCACCTCCTCCTTTTCACTTAGTGATTGGCTTTTTGTTGTCTTTTTTATCCAATCAATTAATTAGGGGAAAATTCCTCTACAGCTAGAGACAACCCCACTCCAATTATTAGGGGACCCACAGGAAGACCAAGCTGCACATCTACTACATATGTGTGGGGCCTAGGTCCAGCCCCTGCATGCTCTTTGGTTGGTAGTTCAGTCTCAGTGAGCCACCATGGACCCAGATTAATTTACTCTGTAGGTCTTCTTGTGATGTCCTTGACAGATTGGGAAAATTCTTTTATGAATTTGTTAAAAATATTTTCTGTGACTTTGACCTGGATTTCTTCTTCCTTTATGCCTGTTCTTGGTAGGTTTGGTCTTTTCATAGTGTCCCAGATTTTTTGGATGTTTTAAGCCTGAATATGTTTTGATTTAACATTTTCTTTGGCTGAGCTATTCATTGTCTTTAAGACTTGAAATTTTCCCTTCCATGTTGAGATTTTTGTTTGACATGCTGAGTTTTTTGTCAGATTCTATTTTTGTGTCTTGAATTGTTTTCATTATTTCATTCAGTTGTATTTTCACCTTTTTTTTTTGAGACAGGGTTTCTCTGTGGAATTCTGGCCACCCTAGAACTCACTCTTTAGACCAGGCTGGCATCAAACTCAGAGATCTACCTGCCTCTGCCTCCTGAGTCCTGGGATTAAAGGTGTGCGCCACCACTGCCCAACTTTTCAAGGTCTTTATTAAGGCCTTTCTTTATATCCTCTTTAAGGTCTTTGAATATATTCATAGTTGCTATTTTTAAATTCTTGTCTCATGCTAGGTTGCTGTTCCCAGGGCCTAATACAACTGGGTTGCTGGTTTCTGGACATATTGTCTTGGTTGTTCATACTTGTATTTTTGAAGTGGGACATAGGCCTGTGGAGTTACAGTGTTTGAGGTGCTTCTTGATGTATATATCTGATCTTGTCTTTATTGGGTGAGTGTTCTAGTCTTTGGTTGCTGTTGCCTAATGTGGGTCCTAGCAAGGTGTGGAATCCCAGCCAAATGTGAAGGCTGTGGCTTCCCTGGTGGAGAGGGTTCTATATCCTAGCCAAGTTTGTCAGTTAAGAGGTCCCTAATAGAAAGCAGGTCAGTGGGGAGTGTGGTGGTATGAATATATTTGGCCCAGGAAGTGGCAGTATTAGGAGGTGTGGCCCTGTTGGAGTAACTTCAGAGCAGTAAAACCCTAACTAAGATGGAGTCACAAAGGAATGGAGATGGGCTGGAAGAAAAGGCTGAGAGGGTGGTGGGAAAGAATGTGGGGACCCTGTGTTTATTAAAACATGGAATCTGTAGGGGATGGATCAGATTGGAAGGAGGCGCTCCTTGGGCAGGCTGCAGCAGGAGTAAGAGTAAGTCTGGAGAGGACAGAAAGGAAGATGAAGGACCTTACCAGTTTTGGATCCCTGACAGAGGGAGGTTCTTCAGGGCTGGGGAGTCACAGAGGACTGAGATGAGCTAGAAGAAGAGGCCTTCAGGGCTGCCAGGAAGAACTGAGGGGACTCTCGTCTATCTCATGGAGGTGGGCTAGGAGGAGTTATTTCTTTGTATTTTGAGAAAGGATTGACCTTGAACTCTTTATATAGCTGAGGATGACCTTGTGACCTCTTGTCTCTTGTCTTTTTTGCAATGATTACAGTCCTGTGCCACCATGCCTGGTTTATGCATTGTTGGGAATCAAACCCAACGCTTTGTATTTGCTAGGCATACAACTAGTGAACTTTGCCACCATCGCCACCCTCTCCTCCTCTCTTCCCCTTCCCTCCCCTCCCACTTTAAAATATGTTCACTAAATTACCCAGATTAACCTTAATCTCTCTGTGTAGGACAGACAGGCCTTGACCTTGTGGTCCTTCTACTTCAGTCTTCCTAGTCCCAGAAGTAGCTGAGATTATACCCCTCTGTTCAGGCTGGCCCCTACCTCAGTCTCCCAAAAAAATGAGATTGTAGGCATGTAGCACTGTACCCAGCTTTTTACAAAACCATGTAAACCCACAATTATTTGAATCCATAGATGCAAAACTCATAGCCATAGAGGACATAGAGAGCCAATTAGACTGGATAATTTGATCTAAATAAAAATATTAATTTCTTATTTCCTTTCTTCTTTTTCTTCTCCCCTTTTTCTTCTTCCCCCCTCTTTCTTTCTTTCTTTCTTTCTTTCTTTCTTTCTTTCTTTCTTTCTTTCTTTCTTTCTTTCTTTCTTTCTTTCTTTCTTTCTTCTGGACAAGGTCCCATGAGGTACAGGCTTACCTAGAACTCACTATGTATCCCAGGTTGGCCTTCAACTCATAATTCTCCTGCCTCTATCTTCCATGTCCTGGGATTACAGGTATATGCCACCATACCTGTCATATGATCTGTATAACGTGGCTTTTAGAAAAGTGAAAATTGGGCTTGGATAGACCCTTTTGCAGATTTATATGTGTATTCCTCTTACAGAAAACCCAAGTTTGGTTCCCAGCATCCACAACAAGCAGTGTATTGTACTTATAAATCTACCTCTAGGGGAATCTGATGCCTTTGGCCTCAACAGGTACCTGCACTCACATGAACATACCCACACACATAAATGGTTATGAAAGGTTGTGTACACATGAACACATGCATGTACAGAGAGGAGTCACTAGTACACATGAAAGAACACCTTCCTTAGAAGTCTAGGTTGAGTCAAGAGTGCATCATGTGCACGACCATCATTATGTACATCTTGGTCCCTTGGAGAGTATGCTCTGGAAGCATTAATAAGGACCAGAGGATAGCAGTTCTGACTAGTGACAGCACACATCTTGGATTACTGTGTGCCATGCTTTCTGGCCACCATACCCTGTCCACCAGCCTTGAGAACAGCTGTGCACACTGGGAGAACTGAAGTGGCTCCTACCTGGACCCTTTGCATGCTCCGAATGGGGAAGCCTGGTGGTGCAGACTTGATGTGTCCCACCTTCCCTGCAGCACTCGTAGATCAGGAACTGGGCAGTTTTATCCTCTGAGCAGTTATTATCTCTCCTTGTACATCTAACATTAACAACAACTGCATGCCCAAGTTGCTATGAGGTCACATTCCCACTAAAAAGGGAGCATGATCTCTTTGGAGGATCAACAGGAAGGGATAGGAGCAGCAAAGCACTCTGTTCTTTATAAACTGGCAACATTCACAGCAGACAGGAATTCAGGACTCCAGAGGACACTCTAATGTAAATAACAAGGAGGGTCTCACACCACCCTGGTCCAATGTCTAGCTTCAGAGATGTGCCACATCAGTGATGGATGACAGGCCTGTGGAAGTTTCACTGCTCTCAGGAGTGTTACAACATGGTAAATAATCACCCATGCTTTTATGGATATGAGGAGAACTGATTTCTGCAGAGTATGAGCCAGGATATTTTGCCTATATTTGGTGCTGCTCCAGGGTCTTTGACTAAAAGCATCCACTACACCATTCTATCACACTACACTATTTCTAATGTTCCTGCCCCAAGGGACCTAGGTGGGCAAAACTGGTCCTTCCATAGTGTGGTTCTCCTTGGGCCTCCCAATACCACATCACTGCACACTATTTTCTTTGCCAGCCCCCCTCCCCATATGTAGGTAAAGAAAATGTTCCTACTAACATGATTTCTGAAGGGTATCTGGAGTTTTGCTTTTTGTCTTGTGGTCCTGTAAATAGAACTCAAGACCTTGTCTGTGCTAGGCAAGTACTATACCCCTGAACTGTGTCCCTGGCTGTTTTGTGAAGTGTTTTCTAAACATTGAACTTAGGTTGGGTTTAGTAGCATGCCAGATTTAAAGGTAATCATTATTTGTTCTTCTGTTCTTCTCATCAACTTTCAATTTCCAGAGGGAACTGCTCAGTATTGGGATGTTCCTGAGATCTGTGTTGCAGGCTGAAGAAAGCTGGTTTCAGAGTCACATCACTAAGACCCACTTTTCATTTCTTGAGGATAAACTGTGTTCCTTACTCTGTTGGGAGATACCCATTCAGGAAGCATCTAAGCTATAGATCTCACATACTCACCTGGTCCTGATTACTGAAGGATGGTGGCCTCTCAGACAGTACTAACATAAGGGAGTGCTTCAAGATGCTAGGGTATATCCATGCAGACAGACAGTATGCATGCCCACTGACCAGTCTGGAATCTTTATGGTAGTCATTTGTATCAAAAGAAACATGTGTGACCCTCCTCGGCTTTTTAGTGTTGATGAATGACTAGTAAGCTCGGCACTCCCAACATCATCCAACACATGTTACTGTCTGCCCTCCTCCTAAGCCCCAGGGAATCCGTCACTGCATCTCTGTTGAATCAAACACTTGGAGAAAAAATTCTAAGGAAGACAGGAGGATCTGTCAATGTTTCGAGAGTGGCATGAGAATTATCATGCTTGGTTGATTGGCAACCAACCCAAGAGACAAATGGTAAAATGGAAATGACATCATGGATCTTCGAACACTTTCCTCTTCAAGAGCACAATTTTCCATTGCTATCTGTGTGACTAAATCACAGAAGAACTGGTGTCTTAGAGTTGAATGAAGACTAAAGTTGCCCCCAAAGTAGCAACAGGGAAGTTTCTGTAAGGGACTGCTGCAAAGAAGGCTGTGGTGAGGCCAGCCAGGATTTAAAAAGAAGCACACTTAGGGTGACATTGGTTGACTCAAAGGCTAGGGGACTTTACATAGTCCTAGACCATGTTCAAGTCCTTTGAAAGTGGAAAACATGTGCCATGCAGAACCTCCCAAACCTGAAAATTCAGTTGAGCAATGGAAAAGCAAAGGACCCTGGACCATTGGCAAGTAGGGAACATGTGTTAGAGTCTGCAGTGCAAATCTTACCATGATAGCAGAGGCTTGGATTCTCTATCCCTATGGGAGGATCTGACCCAAGAGCAAGCCTACTCCCTGACATGTCTTATCCCTAAGGCACTCCTAGTTTTCCAGTCACTGTCAGAGTCCAGAAGCCACCATTTTACATTAAAGCTGTGGCCCAAGTGCATGTTCATTGTTCTGGTGGGTTTTACACAATTAATTAATTAACTAATTAAAACAAAAATGAACTAAGTATAAACCAAGGAACATATAAATCAGTGGCCTTCCTCTGAGGGTGATTTTATGGTTAAAGGGTTACCCTCTGTAGTTTTACAGTAATCAGTAGCTAAACCCAAGGCTCAAGTATTTCATACTATTTGAGGGACATGGGAAATCAACACCTTCTTAGAAACCATCAGAGACTGTTCTCAGACCTCTGTTGTGTACTTCCTGCCTGTGGGGTCTGATTAATGAAGGTGTGATGACGACTCAAGTGTGAATCATATGGCAGTGAGTGCACTCTACCATCTGTGGGAAGACCACAACTCTCCAGTGCAGAATGCTTGATTCACCTTTCCTAAATGGCCTCCTAATGGGTTACTAAGAGTGATAGTGATAGGAACCATTCCCATTTCCACTCTTTGATTCCTGGAACTGTGGATCCTGACTGTGGCAGAAGCTGTACCCTATATTAGATGCTCAGTCAAAGCATATCCCACCTTCTGGAGAACCTAGCCTAGCCCTCCAGGCTACTGCCATTAATAGGAGTTGTGATTGTGTCATTCCACCCTCTGTCAAGTCAGCTGCTTTGTGTGATGTGACCACAGTAAGACCACTGATTCGTGGATGTGGGTCCACTGTCAGACTTCTTTGGCTGAAAAGGGAGTTAATCACAATCAGTGTCAGTTCTGAACCAGTATCTAACAGATCCCACAAAGTCTAATTATTTCTTTATGAATATTGTACAATTATATTTTAATAATTATATATTACTTATGAATATGTATTTATAAATTATAAGATATATAATTATATTACTATACTTATATAAATTATATATTATAATCTATAATTACATTGTCATTTATACATATAATATATCATTCATAAATATATACATAATATAAAAATTATAAAAGGCCTTGGGTCCCTCTGGTGAAAGACTAACAGTGTCACTCTTAGGTATTTTAGCAGTACTTTCTCAGAGGGACCTGGTCTTCTATTCATTCAGAGACTTCTTGGTCCGCAAACTGGCTCATTTAAAAATTACCTTAGGGGGTGAGACTCTGTGTGACTATAATTTATTGTAGCCTTTCTTTGCTTTGCTTTTTTTTTTCTTATACAAGTCAAATCAAATGCAATAGGCTTTGTATCTTGTTCATTCCGGGAAACACCACTCCTTGAGCCAAGCATATACAAACCATTACATTCTACTCCCTGGTCCCCATAGGCCAACCTAAACTTAGAGTGCTACAGAGGGCAGAGCTGCAGAAGTGATGCCAGCCCTTTGGAGGAGCCCAGAAGATCATATGTGGATCCCAGACATTGAAACAAGAAGCTATAACATTGAAACTGCCGTGGAGACCCTCTTCTCTTCCTCCCAGGTCCCTCCCATTCTCTATTTCCCTTGATTATTTTGTTCCCCTTTCTTAGAAGGACTGAAGCACCCACATTTTGGCCTTCCTTCTTGAGCTTCATGTGGTCTGTGAATTGTATCTTGGGTATTCAGAGCTTTTGGGCTAATATCGACTTATCAGTGAATGCACACCATGTGTGTTCTTTTGTGATTGGGTTACCTCACTCAGGATGATATTTTCTAGTTCCATACATTTACCTAAGAATTTCATGAATTCATCATTTTTAACAGCTGAGTATTGTATAGATGTACCACATTTTTTGTATCCATTTCTCTGTTGAAGAATATCTGGGTTCTTTCCAGCTTCTGGCTATCATAAATAAGGCTGCTACGAACAAGCATGTGTCCTAGTTATATGTTGGAGAATCTTTTGGGTATATGCCTGGGCATGGTATAACTGGGTCCAGAGGTAATACTATGTCCAATTTTCTGAGGAACCACCAGACTGAAGTCCAGAGTGGTTGTACAAGCTTGCAATCCCACCAACAATGGAGGAATCTTCCTCTTTCTCCACATCCTCACCAGCAGCTGTTGTCACCTGAGTTTTTGATCTTGGCCATTCTGACTGGTGTGAGGTGGAACCTCAGGGTTATTTTGATTTGCATTTCCCTGATGATGAAGGATGTTGAACATTTCTTTAGGTGTTTTTCAGCCATTCAATATTCCTCAGTTGAAAATTCTTTGTTTATCTTTATTCCCCATTTTTAATAGGGTTATTTGATTCTTTGGAGTCTAACTTCATGAGTTCTTTGTATATTTTGAATGTTAGCCCTCTATTGGATGTAGGATTGGCAAAGATCTTTTCCCAATCTGTTGGTTGCCATTTTGTCATATTGATAGTATCCTTTACCTTACAGAAGCTTTGCAAATTTATGAGGTCCTATTTGTTGATTCTTGATCTTAGAGCATAACCCATTGCTGTTCTGTTCAGGAACTTTTCCCCTGTGCCCATGTGTTGGAGGCTTTTCCCTAGTTTCTCTATTAGATTCAGTGTATCTGGTTTTATGTGGAGGTCCTCGATCCACTTGGCCTTGAGCTTTGTACCGGGAGATAAAAATGGATCAATTTGCATTCTTCTACATGTTGACCGCCAGTTGAACCAGCACCATTTGTTGAAAATGCTGTCTTTTTCCCACTGGATGGTTTCAGTTTCTTTGTTAAAGATCAAGTGACCATAGGTGTGTGGGTTTATTTCTGGGTCTTCAATTCTATTCCATTGATCAAAGTGTCTGTCACTGTACCAATACGAAGCAGATTTTATCACTATTGCTATGTAGTACTGCTTGAGGTCAGGGATGGTGAATCCCCCAGATGTTCTTGTATTGTTGAGAATAGTTTTCGTTATTCTGGGGTTTTTGTTACTCAAAATGAATTTGAGAATTGCTCTTTCTAACTCTATTAAGAGTTGGAATTTTGATGTGGATTGCATTGACTCTGTAGATTGCTATCAGCAAGATAGCCATTTTTACTTTATTAATCCTACCAGACCATGAACATGGGAGATTTTTCCATCTCCTGAGGTCGTCTCCGATTTCTTTCTTCAGAGACTTGAAGTTCTTTTTGTACAGATCTTTTGCTTGTTTGGTTAGAGTCACACAAAGATATTTTATATTGTTTGTGACTATTGTGAAGGGTGTCTTTTCCCTAAATTCTTTCTCAGCCTGTTTATCCTTTGAGTCGCGTAAGGCTATTGATTTGTTTGAGTTAATTTTATATTCAGCCACTTTGCTGAAGTTGTTTATCAGCTTTAGGAATTCTCTGGTAGAATTTTTGGGGTCACTTAAGTATACCATCATATCATCTGCAAATAGTGATACTTTTTTACTTCTTCCTTTCCAATTTGTATCCTTTTGACCTCCTTTTGTTGTCTAATTGCTCTAGCTAGAATTTAAAGTACTGTATTGAATAGATATGGAGAGAGAGGGCAGCCTTGTCTAGTCCCTGATTTTAGTGAGATTGCTTCAATTTTCTCTCCATTTAGTTTGATGTTGGTTACTGGTTTGCTCTTCGTTGCTTTTTACTATGTTTAGGTATGGGCCTTGGATTCCTGATCTTTCCAAGACTTTTAACATGAAGGGATGCTGAATTTTGTCATGCTTTTTCAGCATCTAATGAAATGATCATGTGGTTTTTTTCTTTGAGTTTGTTTTTAAATTGGATTACACTGATGGATTTCTGTATATTGAATCATCCCTGAATCCCTGGGATGAAACTTACTTGATCGTGGTGAATGTCATTGTGATGTGTTCTTGGATTCAGTTTGCCAGAATTTTATTGAGTATTTTTGTATCAATATTCATGAGGCAAATTGGTCTGAAGTTCTCTTTCTTTGTGTTGGGTCTTTGTGTTGTTTTGGTATCAGTGTTTTAACTGTCACTTCGTAGAACTGGGTAGTATTCCTTATTTTGTGGAATATTGGTATTAGGTCTTCTTTGAAGGGCTGGTAGAATTCTGCACTAAACTCATCTGGTCCTGGGGTTTTTTGGTTGGTAGACTTTTAAAGACTGCTTCTATTTCTTTAGGGGTTATGGGACTGTTTAGATGGTTTATCTCATCCTGATTTAACTTTGGTACCTGGTATCTGTCTAGAAAATTGTCCATTTCATCCAGATTTTCCAGTTTTGTTGAGTATAGGCTTTTGAGGTAGGATATGATGATTTTTGAATTTCCTCAGTTTCTGTTGTTATATCACCCTTTTCATTTCTAATTTTGTCAATATGAATACTGTCTCTATACCCTCTGGTTAGTCTGCCTAAGGGTTGATTTTCTCAAAGAACCAGCTCCTGGTTTTGTTGATTTTTTTTTTTTTTGTATAGTTCATTTCATTTCTGCTTGGTTAATATCATCCAAGTTTGATTATTTCCTGCTGTCTACTCCTCTTCTTTTTGTTCTAGAACTTTTAGATGTGCTGTTAAGGTGCTAGTGTATGCTCTCTCTAGTTTCTTTTTGGAGGCATTCAGAGCTATGAATTTTCCTCTTGACATTGCTTTCATTGTGTCCCATAAATTTTGGTATATTGTGGCTTCATTTTCATTAAATTATAAAAAGTCTTTAATTTCTCTCTTTATTTCTTCCCTGACCAAGTTATCATTGAGTAGAGAATTATTCAGTTTCCGGGTATATGTGGGCTTTCTCTTGTTTTTATTGGTATTGAAGACCAGTCTTAGGCCATGGTGATTTGATAGGATACATGGGATTATTTCAATCTTCTTGTATCTGTTGAGGCCATTTTTGTGACCATTTATATGATCAATTTTGGAGAAGGTAACATGAGGTGCTGAGAAGGTATATTCTTTTGTTTTATGATAAAATGTCCAGTAGATATCTCTTAAATCCACTTGGTTAATAACTTCCATTAGTTTCACTGTGTCTCTGTTTTGTTTGTCTTTCCATGATCTGTCCATTGATGAGAGTGGGGTGTTGAAGTCTCCCACTGTTATTGTATGAGGCACAATGTGTATTTGAGCTTTAGTAAAGTTTCTTTTATGAATGTGAGTGCCCTTGCATTTGGAGCATAGATGTTCAGAATTTTGAGTTCATCTTGATAGATTTTTCTTTTGATGGTATAATGTGTTCTTCCTAATCTTTTTTTTTTTGATAACTTTTCATTGAAAGTTGATTTTATTCGATATTAGAATGGCTACTCTAGCTTGTTTCTTGGGAACATTTGCTTGGCAAATCTTTTTCCAGCCCTTTATTCTGAGGTAGTAGTGTGTCTATCTTTGAAACTGAGCAAAATGCTGGGTCCTGCTTACATATCCAGTCTGTTAGTCTACATTTTTTTATTGGGGAAATTGAGTCCATTGATGTTAAGAGATCTTAAGGAATAGTGATTGTTGCTTCCTTTGTTTTTTTTTTTTTTGTTGTTGTTGTTGTTATGTTGTTAGAGGTGGAATTATGCTTGTTTGGCTAACTTCTTTTGGGTTTGTTGAAAGATTACTTTCTTGCTTTTTCTAGGGTGTAGTCTCCCTCCTCATATTGGAGTTTTCCATCTATTATCTTTGTAGGGCTGGATTTGTGGAACGATATTATGTAAATTTGGTTTTTTCATGGAATATCTTGGTTTCTCCATTTATGGTAATTGAGAGTTTTTCTGGGTATAGTAGCTTGGGCTTGCATTTGCATTCTTTTAGGGTCTTTATGACATCCACCCAGGATCTTCTAGCTTTCATAGTCTCTGGTGAGAAGTCTGGTGTAATTCTGATAGGTCTGCCTTTACATGTTACTTTTTCCATTACTGCTTTTAGTATTTCTTTCTTTGTTTAATGTATTTGGTATTTTGGCTCTTATGTGACGGGAGGAATTTCTTTTCTGGTCCAATCTATTTGGAGTTCTGTAGGTTTCTTGTATGTTTATTGGCATCTCTTTCTTTATGTTAGGGAAGTTTTCTTCTATCATTTTATTGAAGATATTTATTGACCCTTTAAGCTGGGAATCTTCACTCTCTTCTATACCTATCATCCTGAAGTTTGGTCTTCTCATTGTGTCCTGGATTTTTTGAATGTTTGGGGTTAGGAGCTTTTTTGCATTTTGCATTTTCTTTGACTGTTGTGTCAATGTTTTCTATGGTATCTTTTGCACCTGAGATTTTCTCTTCTATCTCTTGTATTCTGTTGGTGATGCTTGCATCTATGACTCCTGATCTCTTTCCTAAGTTTTTTATCTCTAGGGTTGTGCTTTCTTTATTGTTTCTATTCCCAATTTTATATAGTGGATGGTTTTGTTCATTTCCTTCACCTGTTTAGTTGTGTTTTCTTGTAATTCTTTAAGGGATTTTGTGTTTCCTCTTTAAGGGCTTCTACCTGTTTACCTTTATTTCTTTAAGAGAATTATTTATGTCCTTCTTAAAGCCCTCTATCATCATCATGAGATCTGATTTTAAGTCAGAGTCTTGCTTTTCCCATGTGTTGGGGTATCCAGGGCTTGCTGTGTTGGGAGAACTGGGTTTTGATGATGCCAAGTAGCCTTGGTTTCTGTTGCTTATGTTCTTGCCCTTGCCTCTTTCCATCTGGTTCCATGTGGTGTTAGTTAGTCTTGCTGTCTTTGACTGTGGCTTGTCCCTCCTGTAAGCCTGTGTGTCTGCACTCCTGGGAGACCAGTTCTCTCCAGGAGAAATTTAGATATGGAGAGTTTGGGCAGAGGGTCAGCTCCAGGGTACAGATGGAAACTGTAAGGATCCTATCCCAGGCCTCTCCTTGTTTCCTGTGTCCTGAGGGCTCCTGGTGACTCCCTCTTGGGCCAGGTATTTGAGCAGAAGTGGTGGTCTTATCTGTGCTCTCAGGTGTGTCTGCATTCCTGGGAGACCTGCTCTATCCAGGTGGGATTTGGGTACAGAGAGCTGTGGCACAGGGTCAGATGGAAACCAGAAGGAAACCAGAAAGGCTGGTCTCTTCTTGATTACCACTAGTTTCGTAGCTCCAGCTAAGCAGCTTCTGTTGTACTTGACTATTGACTACAAAGTCAGAGCCAAATGACCAAAGCGGCTGAGTTCTGCTGCATCCTGGGGCCGGAAATTGGCACCCTTATATAGCAGGATGTTCCCTGTCCAATTAATTTAAATATTAATACAAGAAGCCTGTGATTGGATAGGAAAAAGGGAGGCAGAACTAAGAGTTGCAGACACAGGGAGGGACAGAGAAGAAGAGGAGGAAAAATAGGATGATTCAGATTCTGCGTGACTCTAAATACCCCAGGTAGCAATAATATCATAAATAGGGTTAGAATAATTGAGATAACTTGTCTAATCTAGGTGGGCAGTTTGTATCATTATCAATTGGCTCTGAAATTATTGTGTGGGCATCTTGTGAATTGCAAATTTATTGATACATGAGTCTGACTAATTATGTTTCTAGAATTTTGATTTTACCAAGTTACTGTGAATTGTGACAGCTAACTGCGAGGTGGGTGTTCATTGCATGGGGGCTGCTGCAGCAGCAATTCGCCAAGGAAGTTGGGTGAAGACATCTCAGGGGATCTCTGTGCCAGAGTCTGCCGCGATGAGAACACCCCACTGGAGTCATTTGGTCAGCCAGGAATTTGCCTTTTCTTTTTAATATTTCCCGTAACACCCTTCTTATATTACATTGTCACCAGCTTTCTGTTTTCCAACCTCTTCACTGCCTTAGCTTGGCTGTCCTGAATCTTGGTCTGTAAATTGACCTTGAATTTAGAGATCTTTATGCCTGTCTCCTGGAATTAAAGGAGTATACCACCAAGCCTGGACTTAGGCTTTTCTTCACCTAGATCTTGCTCTGTTCCAGGCTGGCCTTGAGCTCAGAGATCTGCTTAGCATTATCTCCTGAAATTAATGGTTTGTACCACCATGCCTGGATCTAAACTTAGCTAGGTAGGTTCTTGCCTCAAAGTCCTGCTCCCTTAATCTATTTCCTAGGACACAGGATATGGCTCCATTTCACTTCCTGGTGCCCCTTTAAACTCGAACCATATATTTTATATTTTTCTTTTCTAAGCTTGCTACGCTTCTTCAAAATGTTCTTCATGAGATTTAGCCAGAGAACAAAGTCTTCTATCTCTACTGGGCTTTTTTGTGACTTCTTTTGTCAATGCAATTAATATAAATCTCTTTACCTTAGACTCATGTAGACTCTTCAGATATGGGCAAAAAGCAGTCAAATTCTTCACCAAAATAGCACAAAATCTGTCTCTACACCATGCATTGAAATTCTTCTCCACTGAAACCTCTTGGATCAGGTCTTCACAGTTTAAATCACTCACAGCAACAAAGCCTTCCATATTTCTTCTAGAATGGCTCGTTAAGGCCCACTTAAAACATCTCATAGTTTTCAAATCCAAAGTCCCCAAATCCACATTCTTCCAAAAAAGGCCTATCCAACTTCTATCTTAGTTAGGGTTTTACTGCTGTGAACAGACATCATGACCAAGGCAACTTGTAGACATTTAATTGTGGCTAGCTTACAGGTTCAGAGGTTCAGTCTATTATCATCAAGGTGGAAGCATGGCATTTCCCAGGCAGGCAAGGTGCAGGAGGAGCTGAGAGTTCCATATCATCTGAAGGCTGCTAGTGGAAGATTGACTTCCAGGCAGCTAGGATGAGGGTGTTAAGCCCATGCCCACAGTGACACACCTACTCAACAAGGCCACACCTCCTAATACTACCACTCCCTGGGCCAAGCATATACAAACCATCACAAATAGCAAATGGTCCATGGCCTATTTCCTGAACAGGATATGAAAAATGAACTTCTCAAGGTCAGGCCATTTGGATGCTGCTTTGTCAGTGCTGCCCACTATCATACCTACCCTCACCTTGTCTCTGTGGAATCAGTGCTACTACCTATTTCCCCTGCACCAGGGCCCAGTTAAAACTACCACATTTAATTCATTCAGCTAAGCAGCACCAAGGCCTTGCATAAAGAACAGAGCAAGAACAAAGCTATTTAATTGTGCTGGGTCCCTCTGATGATTTTGTGTCTAAAGCATCATTAAAGGACATGCCTTCTGGACCTTCCCATTGTGAAGAATTTGGCTTACACAGTGTATCCTCTAATTTCTCTGAGCCTTAAAATCCCTTCATCAACACCTTGCCAAGAGATATAAGGCTCCTTTAAAGATAGCCATCTTTTGACAAATGCTCTAGCCAACCAATCAAACCAACTTTGATACTGTCTTTAAATTGTGGGAAGTTTTGTGTTAAACCCATATTCTCTTCTGGGTGGGCCCATGTCAAAAAAAAAATCAGTCTGATCAAGTTTTATGTTTCTTCCACTATTAATTTCCATCCTTAAAATCTATCCCTACAAATAGTCCCAAACTGCTAGAATGAGTCACCAGGCTTATTAAGCCCTTTAGTAGTATAACATACCTCTTTAGTGATCACACTTTCTATGACCCCTCTAGGAGCCTATTTAGCCTTCAATCTGGTTCTAAATACCCAGGCAACTATGGGTGGGCCCTGAGGACATTGGTATTGTGTTGCCTGGCTTCCCTTTTTGGGGAGGTCATTGCTGATTCTTTGAATTCCCTTAGACAAAGGTAGTAAAGACTATACTGCAGGGGTTTAGATGAGGATGCAGCCTCTGGTAAGTGTGGAGACAATACTTCCTGTGCTAGATAAATCATTCAAAACTGAGGGTTCAAAGTTCTCAGCCTTTGTAGGACCCTTCCACATATCTGCATCCCAAGATACATATTCCCATTCCTTACAATCAGTGAGTGCACATTAATTTCAACACCCTGTGACATGGGAATTGAATTTTTTTGTAACTCATCAAGTCTTATAATAAGGGCATCGGTTTGATTTTCTGCATCTTGAACTCTATGGCTGCTGAAGAGAGGCTTAGAAACCTTTAAATTTTGTCAATTTATCCAGAGATGCTAGAGGCAACAGGCCAGCATCATTATTTTCTTTATTTTTCCCATATATTGTCAAAAGTGTTATGTGTAAAGTCACTACAATTTAGTGTCTACTAACACTTGTTCCATACAATAGGTAAGTCAGAATAATCAGATGCATTTATCTTGAAAAGTTGTTTAAATAGTTCATACCATGGATATTTGGTGTTGTCCATCCTACTGGAACAGGATTCAATAACTATAGCTATTGGTGACTTGGAAAACCTGTGCCAGATACTTAAAAGGTTCTTCCTTAAAGTTCTATTTCTCTAGAGCCACTCCTGGTGTTACAGTCTTCATTAGTCAGGGTTCTTTAAAGGAACTAAACTGATGAAATGAAAACATGTATTAAAATACTATATATATATATCATATATATATAGTATTTTATATATCTATATAAAGAGATTCATCAGAGTGACTTACAAGCTGAAGTCAGTGATACAGTCCAATAGAAAGTCCAAAAATCAAGTTTTTCAGTTTACGAGATTGACTGTCAGCGTTCTCAACCTGCTGCTGGATTCCGCAGGGATTCCTGGAGAACTCCTCATCTTGAGTCTATGCTGTAATTCCAAAGAAGGAGATTCTAGCACTAGCAAAGAACTGCCTCAGCAGCAGGATAGATGAACCAGGGAAAATGAGAACAAATAGACAAAAAGCAAAAGCTTCCTTCTTCCCTGTCCTTTCATGTGGGCTGCCAACAGGTGTGGCCCAGAGTTAGTGCTGGTGTTCCCACATCAAATAATCCAGTTACGAAAATCCCTTACCAATGTGCCAGCATCTTAGGTTCTAGTTGATTCCAGATATAGTCAAGTTAACAACCAAGATTACTAATCACATATCTGCAGCTGAAACAAGTTGTATATAGCAGAAAGGTGGGCATATTTCCTGGGAAACAAAATGGTGAATATGCAGCTGGAGTCTGCCCCATCCTAATTATTGGGTTCTGTATCTTTTCAGGAAGAAACCGAGGTGGTCCCATTCTTGGCAATGTGTCTATAGCAGCAGAACGTGGAAGCCGTGAAAGACCCATCCAGAGGATGCCACGCCAGCCCAGTGCTACTAGGCTGTCCAAGGTGGGAGGACCTGGAAAAAGTAACTCCCGAAGCAGCCCATAGACTAGAACAGAGACTGCACTTGACACACAGTCCTCAAGGCAGATGCTGTCCACCTCTTCATTTCCTTAAACCTTTCTGAGAAGCTGAACATCTGTGGCTTTTTGATACTATTAAAAGATTTAGATTTAGAATGAGTTCTAAGTGAAGTCCTGGTTTTGCTACAGGCAAACTAATTGGGACACATAATAGTGATTTTTGTCTTTTTAGATCTTATTTGGACTCTAAGAAAATATGTATGTAGATAAGTCTTCTTATAAACAAGCCAGCATGCTTTCCAGAATGTAAAAAGTTCCCTACAAGGCCCACCCATCACAGTGTTGATAGGTAGGGGTACCAGTGTGGTCACCTGGGGAGTTCAAGTCCTGGTATATGGTTGGGCTGTTACCTTCTGGATCATACATGTTGTGAAGACTTCAGTAACATGCACTTACTCCTCCCTGCCAAACCTCCCCTTTAACAATTGGCCCAATATTGGGGTTTTGTGGCCATTGCACACACAGATATGTTTTAGATCCTCCATTTCTTCTCTCTCTCTCTCTCTCTCTCTGTCCTTCTTTTTGTTTGTTTTTAAATTGATATAGGTGCTCACTCTATAACCCGTGCTGGCTAACTCAGTGTCCCCTGGCATCTGCCCCCTGAGTTCTGGGACTGAACTTCATGTACATTCCACACCACACCATGCCAGGATGAACTCTTTATTTCTAAGCTTTCTTTCCTTTAGTTCGCACTCAGTGTAGGAGTGATCAAACATTTGCTTTAAGTGGCCCAAGCCTTTGCCATGATTGTGATGTTGCTGAGCATTCACACAGCCTCCTGCTCCTTGGCTTTGTCTTTCCAAGACCATGGTTGGGAAAGGGCTAGTAGTTACTGCTCACCTGCCTGAGAAGGAAGAAAACACCCACGATGCTTGAATCAAGTTCAGATACAGTGGCTACTTTCTCTTTAATGGAAGACACATTGTAGGTACTGTGCCATGACTCCCTTCTTCCGTCACTCTAGCAAAAGCATTATTTCCATTACCATCCGCATAGCCCTCCTGTGAATGCTGTGGCTACCATGGTACAAGAAGATGGCTGTGTTGAAGGCAAGCACTGTGAGTTTGAGAATCAAGATTTCAGAGGTGTCAGAAGCAGTGCATAGGGTCAAATAGAGCCGGGATTAGCACAGTTATTCTCATAGGTTAAGATGCTAAACATTTAAGATTTGGTTTGTCACAGCTGCTCAACTCTGCCGGCATACTACAGAAACACACATGATTGGTTGTAGCTGTGTTCAAACTAAATCTTATCTGTGTGAAATTAGGCAGCTGCCCTCATATTCAGAAAAAGAGAATCCCAGAAAAAACTTGATAGGTATGATGGTTTGTATATACTCACCCCAGGGATTGGCATTATTAGAGGGTGTGGCTTTCTTAGAGTAGGTATGGCCTTGTTGGAGTAGGTGTGTCATTGTGACTTTAAGAAACCTCATCCTAGCTGCTTGGAAGTCAGTATTCTGCTAGCAGCCTTCAGATGAAGATGTAAAACTCTCAGCACCGTGCCTGCCTGGATGCTGCAATATTCTCGCCTTCATGATAATGGACTGAAACTCTGAACCTGTAAACCAGCCCCAATTAAATGTCCTTATAAAAGTTGCCTTGGTCATTGTGCCTGTTCACAGCAGTAAAACACTACTAAGACACTAGGTAAGAAAGTATTGCAAAACCAGCCAGGCATGGGGCTATATACCTATAATTCTGGCATGTGGGAGGCAGAGATAATAGGTAGCCACAGTTTCTAAGCTAGGGATTCACAGTGAGATCCAGTCCTAAAATAAATAAACAGACACACACAAAGGAATATATAACCAACACAGGCATACAGGTATACACCTATAATACTCAGGAGACAAAAGCAGAATGATCTGGAGGAGTTCAAGGTCATATTTGATTACATATTGAGTTCACAATCAGCCTGTATGACATGTAACCTAATATCTAAAAACCTAAAGTGTGAGAAGATGGCATGGAGAATCATGCCTGAATCTCAGCACTTAGGTCAGTGGTTCTCAACCTTCCTAATGCTGTGATCGTTTAGTTCTTCAGGTTTTGGTGACCCCCTAGTCATAAAATTTTAGTTGCTACTTCATAGTTATAATTTTGTACTGTTATAAATTATAATGTAGATATATGATATACAGGATATATGATATGTGACCTCTGTCAAAAGGCCTTTTAACTCTCAAAGGGGTCATGACCCATAGGTTCGGAACCACTGACTTAGGAGGTTGAGGCTAGAGGACTGTGAGTGGTCTGGGGCAGTTAGTTGTACTACAGAGCCAATACCCTATCTCAAAACAAGAACCTATTTCAGTGAAATCATCAGAAACGAGGATTGAACTACAAAAGGTGGCACAAAAAGCAAAGCACAGGGTCCACCCTTTCTAACATATAAGGAAGCGACAGGACTTGATAACTATTGAAAAAAGCTGAGAAGTGATGGGAAAGTTTCTAATGTGCATCGGGTCAGAATTAATTTTGTATAGAATGATCAGGGTGACAAAAAGGATGTAATTTTTTTTTTATAAAAGATGTATTTATGAGTATACTGTAGCTGTCTTCAGACACACCAGAAGAGGGCATCAGATCCCATTATAGATGGCTTTGAGCCACCATGTGATTGCTGGGAATTGAACTCAGGACCTCTGGAAGAGCAGCCAGTGCTCTTAACCACTGAGCCATCTCACCTGCCCAAAAGATGTAATTTTTAAGCACAATAAAATTTATTACAGTTTATTTTGAATCAGATACTATATTTAAATATGTGCATACTTATAGAATGAACTGGCATTTAGATGAAGATGGTCTATTAATATGCTAATATTTCATTTTAAAATATATTTACCAGGCTGGAGAGATGGCTCAGCGGTTAAGAGCACTGACTGCTCTTCCAGAGGTCCTGAGTTCAATTTCCAGCAACCACATGGTGGTTCACAACCATCCGTACTGGGATCAGATGCCCTCTTCTGGTGTATCTGAAGAGAGTGACAGTGTATTCATATACATAAATAACTCTTTATACACACACACACATACATACATACACACACACACACACATACACACACACACCAAGGCAGGAATGGTTGCTATGAAGTTCAAATTGGCCTTGAACTCTCAGTGGTGATCCTCCTGAGGATTTCTATGCAGAGTTATTTACGGTTGAGGAAAGGTATGTTCCTCAATGGTAAGATGCACACATACCTGTAAACCAACATTACACTCCATGGGTCATAAAAGAATGGAAGTAGGAGAGGGTCTCATTGGAAAGAGGAGGAGGATGTACAGTATAGGGAGAAGGCCATAAGAAAATAACATGTAAAGATCTTTTCCCAGTTTGTTGGCTGCTGCTTTGTCCTTTTGACAGTGTCTTTTGCCTTACAGAAACTTTGCAATTTTATGAGATCCCATTTGTCAATTCTTGATCTAGGAGCATAAGCTATTGGTGTTCTGTTCAGGAAATTTTCCCCTGTGCCCATATGTGCAAGTTCTTCCCTAGTTTACTTTCTATTAGTTTCAGTGTGTCTGGTTATATGTGGAGGTCCTTGTTCCACTTGGAATTAAGCTTAGTACAAGGAGATAAGAATGGGCCAATTTGCATTCTTCTGCATGCTGACCTCCAGTTGAACCAGAACCATTTGCTGAAAAGGCTATCTTTTTTCCACTGTGTGGTTTTAGCTCCTTTGTCAAAGATCAAGTGACCCTAGGAGTGTGGATTCATTTCTGGGTCTTCAATTCTGTTCCATTGATCTACATGCCTGTCACTGTACCAATACCATGCAGATTTTAACACTATTGCTCTGTAGTACAGCTTGAGGTCCAGGATACTGATTCCCCCAGAAGTTCTTTTACTCTTGAGAATAGTTTTAGCTATTCTGGGTTTTCTGTTATTCCAGATGAATTTTGAATTGCTCTTTCTAACTCTATGAAGAACTGAGTTGGGATTTTGATGGGGATTGCAGTGAATCTGTATATTGCTTTTGGCAAGATGGTCATTTTTACTATATTAATCTTGCCAATCCATGAGTATGGAAAATTTTTCCATCTTCTGAGGTCTTCTTTGATTTCTTTCTTCAGAGACTTGAAGTTCTTGTCATACAGATCTTTCACTTGTTTGGTTAGAGTCACACCAAGATACTTTATATTGTTTGTGGCTATCGTGAAGGGTATCATTTCTCTTATTTCTTTCTCAGCCTGCTTATCCTTTGAGCATAGGAAGGCTACTGATTTGCTTGAGTTGATTTTATATCCGGCCACTTTGCTGAAATTGCTTATCAGCTGTAGGAGTTCTCTGGTAGAGTTCTTTTAAAATGGGTACAGAGCTAAACAAAGAGTTCTTACCTGAAGAATATATAATGGCTGAGAAGCATCTAAAGAAATGTTCAACATCCTTAGTCATTAGGGAAATGCAAATCAAAACAATTCTGAGATTCCACCTCACACCAGTCAGAATGGCTAAAATCAAAAACACAGGAGACAGCAGTCGTTGGCGAGGATGTGGAGAAAGAGGAACTCTCCTCCACTGCTGGTGGGACTGCAAGCTGGTACAACCACTCTGGAAAGCAGTCTGGCGGTTCCTCAGAAAACTGGGCATGACACTCGCAGAGGATCCTGTTATACCACTCCTGGGCATATACCCAGTAGCTTCCCCTGTATGCAATAAGGACACATGCTCCACTATGTTCATAGCAGCCGTATTTATAATAGCCAGAAGCTGGAAAGAACCCAGATGTCCCTCAACGGAGGAATGGATTCAGAAGATGTGGTATATTTACACAATGGAATACTACTCTGCAATTAAAAACAATGAATTCACGAAATTCTTAGGCAAATGGTCAGAACTGGAAAATATCATCCTTAGTGAGGTAACCCAATCACAAAGGAACACACATGGTATGCAGTCACTGATAAGGGGATATTAACCCAGAATCTCGGAATACCCTAGACACAATTCACATATCAATAGATTTCTAAGAAGATGGAAGGAGAGACCCCTGGTCCTGGAAAGACTGGATGTAGGGGAACGCCAGGACAGAGAAGCGAGAGGGGGTTGAATGGGGAATAAGCGGAGGGTAGAGGGCTTATGGGACTTTCGGGGAAGGAAGAACCCGGAAAGGGGAAATCATTCAGAATGTAAATAAAAGAAATATAGAAAAAAAAAGATAACATGTGGTGAATATGACCAAAGTATGTCATGTATAGTGTAATCACATGAAAAATAAATTGGTACAGAAATGGTTAAGCAAGACAAAAAGGAAAACAAAGTAAAAAATTAACAAATGACAAGAATTGTGGGACCTTAATGAGACTTGTGGCCACGCCCCAGGTTCTCGCCTGGCTCCGCCTCGGCAGTCACCTGCCTGCAGCACACTCTCCCCGCCTCTCGGGTTACCTGACCACCAAACTCACTTATAAATAGCACCCCTCAGCTCTCTCTCTCTCTCTCTCTCTCTCCTGGCCCTCTTCTTTATCTCTCTGTCTCTCCATTTTCTCCCCTTTCCACGTGGTCATGGCTTTTCTTATCTATTTTCTCCTCTTTCTTTATCTTTCTATCTCTTTTCTCTTTCTATTTTCTTAATAATAAAACATCAAAGCTATGGGCCGCCTCTTATTAAACTCGCCATACGGAGCTAGCTGGCATGCACCGTCATCTGGGATTCAGCCACGCAGTCTGTGATCACAGGTAACAGACAGAGAAATCCACACCAGAATGGCCGTGCCTTCTGCGTAACATTTCTCTGCACCCTGTGCGCATGCCTACGCCGGCCTGCAGTATGACCGCCTGCTCCCCGTCAGATTGAGGCACACGTGCATCTTGCCTGCTTCCCCTAAAACCCCACACGAACCTCCATGTCCGCCTGTGTCCTCTGCATATGCACGCTACCTTGGCCTGAGAGTGAGGCTCACACGCCACCAGCCTGGACTGGCGCATGCCCCTTCCCCCCCCCCCCCCAGTCCGTGTGTACTAGGCCTCCCCCTCCCGCGCTTTTCTTTTTTTCCCCCACAAAGAATCAGTACATGCCTTTCAATAATAACTATGAATATAAATTGTCTTGCTTCCCCAATCACAACTAGTAGACTAGTAGCTTGGACCCCCACCCCTTTTCCCTCCAAAAAATTGTTGCCTTCAAGGAATGTATTTCACCATCAAACAGACACTACCTCTATTAGTCATGGTTCTCTAATGAAAACATGGTGTGTGTGTGTGTGTGTGTGTGTGTGTTTTCTGAGAGTGGTTTAACAGACTTTGGTTAGACTATTCCAACAAAGACTGTCCTCAGATGGAAAGTTCAAGAATCCAGTAGTATTCATTCAGTCCATAAAGCTGGATGTCTTAGTTGGTCTTCACTATGTCTTGGAATCCTAAAGTAGGTTCTAGTGACACTGAAGGAATTGACTTGCTAGTAAGAGTGAGGGTAAGCAGGTTTGCAAGAACTTCTGTCTTTAGTATCCTTTATATAGCCAGCTAACAGAAGATATGCCCTACACTGAGAGTGGGTCTTTCCACTTAGCAAATGATTTAACCATGAAAAATCCCTCCTAGGTGTATATCCAGCCACTGGGATTTTAATTCATTCTAGATATAGTCAAGTTGACAACCAATAATAAGCATCACACATCCTTAGGATAAAAGGGTCAGGGAAAATACTTCAAGCAAATGGACCTAGGAAACAGACAGATGTGGCTGTTTTAATATCAAAACATTAAAAAGACAAAGACCTTTCATAATGGGAAAGGGCACAGTCCAACAGAACATTTTGAGTACACCATGAAGACAGATAAAAAGAAGGGGTGTGATGTATTCTCTCACTGACTTCTTCCTTCAGAAGGGGGATGGTGGGGAAGAGGGATGATAGGGTGAGGGCTAGACTCTGTCCCCATTATTTAAGGGTCATAGCAAAAGGAGAGTTTTAACTTGATCAGCTGAGATGAATCATGTAGTTGGCAACATGCACTTCTAGTATAAATCTCTGAAAATAATCAGCAGAAGACTGAAAATGGATGACTTAGTTAGAGTGAAACTGCAAATTGCCTGGGAGTGGGGGACACAAAGAGCCAGTGAGAAGAGGTAGGTGTCCATAGATAGGGGTTTACATACAGAGTTTGGAAGAGCTGTGGATATTTAGCAAGGGTGAGTCAGATCAGAAAGGGAGGGATGCCAGTAGAGTTAAAAGTTAAGCCAGATAACTCACCATTTGGGATGGGAGTAGGGGTTGGTAAGAGGCTGAAGAAAACTGAACTATCTTGGGAGGTCTTATATAGGTATAGGACCTGGGAAGGAGTCTGTTGTTGCTTGAGAGAGGTGTCAGTCCATATTGAGAAGGGGATAGGGGCAGCCCAGGAGTCTGGACTTTAGTGGTCAGTCAAGCCCAGTGGTTGGATAAGTATAGAATCGGATACCTTTAGTTGCTGGTGAGTCTATTTTTCTCATCTGTGATTTTATACTGTGGTGCTGAAGCAAGCCAAGGTCTTGTCCTAGATTCAGGAAGAGAATCATTAGTGAAAACTAATCACCTAAATACTATTGTATATGGTTAAGTATAATATCTAAAGTCTGTTGTCCCTTGAACTGTTAAAGAAATATACTGATCATTTTAATTTTGCTCTTATTTTCATGCTGGGTGTTTAAGACCATGCTGGTAACCAAAATTGTTGTTTTGGGATAACAGCAGGACAGGGATTACATGTAAAGAGACATTCTTATGCCATCATGGGATGGCATTGGGACACAGATCATGTTGAATTAAGAGTATCCAAGCCACGAGCGGATAGCACATACACAGACACACAGACACATCTGAGATGCCAACAGGGTAGGAGGCTTCTGCCAAGCCTGATGATCTGAATTTGACCCAGGGGATCTACATACTTTCACACGTGAACCATGGTGAACAAACACCCACCACACTGAACAACAGAACACAGGGAGAAGGATCAATATCAGAGTAGAAGTTAATGAAATAAAAATGAAAAAAAAAAAAAGCAAAGAAATCAGTGAAATGAAGAGTTGGTTCTTTGAAACAAGGAAGTATTTATCATATTCTTTATTTTTAGATATGTGCGTGTGTATGTATGTGTGGGTAAGGCATGAAACGTGTGGAGGTCAAAGGATAACTTCCAGGAGTTGTTCACTGACTCCAACATGGGTCTCAGGAACTGAAGTTAGTTAGGTCATTAGTGCTGGTAAACAAATGCCTTTATCTCTGAGCCATCTTGTCAGCACTATAAAGTAGATTTCCTCTGTCTGTCAGTAATATCCTGCTGTCAGTGAAGGTCTAGGAGATTCTCTCAGAGATAGAATGTTTTATGGTTGGTGATACCCACAGACTTTACATCCAAGGCTCCCATCCTTCCCAAGTCCTGCCAAGGATATTGGGGTCTGTCGCCTGATCCACCAAGCACTTTACTTGAGTCTCTTCTGAAAGTCTACTCTCTGGCTCTTGCGCACGAATGTTGTAGTCTTTGTTGCCTCGAGCTACAGCTGTATAACTCCCAAAGGCAGGTGAAGCTTCATGGCCTAGACATAGCTCATCACTGGAAAAAAAAGTATAGAACGAATATGAAAAGACAGACACAAATGATTTTTCCCTTTTGACCTGTATTTCTGGCTATCCTTTATAAATATTCTATTATCATTTATATATTTCCCCCCTCATGTCACTCATAACTGTAAATTTGAAGTTTGGGTTGGTAGAAAAATAAAGCACAAATAATACAATTATTAACATTTGCTTGGAAATTTTTGTTCAAACATAAGCTTTCATTTTTCTAGGGTAGCCACTCAGGAGTGGGCATGCTGGCTACAATGGTAACTCTATTTAAATTTCCAGGCCCACCATCAATGCAGCTCTGCACACCCCTGCTCACACTTCTCATCCCATCTGAAAAGCATCATAACACACAAGATGCAGATTGTCATTGCATTTGCTAAACTACTACTTATACTGAGTACTTCACCATTCAGTTAGTGGCCATTTGTACCATTTGTACATTTTTCTTTAGAAAAATGTTTGATTACTTTAATCATGTTTTAAAAATTGGATTATCAACAGGCAGTGGTGGCACATGCTTTTAATCCTAGCACTTGGGAGGCAGAGGCAGACAGATTTCTGAGTTCGAGGCCAGCCTGGTCTACAGAGCGAGTTCCAGGACAGCAAGGGCTATACAGAGAAACCCTGTCTCAAAAAAACCAAAATAAATAAATAAATAAATATAAAAAAAATAAAAGGGGTTATCTTTGTATTATTGAATTACAAGGGTTTGTTTTTGAGAAAAGGACACTTGTCACAGTTAGCCACAAACCTAGTATAGTCAAGGATGACTTCTACCTCCCATTTGCTGAGATTATAGGTTTATATCACCACACTGGGCTTTCAGAAATATTATTTTAGAGATTTCTGTCTGTGCTTGTGAGTCCCTCCAGGGGCCATAGGACATCAGATCCTCTGGAGCTGGAATTACAAGTGGTTATAAGCTATGTAAAATGGGAACTAGAACTCCAGCCACTGAAAGAGCAAGTGCTCTTTACTATTGAACTGTCTTTCTATTACCCCTCACCCCAACACTGTGCTTTTAAAGAACTTATTTTAGGCATGAGTCTTTTCTCAGATAATATGACTGGAAGAATTCTGTCAATATGTGGACTGTCTTTTTTTTTTTTTAAGAGAGACGACTCTTTTAATTGTATGTGTATGGATGTTTTACCTGCATATTATGTGCGCTACACAATGCCTTATGTTTGAGGACAGAAGGGGCTTCAGATTCCCTGGAACTGGAGGTACAGATGATTGTGGATGGGGAACCAAACCGGGTTCTTTCAAAGACCAACAATGCTCTTTAATGGCAAGCCATTTCTCCAGCCACACTACTTAAATTTTTTTAAAAATTTATTTGCTTGTTCATATGCATGTATACTCTAGAAAAGCAACAAGCATTCTTAGTGCTTGATTTCTGCAACCCTTATTTTAAAACAAAATCTAGCTCTGGGAATAGAACCCAGGTCTTGTGCTTTAAGGTTAGCTCAGGAACACTCACTTACTTTCCCATTCCTCCTCTGTTCTTGATTACACCTGTAAAGCACAACTGGGAATTCTCAAGTCCAACTTGTGTATCTTGGTCTTCCTCATGCTTCTGGGTCACACCTAGCGATGTTGTGTCATAGCCAAGTACAATCATGAAGATCAACTTAATGTTTTACATTTAAGTCTGACAGACTTTGAATTGATTTCTGCAGTTCATTCTCTTACTAACAACAATTACTGTATCTAACACTATTGTGAAAATCAGGTCAATTACAGAGTACATCTTACTACTGCTCAGAACTGAAGTCTAAGTTTTTAATTCCTAGGGATAATACCTACAGATTTCTATCTGCTTTAGATTTCAATTTTTAAAAACTTCAAACAAACCTAAAGGTGAATGCAGCTCAGGTTACTACCTGAGAAGCCCACACTGTGTTCTTCACTATGAGATACTAGTGTTCATCAGGATCAAATGGGTAAAATGCCCTAAAAAGTACAAAGGCAAATATGAGTTCCAAGCCTCCTCATATGTGTAACAATATTATGGCATGACCTTAGTTTTCCTATTGGTCCTGGATGTACAGAAGCACAAAACAGACATGGGTGTGAGCCTCAGTTCTTGCTGGCCTCGGCTTGGCGTGGTAAGCCTCCCTAAGACTCACTTTCCCCATCTACACAGTGAAGAGTGTCATACTGATTACAAGTGTCTGAAATGCTTTGCACTTCTCAACACACACTTATTATGTATTCACAATCAAGTCTTACCAAGTTATAACTGCTGGGTTGGCCCCTGCTAACTTTCTCTTAGCATAGCGTATTTTATGTTGTGGATACCAATTCTTTTCAGTTACGTTTATTTCTTGAATCCATGATCCTCCTTTTCTCAGCATTGTCTGCTCAAAACCCTAAAGGGAAAGAACACATTTTTTTTTTAAACTTACTATAACAGCATATACAAATTATATTAAAAAACATTAAACCAAGTAATGATCCTAAAACAAAGATCTATAACTGGAACAGCTCTATAGCTGTCTAATCAGATACTGACACGGCGCATATCACCATGACCATGTGATGCAGAGGTGAGAAGTCCCTATAAAGGATGAACTTAGTGCCTTGGGGGTTAATCTGTTCTTAGGATTAAGGAAGAGTTCACACGGAATGATTTCTAAATCAAACGCTGTTGGTTGGAGAGATGGTTCAAGGATTAAGAGCACTTGATGTTCTTACAGAGGGCCAGCCAGGGTTCAGGTCTCAGAAACCACATGGTTGGTTACAATCTCGTAATTCTAATCCAGGTACTCTCTCTTCTGGCCTTTGTGAGCACTGCATGCATATGGTGCACTTACACATTTGCAGGCAAAACACTCATAAAAACTAGACTTTTTTTTAAAAGTTGTAGGTTTGGAGAAAGATTGTTATAATTCCAGAAATCAAGAGGTTGAGGCAAGATTCCCTTGAGTTCCAGGATAGCCTTGGCTATGTGGTGAGTTTTAGTCTAGCCCAGGCTAGTGTAGGACCCTATTTATAATTACAACAATAACAGCAATAAATTGTGTATGAAAACAGAACTCATACTTACTATTACCAATGGCTTGATACTGTCAACGTCCAGTTAGGCTCAAAGTAAACATAGTAGTATGTTTCCTCCAAATAAGTATTTTGCTTTCTATCTGATTTTTTAGTTTTGACAAATGTAGCACAAAATAATATAAACATTTCAGTAAATACAATGATGCATTTTTACAATCCAAAGGAGATATGAGTGTATTTATCTAAGACCAAAACACATACCTTCCAATCAAAGGAGGGTTCCTTCACAAAAACTTCCATGGTGTCAGTGAGCAGACTTGCACATGAGCGGAAAGCCCTCAGTGCATGCACCATGACCGTGCACACAAGACCCGTTTCTTTCATTGGCAACATGAGACTGACAAATTGGCGGGTTAGACGAAAAGGCATCAACTCAGGAAGTGGAAGAAACTAAATAAGAGAAAAAAGTATATCTAAGTACATTGTACTGGATAGTTTTATGTCAACTTGACACAAGCTAAAGTCATTTGAAAGGAGGGAATCTCAATTGAGAAAATACCTCTATAAGATGGGGCGAGCCTGTAGACTATTTTCTTAAATTAGTGATTGATGGGGGAGGACCAAGCCCATTATGGGTGGTGCCATCCCTAGGTTGTTGGTTCTGGGATCTATAAGAAATCAGGCTGAGCAAGGCATGTGAAACAAGCCAGTAAGTAGCACCCTCCAGCCTCTGCATCAGCTCTTGCCTCCAGGTTCCTGCACTGTTTGAGTTACTGTCTTTTTAGTGATGGGCTATGATGTGGAAGTGTAAGCCAAATAAAACCTTTCCTCCCCTTATAGTGTTTCATCATAGCAATAGTGATGCTTAACTATGACTTATAAGAACTAGAACTCTCAAAAAAACAGACAAAATGCAAATAAAGCACCACCTTAAAGGCATTATTTCCTTTTTGTGAGGCTATGAACTGTATCTTGTTTTTGATTTCTTTCTTTTTCTCTTTTTTATGTTTATTCTGTCCCAACATGGTTCTCTCCTTCTACCATGTTGTGGGTTCTGTGCACTAAACCCAGGTCATCAGGCTTGCTGGCATGCACATTTATCCACTGAGCCATCTCATTGGTTTTTTAAGTTAGGGTCTAATACTAAAGGCTATGCTTGCCTTGAATTTGCAATCATTTTCCTGGTCCAGCCTCCCATGTGCTGAGGTTATAGGCATAAACCTGGGAAATGTCACATTTCTTAAAGTCAGCTAGATAATTCCTATACCCAAGAATAATCAATTCAGATTGCATTATCCTCTCAAAGCATAAACTTGTATGGAGTAACCCAGAGCCTGGGAGACTCAGAAGCACAACAGAAACAATGTAAATTACATTTTATATAAGACATTCTAGTTATATGTTTTCATAACAATGTAATATCTTTTTCTTCTTAGCTCTGATTACATATCACTATGTTTCCCATGACTTACAGGTCATGTACAAGCCTAAAATGAGGGTGAGATTATTTGTTTCTTCAAAAAGTTTCAGGTTTTAGAACAATGCCAAAGTCAACATAACCTCCTTTAATTAACTTCTGGAGGTGTTAACACCACATGGTTGTCAACCTGACTTCCTCTGGAATCAACTAAAACCTAAGCTTCTGGGTGCACATGTGAGGGATTTCCTTGATTGGATCATTTGAAGTGGGAAGACTCTCATACTATATCTGGGCCACACCTGGTGGCAGCCTATATAAAGGACATGGAAGAAGAAAACTTTTACTTTTTGGCCATTTACCCTAGGTTTCTCTAGCAAGTTCATCTATCCTGTCGCCAAGGCATTCCTCTGCTAGTATAATAATCTACTTCTTTGGGATTCCAACACAGACTGAAGACTAACAGCTCTTTAGGAATCTTCCAGGACTGTAGCACCTGACTGGAATTGCTGAGACATCCAGTCTCCTGGACGGAACAAATACTGGATTATTGCCCTTTCTATCAGAAGACAGACATTGTTAGATTAGCTGAACCATGGTCTAAAGCCACTCTAATAAATCCCATGTATATGTTCATTCTATCAGTTCTGCTCCTTTAGAGAATCCTGGCTAATGCATATTCCAATTCTAAATCAGGAGTGAGAGTTAACACAACACACCTGAGTAGCTGATCCAAATGCATGTCCAAAGTCAATTCCAATCACACTGCCTGTCTCCATGGCCACCATGAAATTACTCAGGTGTCTGTCTCCAATACCCAGGAGCCAGTGGCTGATGCACAGCAGAGCATGAGAGGTGGCAAAGTGGGAACGCAGTGCCAGGAAGGCCTCAGGGCTGGTGCTCATCCTTACAAAGGCCCGCCTAGGAGAGAGAAGCCACATGTCATCTCTGCTATGCCACTAGGTTCGTGAAGTCACAAACATACTTACTTTAAGAGATCAGCAGGCACTTTATTTTCCCTTCTTCTAAAAGCCACAACTGTTTCTGTACGGTTGGCTCTGCTGTGATTTAAGAAAAACATTTCATTAGAACAAATTTCTGGTGACATTAAAATTTAAAATTATTTATACTGAAATACTGTATCAGCTGGACATGGTGGCACTTGGGAGAAAGAGCCAAGTGGATTTCTGAGCTCCAAGATAGCCAGAGAAAGACAGAGAGACATCTCAAAAAAACCAAACCCTGACCCAAAAGAAAAAAGTATTCTTAATGTCAAATAACTACATTTTAATGATATCTGCAGCAAAATGTATTCTTTACTTTCTTCCCTCCCTTCCCAGTGCTGGACACAGATGCCAGGTCCTCACATAAGCTAAGTTAGGGCTCTAACCATATCCCTAGACAATCCGATGCCAAATTTTCAAGAATCAAAAGTATGTACTTTTTAGAAGAATGAACAAAGGTAGAAAAGTCCAACTTACATTAGTACATAGGCTCCAATATTTAAAAGTCAAAAACTTACCTGTACATTAGCGCATAGCCTTTAATATCACTTTTTCCCGACACCTTTATCAGCCAGTCTTTATAGTCATAAATGGGTGCTTTGGGATCACTAGCAAGTAGGAAAAAGGGAATTAGAATTAAGGAGGTATTTTGCATGGCAAAGAACATTGAAAATGTATTGGAATCGCTTCTCGGCCTTTTGGCTAAGATCAAGTGTGTGAAAATGTATTGGAAAACAGTGAATAAATAAAACTTTCAATGTGCCATATTCCTTCTTAATGACTCCAAGATAAACTCAAGCAGCTACCCCATATAAAACCTCAGGCACAAGAGAGTCAGGTACAAAATATTTCTCTTTAAATATAGTGAAAAATAAGATGTTAAGGTAAACACATCTGTGACCTAGGCATGTCACCCAGAAAGGCAGCCTGACAATCATGATATCACTGCTAATAGGTCTCATTTGACAGTAAGTTAAATATTTTACAAATCATTCACAAATCCGTTTTTCCTTATTTTTAGATGAGGTTCTAGATATTTCCTTATCATTTCCTGAATGTAGGTACACTCTGGTATGTATACATACATTTGGCCACTTTTTAGTTTGTGCTAAATGTCTTTTTAAAGAGCTTTCAGAAATCAAAACAAATATTTACAAGTTGAGGGTCAGGTTGGTAGCATGCACCTGTGCTCATGAATCCAATGCCAACCTGGGCTATACAGTGAAATCTATCCTCAAAAACAGGGGTGAGGGTGGGATGTGGGTGAAAGCTAGCCTATGCCTTTAATCCCAATGCAGGAAGATCTCTATGAATTTTTAGGTTACCCAAGGTGACATGGGTAACATTACCTGTTATAAGCCACTTTCTCCTCTTGTGACATATTACTCAAAAGAAGGTCCTTCAAAGTCATAGTATTTTCAATCCATTCAATTAATCCTAATCTGAAAAATAAACACAATGTTTACAAATAAGTACAATTGCTCTTTCTTCATCAGAAAAAGTGTTCTGAAGAATCAAAGCGAAACAGATTTCTTCCCATCCAATGTGTATTTCCTCACCTACTTTCCTATGTAATTCTAGTTGAGCTCTGACCATGGGAGGCTTCAAGAACCAATCAATCCACTTTAGAATGCATTGGGGGGGGGGGGGAGAGATAAGCTCTCTCCTCATTATAAATTGGTTCACTCAGGCCATACCTAGAGGTCATTGGCACGACACGGTAAGTCCTTAACTGCATGTTTCTCTGACTGCAGGCAGCATCCTGAGAGAGAATGGCATTCATGACCTCAAAGAGCTGCTCAATGCGCTGGTCTTGACGGAGGTCCTCACCACCTTTGACCAGGAATGGGTATTCCTTTTCATCATGGCCGCGAATAACAATGCGCTTTGGTTTCCTCAAGGAGATCATTACTTTTACCTTTAAACATTAAGAGATTTGTTATTGTGGTGGGTTTAGTCTAATACTGCTTATATTATGTTAATTTGTGTCCCCAAAATTGCACAAGAATTCGCAAATCCTCATGTAAGACATTGAGGAACCCTGTCTCTAGTTGGTTTTGAATGGTGAATAATATTGCTAGCAGCCAATGGCTGGGCAGGGAAAACAAAGGTGGGACTTTTAGGATTCCCAGGCTAGGAACAGGGAGAAAGGGGAAGAAGAAGGAGATCCACCAAGCTGGGGGAAGGTGGAGAGGAGACACCAAGACACCACACCTGAGAAGATGTGGGACAGAGAGCACAGCTGAAACATAGGAGCTGAGGGAGAGAGTGGCCTTCAGAGGGTTGCCAGACTGGGTCCAGAGCATCAAAGATGGAATATAGATTTTAGTAAGCAATGACTTGGGATTATTGGAGGATTAGCCACGTGGACATTAGGAAGTGACCCAGTCATTGAGCTGTATAAAGCATATCAAAATATAAAGGCCATGTAAATGTGTCTTTCATTTGGGAACCTAGAACACTGGGGTAGGTAGTGAAGAACAGGTCTCAGCCACCAGGATCAATTCAAGTAGTTATTGAATTGATCAATTCAATCAGTTACTGCTGTTTTAAAAAATAGTCTTGCTGTTACCTAGCTTAGTCTCTAATGCCTGGGCTCAACTGGTCCTTTTATCTCCCGAGGAACTGGGGCTACAGTGTGCACTACTACAGCAAAAAATACTTAAAGGGCATTTTCAGAGTAGCTCACTACACCATGGTCAGGGTGGATACATTCCTCAAAGAAAGACTTTTCTTTGTAGTCAGGTGGTATACAAAATCAGAATCTGGGATGTAGGCTTCAGGGTCATCTGTTATGCTTGAGTACTATACCTGTGCATACTCAATTCCTGTTTACAGATACTGCCTATAACTGTGGATATCCTTCTCAGTAAGTGATGTTCAACATAAAGGTCTTTATACAGGATTAATTCTTTACATAATCTACATTGGACATATACAGCTTGTACTTACTTTACTACATTATATTTTTTCTTTATTTTTGACATAATTTAATTGTACTTCTTCCTCCCCTTTCTCCTTCCAAACCCTCCCATATATCCCTTCTCACTCACATTCAAATTCATGGCTTCTGTTTTCAACTGTTATTCTATGCATGCATGCATATATATATACATATACATATTATATAAATATATATATTTATTGTCTATACATATATATTCTGAAACATAATGTATTAAGTCCATATAATATGAATGTTTCAGGGCTGACCATCTGGTACTTAACTTACAATATACTTTTTTTTTCATTCTTTTTTTATTGAAAAAGTAAGTAGAAACACTTCATGATAGAACTGAAGATTTACATGGAAAATATTTCTGATAAAATTGTAAAAAATATAGAATAACATGTTAAAATTAAAAATTATCACAGAAAATTACAGATAAAATGGTAGGCATAAAATATTTCTAAGTTGATTGATGGTAGAATTATAAACATTTTCTGATAAAATTGAAGATCTACAAGGAAAATATTTCTTATAAAATTCAAGAAATATATAGAAAAACACGATAAAATTGACTATTTCATGGAAAATTATACAGATAAAATGATAGGCATAAAAATATTCCTAAGTTGATTGAAAGAGGAATTATAAATATTTTCTGATAAAATTGAAGATTTACATGGAAAATATTTGATTAAAAATGTTAAAATTGAAGATTATCATGGAAAATAATACAGATAAAATGGTAGACATAAAATACATTAATAATTAATTGAAAGAGGAATTACAAGTATTTTCTGAAAAAATTGAAGATTTACATGAAAAATATTTCTGTTAGTCTATTCTGTTTATTGGGGAATTGAGTCCATTGATGTTAAGAGATATTAAGGAACAGTGATTGTTGCTTCCTGTTATTTTTGATGTTATTTGTATGTTTGTGTGGTTACTTTCTTTTGGGTTTGTTTTGCTGGGTACAGTAGTCTGGGCTGGCATTTGTGTTCTCTTAGGGTCTGGGTGAGATCTGCCCAGGATCTTCTAGCTTACATTATCTCCAGTGAGAAGTCTGGTGTAATTCTGATAGGCCTGCCTTTATAAGTTACTTGACCTTTTTCCCTAACTGCTTTTAATATTCTTTCTTTGTTTAGTGCATTTGGTGTTTTGATTATTATGTGCCGGGAGGACTTTCTGGTCTGGTCCAGTCTATTTGGAGTTCTGTAGGCTTCTTGTATGTTCATGGGCACCTCTTTCTTTAGGTTAGGGAAGTTTTCTTCTATAATTTTGTTGAAGATATTTACTGACCCTTTAAGTTGGAAATCTTCACTCTCTTCTATACCTATAATCCTTAGGTTTGGTCTTCTCATTGTGTCCTGGATTTCCTGGATGTTTTGGCTCAGGAGATTTTTGCATTTTGCATTTTCTTTGACTGTTGAGTCAGTGTTTTCTATGGTATCTTCAGCCCCTGAGATTCTTTCTTCTATCTCTTGTATTCTGTTGTTGATGCTTGCATCTATGACTCCTGAATTCTTTCCAAGGTTTTCTATCTCCAGATGACTCACTTTGTGATTTATTGTTTCTACTTCTAGTTTTAGATCCTGGATACTTTTGTTCAGTTCCTTCACTTGATTGTTTGTGCTTTCTTGTAATTCTTTAAGGGATTTTTGTGTTTCCTCTTTAAGGGATTCTACCTATTGACCCATGCTCTCCTTTATTTCTTTAAGGGATTTTTTTTTTTTGTTTCCTCTTTAAGGGCTTTTACCTGTTGACCCATGTTGTCCTATATTTCTTTTTTTTTATTATTATTTATTTTATTTTTTTTTAATTTACATTCCAAATCATTTCCCCTTTCCCGTTTCCTCCCTCCCCGAAAGTCCCATAAGCCCCCTTCCCTCCCTCTTTTCTCCATTCAACCCCCTCTCGTTTCTCTGTCCTGGCGTTCCCCTACATCCAGTCTTTCCAGGACCAGGGGTCTCTCCTTCCATCTTCTTAGAAATCTAGTGATAGGCAGATTGTGTCTAGGGTATTCCGAGATTCTGGGTCAATATCCCCTTATCAGTGACTGCATACCATGTGTGTTCTTTTGTGATTGGGTTACCTCACTAAGGATGATATTTTCAAGATCTGCCCATTTGCCTAGGAATTTCGTGAATTCATTGTTTTTAATTGCAGAGTAGTATTCCATTGTGTAGATATACCACATCTTCTGAATCCATTCCTCCATTGAGGGACATCTGGGTTCTTTCCAGCTTCTGGCTATTATAAATAAGGCTGCTATGAACATAGTGGAGCATGTGTCCTTATTGCATGCAGGGGAAGCCTCTGGGTATATGCCCAGGAGTGGTATAGCCGGATCCTCTGGAATGTCATGCCCAGTTTTCTGAGGAACCGCCAGACTGCTTTCCAGAGTGGTTGTACCAGCCTGCAATTCCACCAGCAGTGGAGGAGTGTTCCTCTTTCTCCACATCCTCGCCAACAACTGCTGTCTCCTGTGTTTTTGATCTTAGCCATCCTGACTGGTGTGAGATGGAATCTCAGGGTTGTTTTGATTTGCATTTCCCTAATGACTAAGGATGATGAACATCTCTTTATGTGCTTCTCAGCCATTAGATATTCTTCAGGTGAGAACTCTTTGTTTAGCTCTGTACCCCATTTTTTAATAGGGTTACTTGCCTCTCTGGAGTTTAACTTCTTGAGTTCTTTGTATATATTGGATATTAGCCCTCTGTCGGATGTAAGGTTGGTAAAGATCATTTCCCAGTTAGTTGGTTGCGGCTTTGTCTTTTTGACAGTGTCTTTTGCCTTGCAAAAACTTCGTAATTTAATGAGGTCCCAATTGTCTATTCTTGATCTTAGAGCATAAGCTATTGGAGTTCTGTTCAGGAAATTCTCCCCTGTGCCCATATGTTCAAGGTTCTTCCCTAGTTTCCCTTCTATTAGTTTCAGTGTGTCTGGTTTTATGTGGAGATCTTTGATCCACTTAGAATTGAGCTTAGTGGAAGGAGATAAGGATGGGTCAATTTGCATTCTTCTGCATGTTGACCTCCAGTTGAGCCAGCATCATTTGTTGAAAAGGCTCTCTTTTTTCCACTGGATGGTTTTAGCTCCTTTGTCAAAGATCAAGTGACCATAGGAGTGTGGATTCATTTCTGGGTCTTCAATTCTGTTCCATTGATCTACATGCCTGTCACTGTACCAATACCATGCGGTTTTTAACACTATTGCTCTGTAGTACAGCTTGAGGTCCGGGATACTGATTCCCCCAGAGGTTCTTTTACTCTTGAGAATAGTTTTAGCTATTCTGGGTTTTCTGTTATTCCAGATGAATTTTTGAATTGCTCTTTCTAACTCTATGAAGAATTGAGTTGGGATTTTGATGGGGATTGCATTGAATCTGTGTATTACTTTTGGTAAGATGCTCATTTTTACTATATTAATCCTGCCAATCCATGAGCATGGCAGATTTTTCCATCTTTCTTTCTTCAGAGACTTGAAGTTCTTGTCATACAGATCTTTCACTTGTTTGGTTAGAGTCACGCCAAGATACTTAATATGGTTTGTGGCTATCGTGAAGGGTATTATTTCTCTTACTTCTTTCTCAGCCTGCTTATCCTTTGAGTATAGGAAGGCTTCTGACTTGCTTGAGTTGATTTTATATCCAGCCACTTTGCTGAAGTCGTTTATCAGCTGTAGGAGTTCTCTGGTGGAGTTCTTTGGGTCTCTTAAGTATACTATCATATCGTCTGCAAATAGTGATAGTTTGACTTCTTCCTTTCCAATTTGTATCCCTTTGACCTCTTTTTGTTGTCTAATTGCTCTAGCTAGAACTTCAAGTACTATATTGAAAAGATATGGAGAGAGAGGGCAGCCTTGTCTAGTCCCTGATTTTAGTGGGATTGCTTCAAGTTTCTCTCCATTTCGATTGATGCTGGCTACCGGTTTGCTGTAAATTGCTTTTACTATGTTTAGATATGGGCCTTGAATTCCTGATCTTTCCAAGACCTTTAGCATGAAAGGATGCTGAATTTTGTCAAATGCTTTCTCAGAATCTAATGAGATGACCATGTGGTTTTTTTCTTTGAGATTGTTTATGTAGTGGATTACATTGATGGATTTCCTTATATTGAACCATCCCTGCATCCCTGGGATGAAGCCTACTTGATCGTGGTGAATGATCGTTTTGATGTGTTCTTGGATTCGGTTGGCAAGAATTTTATTGAGTATTTTTGCATCGATATTCATAAGAGAGATTGGCCTGAGATTCTCTTTCTTTGTCGGATCTTTGTGGGCTTTTGGTATTAGTATAATTGTGGCTTCATAGAACGAGTTGGGTAGTGTTCCTTCTGTTTCTATTTTGTGGAACAGTTTGAAGAGTATTGGTGTTAGGTCTTCTTTGAAGGTCTGATAGAATTCTGCACTAAAACCATCTGGACCTGTGCTTTTTTTGGTTGGAAGACTTCCAATAACAACTTCTATTTCTTCAGGGCTTATAGAACGGTTTAGATCGTCTATTTGATCCTGATGTAATTTTGGTACTTGGTATCTGTCAAGGAAATTGTCCATTTCCTCAAGATTTTCTAGTTGTGCTGAATACAGGTTTTTGTAGTAGGATCTGATGATTTTTTGAATTTCCTCAGTTTCTGTTGTTATCTCTCCCTTTTCGTTTCTGATTTTATTAATTTGGATACTATCTCTGTGCCCTCTGGTTAGTCTGGCTAAGGGCTTATCTATCTTGTTGATTTTCTCAAAGAACCAACTCCTCGTTTTGTTGATTCTTTGTATGGTTTTATTTGTTTCTACTTGATTGATTTCAGCCCTGAGTTTGATGATTTCCTGCCTTCTACTCCTCTTTGGTGTATTTGCTTCTTTATGTTCCAGGGCTTTCAGGTGTGCCATTAAGCTGTTAGTGTATGCTGTCTCCCGTTTCTTTTTGGCGGCACTCAGGGCTATGAATTTTCCTCTTAGCACTGCTTTCATTGTGTCCCATAAATTAGGGTATGTTGTGCCTTCATTTTCATTAACTTTCAAAAAGTCTTTGATTTCTTTCTTTATTTCCACCTTGACCAAGTTATCATTGAGTAAAGCATTGTTCAGCCTCCATGTGTACGTGGGTTTTCTTTTGTTTTTGTTGCCATTGAAGACCACCCTTATTCCATAGTGATCTGATAGGAGGCATGGGATTAGTTCTATCTTCTTGTATCTGTTGAGGTCTGATTTGTGACCAATTATATGGTCAATTTTGGAGAAGGTACCATGAGGAGCTGAGAAGAAGGTGTATTCTTTAGCTCTAGGATGAAATGTTCTATATATATCTGTTAGTTCCATTTGGTCCAAGGCTTCAATTAGATTCACTGTGTCCCTGTTTAGTTTCTGCTTTCCTGAACGATCCATTTCAGAGAGCGGGGTGTTGAAGTCACCCACTATTACTGTGTGCGGTGCGATGTGTGCTTTGAGTTTTAGTAAAGTTTCTTTTACGAATGAGGGTGCCCTTGCATTTGGAGCATAGATATTCAGAATTGAGAGTTCTTGATGGTGGATTTTTCCCTTGATCAGTATGTAGTGTCCATCTGTGTCTTTTTTGATGACTTTAGGTTGAAAATCAATTTTATCTGATATTAGGATGGCTACTCCACCTCGTTTCTTGGGGCCATTTGCTTGTAAAATTGTTTTCCAGCCTTTTACTCTGAGATAGTGTTTGTCTTTGACACTGAGGTGCGTTTCCTGCATGCAGCAAAATGCTGGGTCCTGTTTACGTATCCAGTCTGCTAGTCTATGTCCTTTAATTGGCAAATTGAGACCATTGATATTAAGAGAGATTAAGGCATAGTGATTATTGCCATCTGCCATTCTTGACGCTATCTTTATGTTTGAGTGGTTATCTACTTTTGGGTTTGATTCAAGAAGGTTATTATCTCACTTTTTCCAGGGTGTTATTTCTCTCCCTGTATTGAAGGTTTCCACCTATTATCCGTTGCAGGGCTGGATTTGTGGAAAGATATTGTGAAAATTTGGTTTTATCATGGAATATCTTGGTCTCTCCATCTATGGTGATTGAGAGTTTTGCTGGGTATAGTAGTCTAGGCTGGCATTTGTGCTCTCTTAGTGTCTGCATGAGATCTGCCCAGGATCTTCTGGCTTTCATAGTCTCTGGTGAGAAGTCTGATGTGATTCGGATAGGTCTTCCTTTGTATGTTACTTGGCCCTTTTCTCTTACTGCTTTTAGTATTCTTTCTTTGTTTAGAGCATTTGGTGTTTTGATTATTATGTGACGGGAGGTATTTCTGTTCTGGTCCAGTCTGTTTCGAGTTCTGTAGGCTTCTTGTACGTTCATCGGCATTTCTCTCTTTAGGTTAGGGAAGTTTTCCTCCATAATTTTGTTGATGATGTTTACTGGCCCTTTAAGCTGCAAATCTTCACTCTCATCTATACCTATAATCCTTAGGTTTGGTCTTCTCATTGTGTCCTGGATTTCCTGGATGTTTTGGGTTACACGTTACAGAGGTCGCGGAAGGAAAGCTGGTAGGCTCCCGCCCAGTGCGGGGTCCGTCTGCCAGGCAGAAGTTCCACAGTAGAGCTGGCGCGCTGGTTACTGCAGATCAGCCCAGCACTTGGGAGCCGCATACACACAAGCCGCCCGAGACCCAAGCGATATTATGCCTGTCTGTCTCAGAACCTGGCTGTCCCAACTTCCCAGCCACTGGAGCAAAGATCGTCCTATATTTCTTTAAGCAAGTTATTTATGTCCTTCTTGAAGCCCTCTATCAGCATCATGAGATGAGATTTTTAAATCCAACTCTTGCTTTTCTGGTGTGTTGAGGTATCCGGGACTTGCTGTGGTGGGAGAACTGGTTCTGAAGTTGCCAAGTAGCCTTGTTTTCTGTTAGTAGGGTTCTTGCCTTTCACCATCTAGTTATCTCTGGTGTTAGTTGGTCTTGCTGTCTCTGGCTGGAGCTTGTCCCTCCTATGGGCCTGTAAGCCTGTGTCCATACTCCTGGGAGATCACTCTCTCCTGGCGGGCTGTGTACAGAAGGCTGTGGAGCTGCCTGGCTTACTGGTGCAAATGGCAGTTGGAAGGGAAGACTCCTGTCCCAGCAGCTCCACTGATTGTATGCCCTGTGTACTCATAGCTGTTCTCCTCCAGAGAGAAGGTGGAGATCTCACCTCTGAGCTCAGAAGTGTAAGTGCTGCTGGGAGATCACTCTCTCCTGATGGGTTGTGTGTACAGAAGGCTGTGGAGCCACCTGGCTCTCTGGTGCAAATGGCCAACTTACAATATTCTTTAATATAACTGATACTGAAACACTGGAGACACTATTTGGAATTTAATCAATATTATAATTTGGGAACGACATGCTAGTGGAAAATTGACCAATATATATTAAATATCACAGAGACAACGATGACAAATACAACCTACCCGCTCATCAAATCCAGAGATCCGCACATGATATTCAGGCAGTGGTTTGCTCTTCCCATCATATTGTCCTAAAGAAAACATAGAGCTTTGCTTAGAAGCTGTCTGTTATAAAACTTACATATTTTAAAACATGTATGTTGATCTAATAAAAAATGTTTATGTAACATACTTATTTTTTTTATTCAAAGTTTTCATTTATAGAAATTAGCCATAACCAGGTGTGGCTTCACCTTTAATCTCAGCACTCAGAAGAGAGAGGCAGGTGAGTCTTTATGAGTTCCAGGCCAGCCTTGTCTATATAGTGAGACTCTGTTTAAAGAAGAAATACAAGAAAAAGGAAACAGCTTTATTTTCCTGATAAGTGTAATTAAACAGTTGTCAACAAAAATGAGAGTGCATCTCTATATAGTGCTCTCTTCTATTTGCTGAGAGGGGAAAATAAGTCACCAGATTAAAACATTACTTTCTTGGGAAAATTCTATGTTGGTGAACATGGAATCAGAAAGAAATTTCTTCTGACAGTTTGCTGCATTTGTCCACCTTAGTGTGACCGTCTGTTTTCCTATTGTTCTTCTCTTTGAATGGGACCAGCTGGTACCTAGGAAGTGACCTCTCTACACTGTTATTTATTTCTGAAGAAAAGTTACTCAGAAGCAAAGTAGGAGTCAATGATTTGGGGTTCTTATAAGTACAAAATTGAAATTTGAACAATTGCCAAAATAAAAAATGTAGTAAACTGTACTAATTCATAGTAACTACAGGTTTTCCTAATAATGAACATGGTTGAGGTGGGACACTGGAGAGATGCCTCAGCAGTTAGGAGCATTTGCTGTTAAACCTGACTTTGGTTTTCAACACCCACATAAGGAGGCTTACAACCATTAATAACTCCTGCTCCAGGGGATACGACACCCTTTCCTTGTCTGTGAGCACTTGCACTGACATGCACCTACCCCCATGGATACATAACCAGAAATAAATAAATCTTAAAAGCAAAACAAACAAACAAACAAAAAACCCAGATGGGTTGGGGAGATAACCCAGTAGGTAGAAGTGCTTCCAGTACAGCACAAGTTTAAATTGCCAGAACTCATGCAAAAGCCAGATAAGATAGTTTGAGTTATCTGTGGTCCTGTGATTCCAGGAGATCTGGAAAGCAGAGGCTGAGGAAAGCACAGGTACACATAGTGTATGAAGCAGAAAAAACAAGGTCCTGTCTCTCAAGCAAGGTGGTAAGGAAAGATGAATACTTAGGGTTGTTCTCTGACCCCGACATATATATTTTATATAATATACACACCCTTGTACACACACACACACACACACACACACACACACACACCTGTCAATGTCCCAATGTCATTACTTTGAAAACATAAATTCTTGCCTCCATTTTATTCTCCTTAAGAAGTGTTCTTCTCACTATTGGATGTTAACTCACCAGGAATCTCCAGTTCATTTTTCAGGAACTGTACTTTGAACTCACTCATCCAGGGGGAATACTCTTTCAGGTTCCCAGGTAGCTTTGAGTCTTTTCTCATCCTTACAAGTAGTGAGTCAGTAATATTACAAAAGTCACTGAGCTTCATTGTAAGCAACTTAGAACCACCATTCCCAAAGCTTTTGACGAATTCTTTCCCAAAGGCCTGGAAATTAAAAAGTTACTGTAAAGATCACTGTTTCTTCTGTACATTTGAAAAAGCTCCAAGCTTATGAATATTTCAATATTCTAAAATATCTCGAATGTGTCTTTTGTCTGTGTCTTGTCCTCCTTTAGACAGGTCATTGTTAGAATGGCTCCTAGTTACAAATTCTAGTTTGCTTCAAAAGCACAGCAAAGAACTGAGTGTATGGCACAGGCCTTTATTCTTAGCACTGTCTGTAGACAGAGGTAGGTCAATCTCTGTGAGTTCAAGGACAGCTTTGTCTACATAGTGAGTCCTTGTCCCCCAAAACAAAACAAAAATAGAAAAACAAACAACCATGGTAAGGTCATCTAACCTCTCTGTACTCTGTCTAGTTCTAGGCCTACTTTATTTGATGTACAAAGAATGACATGAATAAATTAGGAACAAAGTTAAGAGCAAAATCAAAGGAACAATTAAATATCAACAAATAGTTCATAATTCTTCATAAGAGCAAAAGAGAAGAGAGAAAGAGTGATAATGTTCTCAGTCAGGGTCTATTGAGACTGCTCTAGATCATAAACCAGTATAAATATCATAAGATCAATAATTCCAAAGGCAATTATCAGAAGTACTGTATCTTAGAATGCATTAGTTCTTTTAAAAATATTCATTTGAATGAAAATCTTGATATCAAATAAAAATAAAGCAAAACTGAGGACTGTCAAGATTTACCAGGTCATCATTTTGGCTTTGAGACAGAGCCTCATGCAGTTCATGAATTTCTGCTTACTTTTTTGATTCAAACTGTAATTAATTTGATAGTTTCTAGTAAGAAAATTGACACATAAAGATATTTCTTGTTCAATTTAGAAATGGATTAAAAATAAAGAAATAAAGGACTTGGGATAGTATTGTGGCATAGTAGTATCCAGTATGCCCAGTTTGCTAGATTTAGTCCTCTGAACCACACACATATACATAAAGGAGTTTGTAGCTTAGTAAAAGGCTGAGTGTGGCTGTGCTTAGCAATAGCAGGGAGGGACAGTGATGAGTGCTAATATACTCTTAGGGTAGACTTACTGGACCCAGTATACAGGGAAAGGATTTAAATCTAAAGTAGCTATGGCTTTAAAAAGAGAACATGGCAGTTTTCTAAGTGAGGCTATTCTCAGTTGAAAAGATAGGATACATGATAGGGTAGTCAGGCTGTAGCTCAGAAACATGGAAATGACACCCGTTCACAGAGATGCTCTCAGCTTGTAGGTTGAGGGATCCTGATCTAGTTCTCTCACTGTTGCTCTCATCCTCCTTTCAGTAAAGCACAGTTCAGCACACAAACAACATCCAGTTTACAGCTTTTGTTCATAAACAGAGTTCTTCTAAATACTGTCCAGCTCTTTCATATGATAATGGCCAATGCAGGCTCTGATAACAGACTTGGAAGGCCTACAAAGCTGTAAACCTGGGCTTGTAAAATCTGTGGGCTACTATTTTGGGAAAACAAACCAAGTATATCTTTTCTTATCTAATATTCTGTAACTGTATAATTTTATTAAACTAATATGAATAAAATTTATTACTTAATTATATGATGATTCTATTTAGAGTAACTTGAATATTCAAGAATCAATATCACATATACAATACAATGCTGACCTCAATGTGTCAGAAAGCAAAATATAGAAGTTCATGGTGTTTTTAGGGTGTCTACCCATGTTTAAGCTACAGGAAGACTTGTGTGCTCCTACCTTTAATCTAAAGTATACTAGGTGTAACACAAAAAGCAACCACTACTTAAGTAAAGTTATCCTAATCATCTAATTTAAGGATATAGGGTGTAACAGAAAGATCAACAGTGGGAAGAAACTTTGTAATAAAAAATAAATATGAAAACATGCTAAGTAAAAGGTTACAGGGGCTGGCAGGAGCAGGAAATGAAGAGTAACTGCAATTGGCCACAGGGTTGGCTACTTTCTATGGTGAATAAAATGTTCTAATAGTTATGTGGTAATGACTTCAAACTTCTGTAACTATACTAAAAGCTAATGCACTGTACATATCATGTGAATGTACGGTAAGAACATATAAATTATATATGCAATATAAACATATATACATAACTGCAATGGCCTGGGAAACTACCAACAGAAGTGCCAGAATTCTCCTTCATGAGTGTCTTGAGGGCTAACAGATGAAGTTAGTTTGGCAGAACAGAGATAGGAAGGAATAAGCCTGTAAAGGGAAGGCATACATGAGGGATGAAGAATATCCTGGTTGGTAGACCAGTAAGAGGTGAAGGGTCAAGGAAAAAAAGATGTTGAGGGTGTCTACACCAGAAAGAAAAGTTGCCACAGGGGTCTATTGAAAGCATCCTTATGTGTTCTTCTTGGTGGGAATCCAGCTTATGTCCTTCCCATCAACTTTCTCAGCCTTCCTGTCTAGCTCATCTACATTCCTTTCTGACAGCTCCCCATCAATAAATATTGCTTATTAATCACACTTAATATTAATGGTCTTAATTCTTTAATAAAGAGACAAAGACTAATACACTGGATTAGAAAACAGGATCTATCTTTCTGCCACATCCAAGAAATATCTCATCATCACCTCACAATAAAAGGATAGAAAAAGATATTCCAAGCAAATGGACCCTTCAAGAAGCAAGCAGGTATAGGTAGCCATTATAAAATCTGACAAAACAGACTACAAACCAAAACTAACGAGGCTAGAGAAAGACAATACATAATTGAAGAAAAATCCACCAAAAGAATATTGAATTACTAAACTTCTATGCACCAAACACATGGTGTCTTAGTTAGGGTTTCTATTGCTTGCAATGAAATACCATGATGAAAAAGCAAGTTGGAGCTCAATGGGTTTATTTGGGTTACACTTCTAGATTATAGTCCATCATTGGTGGAAGTCATTTCCTAGACTGAAGCTCCTTGTAGCTTGTGTCAAGTTGATACACAAAACCAGCCAGTACACAAGGGTACCCAAGTTCATAAAAGACATACTTCTATAGCTTAAATCACATATTGACTCTCTCACAGATAGTGGGAAATTTTACTCCTCCACCTTCACTAAAAACAGGTCATCAAGACAAAAACTAAATAGAAGAATGCTAGAGTTAACTTTCATAAATCAAATGGACCTAGTAGATAACTACAGAATATTTCACCCCAAAACAAAAGATCATACTTTCTTCTCAGCAGCTCATGAAACTTTCTCCAAAACTGACCATATATTAGGTCATAAGACCTAGATATAAGAAAACATAGAAATAAGAAAATTGGAATAACACCCTACATCCTATCTGACCATCAGTAAAGCTGGATTAAAGTTGGATATCAACAGGAAAAACCAACAAACAGCATAAAAACTCATGGAAACTAAACAATTTACAACTGAATAAAAACTAGTTAAATTATTTTTTTTTTAAGAATTGAATGAAAATGAAAAAGTAACATACCCAAACCTATCAGGCACAATAAAAGTAGTTGTAAGAAGCAAGTATGTAGCACTAAGTGCCTACATCAAAAAATTAGAGATCTCATATTACTACTTTAGTGATATACCTGAAAGCTTTAGAACAAGAACTAATGCCCTAAGAGTAGATAGGAAGAAATAATAAAACCCAGTGCTGAAATCAAAATGAAATACAAACAAAACAAAGTGATAAAACAAACAAAAAGCACTAATATAAAGAACCAAAGGAAGGAAGAGTTGGTTCTTTGAGGAAACCAACGTAAACTCTTAACCAAACTAATAAAAAAATTGGAAAGAGAAGATCCAAACTAATGAAATAAGAGATAAAAGGTGAGAATTCACAACAGACTCTGAGGAAATCTAGAGAATTAGAAGAATATACTTTAAAACTTTATATTCCATCAAACTGTAAAATCTAAAAGAAATGGATGAAATTCTATATATATACTACCTACCAAAGTTGAGGTAAGATGAGATAAGCAATTTAAACAGACCCACAATCCCAGGTAAAATAGAAGCAGTAAGTAAAAATCTCCTAACCAAAGAAAGTCCAGGACCAGATATATTAAGTGTAGAATTCTATTAGACCTTAAAAGAAGTAACACCCGAGTCTTCCCTTCCAGCCGGCATCTGCAGCAGGGAACCAGGCAGCTCCACAGCCTTCTGTGCTTAGCCCACCAGGAGAGAATGATCTCCCAGCAGCGATTTCACTTCTGAGCTGGAGGTGAGATCTCCACCTTCTCTCTGGAGGGGTACAGCTAGGAGTGCACAGGGCATAAGCTCAGTGGAGCAGCTGGGACAGGAGTCTTCCTTTCCGGCCACCATTTGCAGCAGGGAACCAGACAGCTCCACAGCCTTCTATGCACAGACCCTGCCAGAAGAGAGTTGGTCTCCCAGGAGTACAGACACAGGTTTACAGGCCCATAGGAGAGGCAAGCTCCAGCCAGAGACAAGACCAACTAACACCAGAGATAACCAGATGGCAAAAGGCAAGCACAAGAACCCTACCAACAGAAACCAAGGCTACTTGGAAGCATCAGAGCACAGTTCTCCCACCACAGCAAGTTCCGGATGCCACAGCACACCGGAAAAGCAAGAGTTGGATTTAAAGTCTCTTCTCACGATGCTGTTAGAGGACACCAAGAAGGACATAAATAACTCCCTTAAAGAAATACAGGAGAACATGGGTCAAATGGTAAAGGCCCTTAAAGAGGAAACACAAAAATCCCTGAAAGAATTACAGGAGAACACAAACAAACAAGTGAAGGAACTGAACAAAACCATCCAGGATCTAAAAATGGAAGTAGAAACAATAAAGAAATCACAAAGTGAGACATCTCTGGAGATAGAAAATCTTGGAAAGAATTCAGGAGTCATAGATGCAAGCATCAACCACAGAATACAAGAGATAGAAGAAGGAATCTCAGGGGCTGAAGATACCATAGAAAACATTGACTCAACAGTCAAAGAAAATGCAAAATGCAAAAAGCTCCTAACCCAAAACATCCAGGAAATCCAGGACACAATGAGAAGACCAAACCTAAGGATTATAGGTATAGAAAAGAGCGAAGATTTCCAACTTAAAGGGTCAGTAAATATCTTCAACAAAATTATAGAAGAAAACTTCCCTAACCTAAAGAAAGAGATGTCCATGAACATACAAGAAGCCTACAGAACTACAAATAGACTGGAACAGACCAGAAAGTCCTCCCGGCACATAATAATCAAAACACCAAATGCACTCAACAAAGAGAGAATATTAAAAGCAGTAAGGGAAAAAGGTCAAGTAACCTATAAGGGCAGGCCTATCAGAATTACACCAGACTTCTCACCTGAGAAGATGAAAGCCAGAAGATCCTGGGCAGATCTCATACAGACCCTAAGAGAACACAAATGCCAGCCCAAACTACTATACCCAGCAAAACTCTCAATTGCCATAGAAGGAGAAAACAAGATATTCCATGATAAAACCAAATTTACACAATATCTTTCCACAAATCCAGCCCTAGAAAGGATAATAGATGGAAAACATCAACATGAAGAGGGAAACTATACCCTAGAAAAAGCAAGAAAGTAATCTTTTTCCAACAAACCCAAAAGAAAGTAACCGCACAAACATAAAAAGAACATCAAAAATAACAGGAAGCAACAATCACTATTCCTTAATATCTTATAATGTCAATAGACTCAATTCCCCAACATAAAACATAGTCTAACAGAGATGTTTTTCCTGTGGATCTTCGATTTTATCAGAAAATGTTTGTGACTCCTATTTCAATTCAGTAATGCTTTTTGTGTCTACAATTTTGACTGTATTATTCCATGATAATCTTTAATTTTAACATTTTTTTGTGTATTTCTTCGATTTTGTCAGAGGTGTTTTTCATGTAGATCTTCGGTTTTGTTGGGGGGGGGTTGTACTTCTACTTTCAATCACTTTAGGAATGTTTTTGTGTCTACCATTTTGTCGGTATAATTGTCCATAATAATCTTCAATTTTAACGTTTTTCTGTATTTTTCTTCAATTTTGTCCATGTGGATCTTCAGTTTTATCAGACAATGTCTATAATTTTATTTTCAATCAACTTAGGAACATTTTTATACCTCCCATTTTATCTGTATAATTTTCCATGTAATAGTCAATTTTAACATGTTTTTCTATATATTTCTTGAATTTTTTCAGGAATATTTTCCTTGTAGATCTTCAATTTTATCAAAAAGTGTTTATAATTCCACTTTCAAAAAACTTAGGAATATTTTTATGCCTACCATTTTATCTGTATAATTTTTCCAGGAAATACTCAATCTTAACGCATTTTTTATATATTTCTTCAAGTTTATCAGAGATATTTTCCAGGTAAATCTTCAATTTTATCAGAAAATGTTTATAATTTCACTTTCAATCAACTTAGAAATATTTTAATGCCTACCATTTTATCTGTATAATTTTCCATTTTAATGTTTTTCCAGTTATTTTTTTCAATTTTATCAGAGATATTTTCCATGTAAATCTTCAATTTTATCAGAAAATTTTTATAATTCTACTTTCAATCAACTTAGGAATATTTGAATTCCTACCAATTTATCTTTATAAATTTCTTCAATTTTATCAGAGATATTTTCCATGTAAATTTTCAGTTTTATTAGAAAACGTTTTTACTTCTACTTTCAATCAATTTAGGAATATTTTTATGCCTACCATCTTATCTGTATAATTTTTCATGAAATAGCCAGTTTTAGTGTGTTTTTCTATATATTTCTTGAGTTTTATCAGAAATATTTTCCTTGTAGATTTTCAATTTTATCAGAAAAGTTTTATAATTCTACTTTCAATCAACTTAGGAATATTTTTAGGCCTACCATTTTATCTGTATAATTTTTCTATTAAATAGTCAATATTAATGTGTTTTTCTATGTATTTCTTCAATTTTATCAGAGATATTTTCCATGTATATTTATACAATGGAATACTACTAGGCAATTAAAAACAATGAATTCATGAAATTCTTAGGCAAATGGGGAACAGGGAAAAGGAAGAGGGCTTATGGGACTTTTGAGGAGGGGGGAACCGGGAAAAGGGAAATCTTTAGAATGTAAATAAAGAATATAGAAAATAAAAATATTAATAATAAAAAAATAAAAAAGGACCCCCCCAAAAAGAAGTAACACCAATACTCCTCAAATTATGCCACAAAATAAAACTGAAAGGACATCTCTTAATTCTTTTAATGAAGCCACTATTATCATGATACAAAAACTACACAAAGACATAGCAAAAAAGAAAATGACATACTAATGTCCCTTAGGAACATAGCTGCAAAATTCTCAATAAAATATTTGCAAATCAAATTCAGAACATCAAAATGATTATTCACCATGATCAAATTGGTATCATCCTCAGAGATTCAGGGATGACTCAACATATGAAAATCAATAAACTTCATCTACCATATAAAAGCTAAGAGACAAAAAACAAAAAAGAAAAACAAAATCCTAATCACCCCTCCCCCAAAAAACAACCCCAAAACCAACAACAATAACAATGACAACAACAACAAAACACATGATCATCCCCTGGGATGGAAACAGTCTTTGACAAAATCTGATACTCTATATTAAAAACGTCCTGAGAGACTGGAATTTGAGGACATACCTCAATATGTTAAAGGTAACATATAAACAAACTGAAAGATAAAAATCTTCACACATGGTCATCTCATTAAATGATGAAAAAGCCTTTGACAAAATTTGACACCCCTTCATGATAAAAGTCTTGGAGAGATCAGGGATACAAGGCACATATCTAAACATAATAAAGGCAATTTATAACAAGCTCATAGACAACACCAACCTAATGGAGAGAAACTCAGAAAATTTCCACTAATATCAAACAAGAGAAAGTTGTTCGCTTTCTCCATAACTATTTAATATAGTACCTGAAGTTTTAGCTCACTCATTCTCAACCTTCTGAATGCTGCGACCCTTTAATACAGTTCCTCATGTTGGTAGTGACCCTCACCATAAAATTATTTTTGTTGCTACTTCATAATCAGTTTGGCTATTGTTAATGAATCATAATGTAATATTTGTGTTTTCTGATGGTCACAGATGACCCTTGCGAGGTTATTCAACCCACAATGAGGAGCAATAACACACGTGAAGAAGGAATACAAATAAAAAAGTTAAGAAGTAAAGATATCTTCATTTGCAGATGATACGATTTTACACATAAAAGATCATAAAAAGTCCACCAGAAAACTTATATAGTTGATAAACATTTTTTGCAAACGATCATGATAGAGAATTAACACACAAAAACCACTAGCTTTACATATATAAATGGACTAAGAAAGAAATCAGGGAAACAGTACCTTTCACAATATATTCAAATTATTATTATTATTATTATTATTATTATTATTATTATTATTATTATTATTATTTTGGTGAGAACCAAAGCAAGTAATAAAAATTTTAATAAAATTTTATAATAATTAAGTATATTTAACTTTTTATTTTTTAGATATATATATATTTTATTTTTTATATTTTTATTTACATTCAAAATCATTCCCCCTTTCCCGTTTCCTCCCTCCCTGAAAGTCCCATAAGCCCCCTTCCCTCCCTCTTTTCCCCATTCAACCCCCTCTTGCTTCTCTCTCAGCATTCCACTACATCCAGTCTTTCCAGGACCAGGGGTCTCTCCTTCCATCTTCTTGGAAATCTATTGATATGCGTATTGTGTCTAGGGTATGCCGAGATTCTGGGTTAATATCCCCTTATTATATCTGACTTATAATATCTGACTGGTGTGAGATGGAATCTCAGGATTGTTTTGATTTGCATTTCCCTAATGACTAAGGATGATGAACATCTCTTTATGTGCTTCTCAGCCATTAGATATTCTTCAGGTGAAACTCTTTGTTTAGCTCTGTACCCCATTTTTTAATAGGCTTACTTGCCTCTCTGGAGTTTAACTTCTTGAGTTCTTTGTATATATTGGATATTAGCCCTCTGTTGGATGTAGGGTTGCTAAAGATCATTTCCCGGTTAGTTGGTTGCCGCTTTGTCTTTTTGACAGTGTCTTTTGCCTTGCAAAAACTTTGTAATTTAATGAGGTCCCATTTGTCAATTCTTGATCTTAGAACATAAGCTATTGGATTTCTGTTCAGGAAATTCTCCCCTGTGCCCATATGTTCAAGGTTCTTCCCTAGTTTCCTTTCTATTAGTTTCAGTGTGTCTCGTTTTATGTGGAGGTCCTTGATCCACTTGGAATTGAGCTTAGTGCAAGGAGATAAGAATGGGTCAATTTGCATTCTTCTGCATGTTGACCTCCAGCTGAGCCAGCACCATTTGTTGAAAAGGCTATCTTTTTTCCACTGGATGGTTTTAACTCCTTTGTCAAAGATCAAGTGACCATAGGAGTGTGGATTCATTTCTGGGTCTTCAATTCTGTTCCATTGATCTACATGCCTGTCACTGTACCAATACCATGCGGTTTTTAACACTATTGCTCTGTAGTACAGTTTGAGGTCCGGGATACTGAATCCCCCAGACGTTCTTTTACTCTTGAGAATAGTTTTAGCTATCCTGGGTTTTCTGTTATTCCAGATGAATTTTTGAATTGCTCCTTCTAACTCTATGAAGAATTGAGTTGGGATTTTGATGGGGATTGCATTGAATCTGTATATTGCTTTTGGTAAGATGATCATTTTTACTATATTAATCCTACCAATCCATGAGCATGGCAGATTTTTCCATCTTCTGAGGTCTTCTTCAATTTCTTTCTTTAGAGACTTGATTTAATATATTAAATTATATTTTATATAATTAAATAATAAATTTTTAAAACTTGTATAATAAAAACTTTAAGACATTGAGAAGATGGAAAGATCTGTAGCTCTCATGGATCTGTAGGAATAATATAGTGAAACTGGCCATACAACCAAGAACAATCTATAGATTCAACCAAACCCAACAAAATTCCAACAGAATTATTTACATAAATTGAAAAAAACAATCTTGAACTTCACATGGAAACACAAAAGCCCCAGGATAGTGGAGGTCTCACTAACCCAGCTCGATTAGCGACACATCAAAACAGACATATTGATCAATGGAACCAAACTGAAGACCCAGGCATAAGTCCATATACACATGGACATCTGATTTTTGACAAAGCAGTCAAAAGACACACTGGAGAAATGGCAGCATCTTCAAAAAAAGGTGCTGGTCAAACTGGATGGCTGTATTTTTTAAAAGCACGAAAACAGATTCGTATGTATCACTCTACAAAAAACTCAACTCCAAGTGGATTAAACACCTTAACATAAGACCAGATACCCTGAATCTGATAGAAGTGAAAGTAGGGATTAGGGTTGAACTCAGTGACACAGGAAGGCTTTCTGAACAATATTAATGCACAGGCACTAAGACCAACAGTTAATAAATGGGACCCCATGAAGCTTAAAAACTTCTGTATAGCAAAGGACACTATCAAAAGAGCAAAGCAGCACCTATATACTATGTAAAAAAAGACCTTTATAATACATACAAAACTACTTTTAAAAATGGGGTAGAGAACTAAGCAGAGAGTTCCTAAAAGATGAAACATATATGGCTGAGAAATAAAGGAATCCTCAACATCCTTTGCTATATTGCTGGTGGGGGAGCAAACTTGGAAAAGCCACTATTGAAATCAGTGTGACAGTTCCTCAGGAAACTGAGAATAAATCTATCTCAAGATCCAGCTATAGCACTCCTGTACATACACCCAAAGGACTCTATGTCATACTACAGAGATATTGCTCCTCCATGCTCATTGCTGCTCTATTTATAATACCCTACATGTCTATTGACTCATGAATGGATGATAAAAATGTGGCACATTTATACACAATAAAACATTTAGTTGTTAAGAAATATAAAGGCTGGAGAGATAGCTCAGAGGTTAAGAGCACTGGCTGTTCTTCCAGAGGCCCTGAGTTCAATTCCCAGCAACCACGTGGTGCCTCACAACCATCTATAATGAGATCTGGTACCCTAGCCGGGCGGTGGTGGCACACGCCTTTAATCCCAGCACTTGGGAGGCAGAGGCAGGAGGATTTCTGAGTTCGAGGCCAGCCTGGTCTACAAAGTGAGTTCCAGGACAGCCAGGGCTACACAGAGAAACCCTGTCTCAAAAAAAAAAAATAAAATAAAATAAAATTATGAGATTTGTAGTTAAATAGATGGAGCTAGAAAAAAAATCATCATGAACGAGGTAATCAAAACCCCGAAAGACAAATATTATGTTTTCTCTTACGTGTAGATGTTAGCTTTTAAGCCTTTGATAGGCATGCTACAACCCATATAATCACAGAAGTTATAAAAGGACTTGGAGGGGGCTGGACATGGTGAGGAAGGGAAAACAGAATATATTGTTGTGGAGGGACAAAAGGGAAACTGGGATAGGAGGCTTAATAAAAGGGGTGGAGAATAGAAGAGAGGGATAAAGGAGGAAACATGGGAAGAACCAACTAACACTAAAGGCCATTTGAAAAACAAATAAGTTTCTACTATTGTAGAAGCATTCCCAAAATATATACTGATGTGACAGAAATCTAAATGGAGTCACCAAAAAAAAGGAGAGACAATACCAACTAGATAGCTTATGGCACCAAATAAAACTTCCAATGCCACAAATGGGTTACATCAGAGAAAATAGCTTTTGCTCCCCACAAACTGATGGTGAAGCTCTATTGATGAAGATATACTTAAGTCATCAAACACGGGGAAATCAAGCTGGTGCCTAATTAGAAGCTTTACCCTGCTGATTAGTGTTTATGGTTCTGGAAGGTACTTTGCACACTACCAGAGGACGAGATTTAATCATTAATATCACCCAGCTATACACTCTATATGACCCAGAACAGTGACCTACCTGCAAGATAAACTGTGCAACAGTCATGCGAATGCTATGGTAGTGACTAATGACTATTTGATTGGATTTAAGGACCAATCCATGAGATGCAACCTATTACATGACACTACTAAAATGGCCTAGAATTTGAGACAGGATAGTTCACAGGCTAGGGGAAAACCCACTATTATCCTGTTAAAAAAGCATAGCAACAAAGTCCTCATAACACATAAGGATTAGCACCTCCCTCAACCCATGTCAGAGAAGCTCCTTTTCGCACAGTAGATGGGAGCACACTGACATTCAGCCAGACAATGGAGAGGGAGAAACCTTGGAGTGCTCAGTCCTACTGCAAGGCTCATGATGGAAGAGGAAGTGGAAAGACTTTAAAAGCTAGAGGTGATGGATGACTCTGAGAAAACTCTCTTCCAGATACAATAGGACTGATGTATGAATGAGCTCACAGAGACTGTATAGTGTCATGCACATGACTTGCACAGGTTCAAGCTATACAGGGTTTCAGCACTCAGAAGGGGAAATGGACACAGAGTCCAGTCTCCTAGACAAGAAGCTATTTGCAGCTGACACCTGTTTGCAAACAAAGAAAATCAATTTTCTCCAAGAGTCTCACTGTGTATATCAACCACACTTTAGGGTAGGCCCCATGCCCAGAAGTGTGGCAAACACAAAATGGATTTATGTAGCTTTTTTGTTTTATTTTGCTTTGGTTTTTTTTTTTTTTTTTTTTTGGTTTTTCGAGACAGGGTTTCTCTGTATAGCCCTGGCTGTCCTGGAACTCGCTCTGTAGACCAGGCTGGCCTCGAACTCAGAAATCGGCCTGCCTCTGCCTCCCAAATGCTAGGATTAAAGGTGGGCGCCACCACCGCCTGGCCTTTATTTTGTTGTTTTTTTTTGTTTATTTTTTCTTGTTTATTTTGAGTTTTGTTTTTGTATTTTGTATTGTTCTTTTAAGAGAGAAAAAGAACATAAACTTCAGTGTGTAGGGCAGTGAGGAGGATCTCTTAGGAATAGAGGGAGGGGAAATATGATCAAAATATACTGCATTTAAATTTTTTCATAATTAAAAATGTTTTAAAATATGCTCCTCACTTCATGACTCTTTCCCACACTAAAATAACTAAAAAATACTTCCCTCTGCCACACTTGTCTGAAATACAGCTTTTTTTAAAAAAATAAAAAGATTTATTTACTTATTATATGTAAGCACACTGTAGCTGTCTTCAGACACACCAGAAGAGGGAGTCAGATCTCATTACAAGATGATTGTGAGCCACTGGGATTTGAACTCAGGACCTTTGAAAGAGCAGTCAGTGCTTTTAACCCCTGTGCCATCTCTCCAGCCCTGCAATGCAGCTTTTTATAAGCAGTTTTAGTCATGCAATTCCTCTGATCTGGGTTTGTTTTTTTTCTGAGCACACAAATCTAAACCAATGTTTCAGAATACTTATCACCTTAAATAAGACACAAATATTTTCTTGAACCAATATCTAAGTGATCCTGAGACTTAAAAATAATGAACTAAACACAATCTTCAGGTATCAGAATCTGAGCACGAGAATATAGCAGAACCCCAGGGTTTTTGCCAGCTGTGGTTGACTGAATGGGAATTGGCATTATCAGGAGTTTTCAGCCTTGTTGGAGGAAATGTGTCACTGTGGGTGTGGGCTTTAAGACCCTCTCTCTAGCTGCCTGGAAGCCAGTCTTCTCCTGTCTGCCTTTGGATGAAGATGTAGAACTCTCAACTCCTCCAGCCCCACATTTGCCTGGATGCTGCCATGCTCCCACCTTGATGATAATAGACTGAACCTCTGAACCTGTAAGCCAGCTCCAATTAAATGTTGTCCTTTATAAGAGTTGCCTTGGTCATGGTGTCTCTTCACAGCACTAAAATCCATACTAAGACATCAGCATTGAGTGGAAACATTTGATTATTATTTATCTTACAGAAAGCATCAGATCTAAAGCAAGCTCACTGGCAACAGACAACAGGCAGGAAGTAATTAAAATGTAAACACGGCTGCTGTATCTATCAAATTATTAATTTAATTAATCAAGAAGCTGTATCTATCCATACTTGTATGAACCTCCTCCGAAAGGGCCCCACGCCCGGAGCATGAAGGTCACCCAAGGCAGCATACATCCTTTCATACAATTTTTCAATATTTTTCTTATTCACGGGATTCTTTCCTAGTTCATCTTTTGTATCAGTAACCCAGTCCTGTGCCAAAAGAGAAAGAAAAAAAAATTAAGAAAGAAGCTAGATTATACACAAATCCTATCCACACTCATTTTTTTGTCAAAAGTTGTTTTCTTACCTTAAAGAGCAGATCAGGATTGGAGAGCTGGTCTAAGGCATTAATAAAACCTTGAATCACTCCTCCATGATCAAGTTTATTTTTTATCCTATAAAAAATTTACCAGGTTTAGGCTAGAGGCACACATCTTTAATCCCAGTACTCAGAGGCAGAAGCAGGTGGATCTCTATGAATTCAAGGCTAGGTTAGTCTATACAGTAAATTCCAGGACAGTCAGGGATACATACAGAGACCCTGTCTCAAAACACCACCACAAGAACAATATCAGATTCAGGAATCCTAACATTTTCTAATGACCAGGGTATATTTTTATATATTTAAAATATAGATTTATAACATGTACTACTTTCTGTATATATGTTTACATATAATTATATATACAAACTCACCCCCCCCCACACACACACACAAGCTATCCAGCTATCAGTCCAGAGAAGTAGTGACTTGAGAATTATATCCAACATTAGATTCTGCTCTTTAAAGCAGAAGGTCTCAACCTATGGGTTGCAAACCTTTGGGGGTCAAATATGTTGTTACTGTCTGCAGATAGGGTTTCACAGGGGTCATATATCAAATATCCCACATATCAGATATTTACATTATTATTTGTAACAGTAGTCAAATTATAGTTAAGAAGTAGCAAAAAAAAAAAATTTCCTTTAGGGGTCACTACAATATGAGGAGCCGTATCAAAGGGTTGCAATATTAGGAAGGTTGAGAATCACTGCTTTAAAGAGTTAAAGGTCTTAGGCAAAGACAAAAGTAGATCTGTAGTAGATTTGGACACTGATGAATATAATTTGCTTTTGCTTTAAACATCTTGAAGTATGGCAGGTCACTTTCTCAACACTTACAAATATTTTTCATGTGTTCACTTTTAAAAACAGTCTTATGGTGTTAGACTCTGATCAGAGATGGTATAGTTGGTGGGGTAAGATGGTACAAGGAGGCAACTTGGCTCATGGCAAAAGTTGTTTGATATAATGATTTTTAATTACTTTGTCAACTGTAGTCACATATGGTTATGGACTTTGTAAAGGCATTTTATTTAAGTATACATGGACTTTCAATGTCTTTGCTTCCTATACCTTCCATTTTCTCTCCCTCCAATGAGTATACTTCCTATTCCAAGATAATTTTGCTTCTACTTTCATGTCATATAGGATATACATGACAGAAGAAGAGATTATTAGTTTGAGCCTGGCTTATTGTCTTAATATGTGATGATGTCTCATTTTATCCATTTTCATACAAACAATATGATTTTTTTTATGGTTGAATAAAACTCTGTGAAGTATACATATCACATATTCTTTATTCATTCACGATAGTGGACAGTTAGGCTGATTCCATCAACTAAGTGTTGTGACAGAGCCACAGTATATAAGGAGATGAAGGTCTTTGCAATTGTGTGGCTGAACAGTATATTCACAGGATCAGTATAGCTGGATCATGTAGTAGGTCTGTTTTTTTTGTTTGTTTGTTTTGTTTTGTTTTGTTGTTACTGTCTGGAGATAGGGTTTCATTATGTAGCCCTGGCAAAAAAATAATGCTGGAGGTATCACTACTGAGCCATAGCAACAAAAACTACAAGATACAAAAAAACCCAAATGGGTAGAATAATGGAATGGAACGGAGGGCCCATATACAAATCCACTTGGTTACATGTAGCGACCAAATCTTTCGACAAAGGTGCTGAAACCATACACCAGGAAAACAAAAATTAGAGTGTGTGGGCTACAAAGGTGACAAGAACAAGACAACAAAAAGAAATAGAACTTCCACAGGACCCAAATGTACTGAATATAAGGAACTCCTGAGTTCATACACTTACACATACCTGCTTATCCTTTCTTATTATAAGCAACAGCCCATTCATGAGCCAATTTATTGGCTGGTTGGGTTGTATGGGTTTTGGTGGGGGGGGGGTTATTTATTGTTTTGAGTAGAATACTTCAATTATTAGTCTTTAGTTTCATTGTTTTTTATATCTTTTTGTCTCTATTTTATTAATTCATACTTTGACTTAGTATTTACTAGTATCTACTCATTTGAGTTTTAGCTTCTTTTTATTTTTCAAAGATCTTGAAGCATATCATTAAGGTATGCAAGATCTCTATAATTTCATAAAGTAGGGACTTACAGTTATACACTTCCTTCTTAGAATCTTTTTGTTTCTCACAGGTTCTGGTGTGTTAGCACTTTAATTAATTCTAGGAATATAAAAACTTTTCTCCTGATTTCTTCAATAACTCAGTCATCATTCAACATCACACTGTTTAGTCTCCATGAGTTTGTATATTGTCTACAACTACAAACTACTAAACCAAAAACTAGTTTCTCATTGATTTGTAGTTTAATTTCATTGTCACTAGATAAATTATTTTAATTTTTCAATATTTATTAAGACTTAGTGCCCTAAAATATGGCCTCTTTCAGGAAAAGACTCATAGGTTGCCGAGAAGAATGTATATTCTGAAGTTACTGAGTAGAATATTCTGTTCACTTACTTTATTTAATGCTTATGTTCCTGTATTTTTTGGGGGGATTTGGATATTAGGCCTTATACTTGATACCTAATATAGGTATGATACTTGGATATGAGGTATTAAAATCACTATTATTTTGAGGTCAATGAATGCCTTTGATATCCAGTAGTATTTGCTGTTTGGAATTGGTTTTACTGATGCTTATTGTATACAACACCTCTTGATGGAGGCTGTGCTCAGGAAGCCATGCATTTACAAAGTTAGTATGTCATTGGACTAAACTTACGCATAACCAAAGAAGTGAAAACGCTGACACTTCAGGTCATCTATTGGGCCCTAATTCAGAAGGGGGCTCTTTTTGTTTGTATGTATGTACAAATATATACCATGTGATATATACATGAGTATTCAAGTGTGGGTACTTGTGTGTGCACGGATAGAAACCAAAGGGGGATACTGGATGTCTCACTTTCAGCCTTATTTCCTTGAGACAAATTCTCTCAAGCCCAAGGCTTGCTGTTTTACCTTGGCTGCCTGGTCAGCAAGCTCTCAGGATCTTCCTGCCTCCGTCCCCCAATGTTGAGGATAGAGGCAGAAATAAGCCATGGGTCCTGGAGATTTAAACTCAGGTTCTCATGATTGCAAATAAGAGCTCTAAGCCATCACCCCAGTTTCTCTGGATTCATATTATTTTATATTTTTATCTATTTATTTGTGGTATGTTGTTTATATATAGCTAAGGCTGTCCTCAAACTTCAGGTTCTCCTGTGACAGCTTCCAGTATTTGTAATTCCAAACATACATAATCATGACAACATTTCAATATATCTTAAAGGGTAACTCCTGAATAGTCTTAGTTGGGATTTCTACTGCTGTGATGAACACCAAGACCAGAAGCAACTTGGAGATTCAAGTTTATCTTAGCTATCAGGTCACAGTTCATCACTGGGGAAGCCAGGATTAGACCTCAAGGTCCTGGAGTCAGGAATTGAAGCAGAAGCTATAGAGAAATTGCTACTTACTGGCTAGCTCCTAAAGGCTGGTTTGCTCATCCTGTCTCCTTGTACAACCCAGGATCAACTGCTCAGGAATGACACCATCCTCAGTGAGCTGGGCCTTCCTTTATCAATTATTAATTAAGAAAATGCCCCACAGGCCAATTAGGTGAAAGTATTTTCTCAATTGAGGTCCTCTCTTCTCAGATGACCCTAGCTTGTGTCAAATTTACAAAAACAAACCAACCAGGATGAGAACTGGTTGCAAAAGTATCTCATCCTGTCTGTACTATTCAAAAGATTATTAGCTATGGGCATGAAGGCAAGCACCTAAGACAAAACAGTGTTTTCAAAAGGAGAGAAACTCAATAACAAGTATCATACCGAGAAAAGATAGCGTCAATAAACGTCTAAGAATTCTATACATCATAAACAACTCAAATATATGTGCATGTATTGGCTTTTACCACCCCACCTTTTGTATATCCAAAATATCTGATCAGCCCCAAACCAAAACATTACCTCTCAACAAATGCTTTATTATTATGACCAGAAGAAGTATTTTTAAAGGAGTAGCTTTCACTGCTTATTATAAAAGGGTAGATAATGGCCTGTGGGTAGTTATCAGCAATTTCGTCCACAGTATGCTGCACTGCAATAGCTTCCTCTTTGTCCAGTAAGGCCATCATGTGGCTGATCCAGCCAATGAACTGCCAGCAAGGAATGGATGAAATCTAAAATTCAGAAAAGTATAGTTTGAAAATGAACAGAACATTTAACAATATTTGCATAAAGGTAAAATATGTTCCAAATGAAAAGGCTTAAATAGAAGTCTACTCTCTCTTAGCTCTTTTTTGCTAAGGGAACACTGGATTCTTCCCAACATTTTCTGTACTGTACACAAGTTTTGTTTTGTTTTGTTTTTTAATCAAAGAATGGGATCATACATGGTGTGGTGGTTTGAATGAGAATGGCCTCCATATGCTCGTTCATTTGAATGCTGACCCCCTGTTGGTGAAGGCTTAGGAAGTGTGGCCTTGTTGGAGGAGGTGTGTTGGAATGGTCTTTGAGATTCCAGAAGACTCCCACTATTCAGTTTGCCCCTGTCTACATCATGCCTGCGCTTTAGGATGGAGCTGTCAGCTACTGCTCCCATGTCATGCCATGCCTGCCTGCTTACAGACATGCTCTTTACTAATGCTCTTGGGTTTCAACCCTGACATTGGAAGTCCTCCCAAAACACTGTCTATTATAAGTTGTCTTGTACATGATGTCTTATCACAGGAATGTATAAGTAATAAAGACATGGGACAAACTTAACTCGTTCATGTAACAGCTATATTGCATTTTATTCACTTAGTTCATATTTATGAACTTAGGCTGTTTATATACTTTTGTTTTAAGAAATGCTTAAGGTCTGGGCCAGTGCCCTGAGCAGACTTTGGGTGCAAACTCTACATAAAGCAGTAGAGTAGCAGTTAGTCCTTTCTGAACTCTTATTTTCAAGTCAAAGCTTGGGTCTATGTTTTAGTTATAACTCTGTAAAAAACAGGAAGGAACCTTTCAGATGGCCCTGTTCTTTTATAGGTGGGGCCTTCCCTATACAGATAGGTCCCAGAGGACAGGGGCACAGCCAGTATGTGTATACCCAAGTGCTCCATGGAACAAGCATATGAAGGCTGCAGGGTGTTGTATGTGTACACATAAACCTCTCAGTTCCCACTTAGTTCTCACCTTAGGTTAAATAAAAACTAAGCATAAGATGCCAATAGATGTTATAGACTGCAACTTCATCTGTATAGAGGGTAAATTCCCATATAAAGTCCTTATCTTGATTCCAGAAATATTCTTCCTTGATTGATTTGGTTCTTGTTCAGATATAGTGTTTCTACTACACCCACAAAAGAAAATAAGTAAAAGTAACAGCACACATCTGTAATTCTCTGATGCAGGAGGAATTAAGAGAATCACATCAAGTTGCAAACAGGGCAGAAGGTGAGGAATGATGCCTGAGATTGTCCTCTGACTTCTGCATGCATGTGCAAAAACACAAAAGTAGGGGAAAAAAGGCCATAATGTGCATTACACACACTGAGTCTACATATAAGTAAAAATGTATCTTTAATTCCTGAAAAGTTCTCTTCCACTCTCAAGGATACCAACCTCTTTTGTCATTATGTTTAAGGTCTCCTCTGAATACTGTTCTATAATCTGAAGTAATCTAGGAAATTTCAGCCTGGCTTCAGAAGAGTTTAACTTTAGTGCTCTCAACATTTTCTCCACCACAAGTGCTGGATATGTTTCCAGTTCTGTAGAATCAAAGATAGCAAAGAAGGAAAAAATGGTTAGCACATAAATCATAAATGTGACTAATGATTCTCTTCCCTTTTTTGGCTTTTTTTTTAGTTTGTCACTGTTCTCTCTCCAGTGCTTTCTTTCAGTCAGGAAATGTTACACACATGTTTGTCTAATCTTTCAGGAAGCAGTTTTCATCCTGTATTGAGAGCACACATTGGATGATGCTCCTGATTTTATTCCTAGAGCAAGAGGTAGACCACAGGAACCTGTAAGTTACATGAAGCCAATGAGCCAGATGTAGTGGCTCACCCTTGCAATGCTAGCACCTCGGAGGTAGAACAAAATGGCAAGTTCAAGGCCAGCCTGTGCTACATAGTCTCTAAATACGCTTCTCTAAAAGTTATGGGATAGCATCTTCGCTCAGTGGTGGAGTTTTTTCCTAACATTATCAAGGCTAGTTTAAACCCTAGAATTGCCAATAAATACAGGAGATTTTATTTAAATACAGCAGATTTTATTTAAATACAGGTATTTTGCTTGGAAAAATTACTGTTTTGTTTTTTTTAAGATTTGTTTATTTAGTTATTGATTGATTGATTGATTGATTGATTGATTGATTGTATGTGAGTATACTGTCACTCTCTCAGGCACATTAGAAGAGGGCATTGGATCCCATTACAGATGGTTGTGGTTGCTGAGAATTGAACTCAGGATCTCTGTAAGAGTAGTCATTGTTCTTAACCACTGATCTATCTCTCTAGTCCCTAAAATACTATTTCTTAAGATGAAACAAAGTAAAAGATCTGTCATTTGAAAAAAACCACCCATTAGATCAAAAGCATCTATATATTTTTCAAGCTTAAATATAGAACACTAACCTGTACTTCTCTTCTGTGAGGCACTGGATCCACTCTCTTCTGCCTTTCGGAGTTGTTGGTCACAGAAGCCTACCAGTGTCATATAAGCATGGGCCCGCTCAGCTGCAGCCTCATGGCCCCAGCAGGAAAGCTGGCTTTCCTCTTCAGCTAACTGCATGGCCATGAAGAGGTGATGGAATGCTCTCTGGTACAGACCTGAGATTACCTGGAATTGAGAAGATGCATGACTAGACCAATAGCTTTGAAATAACACTGAAAAGTTAGTTGTGATGTGTACAGTCTCAACTGAAGCAAGGGGATCCCTGGGAACTAGATGCTAGTCTAGTCAATAGAGACTACTTAAATAAAATAAACACTGAAAGCTATGCTAACTGTGGTGTAAATGTGTGTGTGTGTGTGTGTGTGTGTGTGTGTGTGTGTGTGTATGCAAGGCAATAAGTAATCCCAGTAAAATCTGGAACATTATTACAACCAGATAAACTAAAGAGAATATGCTGGTCATACAGAGCTGGACCAGGCACTGTAAACTCCATGGGATTCACAAAAATGACAAAAGCTGGTGCTGTCTAGTCATATCCTGCAAAGATGTCAGTGACACTGACAAAGGAGAAGACAGGACCACATGATGGCACGGAAGCTAAGTCCAAAATTATCTGAAAACCAAAATAATATGACCAAGTGTGCCACTGCCCCACAAACTAAGCAGAGTGGAGCTGAATATAAAAGGGGAAAAAGATTGCTTATGCCACAAGCAGGTGGAGAAACCATCTCAGTGGAAATTAGTGATGAAATTTCATATATAAAAGCTTGTTTTAAGGATTTGTATTACCAAGTTGGGCATGTAATCCTAGTACTCAGGATGCAGAGGCAGCAGGATTGTTCTAAGGCTCAAATCAACCTGGTCTACACAATCACTTCCGGGACATTCAGCGCTATCTAGCTGGGGACAAAAATAAAACAACAAAACCACAACAAAATCCCTATATTATTTAGGAAGCTGGGATGTAGCTCAGTTGGCAGAGTGAATGCTTAGTTTACATGAAGTCATGAGTTCAGACACAGTACCACATAAACTGGGTGTGGTAGCACACCTATAATCTGCATATGGGAGGTAGAGAAAGTTCAAACCCATCCTCCGTTAGAGAGCAAGTTTAAGATATGCCTGGAATACAGAAGACACTGGCTCAAATAAACAAACCAAAAAGAAAAAACAAAACAAAAAAGGTTTAATTCAAATAACAAATAATAGGAAATACATGGATTATTCAATTTCCATATAAGAAACTTGAAATAATACTTGTCAATCATTTCATTTCAATTGTGTTTTTGAAACCAGGCTTACTGGTTCACTCTATAGCTCAGGCTGTACATGGCTGTACAAATGCTAGGCTTACAACTGTGAGCTACTATACCTGCCTTTAAGCATATTTTAAATTGACAAAAGAATACTCTCTTATTGCAGTTTCACTTTGTCCTGAGCACAGCACATAAAAGACAATACAAGAACTTACCCTCTCTGCGTTCTCTGTATTAGATCCGGAAAGTGTCAAGATTGATTTCACTTTGCTTTCCTCCAGGTCAGACAGGCAGGCTGGCTCCCTGCTAAGAGCATCAGCCATGATCCTGCAAGTTGTGCCCAAGAGAATGTTCTGGTCACAAGAGGCCTCAATGTTTTTATTTAAGTAGTTTGAAATATCACTTTCATCTGTTGCATTAAAAAAAAAGATTTTTTTTTTAAATAAGAAATTCAGTCAGTAACTTCTTTTCTATTATGAGATTAACTAACATAAATCTTGAAGTACAAGAACCTTCAGTTTTTTCTTCAGTTTCTGGTGAAAGATTTTCTTACACTCCCTGATTAATAGAAAATTAATAGGTAACTGCTGCCTGTCTAGCCAGTCATTTTATGCTGTTATTACTGTTACAAGGAAACTTTCTCATATGCTGTTACTACTGTTACTAGTCATATTATGCCCAAGTTGATTGCAGATTCTGTTATATTATCAGCTTTGATGCTTCTGGAAACCAATCACAATAGAGGTCAGTTAGAATGGCTTTGTACAGTTAGCCACAATAAGCTTGGACCAGAACCAACCACCCAGCAGTACTTCCTGCAACTGTGTATAAACTTTCATGGCTTTTGCTTTTATATGCTGCCTCTGGGATAGACCCCAACGTAGGAGATACCTGTACCAATATAAGAAGCCATTTGGAATATAGACTTCCAATTTCTTTTTTTTTTTTTTGGTCTATCACAAAAAGATTTTTATTAAATATTTTATTTTATTTCTTTTCTATATTTTTTTATGGGACTTTCGGGGAGGGAGGAACCAGGAAAGGGGAAATCATTGGGATTGTAAATAAAAGACTTCCATTTTCAGTAGGGGTTGAGTAAAGTTTTAAGTTCCCCAAACCTCTTTGGGAACTGGCGTTTTACTTGGGCATAGAGTCATGTACATGGCTGACATCCGGGTTGGCAAAATAAGACATGAATATTAAACAAGGTATTCCCCACCACAGTTGAATACCCCAGCCAATAGGAACAGGATAAATATACCACAAAGACACGTTCCTAAGGAAGTCTCCTATCCCTAAATCCTGATTGGTGGATAACTTGGCACAGATGTTTGTGGATTTCAGCTCTGTAGGATTCTGGCTTGGGGTCGAAAACAGCTTAGAGTCTGGTCTGCAGCCCTGATTGATTGATCAGTTTGGGGCGTATGCTCAACAAACTATTCCTGTCTGACTGAGATTGCTGTTCATATGGTTTGTGAGGTGGCTCCTGGACCCCACAGCTAAAAGTAAACCCTGACACCCACAGTGTCAAGGTTAAAAGCAGAAATAAACTAGAAATAAACTATTCTAGAATCATCCATCATATTTTATCACATTCTTAGTTTTGTTCTGTTGCAAAGAACAGAAAATGGCTCTTATTAAACAAGGACTCTAGTTCTGCTTCTGACCACATGGTGCTGGGCAAGGCGCTCAGGGCTGCACCACCCAGCAGTGTGTCCATGAGAAACTTAGCAGCCACGCCCTGTTTGTGATAGTCTGGTTCTAGTCAGGATCTCTGCACCAACCTGCTCAGCTGTGTGTGCTCCGACTGCAGGACTGCTGTTGTTATGGGTACTCAATATTATTGCTATTACTATTTCCTGGAGCAAACCCAGTGCCTTGGACATGCCAGGCAGTTGTACTTAATATCAGCATAATGATTCAGGAAACCCTAGGACCATTTCTTACCTTTCTCATTTCTCCCTGCTCTGGGTACTTTTGTTTGTTTTTGTAAGACAGTCTTTCTATACAGCACTGGCAGGTCTTGAAATTGTGGCAATTACCCTGCCTTGGCCTCCTCAGTGCTGGAATTATAGGTGTGTGCTACCATACGTGAATGTTTTCTGTTCCTAGAGTTATGTGGAGAAAGTAGTCCTCCCGATGTTCTTTTCTACAGAGCCTATGGCAGTATCCTATCCTGTGGCAGTCTCACTATGTACTTGAGGTGACTGGCATTATGGTAAGAACGTCAAGTCCAACACTTTTCTTCTCTTATGGTTAGAGGTTAAAAGCCAAGTTAAGTATGAAAGAGAAAAAGTTTAATTTCCACTTTACTTTAAAGGTAAATATAACTCTAAATGCTGTACTGTATTAGTATACGGAACTCCATTGATCCGGATGATCTGCTCTCCTCCTAAGAAATGAAGTTGCTCTATGGCACCCTTTACTGCTATTTATAGTATTCCTAACACACATTTCAACTCTCAGAGAAAATAGCACAAAAAAATATCTTTTAAGACAATATACAATAGCATTCTCAAATCGATGCAGAAAATAGCATCCTAATTACCCAACAGCATGATGGTTTTGAGCATGATGAGGACTTGTTCCCGAGGGCTCTGTGTGTAGCTCCGGCAGTGGTTCAGCTGGGAGTAACTATGCATCCACTGTACTCGCCAAACTTCTCTTGTTTTTGATTCTTTATGCATCTCTTTCAGGAGTTTCATGGAGAGTGAGAAATTGCTCTACATAAACAGAAGAAAAAGAAAGAGAAAGTTTTGAGACATCTTGTTATGTAGCCAGAGGGGCTTCTTGTGCTTCTGGTAGCTCCAGTGCAAATACCATTAGATATACAACCTACGTCTAAGAAAATTAGTCTTTAAAAATTTGTATTGCTATCTCCTTTCTTTAAGGCATGGGATGTATATATTAGGTGTGAAAAGGCAAAATTCCGTTCACATCTGTCCACTATAGAAAATTACTTTTAAAAAGTTTTTAACTGCCAGGTAGTGGTGGGTACATGCCTTTAATCCTAGCACTTGGGAGGCAGAGGCAGGCGGATTTCTGAGTTCGAGCTCCTCCTGGTCTACAAAGTGAGTTCCAGGACAGCCAGGGCTACACAGAGAAACCCTGTCTCAAAAAATAAATAAACAAACAAACAAAAAAAACCAAAAATAAACAAAACAAAAAAGTTTTTAGCTGGCTTGTTTTCCTTGTTACATGTTACAACATGCCCTTGAGCAGTCCTTAGCTGTACATTTTTTAAAAATATATTCTAGTAGAGCTTGAGGTCAGGGATGGTGAATCCCCCAGGTGATCTTTTGTTTTGGAGAATAGTTTTCACTATCCTTGTTCTTTTGTTATTCCAAATGAATTTGCAGATTGCTCTTTCTTGAAGAACTGATTTGGAATTTTGATGGGGACTGCATTGAATCTGTAGATTGCTTTAGGCGAGATGGCCATTTTTACTATATTAATCCTTCCAATTCATGAGCATGGGAGATCCTTCCATCTTCTGAGATCTACGATTTCATTCTTCAGAGGCTCTACTACAGAGCAATAGTGATAAAAACTGTATGGTATTGGTACGGAGACAGGCAGGAAGATCAATGAAATAGAATTCAAGACCCACACATCTATGGTCACTTGATATTTGACAAAGGAGATAAAAACATGCAGTGGAAAAAAAGGCAGCATTTTCAACAAATGGTGCTGGGTCAACTGGCAGTAACATGTAGAAGAATGCAAATTGATCCATTCTTATCTCCCTACACAAAGCTCAATTCCAAGTGGATCAAGGACCTCCACATAAAACCAGATACACTGAAGCTTATAGAGGAGAAATTGGAGAAGAACCTTGAACACATGGGCACAGGGGAAAAATTCCTGAATAGAACACCAAAGGCTTATGCTCTAAGAACAAGAATTGACAAATGAGACCTCATAAAACTGCAAAGCTTCTGTAAGGCAAAGGACACTGTCAATAGGACAAAATGGCAACCAACAGATTGGGAAAAGATCTTTACCAATCCTACATCTGATAGAGAGCTAATATTCAATGTATACAAAGAACTCAAGAAGTTAGACTCCAGAGTGTCTAATAACCCTATTAAAAAATGGGGAACAGAGCTAAACAGGGAATTTTTAACTGAGGAAACTCGAATGGCTCTGAAGCACCTAAAGAAATGTCCAGCATCCTTAGTTATTAGGGAAATGCAAATCAAAACAACCCTGAGATTCCACCTCACACCAGTCAGAATGACTAAAATGAAAAACTCAGGACACAGCAAATGCTAGAGAGGATGTGGAGAAAGAGGAACACTTCTCCATTGCTGGTGGGATTGCAAGCTAGTAAAACTGCTCTCGAAATCAGTATGGCAGTTCCTCAGAAAATTAGACATAGTACTGCCTGAGGATCCAGCTATACCACTTCTGGGCATATACCCAGAAGATGCTCCAACATGCTATAAGGACATATGCCAGGAACCTCTCTCACTTTGATCTTCAGCCCCCTTTCATTGTTACTGATGGGCTCAGCTATTAGGCTCATTTAAGCTGAAAAGATACTAGCTTTTGATTTCGTCAAGTTAGCTAACCAAAGTAAGTAGGTTAGAACAAACATAGCTCTCCCACAGTTGGGTCGCCTAGCCACAACCTGCATCCACCTTCCCTTGATTTTTAGCTAATCAATATCTTGCAGCTATGGCCAACTTCCCTCTAAGGTCCTGATAACAAGTCAAAGCAAGTCTCCTGAGATCCTGCATGCTCCTCTCTACATTGCAGTGTGTCTCCTGAGATAACGCCCACCCCCTTCCCCTATATCCTGATTGCTCCCCTTTATATAACAGTGTAAGAAAAATAAAAATTACAGCTTGATCAGAATTCCTGTCTTGCTGTCAGGTCTTTGCATCCATCTCTTGTCCCTATTCTCTCCTAGGTGCCCCTGAGACACCCTGTCGACTGTCCCGCGGGTCGGGGCAGACATATGCTCCACTATGTTCATAGCAGCCTTATTTATAATAGCCAGAAGCTGGAAAGAACCCAGATGTCCTTCAACAGAGGAATGGATACAGAAATTGTGATAGATAGACACAATGGAGTACTATTCAGCTATTAAAAACAATGAATTCATGAAATACTTAGGCAAATGGATGGAACTAGAAAGTGTCATCCTGAGTGAAGTAACTCAATCACAAAAGAACACACATGGTATGCACTCACTGATAAGTGGGTATTAGCCCAAAAGCTCAAAATAAATATGTTACAATTCAGACCACAGGAAGCTCAAGAAGAAGGTAGATCAAAGTGGGGGGTGATTTGGTTCCTCTGAGAAAGGGAACAAAATAATCACAGGAACAATTATGGAGACAAAGTGTGGAGCAGAGACTGAAGGAAAGGCCACACAGAGAGTGTCCTACCTGGGGATTCATCCTATAAACAGTCACTAAACCCTGAAACTACTATGGATGACAAGAAGTGAGTACTGAAAGAAGCCTGTTATGGTTGTCTTTTGGAGGGGCCCTGTCAGACCCTTACAGATACAGAGGTGAATACTAGCAGCCAACCATTGGACTGAGCATGGGGTTCACAATGGAGGAGTTGGAGGGCAGACTGGAGGAGCTGAGGGTAGTAGCTTTACAGCCCAATGGGAAGAACAACAATGGCAGCCAACCAGACAACCCAGGGTCCCCAGGGACTAAGCCATCAACCAAGGGGTACACGTGGTTCTAGCCAAAAGATTGGCAGAGGAATGCCTCATTGAGCATCAGTGGGAGGAAAGGTCCTTGTTCCTGAGAAGGCTCAATAGAGGCCCCAGAGTGGGGAAATCGAGTGGGGGTCATGGGAGTAGGTTGGGTGAAGGAGCATATTCTTAGAGGCAGGGGGTGGGAGGATGGGTTGGGGGTTTTCAGGAAGGGGGGAAACCAGGAAGGGGTATAACATTTGAAATGTAAATGAAGAATATATTCAATAAAAAAAGAAAAAATATATATTCTACATGTAAATGGGTACATATGTGTATAAAGGTTTCAGGTCAACCTCAGGTGTCATTTTTTAGATACTGTTTACCATCTTTTATGATACAGGATCTCTTCCTGACCTGGAGCTTCTAGAGTAGGCTAGGCTAGCTGGCCAGTGAACTCAGGCGATCTGCTTGTTTCTATGGCCCCAGAACTGGGATTTAGAATCCATTGCTTTACATGAGTTCTAGGAGATTAAAAGTATGCTTATTACAGCAAGCATTTCATGAACCGTGTATACTATACATTTAAAGAATGTTTCGGCACTTCTTTTGAGCATATTTAAGTGTTTACAGTATTGACACCAAACACTTAAATTCAAAGCGTTTTTGCCAGCCCAAAGAGAAACCCTTTGCTTCTCAGTAGTCATTATTTAGTCTCCACAGCAAGGGGCATTTTCTGTCTAAGCCTATCATGGCTACTTCAAAACAATGGTATTAGAAAATGATGCAGTGGTTTGTGTGGCTCTTTCCTTTCACTCAGCATTTCCAACTCAACTGTGTTACAGTATGTCAGCACTTCACTCTTCATTATGGGCAATAATGATCTATGATACAGACACACAGTATTTCTAGCTTTGTAGATAAGTTAAATGCTGTGAAAAACTGTTTACACATTGGATTTTATATCTCCCTTCTCTTGGGCATACGTCTAGGAATGGAACTTCTGGAATACTTTAAAATGGACAACTCTGAAATTGCTAGACTGTACACATAACAATTTATATTTCTACCAGTAATGTACATTTCTCCATATTCCCCATTCCTTCCCCAACAATGATTCTTTGGTGCCATTCACTCCACTGGTGTTAACTGGTGACTCACTGGTCTGACAACTAATGACATATCTTTGAAGAAATGTCTAAACTATTTAAGGAATTATTTTAGCTTTATTCATGTGCCTTTCTATATGTACGTGCATTTGCCCATGGAGGCTAGAAAAGAGCATACAACCTCTGGAGCTGGGGCTATATGTAGCAGTCAGCTACCTATAACACTGCTGCAAAAGAATCCCAGCACTCGCTCTTGCTTCTCTTACTCTCCCCTTATCTCTCTCAGCCTCTTGCCCCTCTTGGGCTCTCCTCCCTTCCCCCCTCTCTCCACGTGGTCATGGTCGGCCTCTACTTCTCTACTCTCTCTGCCTTTCTCTGCCTCCACTACCCCATTAACTCCCATCCTCTGCCCTGAATAAACTCTATTCTATACTAAAAAAAAAAAAAAGAATCCCAGCACTCTTAATATGCTGAGCCAGCTCTTCAGCTCCACTCCTTTTTCATTTGTTTTTGAAACAGTATTTCATATAGTCCAGGATGGCCTCCCATCCATTGTTTTCCTGGTTTCATCTCACCAGTACTGAGCTTACATATGCCAGCATGCCTGGTTTGGAGAAATGTCTACCCCCCCCCTTTTTCCGCATTTTAAAATCTGCAGAGACCATTACAGGAAAAATATAACCAATCAAAATGCATAGTTGTGAAGCCAAATCCATTGGGTACATCTATAATAAATAAATTCTTACACTTAAGGTTCAGGAAATCATTGTGGAAGAAGGGGCAGAAAGACTGTAAGAGTCAGAGAACAGAGTTTGCTGTAAGATCATATTGCTTCGGAACCTCAGAAGCTAGACCCAATGTCAGAAACTAAATCCCCTTTCATATTTTTGATTAGGGTAGTTCAAGTAACTGCCTGCCAAAGCAATATAGACTACTGATATAGCCCCTGGATGCCTCTCAACACTTAGGATACCCAGAAGTTTTGTGCTGATCTGACCTGAAAGTTTCCTTCCTACAGTTTAGCTTTTACATGGTAGCTTAAAATACCATGCAGACTGCCACCAGAGGGAAACAAATAGTCTTATCCAGCTCCTACACCTACGAGCCACAATGACCAGCATGGCAAGGCATCTTTAAGGTGCAATAAGAGATACTCACATGTTGGTGGTAACCAATAACTGTTTAATTAGACTTAAAGCACACTTAAAAGGAGGGAAACCATGCCTGGTATTAGAAACCTTGACAACTTCCCATGGCTAATGAGGTCATGAATCTTAGAAAAGAATCCATTGCCACTTTGCTAGACCATCTGTAGTGGCTATTCCTGGTTGTCACCTTGACTAAATCTGGAATGAACTAAACAACAAATGGGAGGCTCACCTATAATCCTAATCTGAAGGCTCAGAGATACAAGTTTCTGACCTGGAGATCTTGATGCATAGTGACTATGAATTCCAGAAGATTAAGATTAGGGGATCTCTGAGTTCAAGGTGGCACACGCCTTTAATCTGGGCCACACCCTCTGCTGGAGACCTATATAAAGACATTGGAAGAAGGAACATTTTACTCTGGCTTTTCCTGACCTACCTTGTGGGACTGAGCAACTGCTACATCCTTGGACTTCCATCCACAAGTACTGCTGATTATTGTTGGGGAGTTGAACTACAAGCTGTAAGTCATCCACAAATTCCCTAACTATATAGGGACTACCCATACGTTCTGTGACTCTAGAGAACCCTGACTAATACACCATCTTTACTCCTTACCATCTTTACATCTTACCTTTACACCTACAAATATATATATATATATATATATATATATATCTCCAACCCTCACTAAAGAAGTTTCTCTTTACAGAAAATGGAGACCATAACAGAAAATCCCAACTAGACTCAATTCAGAGGTCAATGGAACATGTATCCAGAGCCCATGGATGCATATACATCATAAATCCTACACGGTTCAAGGAATATTCCTGAAGAAGGAACATAAAGATTATAGAGCTAGACCATCACAGAGTTTGTTGTGAAACAGTCGCTTTTAAAAATGGCTGCATAAACATGACGGGAATAATAGCAATGTAAATTGACATATTAACGTGGAAGGGGGGTAATTACATGAGGCCCACCCCTAGGCAAAAGAACTAAAGGCAACTAATGTTTTGTGAGAAGAGTATCTGGGAGGAGCTGGAGGGAGAAAAGGGAAGGGGTAAAATGATATGTTTCTCCTTTAATTAAAAATATTCAAAAATTTGTTTGTTTGTTTTTTTTTTTAAAAACCCTGTTCAGTTATAAAGCATTATACCTCTCTCATTCAGACACAGGGTCTCATGTAATTTCGATTGGCTTGGAAGTCACTGGATAGTTGAGGGTAACACTGAACTTCTGGTCCTGCCTCCATCAAAGTGTGGGGATTGCACCATGCCAAATTTCATGGAGTTCTGGGGCTTCATGCATGACAGACAAGTACAGTATTTGAACAACATCCTCAATTTTTTGAGGCAGAGATCTTTCTGTATTAACTAGGCTGTTCTCAGACTCAAGATCCTCTTGCCCCAGCCCAATTGCTGGGATTACAGGTGTGATACACAATACCTGTCTATGAAACATTCTACATATATGGAGAATACTGTACCTTTATGAGATATACAATCTGAATACATCCTGTCATATTACATGTACTATCTTTCTACTTTAATAAAGCATGTATTTTATTTATCTGTTTATTTAGCTGGAAGTCTCTTCTCCTTCTTCATTGTTAAACATTTCCAATGTAGTCAGCATACATAATTTCCAAACCCCTCAGTATATTCTCCAGACTCCATGCGCACCTGGGTGGGTCATATTTTACCTTAAACCTGCCCACAAGAGGTTCCAGCTTCTCAGCTGAGAGCAGGCTCTGCAATTCAAATGTCCCTTCTGTCAGTATCCCTGCCCATGTGCTCCCAGTACTGGGATGTCACTCTTCTTCACCCGCCTGTCGTCTTTAGAATGGAGCTAGGAGGACAGTAGTCCTGACAACTTGAGAGACAGTTACCCTCAGCTTATTGAGGAGGCCCTCATAACCAAAATCTGAAATTCAAGCCATCCTGTTCTAACCATCTGTTTTCCCCCAATATATTTCTGCATGCTTGCTTTTGTTTCTGTCTGTGTCTAAATAATAAACCAGCATTTCACATTCTCCTAACACACTGAGCTTGTCAGTGTTTCTATATGTTACATCAGCTGGGAAACCAGGCTGTCTAACTCATGTGCAAACTTGCTTTCCTCCTGCACTGAGGTTCAGTACCATTACATTATTTGGAGACAACTCAGCAAGTTGTGTGGACAATGGTCTCCACCATGATTCTATGCCCTTCCATTCTTCCTCTCTAGTTTAGTAAAGCAAATGCATCCATGTTGAGGCTGCACAGTGAACCTCCATAAGGTACCTCACTTCAGCAATCCCTTTCCCTGTTTTCAACCCATCAGTTCCCCTACTCCTCATTATGTGCCTCTAAACTGCTCCTTAGACCTTGTTCATTCCTCCTTTTTCTGCATTCTCATTCACTTGCCTTCAGAGATTCCTTCAGAGATATGCAGGTGTGGTGGCTTTGAATATGCTCGTTCATAGGGAATGGTGCTACTGGGAGGTGTGGCCTTGTTGGAGGAAGTGTGTCACTGTGGGCATGGGCTTTGAGACCTTCCTCCTAGCTGCTTGTAAGACAGTCTTCTCTAGTTTGCCTTTGGATGAAGATGTAGAGTTCTCAGCCCCTCCAGTCCTAAATCTGCCTGGATGCTGCCATGCTCCCACCTTGATGATAATGGACTGAACCTCCGAACCTGTAAGCCAGCCCCAATAAATGTTGTCCTTTAGAAGAGTTGGTCATAGTGTCTCTTCACAGCAATGGAAATTCCTAAGATAGCAGGCAACAGTTTCCTGCCGAAGGACCCATTTTTCTTGGACTCTGTCTTTCCTGAACCCTGCTCTCTAACTTAGACATGGCTACCAGCATCCCAGTCAGTACAGCACAGCACTTGTTAATTCTCAGTCCTTCTCCAAAGTTTCTCATTACAATGACATGGTATTGTGAAGCTGATATTCAACCACCTTGTTCTAGGAGCTTCTTAGAGGGTTCTCACAGATTAGTAGAACCAAAACTCCAACCTGGAGACTGAGGGTCCAAGGTTATTCCTAGGTCTCACATGTTTTTTCTTTTGGTCCTATTTCCTGGCACTGGGACGTTACTCCTCATAGGACAGAGACCATCATTTTCCTTATGAGTGAGGCACAGGAATTCACCTTTAACCCAGTTCACTACCCCTACACAACACTAAATTCTTAAATTCAAGTAAATCCTGTTGTAACCACTTGCCTTCAGTTTCCAATTAGACATAATTTCCAAAAGATTTTCTCTGTTCCTAAGAATAAAGTACCCTTCAAGCATCATGGTCTTTCAGTTATTATCACCAAGTCAGAATTGTTCATCTGAAGGCTCCACAGAGCACTTTCTGGTATATAGTGAAGGGTTTGGCAATAAAAAGAATCAAAATTGAACTTGTACATTCACTACTTCTATAAATAAGACAATAAAGGTTTCCTGTGACTCTTAGGTCTGAATTATTATTTTTCACTCTATCCCTAATGTTATTGGTACAGTTAGCTATGCATTTCCATGCAAATATATTGTCTAAAAATGCTGAAGAAAAGCAAGTATCACAGAGAGGATTCCAGTTATCTCAGTGTCCCTCACAAGATCGTGTACTCATTCTGTTCCCACATTTTTCCTGTCTTGTCACACTCTACCCCAGCTTGGAGAAGCTGGGCAGCAGTAGGAAGTAATTACTGCCTGTCCCTGGAAGACTCGCACTCTGGCCTTCTCCACATCACATGCCACTTAGTGAGAGATTTGGTTATGCCTCTCCTTCTGCAGTCAGAATCAAGCTAGGCCTGGAAGACAACAATGAAGGCTTTTGTAAGGAAGGTGTTTGCTTTCTTTCCCGTGAAGGTTTCAAAGAGAAACCGCTTTTAATCGAGGAAGATCTGTTGTGGAAGGAGTACGGGTGACAGATTTGCAGCCATTTCCAACTCTCAAGATTAGCCTGCCACTGCCAGGACTGCTATGTGCAAGTCACTTAAAAGCAATGCAGGGAAGAGAGCTGAGGGAGAGAGGCAGACCACTGCAGAAAGTGGTTGAGATAAGCCTTTCAGATGGCTTCTTAATCACTAGGACTGAGAAATTGATTTTATTCTTGAAGTTCTCCTAATACACGACAAAGAAAATAATATATAAATGAACATTTAAACTGATAAAATAGAATGGCTAACTATTTTTAGTAGACGAAGGGTTACAAAGAAAGTTTATAAGATCAGTAAACAAAAGGCATTAAGGCCGGGCAATGGTGGTGCACACCTTTAATCCCAGCACTTGTGAGGCAGAGGCAGGCGGATTTCTGAGTTCAAGGCCAGCTTGGTCTATAGAGGATAGCCAGGGCTACACAGAGAAACCCTGTCTTGAAAAACAAAACAAAACAAAAAAAAAAAGAAAAAGAAAATAACAAATGGTATTAAAATAACAAGCTGAATATATTAAAATATAATTAATATTTTAATAAACATATAATTTTCAAGCAACATAAACTTAAGATCCTATTATCAAATGCAAGACATCTACAAACTAAACTTACAAAACCTGTAACCATCAAGGATTCATTTTTCTAAATGATATAAATCTGGCATCACATTTGTTTGCTGTTAGGAGCTATAATGGGACAAGCTAATATACTAGCAGGTGATCATCCTGAAATGGCCCACTTCAGATTATTATATAATCTGCAACAGGTGAGTCCTTAGTAAGCAAGGCTGTAAAGGACTCATTTTAGGAAAGATTCCTGCTATTAATATGCTTTTCCTGTTATTATTAAATATGTAATAATCAATAAATAATAGCACACCCCTTTGGAGCAGATCTCTGCAGATTCACGAAGATGTACTTACTATCTTATAATGATACTATGAAGACAAATAGATGACTTATGTTTAAATGATGATCCTATAAAAATTCCTAAAATTATATCTGTGATTATTAAGCTCTTTTATAGTGGGACTGCTATTAGGTCCTTTTCTGATCGTCAAAACTGCAATGAGAACTCTGCCAGTCTCCCAAGTGTCACCAGGTAACTGCTCTTAGAGAGTAACCAAACTTTCTCCTACTCAGAGCACATTCAAATAAGTTGTAAAACAATTAACCTAAGGTAATAAAAAGGGAACTAACGATTTATTATAGGTGTTAGGACAGAAGATAAAATATTGACTTGACTTAACTATACAAAACTTTCACTTATAACTTAGTTATGGTTTTAAACCTTTGGTGAACCTGTGGAGCTGAGACAGGTGATGAATGTTTAGCTAGATAATTACTCCTAATGGATATGCAAGTAAACATTCTCTGTTTGTAAACTTCTATTTCAATTTATGATTTGATTTTTTTGTGTGAGCTTGTGATGAACTTTATAACATGTGATCATGTATTCTGAAAGATGTTTAAGGGCTGAGGACAAAGAGAAGAGTCAGAACTGAGGAACTGAGGTGAGAGGAACTAGGTGAGAAGAACTGAGCTGAGAGAGTAACTGAACTGAGGAATTTTTAGTCAGAACTCTTTTTAGACAGAACTGAACTGAAGAAGAACTTAAAAGTATAGCTTTCAGAGAAAAGGTATTGAGAGTAAGAGCATTGGTGTGACTGCATAGCAAGAGGAGAGAATAAGATTAGAAGGAGAATGCAGAGTGGAATAACTTAGAAACTATAGGTAACATAAAAAAACTAAGAGAGTAATGTGCAGAATGCAGAGGGAAAGAGGAAAAAAGAAGACGCTACAGAGAGCAGAAGGAACAGGCAGGCTTCTCCTTACCATGAGACAGAACAGGTACCATGGTAAGGACAAGGCAGGCTTAGTCTTATTAAAAGGAACAAAACTTTTTCTTACAAACATGGGTTTAATTCATTTAGCATTAAAAGGGTAGAAGATTTTTCTTTCTCTATGCAGTAAAGATTGGAGCTTATTTTTCATGCAGAATGAGTGAGTTCTTTCTGCACTGGTCCTCAATCTTTTCCTCCACATGCATATGTAAGTATGGATGTGTGTTTAAGTATGTAATTGTGAGAATGTATGCATGTGTGTGTCTAAGTATGTAATTGTGAGAATGCATGCAAGCTGGGCCCAACTGAATTTGTATGGAAATGTATAAATGAGAATTCTGCATGCTTGAAGCTCTGAATGAACTTATGTGAGATTATGCATATTTGCTTATGTAAAAGGTTTTTTTTTTTCTGTGAATGTTATTCTCTTCTCCTGGTTCAATAGACGTTTATTGCTCCAAACTTCCCCCTAGCCAGACAAGCAAGAGGCATCTGAACAACAGGGAAAAGGCTCCAGCAACTAATCCTTTACTTAATCTCCTGCTGTTTTAGGATGAGGTGCTGAGTGCTTGAGACTGCAGTCTCTTGGCTTCAGAGGAACACAGAAGGCAGGTCAGCTACAATAGCATAGTAACTTAGACTTAGATAAGTAAACTTTTTATCATACAGCAACCATAAATATCTCTAAGACAATCTTGTAAGACAGAGTCTTACCCCCAAATCTCTTAAGACAAAGTCTTATTCCCACCCCTTGCCCCCCACCAGTCAACGATCTTCCCTCTCAACTGCCTCAAGAAGAACCAACAAGAAAGAAGAACCTCCTGCCAGGGCTAGCTCCTGGCAATTTGCTTTTAAATAAAAGAAAATAATCATTTTCAAATAATAAACAGGTTCCTAATAAAGCTATTTTTGAGGCTTTGTGGCTAATTTATAGGAAATGTTTCATCAAAATTATTTTTTCTCCAGCTGTTGGATATGGAACCCAAGGCCTTGGTAGGTAAGAGTTTTTCCACTGAGCTACATTCTAGCTTCCAAAATTACTTCCTTATAAAGAGAATAAGATCAATTAATTATTTTTAAAGTTCATGTTTTAGAGGAAAGTTAAGAAAAGAGTCAGTTCAGGGAGCTACAAAGGAGGCACAGAAGGGAGATACCTGCTTCCAGGCGCTTTCTATCATCTTCATTTTCATGGTGAATCTGCAGCTCTGAAGCATGCGACGAGCATCTTCCTTTGGCTCGTACAGTTCCCTATCAATGGAATCTTCATCCTCATCCACACTCATACTGTGATCTCCTGAAGGAGCAGTCAGTCTCTCCTCTATTTTACTGAGAAAGAAGCAGCTACACAAAAAAATAAGAAATAAGCTGCAATGTCAGAGTCATGAAAGCTACCTGATGTCTGAGAGGAGACTGCAGCAACACACCAAAGAACTAGACTATAAAATACTAAACTAGGTATTAAGGTTTCACTTGTCTTAAAGTATAAATATACACAGAAGGGATTAGATTTCTCCCCATTTAATAAATACACTCTTGAAAGATTACCAAGTACAGTTCGACAGACTTTTCTAGATTTTATTCAGTGCCTCCAGTTCCCTAAAATAAAGAACTTAAATTTAAATGTTTCTCTTTAAATGGGTAGCACATAATGCCTTAGCTCAGTATCTCCAATTTAAGGTCCTATTCCCAGAGACAAACATGTAAAGTAACTAAGGGGTTATAAACAATCACTGATGAGTCTGGACATGGTGATACATATCTGTAATCTCAAATGCAGAAAGGGAGGCAGGAGAATCAGCTCAAGTCTTAGGTCAGCCTGGTGTACAATGAGACCTCAGTCACCATGTCATACAGTGCGATTCTGCCTGAAAAAAAGGCAACACTAAAAATTTTTGAAATATGTATGTCCCATGTTTGATTTCCTTGCACATGCGGCCTGTATCTTTTCAATTTTCTCTATCCCTGGGGATTTTTTTAAACACTCAAATAGAGATAATTATTTTTTAATGTGTAGCCTTGGCTGGTCTTGGACTTCATATGTAGACTAGGCTGGAACCAAATTTACAAAGATCTTATTGCTTCTGCCTCCTGAGTGTTGGGATTATAGGTATTGGCTACTGTGTATATAAATTGTAATTTATATACAATTTCATACAAATACATATAAATGAAAGATTATATATAAATTTACATGTATATACTATAGTTATAATTTACACCTATGATTTTAACTGATATATTTTACATTACTATCAGTAGAACTAGCAAAGAGGTGGAACAAAGTTTTCCCTAATCAATCAAATAGCTTCTAGTTGTTCATCTAGGGTCTAACTTTTTTCCTTTTCTATTTTCTTCTCCTTCTTCTTCCTGTCATTTCTGGGGGTGATGGGGAACTTGTTACATTATTCAAACTGATCTTAAATTTGTAGCCTCAAGTAATCTTTCCATTTCTGCTTAAATAACTAAGAGTACAGGTATGTACCATGAAAACAGCTGTCTCTAATTTCTTAGAGACATTATAGTCAGTAGTGTGCCTCTTACCTACCTACACTTTTCTTCCTTTTCTGGAAACCAAGACACCAGCCTTTCCCACAATGGACTGCTTCTATTCTTGTTACACTATTTAGCACTCCTGGTGCCAAGCAGCTCATTCTGCCCCTCTTCCCCAAAAGCTACTTTTGTTTTTAATCTTCTACTACTTTAAATCACATTTAAAACAATTATAGATATGCAAAAAGTGTTACAAAATGGGCACTTGATCACAGATCGGATAGGGAGGAATGTGTGCACATGAGATGGTCTCTCTCAGGTAAGGAGAAATTAATCCAATTTTATGTATCAGAGGGGATATATGTGTAGGAGTTTTACCATCCTGGGGAGCACAGGGCCTTAAAGAGAACTGTCTTTTCCAAAAAGTAACAATTTTGACTTTAGGATGGCACTATGAGCCCCTTGCAGTTTACCTCTGTGTTGTCTAGAAACTGTGAACAATGCAAAATAAAATTCCTGAGAATGGAAAACAATTAAAAACTGCAGGCTGCACGTACAGGGAATTAAAACTAGGGAGAAAGTTCTGACACTAGGATGACTTTCTTGATTTTTCTTGTTTTGTTCTTTCTTCTTTGTCATATGAGTGCCTGGTGCTATGGTGCAATGTGGGGCTGCTAGGGCCTGTGATGTTGTCCAGAGGACCCCAGGAAGGGACTCAGGCACATGAAGATTGAAAGGGCTTCTGGTGGGGTATGGCCACAGAGGATGTGTAAGAGCTGTGTACACAATTCCATACATAAGCATACAGGTGAAGGACGGACTCAGAACCAAGCATGGAAGGCTGGATCATGAACAAGGTAGAGCCTCCTTGGTCTCTAGTCCAGTGCCAAACATCATAAAAAAAAATCCAGAATGTACACAAGAGACTATTTGTAAATCCAAGATACAACCCAAAATTGATGATGATGATGATAATAATAATAATAATAATAAAGAATGAGAAAAGTAAAAGGACTGTCAGTAGAAAAGAGTCAACAGACTTGAGTCAGAATAATCATTTCAAACATGATCCAAGACATCAAGAAAACACACATAATTGGGCTGGAGAAGTAACTCTGTAGTAGTTGAGAACACACACTACTTTACATGGGCACTTAGCTCAATTGTCTGCATCCAGGTCAGATAGCTCACAATTGCCTTAGAATCTGAGGTCTTTAGGCATGGTACCATATACCTTTAACTCTAGCACTTGGGAGACAGAGGTCTGCAGTTACTTTTCATTGATAAAAGAAGCATTTCTTCAGGAAGTAATAATACCTATCAATGTGATGGCTAATATCAATTTGACAGGATCTAGAATCACACAGGACACAAGCCTTGGGCATGCCTGTAAGGGATTATTTAGACTAGGTTATCCTCTGGGATTACCTGTGAGGGATTATTTAGACCAGGTTACCCTCTAGGCATACCTGTGAGGAATTATTTAGATTATGTTACTCCTGGACATGCCTGTGAGGGAATATCTAGATTAGGTTTCCCGTTGGGCATGCCTATGAGGGACTGTCTAGATTTCCTGGGACTGGGTATCCTAAATAAAAAGGAGAAAAGTTAGTTTATAGTCAGCATTCATCATTCTCTACCTTCTGCTGTGAATAAGGTAATAAACACAGCTGCTTCTCATTGCCATGATTTCCAGGTGATGATGGACTACATCCTTGAACTGTGAGCAGAAATAAACTCATTCTCCTTAAATTGTTTTGTCAGGTTATTTCATAATAGTAACAGGAAAATTTAAAACCAAAGAGAAAAATAGACAATTTCACAATCAATAGAGTCTGACAATCCCTATTTTAGCAGCTGTGTGAGACAAAAAGTAACAAGTTGTCTATATCTATGATAGTTTGAGATTATGAAAAAAACCAGAGATGAGGATCAAGTCACAGCAATGTCTCCCTAGGAAACTGAATGACAATGTGGTTATTTGTCACCTTCCTGAACTCGAGGTATTTTCTATTTTCACTTTCAGAATGTCTGCACCTTCAACAACTGGCTTAATCCCTAAACAAAGTTTGAAGTTGCAAGAAATTAATAGCAGACATTCTATGCATATTTCCAAAGTATACTGAAAAATATAGATACAAGAAAAGTAGAGAGGGGATGTCTGTACTTCACCAAAGTAGTTAAATTGATAACCATGGAACAAGGGTCAAAACTACAAGAAGTAATTTTTCAACTGTCCTCCAGATGAGATTAGCAGACAAGACCTTGAGAGAGGTTGAGTGCCACAGGACACTAGGCATTTGCACACATCAGACTGTCTCCCAAGTTAGTTTATTACTGGTTTCAAGGAAGAAGAATAAAGGCGGAAGTAGCATAAGAGCCTGAGGACTTTCATATGGTAGGATGAATCACCAAGTTTCATCATGAGGAAACAAGACAACCATAAATGGAGGAACAATTTACACTGTCAGCATCGTATGACACAACAGGGCTCAGATTGCTGCAGAATTAAGAAGACTAAAGACTAAACAAAATGTAGCCCATAATGCTGGACCAGATCTGCTCCTACAAGGAGATCTATATAAGGAAACACTACAGTCACTACAGTGCTTCAAAGGACACTGATAGGACAGTTGAAAACTCTAACTAGACAGCTGGTTCAAGTCAGGAACAGTTAAATTCATCAATGTGTTTGTGTAAAAGAAAATAGATATATAAAAAATAAGAGCACATGAGGAATGCTAATCGTGTGCAGATCATTTAGGAAGTAAGTATATGCAAGGGAGAAACAGAAAGAATAAGGTTTATGTGCTTATATAACAAAATGTCAAAAGTGTTCAAACAAAATGAGGGAACCTGGTAAAAAGGTACACATGAGAGTTCTACATTTCTTGCCATTTCCCCACAAATAAGAACATTTTCCAAAATAAAAAATAAAAGGAAAAAAAATTGGTAATAGATGAAAAGAGAACATGATACTGGGGTTGGAGTCCCTGAGTACGGCTTGCTATGGATAGTTCACAAATAATTGACAACCTCTGATTCCATGACCCCTTTCCTGAGTAATGGGTGAGTATCACCCTCTAGACAATACAGGGTGAGGTCTGGACAGGGTCTTCCCCTTATCAGAGGAGAAGGGGAGGGGCTATTTGAGGGGGTACTTGGAGGTAAGGATGGCTGCAATCAGCATGTAAAGTAAATAAATAATTTAAAAGAAAAACATGAACATGAACTTAGAACTGGGAACTAAACACAACTATATTTGAGAACTAGGTAGCAAAAGGCCAACTGTTAAAAGCACTGACTGCTCTTCCAGAGGTCCTGAGTTCAATTCCCAGCAAACATATGGTGGCTTATAACCATCTGTAATGGGATCCAATGCCCTCTTCTGGTGTCTGTAGACTGCAACAGTGTACTCACATATATAGAATGAATAAATCTTTAAAAAAAAAATAGGAACATAAGTTTTAAAAACAGAATCACTACACAGCAGTCTTCTTTACTGTCTACTGTAAAGAAAAAGAGGAGATGCAGGGCTGTCCCCCATCACAGCCAGTGCTTACAACCACAGTTAGTGGACATCAAGGATCCCTTAGAAGAAATGTGGGACTGAAGGAGGCACTGCAGCCATGAGGATTTGTTAGAGCAGCTTATATAGGTGATCAGTATGACAGAGGTAGGCTAGGTATATTTTTATAAGCCTTGGACTCAAAGAATCTACATGCTGGCAATTCTGGAAAAGAATACTAATTTTGCTTAATAAGACTATATAGTACCGATTTGTGATGATGTCATCCCAGATGTTCATTGGGTCTGTCACAGCATCTGGGTATCTGCTGGTCCAGGTTTTTAGAAGTCTCCTTAGGGGACTCAGAGATGATAAGTCACCTAAAAATAATATTAGAGACTGATCATATCTACGGCTGAATGACAGAACGTGCAGAATAGAGCCAGCATTAGTAAATAGAAACCTAACTCAAATTTCTTATTTTTTAAGAATGAAAAATATAACAAGTAAAGAAAGAAAATCCTAGCAAATTAAAATCAAACAACAAAGAAACAAAAAATCCTTTATCTACCTTTATTGTTCATTCACAAGAGGAATACATGTCGGTATACAAAATGTACTATAAACACCATCACTTCAAGATTTTATATGTGTGAGTGTGCGTGTGTGTGTATGTGTGTGTGTATATATATATATATGAAAATAAACATAACAAATCTTTTTATATTCACCACAGGTCTATGGTTTTTCATCTGCAATTTAAAAACTTAAAAAGCACTGAAAACTAAATGATTTCACAGGGTTATGATGCATTTTCTTAAGGGCTAAATATGATCTGAACTGGAACAAGGTGACTCAGTCTTTATTATCAGTGTGGATGCTGACAACTTACAGTGGGCACTCATCATTGTATCTAATTCTCAAATATGTATCAGCCCTCGGATCATGCAGGGCACATTTCTTATAAAACAATCTATAATCCTCATGATTTTGAAATCTCACACTGCTAATGTTCTCTCTTTCTATGGCTAGGAAACAGTAGTTAGGAATACCAGCTCAGCTCAGCTCAGCTCAGCTCAGCTGGGTTTGAATCTTTTAACTTAACTTGCGCCTTCTTATACAACTTAGCTTAATTAACCTCTAGGCACTACAAAATAGGAAAAGCTCTACATCTCATAAAACTGTTATGCAATTTTAAAACAGGTTACACAACTAAGCAAAGAGTTCTTAAAGGATAAGATACAAATGGTTGAGAAACTAAGACATGCTCAATATCATCAGAGAACTGCAATTTAAAACTACTTTAAGATTCCATCTTACTCCTGTCAGAATGGCCAAGATCAATAAGACAATGACAGTTCATGCTAGTAAGAAAAAAAACTAATCCATTGATGATGGGAATGGAAAACTGTAGTTACTATGGAAGTGAGTGATAGATCTTCAGGAAGCTGGGAATAGATCGGCCTCAAGACCCAGCTATACCACTCATAGGCATATTCCAAAAGGACTCTACTTAATTTCATTAGGAGTCATTTTATTCTTTTAGCAGAACAGTAGTATTTAGTTTTCCCCTAGGCCCATGGCCTATCTAATCTCAAGTATATGGCCACCAAGCAATGTCAGACATGGCTTCCATCTCATGGCGTGGGCGGTCATGATGTTTGTGCCACTACTGTATGATTATCTCTCACAAATAGGTCACTGTGGTAGGTTTGTAGTTGGGTTGGTAGTTACCTTTATTTTCTATACAGTACTTTCCGATACAATGAACACTAGTAGTGGGGGTGAAGCAAAGCTCTAGGCAACAGGTTGACTTCTCCCCATTTAATGAGATATGTAAGTGTTGTCTTCATCAGTTTATAGAAAGCAACCAATGGCCTTGGCAGTAACCTGAGATGTTTGAAGATTTCCATGGGGCCCCTTTGGTCAATGACTCAATTGTACGTAACCCATTCCTAGCACTGGAGGTTTCATTTGCCAAAAGATGTATAGTTGGGGCACTGTCTCCCCCTGTTATTTGATAAGTCCATTTAGATTTCTTTCATATTGTTTTAAGAATCATTTATGTATTAGGTTTCCATATTACCCCTCAATTAGCACTTGGTGTTAGTTTCCTCCTTACTCCCCTCTGAACTTCCCCTCTCTGCCTGACTTCCCAATCCAGTCTAAGTACCTCCAACTCCCATCTATCCATAACTATATGTTCTATTTTTCCTTCTTAGGGAAATCCTTCCCTCCCCTAGTTCCTCTATGATTTTACAACTGTAGCCTGCTTATCAAAGAATTAACATCTAACATCCAGATATAAGCTATATGTAATTGACAACTGCTTGCAAAGGAAAAATTAGTTATTGCCAATGGAATCTTACTAGGTATATCAATCACACTTCAGGAAAAGTTCCAGGCCCAGCAGTAGAGAGCCAAGTCAGAATTAACTTGATGTTATTTTTGTAGACTTTTTGTCTCATACTGCTTTGTTTGGGTATTTTATGTCTTATGAGTGTGCATTTTTTTCTTTTAAAAATGTTTTTGTTGTTGCTTATTTCTTTTATAAATAGAGAAAAAGAGAGTATACTGTTGGGTGGGTGGGGAGGGGAAGGATCTGGGAGGACTTGGATTGAAATTGTGATCAGTATATTTTGTATGAAAATTTAAAAAAAATTATAGAAAAAGAAAAGACTAATAACTTGCTAGTTGTAGAAATAGCTGAAAAATACTTCTCTAAATTTAAAAAGGAAACAATGACCAAACCATGAAAAGCATTTGATAATTTTTAACTATTCAAAAGAAAATTGTAACAGATTTAGAATAAAGACATTTCACTTTAAGAAAAATGTTCTCTCTTAGACAAGGAATCAGAATAAAACCTAAATGATCTATTATTTTCTAAACCTTCTAGCCACTCCAAACTATCTTTTCAGATTCACTACTCCATCCCATTCTGGACAGTAAGGCCTCTATCATGGTAGTAACCTTCTGGGAGGGCTCTACAGCCCTTCTCTTACAGTGCACTTGGGCTCCTCCTTAAGGAGCCTACAGGCCCATCCCTAGAATGGCTTTATTTGTTTGGCTTATTTGCAGTACCCAGAACAGTGGTGCTGGACTGTCTCAAATACTTAACCTAGTGAACATATCCAAGGCAGTTTTCACCTTACACATTAGGTTTGGCTTCACTAAGCAAAAATTCAGGCACCAAAAAAACCCTCCACAATTAGATAGGAAAAAAATAAGAAGTTAAAAACTTACCATGTTTACGTATAAAACTGAGGAACTCCTCAATTTCTGCTAAAGTCTGTACAGACTGCAATTTGGCGAGTCTACTTCTATACAAGAGGACATCAATACTAGAAAAATTCTAGAAAAAAAAGAAGCCAGACTTGCTATAAAGGTAATTTACTACTTAAAACTTTGAATATAGTTTTAAAAAACATGATATAGCCACTACCCTATAAATGTAAGAATCATTCAGTGTATTTCAGAGTACTTAACAATTATGCCTTGGAAGCAATTATTAAATGGATTAAGTTTAGAAATTTAGAGTTCCAATTACATTTTGGCTTAACTATATCAGTAAGATCAGTACAATCTGGCTATCATGGTCTGTGGTTCTGTCATCTGTGACCTATTCTTCTAGTAAGAACCCACTACAGGCCTATTTACATGGTAGGTAAATGCGTCCACAAGATACATTCCTAATCTGCACTAAATTTTAAAAGTCATAGTATTGTATAATGTAAAATTATGAACCACAGAACCTCAGGTTTTCTAAAAATTTATCTTTGTGTGTGTGTGTGAGTGAGTGTGGATGCATGCCAGGGTGCAAGTGACAAAAGACAACCTTTGGTGTCAGTCCTTTCCCTCCTCTCTTGTTGGCTGTTGTACACACCAGGTTGGGGGGACTTTGTTGTGACACTAAAATACCAGGCCCCAAAATAACTTGGGGAGAGAAGGATTTACTTGGTTTACAGGTTACAGTTTTATCACCAAAGGAAGCCAAAGAATTCAAAGTAGGTACTTAGAGGCAGGAACTGAGGCAGAGACCACAAAAGAATAAATACTGCTTAGTTAGTGGCTTGCTTCCCAAGTACATTCAGCTTGCTTTCTTTTTCTTTTTTCTTTTAATAATTCCTTTTATGTTTTTTATGTGCATTTGTGTTTTGCTTGCATATATGTCTGTGTGAAGGTGTCACATCCCCTGCAACTGAAGTTATGGACAGTTGTGAGCTGCTAGTGGGTGCTGGGAATTGAATCCCCCTGGTTCAGCTTGCTTTCTTAAACAACTGAGGACTACATGCCCAGGCTGGTACCAGCTGGTAGGCGAGGCCCTCCCACATCAATCACCAATTAAGAAAATGTCCCACAGATATGCCCAAGACCAATGTGATGGGGGCAAATATCTCAGTTGAGATTCTCTCTAACCAGCACATGGAGTGAGCTTCTAGAGATGCACCAAGTATGCTGCAGTTACAGATACTGTATCTATGTCTAGTTTTACATGGCTCCTTGGAATCTGATCTTCCCCATGTTAACAAGTACCTTCTCCACTGAGCCACCTCTCTAGCCCCAAAACCAAGTCTTTCTACTTAGTTTACAAATTTACTTTAAAATGATAAAAAAGATACAATAAATGCCCATGTTTCTAAAGCTAATGTTGGTAGACACTCAGTGAATCAGAAAGAAACAGTGCAACCCACAACTGTGAAAAAAAGAAGAAAGGGCAGAAAATGAACAGGGCGTGTAATCTGATTTCCCAGTCAAATTCTGCAGTGTTAAACCTATTTCAGACACACCAGAAGAGGGCAGCAGATCTTATTACAGATGGTTGTGAGCCGTCTACAGATGGTTTTGAGTCACCATGTGGTTGCTGGGAATTGAACTCAGGACCTCTGAAAGAGTAGTCAGTGCTCTTAACCGCTGAGCCATTTCTCCAGCCCCACTTACATGACTTAACTAGTTCTTGCAGAGTAAACGGAACACATTTTAAAACAAGTATTAACCTCCCTGGTATGACCACCTGAAGAATATTTTGTGTTGTCTCTAATACTACTGAGAAGTCATATTGTGTTGGGACCACCGAGAGAGATTGGATCAGACTATGGATTTATTTATAAATCAAGTAAACTTCTATACAACTATTCCACATAGAAAATTCTACATTGCACAGTGTAAGAAAAATTAAACTAAAGAAATAATAAAAAGTAGGATATTTACAACAGTGAGACATCCTTTGTCTCAATCTTTTTCCTGTTAGAAGAATCCAAAAAAAAAAGATTGAGACATCCTTTGTCTCAATCTTTTTCCTGTTAGAAGAATCCAAAGAAAGTGCAGGTACTACATGAGAGTACATAGAAGGTTCTGCTTGGTGATGGTGAAGGTGGTGGTGGTAGTGGTGGTGGTGGTGGTGATGTGTGTGTGTAAGAGAGAGAGAGAAAGAGAGAGAGAGAGAGAGAGGGAGAGAGGGAGAGAGAAGAGGGAATGTGTATGTATGTGGGGGGAGACAAAGAGATTAAAGAAATCTAAAGGAAGATACCTAAAACTATTATAAAAACAGTATACATCATATAGATCTATCTGCCTTACTTGCATGAAAATCTGAATGCCATTTTTAATGTAGTATGTGGCTCGGTCAATATCATCCTGCAAGATGTAAAGAAGACTCAGCTCTTGACTGTACTGAAGCTCCAGGACCATCTGCTGCAGCTCCTTGTGCATGGCTTCATCCACAAATGTTAGCAGAGACTGGTTGCCTTCTCCTTGAAGCAGGAGCTTCAGTTTGCTGCGGATCACATACGGCAGATACGTCTCCTGCAGAACCACAACAGTCAACTCTTGACTTAGAAAGCCAATCTAGGTGAATACAATTATTTTCTATTTGAATATTCTTTGGAATAATGTTAGAGTTCATATACTTTATCAGGCTGGTGGGAGGTTTGGAGCAATAAACTTTTATGAACCAGGAGAAGAGTTATGCAGAAGGAAAAACTTTGATATAAGCAAATATGCATAAATTCACATAAAGTCATATATAAATTCACACAAACATATACATACACCTCCAGGCAAACCAGTAGGGTCCAGCTATATACTTATCTCATAATTATATACTTATATACACATCCATACTTACATTTGTGTATGAAGCAAAAGAACAAGTGCCAGTGCAGAAAAGATTCACTCATTCGGATGAAAAATGAGCTTCAATCTGTATTGTAATGAGAAAGAAAAAGCTTCTACCCTTTTATTGCTAAATGAATTAAACCTAAGTCTGTAAGAAGAAAGCTTGTCCTCTTTTAAGACTAAGCCTGCCTTCCTGTTAAGAAAAGACTTGTTCTGCCCCATGGTGTGGGGAAGCCTGTCTGTCCTTTCTGCTCTCTGCAGCTTCTTCTTTGTTTCTCTCTCTCTCTCTCTCTCTCTCTCTCTCTCTCTCTCTCTCTCTGCATTCTGTGTATTGCTCTTTTAATTTCTAAGTTCCCTTTTAATTTCTAAGTTAGGCTATTCTGTTGTCCTTCTAATCTTGCTCTCTCCTCTTGCTCTGATGTGATAATTCTTTGCAATGTATTCTTTCGTAGTTTTTTGGGTTTTTTTTTTTATGTTTTCTAAGGGAATAGATCAGAATAGATCGCATGGTTTTTCCAAGCAACCTTATGTTTTTACAAAAGTTCACTAAAAGTTCAAACATAAATTCAAATCATAAATGGAATTAAGATGTTTACAAGAGAGAAGTTTAAATATGCATCCACATATACACATGCCATTCATAATGCATTCATTATCTGTCACTAGCTTAACAGGTTCACTGAAAGTTTAAAACCATGATTTTTGTGACTGAGTCACTGAAGTTTTGTATAGATAAACCTAGTCAATTTATTATCTTCTGTGTTTGCACCTACAATAAATTGTTAGTGCCCCTTTTCTAACCTTTGATTAACTGTTTTTACAACCTCTTGGAATGTATTCTAAGTTGTAAATGACTGCTTTCAATCTCAGAAGCAATTAATTCATGACACTTGAAGACAGGCAGAGTTCTCATTGCAGTTTTAATATCAGAGAAGACTTAATAGCAGTCCTATTATAAAGGGCTTAATAATTACTAGTATTACTTTAGGAATTCTTATAGAAACATCATTAAGAACTAAGAAATCATCTATTTGTCTATATAGCATCACTACAAGACAGAACATCTTCATTGTTCTGCAGAAATCTGCTCAAAAGGGTAGGCTAATGCCTAGTGATTGTTCTATATATTTAGTAATAACAGGAAAAGCATTTGAATAGCAGGACTCTTTCGTCACATGTAATCCCTTTGGCCTTTCCTAGAGCAGCATATTTATTATGCCTTTACAGTCTATGGTGGAACCATCTCAGGAAGATCACCTGCTAGTTTTCTTTAGATTCTCCTAGATGGATCCTGGGAAATGTGGATTATTTCTAAGTACAAAGTACATAGGTTGTTCTATAGAAGAGTAGGATCTACTTGAAGTTGAAAGATTCTGCATACTGCACACACAAATTGAGGATTACAGCACAGGAAGAAAGCAGCATGGTGCAGAAGGAGCTGTTAGTCTCCTTTGGTGGCCACAATGCACCTTCTTAGTAGCACAAGCAACAACAGGAAATGTTCTTCCATGTGGTCATAGCATAGAGGTAAATACCTGCTGTAAAACACATACCACTTATTTTGAGATGGCTAAACAGTGATGTGAAACTTAACACCATAGAGTTTGAGTATTGACATGCTTCAAACTACCATCTCAATCTTGGGAAATTTTAGTTTTATCAGCTGGGAAACACATGACCATTTAAAACATTTACTTCAGTTACTGAAAAGTAATTCTACACACCTGGTAAAATGGTTCACTCCATATTTTACTTAGGTCAAGAGAGTTCTCACTGCTTATACTGACAGTAGAACAATACTCAAGTTCTTTCCATTCAGAGAGGTTGTTATAACAGTCAAGGGATGCCAGCTCCCAAAATTCCTTTTCAGCTTCTGTGGGTTCACCATCTACCCACTCCAGTTTATTTAAAGCCTGCAGGAAAAAAAAAAAATTAGGATTATTTTATGGAGTTTAAATAACAGATGCAATTATATGTTATGGCAAAGTGAGAGAAATGGGATTAATATTCAAAATAACAGTGAATGGAAGAAACAAACAAACAAACAAACAAATACACAAACAAGGGGTCTGGAGAGATAGCTCAGCGGTTAAGAGCACTGACTACTCTTCCAGAGGTCTTGAGTTCAATTCCCAGCAACCACGTGGTGGCTCACAACCATCTGTAATAGGATCAGATACTCTCTTCTCGTGTATCTGAAGACAGCGATGGTGTACTCATGTACATAAAATAAATAATTCTGCAAAACAAAACAAAACCAAAAGGACCCTCATAATAACAAATGAGGCCGGGCATGGTGGCACACAGTTTTAATCCTAGAACTCATGAGGTAGAAGCAAGCAGATTTCTGTGAGTTCTAGGACAGCCAGGACTACAAAGTTAGACCTTTGTAGTTAGTAAAAAACCAAAACACACCAAACGAGAAAAAAGTCATCTCACTGAGAAACTTACTAGGAAAGCCAATCAAATGATGCAAAATTTGCATTAAGGCTATGAATTATTTATTACTTAACAAGCTCTATTTATAACTTAACAAGTTATTTGGAAAAGGAAAGCTAAAGAGATTTATAGACTATTGTAGGTTTCAAAGTTGAGATCACTCACTTAATAGTCTTATAGGCTACAGATCCTAAAGTTTGACACCTACTATCTTTGTCAACTTGTAGTGAAATAAAACATATAAAACCAACTTATAGTCACAAATCAAGGTCTATTTTACGTTACCTTATTTTTTTCTAAGACAAAGAAAAAAAGTAAAACAGAAATTGTAAAAATAACAGCAATCCTAGAAATACTTATGAAATGCTTTATCTTCTTCCAATGTTGTCTTAAAAAGAGCAAGACAAAATAACAATTATGCCACAAGTGGTTATTATAAAAACACTAAAGGTAAAAGCTTTTTTTTTTACATGTACAGAGCCAAGGTGGTTAAGTAACTGGTATATTTGCCAGAGATTGATTTTACCTCATTATACAACTTAACAGCTTGAAAATAATCACTTCTGGCTTCTGCTAATAGTGCGTCCTGAGTGTCCTGCTTTGTTCCTAACTCACTGTTAAAAATTCCACGAAGGACATCATATTCCCCAATTGATCGATAGAGTCTGAAAAAAAAAAAGAAGTTCAGATCACCAAATAAGTATTTACACAATTTTCAATAATGTTTAATAAAGGTGTCACACAAATGACATACAAGTAGTATTATGTTGGAAATATAAAATGCAATGGTTCTCAAATTTCCTTTAAGTTTTACTTTTTTAACTAACCCCAAAGCCCAAGTTGTTTTAATGTGCATTTGAAAACAAAATCTAGAAGACTGATTGATAAGTGAGTCACTAATTTAAGACCAGTCTACACTACACTAAGAGACCCTGCCTAAAAACTAAACCCATAAGTATGAAAGCTCATAATAAGGCTTCTGCAGGTGGTCTATCTGGAATTTTTGTCTAGCCCCAAGGAAAAGCCAGAAGCATGAAATACCTCTCACCTTGTTGACAGTTTAGTTTATGTTGTAACTCTCACCCTGTTGATGTTTTAGTTTATTCTAGGGACTACACTTTAGACACCAAAATTTCCCTTATAGCCTTAATACTTTTAGAGCCTCACTCATCTTTTTATCTTAATAAAAATCTGGCTTGCCCAGCATAGTGGTGCATATCTGTAATCAACACCAGAAGGGTGAGGCCCGGATAATGTGTTCTATGTAAACCTGGGCTACACAGTGAACTTCCAAACAAGATTCTATCACTATGAAATTCTCAAGTTAGTGTTATTAAAGTTTATTTCCTTCTTCTTGCAAGTTTCTTTTCAAATCCAAATCTATATGCCACCTTTTCCTGACTATAGTTACCAGACCAGACATCCAAGAATTTCTTCTTCCGTCCTTATCCCGTTTTCTGTTTTACTTTCTGATACTGAATCTATTAGTCAGACAAGCTTTGCTTGGGAAAGTTGGTAAATGCCTGTAATCTCAGTTCTCAGGGGGTTGAGGCGGGAGGGCTGGCTTAGGGTTATAGAGTGAGCTCAAGGCCAGTCTGAACAACTTAACAAGACCTTGTCTCCATAGGAGTGGGGATGGGTGTGGAGGGAAGAGGTGGAATTGCTCACGCTTTGATTTAGTAGAAAAGTGTTTGCCTTGCTTCTTTATAAGGTCTTGGATTTTTTTTACCAAGTACCAAGGAAAGGGAGAAAGATCTATGAACAGCAATTTGTGCAGAATCTGTATGAATCATGAGCCCATTAAATGTAAACTAGGTCAAACTGAATATACATAGTTCTGTTACAGCCCAGATTCTAGAAGTCAAAGGTCAGAGGCAGGGGTGGGTACATGGGTACTAAGCAGCAGCAGTTCATAGTCAGAAGTTGAAATCAGAAAGAGATATTATGTACAAGCAAAGAAAGAAATCTCCATATATAACCTACCCTGATATTCAGGTACCTAGATATTTATTAGAACTTGATCAGCCGGGCAGTGGTGGCGCATGCCTTTAATCCCAGCACTTGGAAGGCTGAGGCAGTTGGATTTCTGAGTTTGAGGCCAGCCTGGTCTACAGAATGAGTTCAAAGACAACCAGGCCTATACAGAGAAACTCTGTCTTGCAAAACAAATAAACAAACAAATAAATAACTTCATTAAAACGATGACCATACTACAAGAAAAGACTAAAGACTAAATTATTTAATAAAATTAGAAACAAATGTGTCAAGTTTAAGCTTGTAAAGTTATATATTATATATCTATCAATCTATACATCAATCTATCTACCTACCTATCATCTCCTCTTCCCTGCCTCTCTCTGCCTGCCTGCATGTTACTGGAGATGGAAGTGGAAGCCAGGAACTCAAGCATACCAGGTTCTGCAATGGAGATAAATCCCCATCTAGACTTTCCTCTGTCCTGTGACTCATACTTCAAAACAGGGTATAGCCTCAACTGGCCTTGAACTAACAGAGAATTAACACGCTAGGCTTACATGTGTGCCTCATAATTGCCATTTCTGTGTGTGTGTGTGTGTGTGTGTGTGAGTGGTGTGTGGTGTGTGTGTGTCACTAGGTGTCAATCATACATCTGAAGCTGTGGGAGGTATAAAAAGGCTCCTAACAGAAAGTCTTCTCTGGCTTATCCTGGCCATTCCCTTCTCATAACTCTCTGTCTGACTTCATGTTCTGGTTAATTATGTTTATAAGTATATACATTTTCTATAGGACTCATTTTTTGCAGTATCAGGAATTGAACTGAAAGGACAACATAAACCTCATTTGTCTCCATTCAAGGACCGGGCCTGATTTCAAAAAAAGGCTGTAAGGTACCAGATCCAGGAACAGATCCTAAGTCCCAGAAACAACAGGCAATAGGACACCAGCTCCAGAGACAGACCAAAAAAATCCAGAACAACGTCATAAAATTCCCCTCCCAAAGAACTGCCTGGGGATAATGACGAAAATGAGGAAATATCTGCAAATGGTGGCACCTGAGCTGGGCAACTACTTCATCACATGGTTGAGTGTTAATGGCATAGGAATGCAGACCACTAACCACCTGTGAACCCCCAGTACCCCACCAATAAAATTTTAGATTTAATCCTTACAGAGAGTTCCCCCAGTTCCCTATGAGGCCTGTGAAACTTTGTCTGAGGTTGCCATTTTAGAGGATGGCCTCCAAATGCTAGATGTTTCAGCAGAATAAACAGTCTTTATCTTTTCATACTGAGTCTGAAGTCTTTCTTCAGCGATTTTTCGACCATTACGGAACCTATGGACTCACACATGCCAACCAAGTGTGGTAACACTAAGCTACAACATTGAGACCCTTAGTTTTTAGTCTATGACTAATGTCTAATCTGTTTAACTTTTTTTGTACCTGGCATAGTGCTTTACAAAGTCACAGTGTACATTAAAACACCGACTGATAATAATGGTGAAGGGTAAGGAAGCTGATCTTTTCACTTAGAGCCTAAAGACCTAAAAGCTGACCAACTGTTTTAAAACTTTTATTTTACTTATTTTTGTGTGTATGTGTGTGGGGGTGGGCGAGGTGGTGCTGGTAAGCATGTGGAGGTGTCAGAGGACAGCTAACTCTCAGGAGTTGGCTCTCTCTGTCAAAAGTGGGATCTGGAGATTGAACTGCAGTCATCAGGTTTGTGTATCAAGTGCCTTTACTCCCTGAGCCATCTTGAAGGCCCTCTGAATTCTGACTTGATATTCTTCTCAGGATTAAACTGGGCTTTCAGATGCTAAAACAAAGGAAAAGAAAGAATCTGACATGTGTAACAGTATACTACAAAGCATAATTTATATTTCTAGACAAGAGTAATAAAAAAAATCAGGAGCCATTAAGAAACTATGCATTACAGGGTTAGTTAATGCTTCTTTAAGGAAAATTTTTCTTTTCATGGCCATTCTTGACATATGGACTAGAGCAATCTAAGCCTGAAATATTTTTATTAGCTCATTAAAAAAAATTTACATGTGTGTGTGCCTGTGTGTCTATCTGTCTATCTGCCTGTTGGCCAGAAAAGTACTGGATACCCTGGAGCTGGGTGGCTGTGATCTGTTCATCATGGGTACTACGAATCCAAACTTGAATCCTCTTTGAAAGCAAATTCTTCTAACGACTGAGCCATCTCTCCAGCCTCTTTACCAGCTCATTTCTTTATAAAATAAAGGTAAAATTTTACTGTGCTACTTTGACTGAGTTACTGCTCATCCAAGAATGGTCCACCCCAGACTTACTTAGCAAGTTCCATCCACCGGAGAACATCAGGTTGCAAGCAAGTCTTGCCCCGGACTCGTTTGGTGGGTGGTTCGTTGGGCACCAGGTGGAGTAGGGCCTCTTCCAGAAGACGGATACCTCCAGGCTGCTGCAGACTGGCCAGGCATCCCACTCGAACTGTGGCTGGGTCAAGTGTCAGCAAGTCTGGATTTTGGCAACTTATTTCCTATAAAACCACATATAGCTGTTTAGCATATAGGATTTGGATGATATCATCACAAATTATTATTCTATTAAACCTAAGAAAAACAACTTTACTTGTAATAGTAGCAAGCAGCGATATCACAAAAGTATCTATCTGTGCTATTCTATTAGCAAAATTCTTAGCAACATCCAATTTCTACAAAGGGAAAATATAACCCTTTACTGTTATATTTCCAATCCAAACACTAATTTTTATCAAGAAAAACACTGACAAAATGTTAAAATTAAAGATGCAGAGTTTTCGCCAGGCAGTGGTGGTGCATGCCTTTAATACCAGAACTTGGGAGTCAAAGACAGGTGGATTTCTGAGTTCGAGGCCAGTCTGGTCTACAGAGTGAGTTCTAGGACAGCCAGAGCTATACAAAGAAACTCTGTCTTGGAAAAAAAAAGATGCAGAGTTTTCAACCATATAGACCCTCCTTTATATATCTAAACAACTGCAATTTAAAGGAATATTTATGTATTTAGCTTTAGCTGTTAAGCAGCTAAAGAACAGATTTTATATTTATTTACCAAAAAGTGGGTATACTGACTTGCCTATAAGTCTTTGCAAACACCATTCCTATCAAGAGGCTAACTTACATAATGATATTTGAAAAGATGATTCCATGAGTTATTGCAATGACCTTTAAACATCAAAATAACAAAAAATAGCATCAACTCATCCAGAAGAATGTTCACTGTGATAGAATTCCAAACAGGCTGGTGTTCAAATGTGCATCTCTGCATGTGCATCTGGACTTATGCAGCACCCTAAGAACTTGGTCTCAAGTTCCCCTCAATGTTGTAACACATATACCACGTGGCTGCCAAGACTGAAGACCAAAACTGAAGGTTATAAATTCTCCAAAGCAATCAAATGAAAATGTTTGTCATTCTTAGAAAGGGCTAATAGTACAAAAAAGAAACTCAAGTAAAATTATATTTCAGTCAATAAATTTCTATGCTCAAGGCATAAAAAATATTCATATGTGTTGGTGATAACCAACAGCTGTTTAATAGAACTTAGGGCTCATTCAGCAGGAGGAAAATCATGCCTGGTATTGGAAACTTCCCATGTTAGTGAGGTCATAGCTATTAGAAAAAAAGATCTACTACTGGCACTTTGCTATTCAAGCATAATTCCTTACTATATTCTAAATCTTATCCTTATACCCACAGATAAGTATAGCTACCAGCCCTCATGAAAGAAGCTTCTCTTTACAGAAAATAGAGATTGTCACACAAAACCACAACTGGACACAATTCAGAGGTCAATGGATTGTGAGGAAACCCAGTACTAATTGATACATATATATCACAAATCCTACATGGTTCAGGAACATTCCTGAAGAAGGGACATAAAGATTATATAGCCAGAATACAGGAAGTCTGCTGTGAAATGGCCTCTTCTGGAAATGGTTGCATAAAGATGACATAATAGCAATATTAATACAGACACTAATGTGGACGGGGTTAAAGTTAATGAGCTCCCACTGCTAGTCAAAGAATTATAGGTAACTAATCAATGCTGGGAGAGGGAAAGGTAGGGGAGTTAGCCTCTCCCAGATGATCTCCTTTATTGGTTATCTGATACAATATGGTCATCCCTGAAACCATATACACACAAACAATAAAAACAGACCAAGCAGATTGTACTGATACATTTATGCATATAAATGCATAAACTATATATATAATTTGGCAATAATAATTAAAGAAAAAGAGGCTTTTAATTTCCAATTGGATGGGGGGGGGGTTATGGGACAGGCTGTATGGCAAAAAGATAAGGGGGAAATGACATAATTCAATTTTATTTAAAATTGTTATAAAAAACAATAAAAATGGAAAGAAATGACATTTATTCTTATTTTACTGTATGTGTCTGTATGAGTGTAAGTCACATCTCCTAGAGCTGTGGTTACAGGCAGTTGTGAGTCACCTAATGTGGATGCTGGGAACTAAAGCATTTCCTCTGGAAGAGAAGGAAGCAATATTAACTACTGAGCCAACTCTTTATCTCCTAAAATAACTTTAAAGATTTAAAAAATTATATTTATTCATATTTATTGTGCATGTATGTGTATATATAAATGGGCAAATCTATAACATGTAAGTTCATGTAGAGATTAGGGGACAACTTGTGGGAGTCAATTCTCTCCTCCATCACGTGGATCATGGAGATCAAACTCAAATGATCAGGTTTGGAGTTAGGTGCCTTTACTCACTAAGCTTTCATGCTATCTCAGAAGACATTCATTAAAATATGATAGTCTGGTAGGTGTAGTTAAGCAATAACTGAAAGTATACTTATGATGATTTCTCTGTTGCAACCGAGTCTCCTTAGAGAAAACTTCTTTAACCCATGACCAGGTATTTGTAATGACAGCTCTACCTGACCCAATCAAGAGGCTACTTACATAACCTGCCTGGCTACTGCCCTATATAATTTTAATAGTTCTATATCACTCAAGAACTACAGCACGATGCCAATTTATTCTATGTTTTGTGTTTGTCAGTGACACTTGTGAAGAATGAACATTTGGGGTGGCATGGATTTTTGTCTCTTTGTGGCTGTGACTACTTAGAACAAAGCTAGGCATATTCTCAATCACCATCTCAAGGCAGGAAAGAGCTTGCTAAAATACTATAGAAGGAAAAAGAACTGAAGAAAATAGAGGATTGGGGCTACAGGAAATGATGTTGTTAAATTCTGAGCCATGCAAACAGGAAGACTTGCGTTCAGATGACTAGGACCTGTGTAAACTCTAAACTACAGAGTCTACACCTAGAATTCCAGTACTGGGAGGCAGAGAGGATCAGGGAACTTGCTTGCCAATCAATCTTGCTAAGTCAGTGAGCCCGAGGTTCAGTAAGAAACATTGTAAGGAACACATTTGGTACAGGCATACATGCAGGCAAACACACATTTATTTATACACACACATACACACACACATACAGAGTTTAATCAAAACTCTGAAGAGACAGGTTAATTACAAGACACAAATTTGATCTCAAATTAGTGCCATACATATACAAGGGTAGGTTTGGGAAGCAAAAATAATAAAAAACAAATAAATTACATGTGCTAACTTAGAAGAGATAACCTAAATAAAACATTTACTGTTAAACACCTTGTTTCTCAAGTTTCCATTTCGGAAACAAAGTGATGGCCTTAGGCATGTGGTGTCAGGGCAGAGCAGCAGTGACTAAAAGGAAGTGTGTGCAAGCCTTTACCTGGATGCAAGAGATAAAGGGTGGAAAGAATAAGAAAGTTGTATTAAGGAAGCGGTTGAAGTCTTGGAGCAAATTTTGAGTGATGACATTCTTTTCAGATGTTGTCCTAAATTTATTCATTTCTTTCAAAATCCCAGAAAACAAGCTGCTGAAGAGTTGTTTTGCAATTATTGGGTCTTTCTGTTAAAAATAAAAAATAAACATAAATCACACTTGAAGTAAAGGTGTAATAACTCACCAGCACTATTTTAGAAGTTTATTTTAAATATTAACCAAGAAAAACACATCCATTATATGTCTAAATTCAGTTTACAAAGTTTTAACAGCCTACTATACAAGGAGAGGAGCACCTGGAATTTAGTCAAATACTTTTGGCTTGATGTAAATTATGATGAGTACATTATAAGGTACAACTCACCTTCAAAGTTGAAGCTAGTGTTTCATGTTTTGAACAGACTAAGCAAGGAACCTGTCATGTGTTTGCTGCCAGGCTTGCAAAGGCCTTGGAATGATGACTTAAACAGAGCTCCATGGCCATAGGAGCACTACCTTTGATGCATATATGTAACATCTGCACAGTGAACATTTCAAGAACATTTCCTAGCTATGTATTCTTGTGTAGTGAGAATAAAACTGAAATAGTACTCTATTTTATAAAAGCAACAACATAGTCACACAAACATGACATGTCCTTTAGGTAAAAGTCTTTAAACACTTAAAATATTATACAAAATTTTAGAAAATATTTTAAAGGCTGGTATTTTTACAGCCTGTGTGATGTTTCAACTACTATCTACTGCTTTACAACCTGCTACTTTCATTCAATACTGTTAGCAGGTTTGTTAGCTGACTATTGATTCCTGAGACCTATGTAGAAATCCCTTCATTTGTCGGAGAATTCTAAATACTCATGTCTGTTAGATCAACTACAATGGTAACTGAAGTAAAAATGCCGTCATCTGGATATGGCTGAGTACACCTTTAATCCTAATTCTCAGCAGGCAGAGGTAGGCAGATCTCTGTGAATGAGGCTAGTCTGGTTTACATAGTGAGTTCCTGAACTATGAAGAGGGACTATGTCTCCAAAAATTTATATAAAATTAATTAATTTTAATAAATCCAATAAAAAAAACCCCAAAAAAATCCATCAGCATCCGGCAGTGCTGCCTGCTGGTCCTGTGACAGACACTACACATGCTCCTCTTTGCTGTTTCCCAGTCAGAGAGAGAGTGAGGGAGAGAGAGGGGGGGCGGGGGGAGAGAAAAGACAGATCAGCGTGGCTTCTTCTGGCTTATCCAATACTACACCCTAGCAGTTAAAGCGGTAGCGGGCATATACAGCAGGGAGTTCATAAACAAGCGTGTTAAATAAAGTACTAGAACTAGAAGTGGATAATTTAAAGGACTGGAATACCTCTCCTCAAAGAACAGAAAAAATGCAGTCTTGCTTCTTTAAAAGAATATGCACTTTTTTTTTTTCTAAGCACAAACTAGATGAGCTTTGACAAAATCTTAAGCCTGTAACTGCCAGCAGTATTATACATGATAATGCCCTCTGGTTTAAAAAGGACACAATAAAGAGCAGATGTCCACTGTGTAGAAGAGGCAGTAATCAGGGCACTAAACAACTGAGAAATGGAGAGCAGAGAAAGACAGGTGTCTCATTCTTGCCTGACACTTAGAGGTACCTGTAGCTTTGGCCATATATTTCAATTATTGGTAACATCCAGTCTTTATCTAATCATAAATTCAATGGTGTAAGAATATTTGGAGAATCTGGTATAAGGATGTAAAGGTACTTCATGGCATCAAAAATCCTGTGAAAAGTTACATGATTATGCATGGACAAAGTTTCACATGTGAACACATGGGAAATAAGGAAAATGAAGGAGGTCTCTAATTTCTTGAAGCGCCTACGTAAAGGCCTCAATATTTTACTACAGTAACATAGCTGTCTCCACTGGAAGAAGCCTGGCAAGGGTACATGTCTAATACAGTTAAAAAATTATTGTCAATTCAGAATTATTTAGATTAAATAAAAAGTATACAAGACAGTGATCTAAATGGCTTACTAAGCTCTTCAAAATTTATGCTGATAAGAAATATGTCAATATAATTTTAAAGAGCTCCTGTGGCTGAGAGTGTACTTGCCTGAGGAAGGCACTCAGTGTTAGTGCCTACTCTCGTTAACTATATGTTAGGGTCTCCTCATGAGACAAGAGATCATGGAACTAGGAAATGGGAATTAGGGCAGTCTTTCAAGTGTACCATGTAAGGGAAATAACCACTTCTGTATGACCAATTTTTTTCTAGACATAGATCCCTAAACTACACACAGAGCTTCTAATGTGAACATAAAGCATAGTATCTGCACAGACCTGGGCCACAGCCTGCAAGGGGGTGATCAGACCACTGTGCTGGATCTGGATATCAGGAAGGTCGCCATGACGATAACTTCTGTACAGAACAACCTGGGCATCTTGCTTCGTTTTTAACTCACTCTTGATATCCTACAATCACCAGAAGCAAAGAATGAAAATTGAGATTTCATGTAAGAAAACCAACTATGCCATGTGTGTTACTGCATGCTTAGGAGGTTCACGGATAGAGTTCAAAGTCATCCTTGGCTACATAGCAAGTTTGAGGCTAGCTTGAGCTACATTGCTTCAAAACCAACCAAAGGGGGGTGGGGGTGGAGAACAACCAAATGAAACTGCCAGAACACATCTTTAGTACAAAGGAGAAGTAATAATTTTATTTATACTACAATTTGGTCAGTACAAGAAAGGCCATAACTGAAAAATCCAAATCTTAATATCCAAAAAAATTATAAATCTGAGAGCTAAGTCCCATTCCAATACCACACACAGTAAGCCTTGTGTAAAGGTCCACAGCAAAGTCTACTCTCTCACACGCATATTACTCAGTCATTACAAACCCCCTCCTTCCCTGGTGTGTCTTCAGCTTTCCCCTCATCAGTGGTTCCAATCTCAGTATTCTCTCTCCAGAGAGGCTTTCCATAGACATGTTCATAGTTTAATTCTAGTAAGAAACCTTCTAATCTCAGCTTCTCTTTTAATGTGTCATGTACTAGACTTGGCTTCATGATCATCTCTTCATGACTAGCACTTACTGTGATGTCTGGCACTGAATATGCTTCAGACACATTTATACAAGGAATGCAAATACAAACACATGAACTTCTAATGTTTAATTATCAACATGTTGCTCCTAAGTATTGGTCAGCATCTTCACAGCTAAATGTCTGTTTCACAGATAGTAGATTGATCTATGTTTCAATATCCTGACACATCTGTAATTTCTTGTTTGTTTGTAGACAGGTCTTAAACCTGCAATCCTGGCTCTTTAAAAAAAACAAACAAACAAACAAACAAACAAAAAAAAACCAGGTATCATGAATATCCTTTATGCCCATGAATGTCAGAAGATACCTATGTAGCGCTGCTCCTGTAATTTTGTAGACCAATATTGAACAGAACTTGTTTCCTTTGTATACTGTCTGTGTGGCAAAATAAGTATCGAATTCTTGAAGAAGATACAAACCTTCTCTAGTTTTTGTTCCATGAGGCCCCTTTTGGCATACAGCAAACTCAGTTTTTCTTGGTCCTTTAAAAATCGTCTGCGTAATCTCAGAATTTCTGCCTGGCTGTGAGTGCCTGAAGAATATAAAGCAGGTTTGCTAACTCATGGCCAACTAAACAACATGTGCAGTTGACTTCCATGCTTTCCCAGGATCCCAAAAGTGAAAATGTGGATGTATCTCTACTTTTAAATTGTAAGTTAGTGACTTGTTAAGGATACAACCAATAAGGAAGAACAGAAAGGGCAGTGCAGCAACTCTGAACTCTAAAGAACATGAGGGTTATTACTGTCTCAGGAAGGCTCAATTAAATGGTGGACAAAGCATGGACCCAGTGAAGTTACAGTCAAATGTCCATGGTCTGTGGCGACCAGCTCTCTCCACAGTGGAGAAAGCAAGAACATGGCAGCAGATCTGGAGAAAGTGTGAGATGGAAAAGGCAAGTCCAGCAAATAGTGCCAAGAGGACACTGAATCCTGCAGTTGCCTTTCTCCAGTGGTGTCTAAAGAGTAATCAATCAAGATAGAATATTAGGTCCATGAAAGGTCTGCTGAACAAGGAGAGGGTCTCTGTACCATGGTCAGGAAGGATGCTGGAAAGGGAAGGTCCGTAAGAAACTTAAGACAAAATATTGGCTGGTAAGATGACTGAATGGTAAAGGGGCTTGTTGCCATCCCTAATGACATGGGTTTGATGTCCCTAGACCTATATAACTGAGAAAATAGATTTCTGAAACTGTCCTTTGACCTACTAGAACCATAGTCTCTCTCTCTCTCTCTCTCTCTCTCTCTCTCTCTCTCACACACACACACACACACACACACACACACACACACACCCCACACTCACAAAAGTAACAAGACAAAATATTTATGTTGGGAAAATACCAATACCAATGTATAATTCAGGGAAATTTGGATAAACGTGAAGATCTAAGCATGCAAGCCAAAATGATTATCAATGTTCAGGAAAAAATAAAAGGAAAAAATGATCATATATAAAGGGACCCAAGCAGAAGAATTATTTTGTTAAGGAGAACTGAAGACAGATACTGAGACACAATTAAACAGAGGATGGGATCTATACCATGACCAAGTAGGTATAAATGTGTCATAGAGGGCAAGGACACCAGACAAACCTCAAATGTCAGTCATGTGAAGCCAGAAGATAATGAACAATCATGTAGGAAAAAGCAGCAGTAAAAACCATGGCATGGGGCTGCAGAGACAGCTTAAGAGTACTTGCTGCTCCTCTAGGGGACCTGAGCTCAAATCCCCACACCTGTAACTCTAGCTCTAAGAGATACAACACCCACTCCTGAGTTTTGTAAAGAGCTTTTTCCCCAGCCCTTTTAGTGTTGATTGAGTCTGGAGGCCTCCCAGGCTTTCTGTTGTTTAGGTCTCACACTGGTTCTGAAATGAGGCCATTCCTACCTACTTTCCATCAAGCTATTAAGGAACAAAAAGTGCTTTTGGATTTGCCTGCCAGTTCATCTTATACTACTTGCTCCCATATAATCTCTTTAAGAGGATCAGAGTCCTCATGACTAATCTATTCAGTGGTAGCTTCCTTAAGTGTACCTTGCTTTCTTTCCTTTACTGGAATCTTCTTCACAATTCCCCATGTTTCCTAGGACATCAATCCAGCTGGACTACACAGAATTCTCAGCATGGATTCTGCCCTCCACAAAGTTTGCTCAACTAATTTTGAGTCCCTTCCACTCAACAAAAATATCACTTTCCTTTCTATCTTTAGCTGTTTTCTCATTTCTCTTCCTGCATCCTAGGCTTCCAGGCTCTTCTCAAACACCCTTCGTCTATCTAGTCTTTCTAAATGCTTGCTCCATACTCCAGCTGGATTTACAATTTCAACCCTGATACTGACTTACAAATTCTACCCCATTTACTACTTTACCTACTCGAAATGTTACCCAAAATTCACTAAATAAATGAACCTATCACACACTTAAAAGTTTTCAAAAGACACCAAAAATGTTTTCAACATGGTAGATGTCCAGACAATTACTAAATTGAATTTTGATGATTTCATTAGTTTTCAAGGAAATGTAGACAGAAATATGTTCTCCCCATCTAAGCTTCTGCATTAGGGGGCAATGCATTTGAAACACATTCCAGTCACTTACTTACCACTTTTCACTTGGTTATCCACCTCATCGCCAGGAAGACCCAGCTTTTTTGTCCCAAAGTCAGGTCCTACTGACTTCCAGGATATTCTCGGTGACTTTTCACTCTTCTTGTGGGAAAACAGCAAGGAAGAAGACAAGGTCTCTGAAGAGAAGACTGTGTGATCTGCCAGTAGGTCAATGTTGCTTCCAGTTAGCCAATCAAATGAGCTCCTTTCAACTACAGACACAAAGGATGAGAGTACAGAGGATGCTGCTACTAAGCAGCACAGCCTGCTCAGTGTAGCAAAATCTGCTAGCAAACAGGGTACTGGACCTCTGCAATTACCTGTGACACTGGGCTGAGGCCAAGGGTACTTGGTGTATGACCCAACACCTGAGCTTCAGGATTCTCTAGCAGCAATAACCAATCCCAGTAATAGAAGTTTATGCTTACAATGAGTGTCAAAGAATTTCCATTGTGATTATTCAAATTAGTTCTACTTTCATAAACAACTGAATGGGAAACTAATTATGTAAAGGAAACTGCTGAAGCGTTTATACAAAACAACTAAGTGGGCTAGAGAGGTGGCTCAGTGTTTAATAACAAACTTGCTGACCCTGTAGAGGACCTGGCTTTAGGTCTCAGCAGCCACATGTTAGTTACAAAACATCTATAACTCCAATTTCCAATTTCAGGGGATTGAGCCCTCCTCTAGCCTCTGCTGGCACCAGGCATATATGTACATGTATACATGTAGGCAAAATACTCAAAAACATAAAATAAAAATTAATCTTTTAAAGAAAAATTAAGATCTTTTATTCTGTACTTTATACTTTGCATATCAAAGAAAAAAATTTAACCCACCTGGAAAAGAATTGTTTGTAAACTATTGACATCACCAAATGAATCTGGTTAATGCTATCTTGCCCCTGAGATAAGATACTTTAGATATGACACATTAAACAGTTTTTTAAAAAAGATTTATTTATTTTCTTTATATGAATACATTGTAGCTGTCCTCAGACACACCGGAAGAGGGCATTGGATAGCATTACAGATGGTTTTGAACCACCATGCAGTTGCTGGGATTTGAACTCAGGACCTCTGGAAGAACAGTCACTGCTCTTTTTTTTTTTTTTTTGGTTTTTTCGAGACAGGGTTTCTCTCTGTAGACCAGGCTAGCCTCGAACTCAGAAATCCACCTGCCTCTGCCTCCCAAGTGCTGGGATTAAAGGCGTGCGCCACCACTGCCTGGTCACTGCTCTTAACCACATCTCTCCAGTTCCCCACACTAAATAGTTTTATGTCAAACCAAACCAAGCATGTCTAGCTATAATCAGATTTTTTTAAAAAACTAATATTTTTCTCCAACTTAAACAATGTGGAAAAACAAAAACATTTACCACTTTAACCATTTTAAAATGCAAGATTCAACAGCATTAAGTACATCCCATAAACACGTCCCTGACCTCTTACACAAGTGGAGGCTCTGTCACCTCCACCCAAACCCTGACGACTTCTGCTTTCTTAGAGGATCAGACTACTCTGAAAACCTCCATTTTTTGACTAACACATCTTTTTTATAGCCTTTGTGACTTATCACTTTATTTCTCTTACAAAAAAAAAAAAAATCAATGTTCTTGCAACAGAAGTTGTTGTCAAAGGCCTGGTCAAGTGTTACCTGAAGTTTGTGTTGGAGTGAAATCATACTGCTGTTGAGTGGTCCGCACTTGTCCAGGCTTCTGCCTTCGGTCTGAGAGGGACCCTTCTTGGGTTTGGGTATGGAGAGTACTTGGAGAAGCCTGGGTCTCAATAAACATCGGAGTAAGAACAGTACAACGAAAACGCCAGTCAGGATCTATAGTATATTCCTATAGAAAGAAAAGTTTCAAAGAACATGATGTTCCTTCTGTAGTGGCACAGAAATATTTCCATGCTTGCCTAGCATGAGTGAGACTCTAAGTTCAATTTCAAGCACGTAACAAAGAGCAATAAAATCCAATAGTATTATTAGCATATGGGTATATACTGTCACTCCAAGAAAAACTAAGGAAAAATCCTTGTTCACTTTTATTTTTTTTAGTTGTTTTTGGCTTTTTCTGAGACAGGGTTTTTCTATATAGCCTTGGCTGTCCTAGAATTCATTCTGTAGACCGGGCAGGTCTGCTTGCCTCTGCCTCCCAATTGCTGGGATTAAAGGTGTGTGCCTCCACTGACCAGTCCTTTCTTACTTTTTTGAGATGGATAGCCCTAGTCTGGCTTTAAACTCTCTATATAACCAAGAATAACCTTCAATTTCTGACTCTCCTGCCCAGTTTACGTGTTGCTGTGAACTGAATCCAAGGCTTCCTACATGCCAGACGAGCATTCTACAACTCAGCTACATCTACAGTCCCTAGAAGAATCTTTTCTTTGTCCCCCTCCCCCCCCTTTTTTTTTTGAAGCAGAGTCTCTCTATGTAGTCCTGTCTGATCTAAAACTGACTATGTAGATGAGGTTGGCCTCAAACTCACAAAGATACACCTGCTTCTGCCTCCCAGGTTCTGGTATTAAAGGTGTGCATTACCATGCTTGGCCAGAAGAACCTTTTTAAAAAAATACTTACTTTAAACGTAGAAAAAATAATCACAATGGAGAGACTCCATTCTCCTACTCCCATGTTATATCTCCTATTCCTTCTATATGATAGGGCCAATGCCATACTTGGCAATGCCAATCATGCCACAATACAACTACCATACTCATATCACTCAGCTTACCAAAGTGCTAAAAACCTGTACGTATTTTATCTTCAGGCTGTGTATAAGCTATAAATGAAATATAAATGAACTTTGTTATTTATGCCTGTATTTTCTTCTTAAGGCATCTCATGATCCCTCATCAAATAACCTTTGTTTTCTTTTTAAAGGTTTCATTTTGCAGCATAAAGAGACTGTTATAGTAAAAAATACAGACATCTGATCATGGGATGTCCAATTCCAACTGATACATCAATAATGCAACCCCTATACCTAAGGGTTAGTGAGTTGTCCAAGTGGAGTCTGAGAGGATTAAGAGTGTGAGACAACAGGAGGAAAGGAGGCACATGTCCATATCTTAAGAAAGAAGTATGTGCATATTTTAAGAAAGTTAGTAGACAATATTAGAAAATTCATCAACAACATTCATCAACAACAGGGGAAACACATAATAGTCACCATGATTAGAAGGACAGCACTTCACCTGAAATTCACATTCTGAGAGAGGATGCTCAAAAATGGGGTTTAGATAATCTGGGCTCATCCTGGTCATTTCAAGCAGAAAATTTGTTGCCAAACTTAAAAAGTGGACTTCTATCTTGGGAGAATATAAAGAATTTAATGCAAGCAATCGGTCCAATGTATTGGATGGCAATCTGGTTTCATGGCTCCAGAAATTCCGAATAATTAGTCTGAAAAGAGAAGGGGAAAATATGGCTAGATAGCGCAAATGAAAGAAATACTGCCCATAGTGTCATGTGCGGACTTCATAGCTTTTCATCCACAGAAATCCTGGTCAAAGGGAAACTACATAAAAATATGAGAAAGAATAACCAGATGTTCTGAAGGACAAATATCCCCAAACTGTAGGATATATGACAAACTGGATGACTGTTTGACTATCCCCTGGAGAGTGTACAAAAATAAGTATATAGTACTAATAACTCTAAAGATCAAAATCATTTCACAAATATTAGTAGTTGTAGTTAATAGGAGAGTGTTTGCCTAGTATTAAAATATCTGGTTTCAATGCCCAGAATCAAAAGCAAATTTCATAAAATCCTTCACTGCTTTGCTAAAACAATTCACTATAAAAATTTCTGTTATAATGTATTCAAAACTTAATTTAAAATCAAGTTAAGACTGGCAATACAGGTCAGTTATTACATTGCTAGCCAGATAAATCTGAGGCTCTTAGTTCAACCTTGAGTATTGTCTAGAAAGATATTGGACTTTAAACACACAAGTACTTAAGAAATTTAAATATAAACTGTTAGAAGTTCAGTGAATTTAAAATTGAAGCAGGAGAAAAAGAGATATTATGTCAAATCATATTAAAAAACCTTGTCCTTTGTAATGCAGTTGGCATGATAAGATATTCACATAACTGAGATAGGATAAACATTATGGTTTCTTCCTAATGCTAAAGTGTCCAACTATTCATGTAACGTTGATATCTATAATATGATGTTAATTATTTGTGTTAAATGGGAAACAGAAAAGTTGCCTCAACTTGAATATCTTTAACTCACTGCATAAGCACTTTGTCGTAACCACCTTTCCATGAGTTTTATTTTGAAATATCCTGTTAGGATTTAAAAATCTTATTCCTCATACAGTGATTTAAATGACATTTCATTAAGGATTAGAAAATGCAGAAAGCAGAGAGAATGATGATATCACAGTAAACATTTTAAGCTAGTCTTGAAAGCAATATCCTAATCCTGATCTAATTTATTCCAGAAATACATACTGGAGTCCAAGGTTCTCATCAATCAGTCCTTGAATCAGCACATCTTTTGCCAGTTTAAATATTTCCTGGGAGCTTTCATCCAATTGACTCTGTGGATCTCTGTTTGAGAAAATAACAAAGTATTAGTACGCTGCTCTACTCTAACCACACAGTCTGTATTAAAGTAAAGGTGGGTTTGTATGCGACTGACAGTCAAGGCTGTTTGACAGAGCTGCTAAAAGTGGAAGATCAGGATAGACCTTCCTTCCTTCTGTGCCCTGAGTCCTGTCACCTCTACAGATACCTGAGGGATGACACTGCCTGGGAGATGTCTCTCTTAAAAGATTTACTATGCGGTTCCTCAGAAAACTGGGCATGACACTCCAGAGGATCCTGCTATACCACTCCTGGGCATATACCCAGAGGCTTCCCCTGCATGCAATAAGGACACATGCTCCACTATGTTCATAGCAGCCTTATTTATAATAGCCAGAAGCTGGAAAGAACCCAGATGTCCCTCAACAGAGGAATGGATTCAGAAGATGTGGTATATTTACACAATGGAATATTACTCTGCAATTAAAAACAATGAATTCACAAAATTCTTAGGCAATTGGTCAGAACTAAAAAATATCATCCTTAGTGAGGTAACCCAATCATAAAAGAACACACATGGTATGCAGTCACTGATAAGGGGATATTAACCCAGAAACTCGGAATACCCAAGATACAATTCATATATCAATAGATTTCCAAGAAGATGGAAGGAGAGACCCCTGGTCCTGGAAAGGCTGGATGTAGGGGAATGCCAGGACAGAGAAGCGAAAGGGGGTTGAATGGGGAACAGGGGGAGGGAAGAGGGCTTATGGGACTTTCAGGGAGGGAGAAACCAGGAAAGGGGAAATCATTCGGAATGTAAATAAAAAAAATATAGAAAAGAAAAAAAGAAAGAAAAAGAAAATAATACAAAGTAAGGCCAAAAAAAAAGATTTACTATGAAGGTAAGTTTATAAGAGGGCACTCATATACTTAAAAAAAAAAAAATCAACAGATTGTGTGTGTGTGTGTGTGTGTGTGTGTGTGTGTGTGTGTGTGTGTAGTCAATAGACTACATCAGAAACAAGTAGAAGGGGATGACCAAAACCTGAGATTGTCTTCTGATCTCTGTGATCTCTGTGTGCAGAGGCACATGCCTGTGATCACACAAGCACACACACATGCACACACACACACACACACACACTATGCATACATACACATAAGACTTTTTTTAAAAAAAAAGATGTAAAATGCAATGAATGGCTAACCTGTAATTGTCATGAATCCACATAAGAATATTATACATTTGTTCTCTACATGTTGGAGAAGGATGGGAAACAAATTCCACAACAGGATTCAGAAGTTCTCGGAGTTCTATTGGTTTTAATTTTGCCACCATCTTATAAACTATATCCAAACACACCTTTTGTCTTTCATCATCTCTATAATAAAGAAGATTTTTAGTAACACAAACGTTTAACAATAATTATTATCATACTTACAGAGTATGAAAATCAACATTTTTATCTTGTTCTAAAATTTTAAAAGTTGATACAATTTATAACACTATATTTCAAGTCTACTAGTGGAAGAGAAATGAAAAGCTGGCACACATAATCACATATACAATAGTTTTATTCAGTTATAAAGAAAAATGAAACCAGGAAAATATATGGGAAGTATTATACTAAGGTAACCCAGAGAGACAACTCTAGGAAGTGGATCCTGGATTCAAAATTGCAGATTTGTGTGTTTAATTTGTTGTGTCTATATAGAAATGGCTCATAAGATGGGAGAGGGGAAGAGGCCTTAGGTGGGGAGTGGATAATAGAATAACACCTGTGATATGAAATGTAGACAGAGAACGGGCTGAGAATAAGAGAAAGGAACAATACCAGGTATGGAAGGATGGGGCAGAAGACAGGTTTGGGGATGATTAACCAAAACAAACCAGTTACAGAAGCCTTGTAGAAAGTCATTACTTGGCAAGATAATTTAAAAGTGATTTTGTTCATATGTTTGTTTACTTGCTTTTTGTCTTTTGGTTTTTCAAGACAGGGTTTTCTCTGTGTGTGACCTTGGCTATTCTAGAATTCTTTCTTTAGACCAGGCTAGCCTTGAACTCACAGAGATCCACCTGAGTCCCGAGTGCTGGGATTAAAGGGGTATGTACCACCACCCCAAAAAGTAGGTTTGTTGTTGTTGTTGTTATTGTTGTTGTTTTGAAAGAGTTTGAGTACAGAGGTATACTGCATGTGTGGAAAATACTTCAGACACAAGCCATGGGTTATTAAGTGAAAATCCAAGTAGCCAGTGAACAGACTACCTCCCTATTCACTGATGGTCAAGGAAGCTCCAGAGAACCTTAGAATAATACAGGTAGTTACTATTATACTTAGTTGCTCACTAGAACTAAATGGTAAGACTCTGCCACTGAAACATCATAGAGAAATTAAATTGAACTTGACTTACAAACATTCTCCCTGGCTAGCTTTCATAGTTCTCTAAGTGCTGTACAATCCAGACCACTGAGGAAAAATCGCCATTGATTCTACCTAGTAGTAGACCTCACATGTAAGGCAAGAGGTGCCCATGGGGAACAAAATAATCATGGGAGGTAGAGGGAGCGAGGGACCTGGGAGGGAGAGAGGAGGGCAAGGGAAAAAGGGGAGCAGGATCAGGTATGGGAGGAATAGGAAGAAAAGTACAGATGATCAGGAATTTGAATGGAGGTGTGTAGAGGTGGGGAATGGGGAACTGGGGGTAGCTGCTACAAAGTCCCAGATACCAGGGAAGCAAGAGGTTCCCAGGACCCAACAGGATTGACATTAGCACAAATACTCAAAAGAGGAGAAATAGAACCTGTAGGAACCATATCCAGTAGATAGGCATGGACCCTGGTTGAGGGATGGGGCCACCCACCCATCTCAAATATTTTAAACCAGAATTTCTCCTGTCTAAAGGAAATACAGGAACCAAGAGTAGAGCAGAGACTGAAGGAAAGGCCATCAGAGACTGTCCTACCTAGGGATCCATCCCATCTGCATATACCAAACCCAGACACTATGGCTGATCCCAAGAAGGACTTGCTGACAGGAGCCTAATATAGCTGTCCCCTGATTGGCTCTGCCAGAACATGACCATTACAGATGCAGATGCTTGCAGCTAAACATCGGACTGAACATGGGGACCCCAATGGAGGAGTTAGAGAAAGGATTGAAGGAGCTAAAGGGGAACAACAATCAACCAACCAGACCACCCCCACCCCAAGCTCCCAGGGACTAAACCACCAACCAAAAAGTACACATGGAGGGACCCACGGCTCCAGCTGCATATATCTGGCATTAACGGGAGTAGAGGCCCTTGGTCCTGTGGAGGCTCGATTCCCAGTTGTAGGGGATGCTAGGGTGGTGAGGCCAGTGGGTGACACCCTCATAGAAGCAAGGGGGAGGGGGTGATGGGGGAAGGGGTTTATGAAGGGAAAACAGGGGAGGGAGATAACATTTGAAATGTGAATAAATAAAATAAATAAAAAAAGATGTACCCATTAGTCTGATAGTGATATGAATGTATGGGAGTAACCAACTGCTTTCTGAGTAGTCTGAAGCCTAATCCATAAAAAGAAATTCACATCTATACTATAAACCTTGTCAAAAGCTCATGGTTAGAGAGGTCATATGCCCTAAGGGGAAAATTTACTATTGTTGTTTTGCTAAATAATAGACACCTTCTAAATACTGATGTTCACACCCACTCTCAACCTTGGCCAGAAAAGTTTCTTTTTGTAAGTGGATAATGGGTAATATAAACTAACAAATTTTCAAAGTTCTGAGAAGTGACTGTTGATTTTTCAGTCCTAAACAGGATAGCTAGGTGACTCACCCAGCCCCACAAATATCAGGAAACACCACTGATCAAGATTAGAAAGAAGAACCAAAGGGTAGGGAAGAATGCTGTGAAATGCATGGTCTTGTGTCTCATCTTCGGGACATGAGATGACCACTACACACATGCACTCACAAAAGCTATGACCAGCTGAACAGGACTGAACCTATTAACATTCTATCACTGGCATGTGATGGGAGCACATGACACTCCACCCTACTGAAAAGCCATTGGTAGTTAACAGTTTCTGGGGACGTAAATCTTTTTTCTTCACTGGTGCAGCCACTTTTTTAAGGTACCCATAATCCAGTGAATAATCCTATATCTATGTACATACAAGTTAAACTCAATGGGCAATTAAAAAAGGGAGGGAGGGAGAGAGAGAGGGAGGGAGGGAGAAAATTACTTTCTACTCAATTGAAACTTTGAAAAGAAGTGAACAATTTTAATATAAAAAGGTTCCTGCCTGTCAAAATAGGTACAGAACTGAAAGCCATGCACAGGTCTAAAGACAGTCCGAAGTACTGCACGATAGCAGTGCTCTTCATTTGTATGAGAAAAAAATCAAGGACAGGACTGGATGCCACTACCTGAGGCTCCAGAGACAGAGGGTCTGGGATGAGATCTCATTTTCCTCCTACACTCTCACCACTTTTACCTCTTCGGTTGAAATTTCAAATATGTTTCTTTTGACCACCCAAAGTGGTTCATAGTTAAAGGAGATACACGGGCGAGAGAATATTTTGCAACTTTGTTGTATTCTAGTCAGTGAGGCCTGATACTCACCTATGTCTCATGACTTGGAGAAAGTCTTTACTCTTTAACTGTAAGTATAGGCCTGTGATATCCTCTGCTCGACAAAGTACCACTTCCAGACAAAGCGTCTTCATTACTCCATGAAATTTTGGCAGCAGAAAGAACAAAGCATTTAAGAACCTGTGTGGTAGAGAGGTTCATGAGAAGATGGCCGCTGATACACTCCCTCACTTCCTATCCATGTCCCATGCCTCCTTCCATAACCCCTTACCTGTCAGCAAGAGGTGGGAAGCCCTTCACTATTTTGTTTAAACATACAATAAATTTGTCTTCCATAGTATTTTGATGTTGCTTTAGTTGTTTTATAACCAGTTCACATACCAACTCTGCTATCACCTGAAAAATTAAGTTTCCTTTCAAACACATAAAAGTAGAACACTATATATATATTAAGTGCTAAAGCCAAAATTCATTTTAATTATTCAAGTTAATCCAAAGTACATGTCCAATATTATGACCTTCACCAAGGTTCACACTCAAGAGATAAAACTGAGTGCTAGTAATAGCCACTGGTTTGTAGTAGCCACCAGATGGTCACAAGGTTCCCAGGCTTCGACTGCTACAATGAGTGAGAAAGACCAGACCTTGGGCACTGTGCGATGATCCAATGCCCTATGCTTCCTTCTGACATAGAAAATACTACAAATGAGTCCTCTGAGAAGACATTATTATTTTTAGTTTAATGTATATCAAATACAATTTAAAATGCATTTTATGTTAGGTGCCTTGATCAAGTACTCACATTGAACTCTAGTTCAACAGACCTAATCACGGTCTTCCTGCACGGATCACAGTCTCTTCACCCTTCATCACTAACTGTTAAATATCCATTTGTATACTGTCTGTCCCTGACCCATTGTAGCTCTCCCAGAGCAGAGAGGGGGCCTATCTGTTTCCTGCTGTGTCTCTAGAGTCTAGAACCAACACATAAGATTTCAAAAGCAAGTACTCAGTGTAGACAATGCATTCAATGAAGACTGGTTGGAAGTTATGAAAATACTCATTTCAGCTATGTTTACTCACAAATACAAAAGATCATTACAACTGTTTAAAGCATGAAGGTTAAATGGATAGTTTTTCAAGACAAATTTACTGCTACTTGAGACTAAAAATTATGCTCAGAGGAAATATTTTCCTTTTTTTCTTTTTTTAATTGAATATATTCTTCATTTACATTTCAAATGTTATACCCTTTCCTGGTTTCCTCCCTCCCAGAAAACCCCCAACCCATCCTCCCACCCCCTGCCTCCAAGAAGATGCCCCTCCATCCAACCCACTCCCACCTACCCCGCCTTGATTTCCCCACACTGGGGCATCTATCAAGCCTTCATAGGCCAAGGGCCTCTCCTCCCACTGATGCCCGACAAGGCATTCCTCTGCCACACTTTTGGCTGGAACCATGTGTAACCCTTGGTTGATGGCTTAGTCCCTGGGAGCCCTGGGGCATCTGGTTGGCTGACATCATTGTTCTTCCCATGGGGCTGCAAACCCCTTCAGTTCCTCCAGTCCTCCCTCTAACTCCTCCATTGAGGACCCCATGCTCAGTCCAATGGTTGGTTGCTAGCATCTGCCTCTGTATCTGTAAGGCTCTGGCAGGGCCCCTTCGGAGACAACCATAACAGGCTTCTTTCGGCAAGTACTTCTTGTTATCCATAATAGTGTCAGGGTATGGTGACTGTTTATAGGATGAATCACCAGGTAGAACAGTCTCTGGGTGGCCTTTCCTTCAGTCTCTGCTTCAGAGGAAATACTTAACCAGAAATTTCAATAATCTTAAAGCTCATGTATACTATTTTAATTATTTCACTGCTGATAAACACAGTGTTATCTGTTAGGGTTGAAACTACAGACAAGCATGGAGTGCTGACTAGCCTAACGTGCATCTTTTCATTAAAAATATTTAATCCAGTGACTGGTTGAAATGGTCAGTTTAGCAAGTAAAAAGGGCAGACACACTCATGACAAGAGCCAGCCTGGAGATGCTGAGAGTGGCATGGTGGAGAGAAACCACTCTGCTTAGGTTTCTTTTTATTTTTCATATTCCTACACTAAATCTATACTAAATTTAACTCAGAAAATAATGCAAGGCAAAGTGTCTATCAAGCAGAAATCTGAGTAATGAGGAAATAAAGCTAGGACTCCACTGTGATTTCCTAATGTGGTAAAGATAGAAAATGGCACATTTAAACCTAACACCATCACAACATGTCCTAACAAGGTTGTTCTCAGGTGAACTTTTTAGTGTTTTTTTTTGAGAAGTTTGCAAACCCATGTTTATTGAAACACTACTCAGAACAGGTACATTATGGAATCAGCCCACACATCTATCAACAAATGAATGGATAAGAATGTGGAAAGGATACATGATGAGATTTCATTTGTTAGAAAAGAGTGGAATTATGACACCTGTAGGAAAATGGATGGGACAGATGGCATCATGTTGAGCCAGACTCAGTGATTATATGCATATTTCATCATAATGAAGGATTAAGGAAAAAGGAAAGAAGCCTGCACATGACAGTGTTAGAAAGGCCACTAAAGAAAATCATTCTCCATGTTGAAGAGAGCAGCATTTTCTAAAGGCAACAAGACAGATGCCCACTCCATAGTAACTAGGGAGAAAGAACTGATTATACTGCACTGAATAAAAACAACTAAAAGCCATGGTCAGGAATCAGGGAGTCTCCATGGACTGTTAATAGCCAGACTGGAAGCACTGTAACATGGGCCGAAAGTTAGAATTGCACTTATACAGGGCCTCAACATTAATGCTGGAGCAAATAGTTCATTTATTGCTTACAGCCAACAGCTTATTATCTTGAAGTCAATTTCAGACATAAGCACATTCACTTTATTGACCCTTTACAAGAGCTGTAGGACACCTGTAACAACAGTAATTTGAAAATACTTACTTCTGCTTTCTTTCTTTCTTTGTTTTAAAACAAACGAAAATATTCTCAACTGATTATGTATCAACTCTTAATAAATACAAATAGTAATTTAAAAAACACTGAATACACTGTAATGAGTCACACTGGCTTAATCAGAGAAGCAGTCTGACTTTTTATACATTTTAGCATTAAACACTGGCCTTGGTTTTCTCAATTATAATCTTCTTAGTTGTGTGATGACCCAGGATCTTTCTTAAGCAGAGATGTAAGTTCCTCACACAGCATTGTTCTTTATTTCTTTATTTGGGGAAGGGCGTTATCTGGCTTATATATCTTGAATCACATATACAGGGCATTTATAATATTGTCATCTTTGCTTCATCACCAAAAGAGTTTCAAAGATCTCTAAGTCTGTTTAAATTTTTACAAATTTATTATTTGATTATACTTACTTAAAAAAAAATAGAGAGAAAAAGATTGATCATTTCTTTGTGAGAAAACATGATTTCCACTTGATTGCTCCATAGCCTAAGAATAACAGAAACATGGCACACCTTATTTTTTTTTGATATTCAGATAGTTTTGATTATTTTACTATGACAGGTAATATCCTTCTTTATACATGATTCTTTGAATGAATATCTCATAACTTCTTCAAGAGAAACTCTTAGAATACCAGGTGCCAGAAACATGGCGCCAGTTTACAATAACACAGTCCCATCTCAAGCTCGTATTGGTTCCTTAGGGAAGTGGATTTTCTCATCAATCTTCCTTGATTTCAGTTTAATAGGGAAAATGAGACACATGTGCTCTTGGACTTTGTTCCCTTATATTTCAGCAGGCTGTTTGCTTTCCTTCTGGGCCCTGGATGAGCTGGGACCTTGGTTGAGTCGCTCACAGTGTCTTTTTCTTTCCAGGCAAAGACATGAAGGCTGCACATCTTTCCCATTTTTGTTTAAGCAAAATCCCCCAAAGACTAGAAGTAGAAAGTCTTCTTGTGTCAGTCATGCTGTTTTAATGTCTTGGTGGTAAAACAGAAAACTGGGCCATAGTCTTCAGGTTACGGAGCATTTCTGACTATTCCATCAACCCTATTTGAGGTATAGTAATGAGGAGTAAACATTTGGCTTTATTGGAATTTTCTTTCACGGTCTTTAAAACCCCATTCACTGACATTGCTTCTTCATGCTCCTTCCAACAATCATAATCAGTTGCCATGGCAATGCTTGCATAACAAATTCCAGCCTCCTTAGCAAGCACCACCTCTGGAACTGTGGTCATACTGACAACATCTGCACCCCAAGTACGGAATATAGAGCTTTCTGACCGGGAGGTGAAATGAAGCCCCTCAATTGTGACTATCGTCCCCTTTGAATGGCACCGAATTACAAGCTAGTTAGCTGTTTCTATGAGGACCTCTCTTGTTTTGGAGCAAAACAGTTCAGCCATTGGGATACGGCACACTTCTCTGGCACTGTAATGACTCCTATCATAGAAGGTCTGAGGCCTTAGGGATGTCCTGTCAATGAGTTGATCAATGATAACCAAGTCATCAGGCTAGATCTCCTCTCTCACAATGACATGTGAAGAGCCCTCTTCCCTCAAGGCCCAGATGTTCACTTGGTAGTTAACTTTTGAAGGCATGATGGTGTGTTGTCTGCAATGTCTTGCAAGAAGGACACAATCAACATTCTTTATCTTCCCCATAATTAAAGCATCAGATGGCTGGCCAAATGGAGTATCCACATATTTATCAGTTCTTCCTTCTAAAATTATGGGATCATCCAAGACTGTTCTACTAATTATTTCAATCTTCACCACTGTGCAGGTGGAGTCCGAGGCTATGTCTGCACCAGGGAAGTTCACAGCGGGCCACAGCGCAGGACCGGGAGAGACTGAATTTTTTTTAAATTTTACAGTGAACAGCGAATACAAAGACATGGATCCCCAATATGCAGGAAATAAGCACTGAATGTAGAAGCCATCCTAAGGAAGTCACTAGGGCCACTGCTTTCTAGGGCTCCAGGAACAGGATGAAAGGCTGAGAGGATGTACCTAAGAGCCGGCCGATAGGGTGAAGGGCTAGGAAATGCCACTCCCTTGAATCGTTACAACTACTGTAGTCCTTAAGTCAGATTAACAGTTATCTGCACTGGGCCTGTCTACACAAGACTAGCTCTATTATCAATCAGTCAAGGAAGGGCTCATAGCGCTCTCCCTTTACGTCTGAACTGTTTACTGGCTATTGTTAAGTCTTTGGGAGATGGAGAATCACCAACAGTAGTAGAGCTACCTCTACTGAGCCCACCAGGTCAACAGATAGCTCCAAAACCAGGGAAGCTGGGCAGGGGCTGGTAGCATAGGCCTTCAGCAAGATAGTAAAAACCTACACATAATAGCACGCATCGTGGAAGGTGAGAATCCACTATTAATTTAGGAATTCTCAGATTGATCATATACAACAGTGATATAAGTCTAAGAGGAGGGGAAAATTGGTTTCTCAGTGGAGTGGAGTAAGTCACACTGTGGCTCCAGCACTCAGAATACTTAAACATAGGAGCAAAGTCTCAGTTCACAGGTGCTGGGAGCCCCTGCTGTGCAGAGACAAGTGCTTGGAGGAAGAGGGGATGGAGATAGTAAGGGTGTTTGTCCAACAAGTGGACAAAGAACAGAGATCAATGAAATTTAAATTGTTTTGGGGGGATAGAAGAAAGGTTGATTTTTCTAGTGGTTAGCCCCAGTTCCCTATTCCCCACTGCTATACACCTCCATACAATTTCCTAACCTTCTGAACTTCTCCCTCCCTCCAACCGCAGTCTCCTCCCACACCTGATCCTGCCTCCCCCTTTATCCTCAGATGTCACAGAAGCAAGAGGTTCCCAGGACCCAACAAGAATACCATCAGCAAAAAACCTAAGACAGGAGAGACAGAACCTGTAGAGACCATATCCAGTGGATAGGCATGGACCCTGGTTGAGAGTTGGGGCCACTCACCCACCTCAAAAATTTTAAACCAGAATTGCTCCTGTCTAAAGGAAATACAGGGACAAAGAGTGGAGCAGAGACTGAAGGAAAGGCCATCCAGAGACTGCCCTACCTAGGGATCCATCCCATCTGCACCAAACCCAGACACTATGGCTGATGCTAAGAGGGACTTGCTGAAAGGGGCATGGTATAGCAGTCCTCTGAGAGGCTTTACCAGAGCCTGATCAATACAGATGCGAATGCTCACAGCCAACCATCGGACTGAACACAGGGACTCCAAGGGAAGAGTTAGGGGAAAGACTGAAGGAGTTGAAGGGGATTGCAACCCCATAGGAAGAACAACAATATCAGCTAAAGGTCCCCTGCTCCACATCCCTGAGCTCCCAGACACTAAACCATCAACCAAAGAACATACATGGAGGGACCTCATGGCTCCGGCTGCATATGTAGCAGAGGATTGCCTGACATCAATGGGAGGAGAGGCACTTGGTCCTGCAGAGGTTCCATGCCCCAGCATAGGGGGATGCTAGGGCAGTGAGGTGGGAGTGGGTGAGTGGGTAGGTGGGAGGAGCACCCTCAGAGGGGGAGGGGAGGATGGGAAAGGGAGCTTGCAGAGGGGAAACTGAGAAGGGGGACAACATTTGAAATATAAACAAAATAATTAATAAAAAAAGAGAATTAGGATAATTATAAATGGAATATAAGTTTACTGGTAACTTCATTGTTAATATTTACTAGTTGAACACATTATTTTCTGTAACATTTTATGTTGAATGTCACTAATCAATTTTCTTGTGTTTGAATAATTCAATAGTTTATATTTATATATTAATGTTAAGTATGTATATTAAATTTGATCTAATAATAATAAAAAAGAAAGACTGAAGGAAAAATGCTTTAGAGAAGATTTGAAAAGGTCTTGCCAGCATATACTCAAATTCCTTGAACGTGAGCTCCACGAGAATTCTGGGATGATTTCTGGTCTGACAGGTTAGAAGTTTACTTCTAAGGATAGGCTTAGACAGCAAGCAGGGAATAGGGTGTAGTCTATCTCAGACAGTAGGAATTTAGGTCTTGAGAATTATACAGAGAGCCTGGAAATAGACTCATACATTAAGTAGACAAGAGATATTAAATAAATAACTTAGGCTTTGATCTCATGAAGGTCAGGCCAGGGGACAGTAGGACCACTGTCTCAACAGATATTTCTTTAGATTGCTTTATTTGCTTTGAATTGTTTTAATTACCGAAATGAGTGTGATTTCTGACTTCGGTGGTTATATTAAAATTCCTCTGGGAGAGAGATCAAGCTAAATGTTTAATGACTTCCAGTTACTGGACCAAGGACAATATGGGAGAAAGGCTCATCATTTGTGTTGACAGGAAAGGAGAACAGGCTCTGGATCCCTTTCAGAATGATATGGGTCAGATACGACAGGGGGAGGCCCCCTGAAGAACTAGAAAAATTCAAGAGAATCAAACAGGACAGGTAAAGATTCTTTGTGCCATCCTTCACATGGCATGAAGACTTACTATAATTGGTTATTAATAAAATTAAATCATAAAAAGGACAGCAGTCTTTCACATGCTCAAACAAGGAGAATTTCATCCTTAACTAAACTGTACACTATGAACAATCTATACAGATATTTTAATGGTACTAAAAGATTGGTTGTGAGATTCATATATTGCAGAATGTACAGCTGTGGCAAGATTCATCCTCAGAGATGCTGAACTAACCTGCTTGGACCCGATTATCATGAATTCCAGGTCATCTCGCCTCATTCAACATTTCAGATGTATCTAGTCAGAACTTCAGTCAAGCCCTGAGCCTTCTAAGCACACAGAGACTGGATAACAAATGCTAAAGGTAGCTTTCTTAAGTCTAGCCAAATTTTCTAATTTTCCTCCCCACCCCTTTAAAGAATTTTTCGTTGCCCCTATTCAGCCGAGAAGAAGTTATAGAGAGTTGACAGCCCAATTCCCTGGTTTTGGGGCTCTGGTAATGGTTATTTTACAAATTATAGAAAAGTGTTCATTTTAAGGGATAATTTGGGAATGGTTATAATTTTGAACAGGGAGGGGATAGGTGGAATTGATTGTGTAACCTTAACTGGTAGAAATCTTTATAATCAATTTAAAGCTGAAGTTATAATTTCTTATATTGGTACAGGATTTACTTTGATACAGATTTAAGGTTCTCATTGCTATGAATTTCTTATACTGAGATTAATATTGTTACTCTTAGATAGACATTGTGCCTATACAACACATTTAAAAATACAAAGCTTAGACGCAGTCCTTCTAATAACTTCTACTACAAACTGTTTTTAGATGATTAAGCAATATGAGTTAAGGGCCAGATAGCAAACTCATGGTTATGTTAGACTGTGATTCAATTAAAGGGTGTTTTTGATATATTTCAATTAGAAATAACTAAGAGTAGTCAAGGTTCAGATTACCTTATATATAGATACTCTTCAAAAACATCAGAGATCCACAGAATGTGACATTTAATGTTATTAATCATTTGACAATGAGTCATGTCTGCTAGTAACAGTACCACCTTCTTGGTTCAAAGAAGAAAATGAGCATCTTCATTTCCAGCTGAGGCTGCTCATCATGGGAAGATAGCCACTGGGCAGAAACTGACTATTTCAGCTACAAACAAAACACTGTCCAGGAAAAAGGACACTTTATGTAAAATAATCAACTGTTGGCTCTACCGCGACAGGGTAAGCAGGCCTTAATAATACTGCTCTGCAAAGATCTGACAGATGATCCTAGGCCAGCATGCTGAAGACTGATGCTCTAACATTTTGAGGAATTAGGGAGCTGTCCAGGTAGTCAGGTGTTGGTGCTTCCTATATATTCAGGTAATGTTTAAGTCATTCTTGGATTTCTGATGGGGTTGAAAGCTAGTTTAAGTTTAATAATCAAAATCAAGTTGTTTAACATTGAGAGAGAGGCTCTAGAGTGGAAGACATGGTTTTCTGATGGCATTACAGGCTAAAATATGAACATAATCTAGGGATACATCCATAATTCTTTAACTTAGGAATGATGGTAGACTACTTTATCTAATAGACAAATATGATGGACGGGGTGTCATTTTTATATCATACTGTGTAGTTTACATGGTTATTACAGTTTTGTTCAATTTATGTCTGGGAGAAGAGTATTTTTTATATTTTATTGGACAGAAAAGGTGAGGTGTAGAGGCAGTTCTGATGATCCTGTTCACCAACTGGATTTGGATCTGTTAGTAAAGAAAGTCATGGGCCAATTGCTGGGTGAAAAGTACAGGTGGAACTTCCGGATCCCTGGAGGAAAAGTGAGACACAAGAGAGAAAGAGCTTTACCATGCTTTGGAGAGAGAAGAACCAGGCAACCATGTGAGGTCTCAGGCTGTGGTTGCTACAGGAGGGTGGTGAGATTAGCACTGACCAACTAAAGTTAGGGCAAGTGGGAAGAGTGGATCTAAGAATAATGATAAGGGCACATTTTCCAGGTGGGAGATAGTACTGCACAGCAATTGTGTCAAGAAGGCAAGGTGAAAAGGAACAAATTGTTCCGCCGCCTGGCTTTTCCGCTGCAGCAAACTCTTGGAGAGTCTGCTACAGTAAAGGTACTATCTCTTGATCCATCCTAGAGAACCCGCTGCACTCAGAGCATGAAATTCCTAGGCAAATGGATGGAACTAGAAAGTGTCATCCTGAGTGAGGTAACCCAATCACAAAAGAAGACAAATGGAATGTACTCACTGATAAGTGGATATTAGCCCAAAAGCTCAGAATAAACAAGATACAACTCACAGACCACAAGAAGCGCAAGAAGAAGGAAGACCAAAGTGTAGGCGCTTCAGTTTTTCTGAGAAAGGGAACAAAACACTCACAGGAGCAATTACGGAAACAAAATGTGGGGCAGAGACTGAAGGAAAGGCCACCCAGAGACTTTCTTACCTGGGGATTTATCCTATAAACAGTCAACAAACCCGACACTATTATGGATGACAAGAAGTGCTTGCCAAAAGGAGCCTATTATGACTGTCTCCTGAAGGGCCCTGCCAGAGCCTTACAGATACAGAGGCAGATGCTAGCAACCAACCATTGGACTGAGTGTGGGGTCCCCAATTGAGGAGTTGGAGGAAGGACTGGAGGAGCTGAAGGAGTTTGCAGCCCCATGGGAAGAACGATGATGTCGGCCAAGCAGACTCCCCAGGGCTCCCAGGTACCAAGCCATCAACCAAGGGGTACACATGGTTCCAGCCACAATTGTGGCGGAGGAATGCCTTGATAGACATCGATGAGAAGAGAGGTCCCTGGACCTATGACGGCTTAATAGGTGTCCCAGCATGGGGAAATCGAGGCAGGGTAGGTGGGAGTGGGTTGGGTGGAGGGGCATCTTCTTGGAGGCAGGGGGTGGAAGGATAGGTTGGGGGATTGATATGGGGGGGGGGAGGAACCGGGAAAGGCTATAACATTTGAAATGTAAATGAAGAGCATATTAAAAAATAGAAAAGAAGGTGTACCCTGCTCCCAAAAGCTGGGCAGGTCTGCAGTAACCGACCCGACAGCTCTGCTATGGGACTTCTGCCTTGCAGAGGGACCCCAGCTCTGGGAGAGATCACACACCCCCGCAATAGGCGGGAGCCTACCAGCTTCCCTTTGGCGACCTCTGTTCCTGGATCGACTGCACTGAGGAGACAGGTACCCAGGTTCCACCAAATATAACATCGCTTGGGACACAGCCTGTTGGGCTTCCATCTGCGCCCAAGAGCGGGACAGCGCTGCAGTCTTCTGGCCTCCAGCTCTGCTGTGGGCCATCTCCCCTGCAGAGTGATCTGCCCCAAGAGAGTCAGAGTGCACTCTGCCATCTTTGCTCCAGCATCAGGGCAGTTGGGACCTCCAGGCTCAGGGACAGACAGGCATAATATCGCTTGGGTCTCAGGCAGCTTGTACATACTCTGCTCCCAAGAGCTGGGCAGGTCTGTAGTAACTGACGCGCGAGCACGGCTGTGGGACTTCTGCCCTGCAAAGGGACCCCTCCTACCCCGCCCCCCACCCCCACTCTGGGAGAGATCACACACCCCTGCACAGGGCGGGAGCCTACCAGCCTCCCTTTGGTGACCTCTGCTCCGGGAATCCTCTACGCTGAGCCTTTGGATGTGCAGGGATTCCCCAATATAACATCACTTGGGTCAAGGCACATCATAGCTCCAAAGTCACTCAGGAGCAGGGCAGGCCCCAGAAATCGGTGCCGGGGGAATCCCGGTAATGCAGGGGGGTCAGAAATAGATTTGCAGGCTCACAGGAGGTCCAACCAACAGCCAGTGACAGCAGGACCAACTAACACCAGAGGTAACCAGATGGCAAAAGGCAAATGTAGGAACGTTACTAACAGAAATCAAAGTAATATGGCACCATCCGAACCCAACTCTCCAACAGCAGCAAGTCCTGGATACCCCACCACACCCGAAAGACAAGATCTGGATTTAAAATCACTTCTCATGATGCTATTAGAGGATTTCAAGAAGGACACAGATAAATCTCATAAAGAAATACAGGAGAACATGAATCAACAGGTAGAAGCCCTTACAAAGGAAACACAAAAATCGCTTAGAGAAATGCAGGAGAACATGGATCAACTGATAGAGGCCCACAAGGAGGCAACACAAAAATCGCTTAAAGAAATGAATCAACGGGTAGATGCCCTTACAAAGGAATCACAAAAATCGCATAAAAAATGCATAAGAATATGGGTCAACAGATGGATGCCCATAGGGAGGCAACACAAAAATTGCTTAAAGAAATGAATCCACGGATAGATGCCCTTACAAAGGAAACACGAGAATTGCTTAAAGAAATGCAGGAAAGGATGGATCAACAGATGGAAGCCCATGAGGAGTAAACACAAAAATCGCTTAGAGATATACAGGAGAACTTGGGTCGACAGGCAGAAATCCTGAAAGAGGAAATGCAAAAATATCTTAAAGAAATACAGGAAAATACAAACAAACAAGTGAAGGATCTCAGCAAATCCATCCAGGATCTAAAAAAGGAAGTAGAAACAACTAAGAAATCACAAAGGGAGACAACTTTGGAGATAGAAAACCTTGGCAATAAATCAGGAGTCATAGATGCAAACATCAACAATAGAATACAAGGGATGGAAGAAAGAATCTCAGGTGCTGAAGATACCATAGAAAGCATCGACTCAACAGTCAAAGAAAATGCAAAATGCAAAAAACGTGTAACCCAAAACATCCAGGAAATCCAGGACACAATGAGAAGACCAAACCTAAGGATTATAGGTATAGATGAGAGTGAAGATTTGCAACTTAAAGGGCCAGTAAACATCTTCAACAAAATTATGGAGGAAAACTTCCCTAACCTAAGGAGAGAGATGCCGATGAACATACAAAAAGCCTACAGAACTCCAAACAGACTGGACTAGAACAGAAATACCTCCCGTCACATAATAATCAAAACATCAAATGTACTAAACAAAGAAAGAATTTTAAAAGCAGTAAGAGAAAAGGGCCAAGTAACATACAAAGGAAGACCTATCCGAATCACATCAGACTTCTCACCAGAGACTGAAAACCAGAAGATCCTGGGCAGATCTCATGTAGACACTAAGAGAGCACAAATGCCAGCCTAGACTACTATACCCAGCAAAACTCTCAATCACCATAGATGGAGAGACCAAGATATTCCATGATAAAACCAAATTTTCACAATATCTTTCCACAAATCCAGCCCTGCAACGGATAATAGGTGGAAACCGCCAATACAAGGAGAGAAACAACACCCTGGAAAAAACGAGATAGTAACCTTACTGCATCAAACCCAAAAGTAGATAACCACTCAAACATAAAGATAGCATCAAGAATAGCAGGTAGCAATAATCACTATTCCTTAATCTCTCTTAATATAAATGATCTCAATTCCCCAATAATAAACACAGACTAACAGACTGGATACGTAAACGGGACCCAGCATTTTGCTGCGTGCTGGAAACGCACCTCAGTGTCAAAGACAAACACTACCTCAGAGTAAAAGGCTGGAAAACAATTTTACAAGCGAATGGTGCCAGGAAACGAGCCGGAGTAGCCATCCTAATATCAGATAAAATTGACATTCAACCTAAAGTCATCAAAAAACACAGAAGGACACTACATAATGATCAAAGGAAAAATCCACCATCAAGAACTCTCAATTCTGAATATCTATGCTCCAAATGCAAGGGCACCCTCATTCGTAAAAGAAACTTTACTAAAACTCAAAGCACACATCGCACCTCACACAATAATAGTGGGTGACGTCAACACCCCGCTCTCTGAAATGGATCGTTCAGGAAAGCAGAAACTAAACAGGGACACAGTGAATCTAATTGAAGCCTTGGACCAAATGGAACTAACAGATATATATAGAACATTTCATCCTAGAGCTAAAGAATACACCTTCTTCTCAGCTCCTCATGGTACCTTCTCCAAAATTGACCATATAATTGGTCACAAATCAGACCTCAACAGATATAAGAAGATAGAACTAATCCCATGCCTCCTATCAGATCACTATGGAATAAGGGTGGTATTCAATGGCAACAAAAACAACAGAAAACCCACATACACATGGAGGCTGAACAATGCTCTACTCAATGATAACTTGGTCAAGGTGGAAATAAAGAAAGAAATCAAAGACTTCTTGAAATTTAATGAAAATGAAGGCACAACATACCCTAATTTATGGGACACAATGAAAGCAGTGCTAAGAGGAAAATTCATAGCCCTGAGTGCCGACAAAAAGAAACGGGAGACAGCATACACTAGCAGCTTAATGGCACACCTGAAAGCCCTGGAACAAAAAGAAGCAAATACACCAAAGAGGAGTAGAAGGCAGGAAATCATCAAACTCAAGGCTGAAATCAATCAAGTAGAAACAAATAAAACCATACAAAGAATCAACAAAACTAGGAGTTGGTTCTTTGAGAAAATCAACAAGGTAGATAAGCCCTTAGCCAGACTAGCCAGAGGGCACAGAGACAGTATCCAAATTAACAACATCAGAAACGAAAAGGGAGAGATAACAACAGAAACTGAGGAAATTCAAAAAATCATCAGATCCTACTACAAAAGCCTGTATTCAACACAACTAAAAAATCTGGAGGAAATGGACAATTTCCTTGACAGATACCAAATACCAAAATTAAATCAGGATCAAATAGACCATATATACCGTCCTATAACCCCTGAAGAAATAGAAGTCGTCATTGGAAGTCTTCCAACCAAAAAAAAGCACAGGTCCAGATGGTTTTAGTGCAGAATTCTATCAGACCTTCAAAGAAGATCTAACACCAATACTCTTCAAACTATTCCACAAAACAGAAACACAAGGAACACTACCCAACTTGTTCTATGAAGCCACAATTACGCTAATACCAAAAGAACACAAACATCTGACAAAGAAAGAGAATCTCAGGCCAATCTCTCTTACGAATATCGATGCAAAAATACTCAATAAAATTCTTGCGAACCGAATCCAAGAACACATCAAAATGATCATTCACCACGATCAAGTAGGCTTCATCCCAGGGATGCAGGGATGGTTCAATATAAGGAAGTCCATCAATGTAATCCAGTACATAAACAATCTCAAAGAAAAAAAAAACATGGTCATTTCATTAGATGCTGAGAAAGCATTTGAAAAAATTCAGCATCCTTTCATGTTAAAGGTCTTGGAAAGATCAGGAATTCAAGGCCCATACCTAAACATAGTAAAATCAATTTACAGCAAACCGGTAGCCAACATCAATCGAAATGGAGAGAAACTTGAAGCAATCCCACTAAAGTCAGGGACTAGACAAGGCTGCCCTCTCCATATCTTTTTAATATAGTACTTGAAGTTCTAGCTAGAGCAATTAGACAACAAAATGAGGTCAAAGGGATACAAATTGGAAAGGAAGAAGTCAAACTATCACTATTTGCAGACGATATGATAGTATACTTAAGAGACCCAAAGAACTCCACCAGAGAACTCCTACAGCTGATAAACAACTTCAGATACAAAATCAACTCAAGCAAGTCAGTAGCCTTCCTATACTCTCCTTGCACTAAGCTCAATTCCAAGTGGATCAAGGACCTCCACATAAAACCAGACACACTGAAACTAATAGAAAGGAAACTAGGGAAGAACCTTGAACATATGGGCACAGGGGAGAATTTCCTGAATAGAACTCCAATAGCTTATGCTCTAAGATCAAGAATTGACAAATGGGACCTCATTAAATTACAATGTTTTGCAAGGCAAAAGACACTGTCAAAAAGACAAAGCCGCAACCAACTAACTGGGAAATGATCTTTACCAACCCTACATCCGACAGAGGGCTAATAGCCAATATATACAAAGAATTCAAGAAGTTAAACTCCAGAGAGGCAAGTAAGCGTATTAAAAAATGGGGTACAGAGCTAAACAAAGAGTTCTCACCTGAAGAATATCTAATGGCTGAGAAGCACCTAAAGAGATGTTCATCATCCTTAGGTATTAGGGAAATGCAAATCAAAATAACCCTGAGATTCCATCTCACACCAGTCAGAATGGCTAAGATCAAAAACACAGGAGACAGCAGTTGTTGGCAAGGATGTGGAGAAAGAGGAACTCTCCTCCACTGCTGGTGGGATTGCAAGCTGGTACAACCACTCTGGAAAGCAGTCTGGCGGTTCCTCCAAAAACTGGGCATGACACTCCCGGAGGATCCGGCTATACCACTCCTGGGCATATACCCAGAGGCTTTACCTGCATGCAATAAGGACACATGCTCCACTATGTTCATAGCAGCCTTATTTATAATAGCCAGAAGCTGGAAAGAACCCAGATGTCCCTCAACGGAGGAATAGACTCAGAGGATGTTGTATATTTACACAATGGAATACTACTGTGCAATTAAAAACATTCATGAAATTCCTAGGCAAATGATCAGAACTTGAAAATATCATTCTTAGTGAGGTAACCCAATCACAAAAGAACACACATGGTATGCAGTCACTGATAAGGGGATATTAACCCAGAATCTCGGAATACCCTAGACACAATTCGCATATCAATAGATTTCCAAGAAGATGGAAGGAGAGACCCCTGGTCCTGGAAAGACTGGATGTAGGGGAATGCCAGGACAGAGAAGCGAGAGGGGGTTGAATGGGGAAAAGAGGGAGGGAAGGGGGCTTATGGGACTTTCGGGGAGGGAGGAAACAGGAAAGGGGAAATGATTTTGAATGTAAATTAAAAAAAACTTAGAAAATAAAAGAAAATTAAAAAAAAATAGAAAAGAAAAGGAACGGAAAGGAACAAGTGTGTGTGTGTATGTGTGTGTCTCTGTGTGTATGTGTGTCTTTTATTCATGGATTCAAGAGAAGCTGGAAGGGCAATGATAATGCAGACCCTTCCCTGAGCTTAGGCGGGGTAGCAAACACCTACATAACAGTGGCCAAACAATTGTTTTTAAATTGGTAAGTCACAAAACAAAATGAATACACAAGAATGAGAGTGGGGAGTGAAAGAGGAGAGGGGGAGGGGGAGGGGAGGGGAGGGGAGGGGAGGAGAGGAGATGGAGAAGTGAGTTGTAGCAAGGGTGGAAGGTAGACCAAGGTCATAGAAAGGTAATAAAAGTGGTGTTCTAAAAAGGTAATAAAAGTTAAAAATAAGCTTCTAAGTAAAAAGTAGAAAGGGTTAGAGGCTACATTGCCAAAATACAAATGAAGCTCCATTTTCCCAAGAGTTTGCTTTCCTGAGTTACATATTTACAGACATGGAAATGTCAAGGGTCCAATTTTCTGTCTTGGTCCCTTCCTGTGCATTCCAAGTTGTCAGCACCACTAAGTCTGTCCTCACCCATCCGTGTGGCACCCACAGCACAGTCTCCATCCTGTCTTTCTCTTCAGGAGAGGAACGGGCATGGAGATCTAAATTTGGAATGGATAAAGATGGCTTTCAAATCCATGAGGCTACTATATAAGGTGTTCAGGGGTGTAACAAAAGATCACCAGAGCAGAACAAAGACCTGACAAACTAGTCACACGGTGAGAAGTTAGCCAATAGGGTAACCTGGCAGCAATGCCTGGCTAGCCACTCTGCCCTGAATACAGCAGCAAGAAGTCACCAACATTTACATATTTTTGTCCTGTTGGGGCAAGACAGGGATACTAGACAAATGCTTTCACTTACCCATACCTTAGTCCCTACATACCATCCCATCACAAGCAGTACTGAGTTAACAGGAAGAGATGCCCTGCTGTGCCCAGTAGGACCAAGGAGGACAGAGAGCCATCACAATCACAAGTGCACCATGTAGTACTCACATGTTTTCTCTCAGTAACATGTTGAAGAATAAGTCCTAAAACTTCTGCTGCAGCTGCATATACTTCTTTATACTTCACAAAGGACATGTTATTGACTAAAGCTTCAAAATACCTATAGTAAACAGAGAAAACAAGCATAAAACAGTCAATTCTGATGTTTGACACACACACACACACACACACACACAAAAAAAGTAATAATTCTCCTCCTCATGTCAATTTAATAGGCAAATTGAGATAATATATAAAATGTGACCAAAATTACATAAATATAGATTTAAATGTGTATGCATATAGATTTATGGGCTCTGGCTTCCTAACCATAAAAGTCTACTGTCTAATCCCAGTTCAACACTGCAGTAAGAATATATCCCGCCACTGTACACACAGAAAATTGCAGGAAAGAAAGAGGGAGTACCTAGACTAGGATTCCCTGACACAAACCATGTACAAGCACCACAATACTGAAAAAGAGAAGGGTGATGCTCTGTGCAAAGTGACACATTAACTCTTGGCTTTTACAGACTGTATGGTAACTCCTGGTGATGTTTTCAACTGAGCTACTGGCTACCTCAGCTTTGAATCCATACTATCTAAAGCAACAGCAACAGGTGCAACTGGTCCAATGTCTAATATATGCCAATCAGAATTGAAACTGCCTCCCCCTCACCATGACCTATAGCAGAGGGATCCAGGAGTACAAAGCTAAACCTACAGAACATTATATGAACATCAACTTAAAAAAATCCTCAAGAGCAGGGAAAAAGCCAGGCATGGTAGTGTAGGCCTTTAATCTCAGCACTTAGGAGGAGAGGCAGAGCTCTGTGAGTTTGAGGTCAGTCTGATCTACAAATCAAGGTCTGTTATCTAAAGCTATATGGTGAGACACTGACAAGAAGAGGAGGAGGAGGAGGAGGAAGGAGGAAAGACCATTATCTTTTGTCACATTCTAAAATATTTTACTATAGCCTCTTTCCTCCACATATCATACTCCCACCCCATCCTGAATATGTGACTGCCATCATTCAAGATAGAATCAAGTGAGGCTGGAGCCTAGGAAGAGAGCTGCCAATATAGGGGCATCCCCTTCATAGTTAAAACAGTTCAAATCTTCTCATAGAGCCCATGGTATTGCTATGTGCCAGTGTTTAAAATGCCAATTTCAAAAATAAGAAGAGGGGCAAATGAAATAGACGAGTGTGTAAGAGAATTTGCTGTACAAACACAAGGACTTGAGCACCCACACAAAGCTGGGCATGATCACTAAGCCTGTAACTTTAGTATTGAGGGCAAATTCAATAATATTCCAGGAGGTGGCTGGCTGTCCACAAAGGTTTAGGGAAAGACCCAGTCTCATCGGAATAATGCAGGCAGAAAGTAATAAAGAAAGTTAACTGATGCCTTCCTCTGGCTCCCCATGTGCACTCGCTGATCCCTTCCTCTGGCTCCCCATGTGCACTCTCTGATGCCTTCCTCTGCCTCCCCATGTGCACTTGCTGATGCCTTCCTCTGCCTCCCCATGTGCACTCATGGGCAGCTGGGTGCTCTTTCCTTCCTTCCCCTAACCCCCCCATATACAAATTAAAAAGGAAAAACCTAACTTTCTGTTTATAGATATATACAGAACAATTACACTAATTAAAATTGCTTCATTACACTTATTTATTTAGTGTATTTAGGGCACAGCATACGTGTGGAGGTCTGGGAAAAACTTGGGAGAGCTCATTCTCTCCTTCCATCACATGGGTTCCAGGGAGTGAAGTCAATCTATCAAGCTTAGCTGCAAGCACTTTTACCCTTGAGCCATCTTACTAGTCCCAACTTTTTTTTTTTTGACAGGGTTTCTCTGTATAGCCCTGGCTGTCCTGGCACTCACTCTGTAGACCAGGCTGGCCTCGAACTAAGAAATCTGCCTGCCTCTGCCTCCCTTTAATCCTATGGATTAAAGGCGTGCGCCACCACTACCCGGCCCAACTTTTTTTTTAAACTTACATTTCTTCTTCACTCCAGATACATTTTCCCTTTCAAATGGCCTATAAACCAAGCCTTACAATTTTGGGTACAAGTATTTTTAACATTGCTCTGGTCCCTAGATATATCAATACTACATCTGAAAATCAAATTCTGAGAGTTTATGAAATAACCAAGCCAAAGGTATAGTACTTACATGGCACTCGTTATGTCACACTTTGGGTCATAGGGAGGCAAGTTATTAGCTATTACAATGCCTAATAATTGAATTCCTACAGAATTGTCTTTGGAATTAGCATCCTTATGGGAAAATTTTTCAAATATTAACCTGTAACAGCACAAGGGAGAAAATAAAAAGTTACATAATGAATGAGAAACAGGAAAATGAGTCATTTTCTAAGGCAAATTTTCAGCTACATAGTACATGGAACACTTAGCCTTTTCCTACTTCCAGGGCCCTGCTTATTAATACCAACTTGTTAGTTCTTACCTATTCTAATTACTTGTCCCAATCTGGTCAGTTAGTAGTAACTTTTTTGAAACTATCAGCTTGTTCAGGCAAGGCAAAAGCATCCCACTAAGGCTTTGGGGGTCACTGGGCTCAGGTAGTAGAGGGCACTATACTCCAGGTGTCAGTGTTACGTCAGAGAAAAGGGAGGGCTGAAGGACACAGTGGGAAACACCAGAGGCACTGGGCACCCAGAAATGCTTCTGGTGTCAAACTCTGCAGTGGTGGTTTTATCAATAGCAAAGTTTACCTTATAAATAGACTCTTTCAAAATATGACTATAATCATTTTTGAGTTTGGTAATTTTAAAAAAAAATAAATTCCTGATAATTCACATAATTATACTTTCTTGAAGTTACCATTTAAAACTTGGTGCACTTTGATATTTTTCTAAGCAGTTCTGTAAAAACTAGCAAATACATACCTGTAAGGGACAGAAAGACACTCCTTCCAGCATTCAACAAGGGTTTTAATAATTTCAAGGTTGTGTCTAAACACAGCTCTTTTGGGATGGAAGACATGTTTCATTAGAAAATGAAGCAATCGATTTGCTAACACTTCATCTTTAGGGACCCCCTGAAAACATTGAAATTCTGTAAGATACATAGCATTCCATTCTGGAAAAACATCTCACCCCACTCCCATTTTGTTGTTGTTGTTTTGAAACAGATTCCCATATAGCACAGGCTAGCTTCAAACTTAATATATAGCTGAGGCTGCTCTTGAACTACTGAACTATAAGCATACACCATCACACCTGGTCTTGGAAGTAATCCAAATACCCAACTCTAAAGAAACCTAGCATTTTACTGAGGAATCTAGTTTCTGGTTAAACTGTCTATGGCTTTTCTGTGCTGATGACAGACAATATCCTTCCTTGGCAGGTGGTGGGAGAAATTGTAGCTGCTCAGATGTAAGCACAGTTAGTGCATTGTGTCCTCAGAGGGGTTCAGGCCCTGGTTGGCTGTGCTCTTCGTAGTATCTACTCAGAGATCTACTTCCGGTCCTGTCTAGGTACATCTGTTAAGACCTGATATAAGATGGGAAGGGAATCCATAAGACTTGTTTCCACCAGTATCTATTGTACTTTGGCTCTTAGTCTTTCTTATACCTCCCTCTCTCTATCTCTGAGTCAGTGAAGGTGAAAGAGCCCTCTCTTCAGGGTCCCTCACCACTGTGCCACCTGATACCTGCCTAGTCTCCCATCCCAGTGCTTCTACTCACTTCATCACAAGGAGTTACTGAGGCAGCACCACCACTTCCCCCTTTCACCTGTTACAATGCCAGAGACTGCCAATTCCACTTTCAAGTGCAGCTGAGCTTCTGATGGCCTTTCTGATGGCTCTTAAGTTATTTAAATACCCTAATTCACTTTCATGTTATTCATTGGGCTATTACCCATTTTATCACATCAATACCAAAAAAAATCTAGATTTGATTTATTGTGAAATAAACAAAACAAGACCATCCAGACACAAACACATGATAAAGCTATACAAGTGTATATTAAGGATGGTGCATTTGATAAATTTATGTGAAACTCATTGTACATTACCCGAGTTCATGTTTCCAAATCAATAAGCAAAACTCCACCGCATAAACTCACTAGGGTGTGCACTACCTACTATAAGTGTTGTGCAATGGCAGTTACTTGCCAGTCACTATTAACAATTTCACAGATAACAGTTAACACTGTGACAGTGAATAAACTATCACATAAGTGCTCCCAAATGCAGGGACGTGAAGTACAGAAGATGTTCTCAATTATAAAGATGATCTTAACTATTCCATTACCTACCTTCCAACCTCTTAGCAAGTAAAAACAATAACATCACCAGCTTAGTAAGAAAGGCAAGGTCAACGGGATTACCAAGGTAGATAAAAGAAGGCAAAAGCAAGCAGTGATACAGTGGAGTGTTGATGCATTACAGTAATACAACTATAGCTAAAACAGTAACATCATGTCAAGAGGACATTAACTCATCTGACATCCCCACTGTAGGGCATCAGAAAAGGAATGATATATAAAAGATACATAAGAAATGTAGTGTTCCTTACTTTTGGTGTAGCCAAGCCTGTCCAAGAGAGAATGGTAGCTACTATTTCTACCACCATGTAGTGAATTCCTTCTCCGTTATTCTCGCAAACAGCTAGCTGTAGCAGGGGGCTGAGCCAGTGCTTTGCATAAGGGCGAAAGACCTGCAGAAAAAATTTAAGTGCCATGTATAGATAACTGTTCTGAAGTCTACAGCATTTTCCCTCCTTTGGTTTTTTGAGACAGGGTTTCTCTGTGTAGCCCTGGCTGTCCTGGAACTCACTCTGTAGAACAGGTTGTCCTTGAACTCAGAAATCCACCTGCTTCTGCCTCCCAAGTGCTGGGGTTAAAGGCATGCGCCACCATTGCCCAACAAGACAAAAGTATTAATAAAAAATGTATTCTCCATCAGCTGACATTTTGTGATTTGACATAAAGCTAAAACAGTTGTAACTTCCATTTCCCAAACCTAATAAGATTCAGTTTACAGTGAATTATCTCAAGTACTCCTAAATAACTCAATGGAAATAGATTTATAATGGCTCTCACTACTAAAAACTCAGTAACTCTGTCCTGAGTAATATGTAGCTATAGAAAATTATCTTATGCACATGCATAAAAACATGAGAAATAAGGTCATGACAATCAGATGGCACAAGTACCTAAGTGATCCAGTCTACAGAAAGATGTATGCCAGGCTCCTGAGGCTTGTCCAAGAAACCCCTCAGGCCCTCACTTCTACTCTGGTAAACACAGTGTAACAGTATAAAGGGTTTTCCTGTCAGCTCCAAGAAATCATCCAATAATGCCAAATATAGCAGCTATTAAATCAGCACTTAGAAAAACATGAGCTAGAAATCATTTGAGGTCCCAAATATCATGGGCTGAACTGTATGCCCCCAAAATCCTGTGGCCCCGAAAGAAACTTTCAGAACATGACTGTTTTTAGAGATGGGGTATTTCTTTACATGGGTAATTAAATCAAAATGAGGCATTAAAGTAGGCTGGAATCCCATACAATAAGGAAATTTGAAGACAGAAACAACAAGGAGGGGGTGTGAATGTAAGAACACCAGCTCCATGTAGAAAATGCCTGAGGCCAGTAGTGGGCCAGAGGAGCCAGTCCTGAGAACATGAGGATCTTGAATATCTATCTGGCTTGCAGAGCAGAGGCATTGTGATCTTGGGACAGTAGTACTACTGGTAGAGAGCACACATTTCTGGCATATGTTATATGCAAAAGAATTAACACATTTACCTGCTGTCTAGATAAAGATAGCTATTTTAAATATAGTTAACAGGAATATTTTTACTCATTTATCTGTTAAATAAACAAGGCTCACAGCCTTAGGAAAGGCGCTGTATAGAAAGTTCACTCCTAATGCCAAAAAAAAACACGTTTGAAAATAGGATTTGGAAGAAGTGTTTAAATGTGGTTGGCTATGATCTATTTCTTAAAAGCTTCATTTGCTTTGGTGTTGTCAACATAGACGGTCAGAACTCGACAGAACAGTTAAGAAATAAAGAAAAAAACTACATACCTCTTCTGTATTAATAACAAGTTTGGCTAAGAAGAGACGGATATTTAAAGATACTGATACATTTCCTAGCTTGTCATGAAGAAATTTCATCCAAGGTGGAAGATCATTTGGTATTGTACCCTGAAATAAAACATAAACTTACTCTGAAAAGGAGTAAAAGATTATATTTACTATTATATTATGCTATTATAAGAACATGAGAAAGATGTGAAGAAGGAAGAATCCAGCTCTTTAATGTGCAATATGGCTTAACAAGTATGAAAAGTTAGTCCTACAGTGATATTAGTGACGGTATTGAAAGAAAACATTATGATTGGAGAAAATACCTCTTCTCCCTTAGGTGCAATCAGATTTCTCTGCATGTGCTTAATCAAGGATGTCATGGGAGCCATACATTCGTGTTGATTGAGCTCATCCATCTCTAACTCCATGATGTCATCCTGGGTCATGGAATCTTGATGCTCCTATAAAGAACCCAAGCAATGCCACTGTTAAATGTTGGTGGATTTAAGAAGCTCATTTAAGGGGCAATAGTTTAAAATAACACAATTTCACTGAAAATAATGATTTGGTAACATAAAAATATACTTGATATGCTTTAATATTGAACTAAAAAAGTAAACAGGGCTTTAAGTTTTCCTTACATTCCAAGCATATATACCCCTAGTTCCTGTGGTACTTTGAAAGAAAATGTTCCCCATAGGCTAAAAGGAAGTAGCACGATTAGGAGGTATGGCGTTGTTGGAGGAAATACAACAGTCTTCTTCTGCTGCCTGCAGATCAAGACAGAAGTCTCAGCTCCTTCCCCAGCAGCATGCCTATGTGACTGCTGCCATGCTCCCTTCCATGAACCTCTTAATCTGTAAGCTAACCCCAATTAGATGTTTGTCTTTATGGTGTCTCTCTTCAGCAATAAAACCTTAACTAAGACAGTTCCCATCTGTCAAGGTCCTTCCCTGAGGACATGCCCCAGACTGGCCATGTCTGCTGTCTCCCCTCTGTTGTCTGTAAATCTGATTGCTGAGTTAACAGTGAGAGACCTGCTTAGATCTTGGACAGTCTCCAAATCAACATTACTATAACAGGGCTACTGAGACTGACAGAAAACCTAGTAATTACAATGTACAACAGTAACTTTCTTTATAAATGTTAACAATACTCGTAATATGTGAAATGTGATCACCCGTCTCTGAAAATGGCCAGTAGTAGGTTTAAGATCTTGAGAACTGTATGAATAGCTCTGAACTCCAGTTGAGAAATCAAATTGACTCATTTCTTCACTTAGGCTACTGTCTGTCAAATACGACAATGAAGACATATAATGAGGACTGCCTGAAAAATAAGCAGAAGGAAATATATTTGTACTCAAATATAGCTAATAAGAAATATGTTTCTCAGACCTCAAGTAATAACAAAATTAAAAGATATTTTGGCTAAAGCTTTCACCAATCCTGTGACTTTCAGTCTACTGTACAGATTAGCAAAAGGAACACAGAAAAGAGTTTCCTTTGCTTTTGCCACTATTGAATAGTTACTCTGTATAGTCACAAAAAAAATCTAGTTAAACTGGATTTGGTCTCTGTGTTCACAGCTTTGCAAATTTGGGAGCTTGTCTGAACTTTAACCACAGCTCTCAGGAGGCCCTTCTTCTTCCTCCTTGAATCAAGCTGGATAGCTCCCATAACCCATAAATCAGCTTACCTTGGAATTACCCATGTGTGGGTGCTCAGAATATTAACAATTAAAGAGAGATTTTTGGAAACAAGATATTTGGAACAATTTTGTTCTGTGGCTTCAGGCTGGGTTCAAGTCACCTGCAAGTATTCCACCAGATTATTATGAGACAAGCCTCAGAACAAAGCAGGAAACACACGACAGACACGGTGGCCATCCTGGCCTTTGTGGCCATCAGGCATGGACAGAATACAAAAATATAGAGGCAAAACTGGACGCAATTTTTAATAATGGTCATGTTATATATTTTGCTCATCAAATATAACACAGCTATAGGAAGAAATAATCCTAAAAACAGCTAATCCAAATTATGCCAGGAATTTAGAAAAGAGGTCCAAAATCAAAAATAATTAAAGTTTTAAAAATAAATAAGCATACAAATATATATTAAAGCAAGGAATATATGAAAGGACAAAGATCAACTTTAATTAGGGAGGCCAGGCACAGCCTATTTGCCAAGTGGATATCAAATATAGCGCCCTGAGGCACGTTATTACCCACAGCTGAACTTATTAGAGGGACAAAGCAAGTCTAAGAGCCACAGGGACAGATGGGACTGCTGTGGTCCTTGAGTGAAAAGGAAGCTGAGAGAGTGGCAGGTATAGCAGACAGCAGCTCAGAGGACTTGGTCATTGCTGTTCTGTGGGAGGTGCAAGATGCTGAGAAGTTTAAAAGAGAAGGAAAAAGGACAAGGCCAACAGCTTTTGTTTGTTTGTTTTGTTTTATGAGATAAAGTTTCTCTGTGTAGTCCTGGCTGTCCTGAAACTCAATTTATAGACCAGGCTGGCCTCAAACTCAGAGATCCATCTGCCTTTTCCTCCTGAGTGCTAGGAGGAAAAGGCATATGCTACCATGCTGGTGTTCAGGGCTTACATTTTAACACAGATCTCTGAATAAATATGTATATGTGAATGAATGCTGGGTCCCAAAGGGGATAGGAACTCCACAGGAAAACCAATAGAGTCAACTAACCTGGACCTTGGGGTTCTCAGAGTCTGACCAACCAAAGAACATACAAGGGCTGGACCTAGGCCTCCCTGATCATATATAGCAGCTTGGCTTTCATGAGGGTCCCAAACAACTGGAGCAGGGACTTATCCCAAAAGTTGTTGCCTGTATGTAGGATATGTTCTATCAACTGGGCTGCCTTGTCTGGCATCAGTGGGAGAGGAAGCTCCTAGCCTCACAGAAACTTGAAGTTCCAGGGTTTTGTTTTTTTTTGGTTTTTTTTTTTTTTTTGGGGGGGGGGCAGGTACCCAGGGAGACCCCGCCCACTCAGAGGAGAAGGGGAAGGTAGATGGGGAAGGATTGTGTCTGAGGATGATCAGGAGGTGGGCAGTGAGGGGGATGTAAAGTATTAACTTTGCATTAATAAGTAAAAAAATAAAAGAAAAAGAAAAAAAGAATGCAATTCACGTTCAAACAAAGAAATACATCAGTTGCCACGGGGGGAGGGAGGATTACCAAACTAAATTTCAGTGTTTTAGAGTATGTATGTATGTATGTACACATATGTATGTATGTATGTATGTATTTGGTCTTTCTATGTAGCCCTGGCTGTAGACCAGGCTGGCCTCAAACTCAGGAAGATCTACCTGCCTTTGTCTCCTGAGTGCAGGGATTAATGGTATGAGCCACCATCAACCAGATAAAATATTTTTTTATTAAAAAAATTATTGCTGGACATGGTGGTATACAGTTTTAATCACAGCACTATGGAAGCAGAGGAAGGTGAATCTGTGAGTCTATAGCCTGGTCTACAGAAATGAAATACAGGGCAACCTGCAACCTGAACTATATGCTAAGACCATGTCTCAGAAAAAAAAAAGAAAAAAAGAAAAGAAAAGAAAACAAGGAAGGAAGGAAGGAAGGAAGGAAGGAAGGAAGGAAGGAAAAGAGAAAAAAATCTAAATCATTATTATTATGTGTTTTAATGAGGTGTTTACGTAGGGGGGGCATGTGTGTGTAATAGTGTGTGAGTGAGGTCAGAGATATCTTTTTGGAGAAGGTTCTCTCCTTCCACCATAATGAGACAGGTCTCTTGTTTCTGTTGCTACACTGCATTCTGCATGCTAGCTGGCCTGTGAGCACCTGTATGATTATTGTCATCTCCCTGTATGAGAGCTGGGATTGGAGATGTGGACCACTGCATCCAGCTTTTTTCATACAGGTTCCTGGGTTTAAACTCAAGTCATGAGGTTTATGAAGCAAGAACTGTTTATCTACTAAGTCCATCTTGCTGGGTACTATTTTTTCATTTTCATAAACAAGTATCAATTACTAGAGGCATTCTAAGACATCCTGAAAGTGTCCTACCTGAAGCCCCATTTGATGCATCCCTGGCTTCTTTCCTAATTTCAATGTACTTTTTCTTTCTTTCCATAGGAACCTATTAGAAAAAACAAACGTATCAATGTTTTAGAGTCACTATCACGTCTTTTTTGTTTTAGTAATAATCTAGATTCCCCTTCCCCCATTACAAACTAAAAAAGACATTTTTGTGAATTTAAAAGTATTCAAAACCATACTGTAAAAGGAATGTGTATGTATTTGGCAGGTACAGCCTTTCCCAAAGATTCCCTTGAACCTAACCAAAACACTTAGCTCGAGTATCATTCTCTACTTTCACAGGCCTATATTACTGGGTTTTCACCTGACCTTTGAACCTGTTTCTCAACTGTCCAGCTATGGACAGTTTTATGTGCAGGTACAACTATACAGCCATGATGTACTACAGCACCTTACAGTGATTTGCAAGGTAGCACGGCAAGGGTCCATGCATAGATATGGACAGCTGTTTTTTTCATTTTCATTATTTCAACATATGCTCAGGGAAAAAAAACATTCCATTCTTATCCCCAAAGAGCACAGTCAAAGGCATGGGTTAGACACTATCACATGGTCAGGTTGACAACTGTGTGGGGACTGGACAGCCATGGGGTGTAGGCTTAGTCCAGTGGGATGGGAACTGAAAGCAGCAGCTATTGTCTCACCTATAGCTGAGGCTGCAAGCACAGCCTAGGTAAGACCAAATGTGTCCCACCCACTGGAGCCAATCTTCAGGCTACTCCTGATGTCCCATAGTCTAAGTTACCTAACCATGGCCAGATTCATCAGCATAAATCTTAATTTTTTGATTGGAGAAAGTTACTCAGAAATCAAGTTCCTTCAATTGGCACCATCTTTCTTTAACAATTAAGAGAAAGAACAACCAAATGCTGTTATAGCATGTGAGGGGACATTTCAAACTTTCAACTGCTACACTTTATAGTTGCTAGTTTTAACATAAAACTGCCTGTTTTTGGAGTTGAGAGCAAATGAATACTTAAACATGTTCAAAATAATACCTGTTTTTTTTTCTACAAATATTTGCTAATATTTTTAACTTATAAACAATATTGAAAATTTTACTTACCTCAACTTCTATAGGAAATGTATAGCAACGTTTCAGGTCTATCAAATTTTCAAAAATAAACAAGTTCTATAAAAAGAAAAACATATGAAAATATCTGACATCATAACTAACTACTGAAGAATAATTCTACTTGATAAGTCATAGAAGACTGAGGGTGTGAATCAATCGGTAGCATCTACCTAGCATTTTCAAGACTCTAGGCTATCCTCAGCATCACATAAACAGGGCATAGTGATAGACACCAGTAATCTCTTAGGAGGTAGACTCAGGAAGATCAGAAAGCTGCACAGTGAATTTGATGCAAGCCTGGGACACACAAGATTCTGCCTCAAAGATGCTCATTTCTACACCCAAATCTATTCTACACTCCCAAATCACAAAGAAGCACTTTACAGCCAATATCCCTATATTTAACATTATAGGAAGTGGAAAATATGGTATAAATGTAATTGTTAAGTTTTGAACTGTTGAAATCCTACAAGTCAGTCAGCCACAAGGAAAGTCCCTGGGAACACTCACCTTTTCTGGTTTTTCACTAAATAAAAAACCTTGGTAAAATTTCAACTCATTGAAGACACGGCTTATCAGAGAAATAGCACAGTTGTATGCAGCACAATGATAAAGTCTTCTCTTCTCCAGCAATTGGCTCTCCCCAACCATGTTCTCTGTAAATGCATCATGGCACAACCTGCAGGGGAGATTCAGGCTGTACTTCAATTTATTTAATGTGGACATTGAGGCTTGAATCAATAATTGTTAGACAACCAGATATAATAAATATCAGCGAATCTCAAGTGTCATGCTTCTACCAGCACTAGGAACATACAAACAAGCACCTGATAAGAGTGTTAAGTGCAACAGCAAACACACTCAAGATAGGGAAAGAAGGATATGGACAAACAGCCCAATCTAAGATGCTAACAGAAGATTTAAGGAGAAAAATAAATCCTGAGCTAAGGTTTATTTGTTGTTGCTTGTTTTGTTGGTTTGTGGAGAAGGTCGGGAGGTTTTGAACAGAAAGGGCCTCACAGTGTTGCTTGGGTCAGGGGGTGGCGGGAGGAATCGTTCTTTCCTGTGATCAAGAGCTCCCTTATCTATGTAAGAGTCCCAAGAAAAACTGGGACTCCAGATGCATGTCCCGTGCATGGCTTAAGCTGAACTTTGAAATGTCATGTTATCTGAAGGAAACATTATGCAGACATTATGAGCAGAGATGAGTGGCACTGAAAACACTGTGCACTGTATTAGGAGGGTACCAATGCAATAAATATCCATAAAGTGAAGGAAAGGTGTTCTCAACAGAATTTGCCTAACATACTAAGAGATACATATTTTGTCCTGCAGGATAGGTTCAATAAATCACACAGTCACTGCTTTTCAAAGGTTTTCTTGAAACAACCATGCACATGTATGTAGGTATAATTTATGACTTGTTCCCAGTATGGTATGAGACCTGCCACAGACTCAGCAACATTTATACTCTGAGCCAGTCCTGCTGCTGAAGACAACAGACTAGACTTGCATTCCAGTTGATTATGACTCTGTAGTGGTGGTGGGGAAAGCAAAGGAAAACAAGCCTAGCAGAAATAATTCAGAATGAGATAATGGCAATAGCTTTAAAAGTGGTTAGAACAAGGTCATAGAAAAGGGGAAAGATTCTGTACAGAAAACTAACAGGGTCAAACTTACTAGATTTGGTTACCAACTGGGTATTAATGGGACAGTCAAATGGAGAAATAGATGTAACTCCTAGGTCTCATGCTAATACAAATAAAAAGATGGTGACATCATCCTCTGAGAAGAGACGGTATGGACTAGAGTAAGAAGGAAGAATGCTAAGTCTGGAGATGAGAATGAGATGAGGTAGTCTGTCCAGTCTGGGACGATTTCAGTAGAACTTCCTTTTAGAGACAGTATATCTTACTAGTCTATGCTTTATAGAAAGCTTTTCAATTACAAATGATTAAAAAAACATCATTTTTTAGCAATCCATGCTATTAAAATATATTAATATGCTAATCCATTCAGAGTGTAAATGCTAAGAAGAATGTCAGGAGTATATAATTTGACTTGTACTTGTGAGGCAATCACTATAACTGAACTCCAGCAAAGAGTTTCATTCTTTATGAAACATAAGTATGTAGCTGAGGAGAACACTTCCAGATTACCTAAGCTCAGCTGCCAGTATAGGTCAGGAGGCTTACTTCTAAGGAATCTAACACCGTCTGGTCTCTGACGGTGCCCATATACACATGGCATACAGCCTCAGACATACATTTAATAAAAGATAAGCACCTGTCGCCCAACAACACAATAAGACCATATAAGTCCTCTGTATATAAGAAATAAAAATATGTTTACTTATCTAAGACATTTAATGTGCATTATATAGATGCATTTAAAAATATATGTACCCTAAGGGATAGAGAGAAGTCTCAGCAGTTAACACTTTTTGCTATTGCAGAGGTTAGAAGTTCAGTTCTCATCACCCACATGGTGGCAGCTTACAACCATTTATAACTACACTTATAGGGAATCTGATGCCTTCTCTTGACCTCCAGTTATCAGGCACATACCTGTCCTACATAGGCAAAACATTCATATATGTATGTGTGTATGTATGTGTCAAAAATAAAGAAATCTAAAAAATTAAAAACTGTATAATTATCCCAAATATTAACAAATCAAACATAACCACAAAAGAAGTAGGCTCTTACTTAAGAAGTGTCTTTGTAAGTTCATTTCCTTCTGCAACACAGGAGCCATGGAAAGCTTGATTAATTTTAGATTCTTTAGAGTGAACATCATCTTTTAAAAGACGAGAATACATCACGGCTAGCATCTTGTAATAGCACATCTTCTTGGTGATTTGAGTGTCAAAAGTAAATTCATTTAGCTGAAAAGATATACCATCCTTGGTCTTATCAAACATAAAAAAAATCATCTTCAAAACATCAAATTTAATTTGTAATGTTATATAGATAGAAAATAATGTTAACAAAGAGGCAAATCACTTCCTTTTTTCCCAGGTTTTCCAATGTGGAAACAGCATTGATATGTCATACTTGGTAAAACACATAACACAAAAGGTCCACATAGTAAGCCCAGAATACACAGGTTTGTCAAGTCTTATTGAAGGCATAGGTAAAAACACAGGTGAAATCACAAAACACAAACTACAAATTTTCACCTATTTTGATGGTTTTATTTTTAATGAGTCATTTGCTTATTTGCATTTACCAACAGGATTTTCAGAAGGGCTGAAAGGTCCTCCACCATTACTGTATTAAAATTGTCCAGATGATGCCCAATCCTTGGAACCTAACTTTTCATATAACCAAATGGGGCTCTACAGTAATTATTAAGTTGAACACATTGAGGAGGGGTGGTTAGATTTGATTTACTAGGTGGGCCCAAAAGCAACAGTCAAGAGGAAGCACTACAATATGACTAGGGAGGCAGAAATAGAAACAATATTAGCACAGACCCAGGGATGCCACTAACACGGGAGGCATGAAAAGACAAGGAGAGTCTTTTCTATGAGGGCCACATGCAGAGTGTGGCTAGCAAACACGGCTTAGGCCTGGTGTAACTGAACACAACCTTCTGCATCCAGACAGAGTACACCTTTGTTATTCTAAGCCACTGTGTTGCCAGTCAGCTGCTTTAGGAAAGTAGTGTGGCTCCAGCCAGTCACAGACTGCTACTGGATGATGCAGAAGGAGTGTTCCTTGAACAACAGCCTATCGAACTGAGCACAGTGCCCCCCAGTCTCTTTAGTATTATGTATGGCATACCTTCGTAAATCTGGACTTCAACACATCAATGGCATCCACCACAATTCTGCTAAAGAACTCTTTCAGTGTGTCCAAGTCACAGTGCCACAACAAGGTGAGGAGAGAGCGATCTACAAATGCCTGGCGAGTAACATTTGAAGGGAGATCATCCTTCTGGAACATTGTGTACACACTTTCCAGAAGATTTAATTGTTTGACACATGGACTGCTAAGAAGAGAGATAAAGTTACATGCTTTGAACACGTATTTTGTATGCTTCAATGATTATTATTTGCAAAGTAGCAAAGAACCCCCATAGTTCATGGGGGAAGGAAGTTAACAGACTCAAAAAATTGTCTCTTGACTTCCACACATGCACTGTGACACAAGTATACCATACCCACACATAAACAACAATAATAAAATTAAATTGAAAAAAGAAAACTGGGTATAAAAAAATAAAAAAATCAAATTTAAAGTGTTAAAATAAAAGAAGCATACCTAATTGATATTAATTACCACACATATGAAAATAATTACTAACTAGTTGGGGAAACACAATTGGTTGTATCTTCTCAGAGGGTTTACTCTTAAGTCACTTATGACTAAAATCAAACTCTTAATTTCATCCAGATGTAACACTGGTGTCCGAGTTAGAATAGTCAACTTGCGCAACCTGGAGTCAACTAAGAGGAAAGCCTTCATTAAGACATGATCAAACTGTGGGTATGGCTGTGTGGAATTATCTTGACTGCTAGTTGATGTAGACAGGCCCCATTTGTGGCTCAGCCACTCCATAGTTCAGGGGATGACCCACAAATAAATAAAGCAGAATAAATCTAAATAGATGGCTTAATAAAAAACCTGAGTTTGCTCCCCAGGGCCCATGTGATAGAAGGAAAGAGTTGATTGAGGTGCTGTGTGAGCTCCACAAGTACATGGGTACAAATATACATGCACACTAACTTTTAAAAAGTAACAGTAATGAAAAAATAGATACTGTAGGGGAAGAAAACTGAGAAAAGGATGTTTCTTCTACAGGAGCCTGATTCTCTCTTTATTATTCAATAGGTTTGAAATTTTTCTGTAAGAAAAATCTGCTATGGAGAAAGAATTTTAAAATGTAGCAGTGAGCTATAAGACCCACTATCCCTCCTATATTTTTTGTTTGTTTTTAAACAAAGAAGATAACATGCCCACTCAAGAAACAGCATACATATGACTCCAGGGAATCCCAGATTAAAAAAACTTACCGCCTAGCAATCCTTTTGAAAGTGGTTTGAAACAATTCTTCCATAATATGTTGCTGTTCCCGACAAAGTACATCTGTCATCAACTGAAACAACATAGGACTCTGAGATAATTCCAATGCATCTAGAAACTAAAAATAGAACAAAAAAACAAAAGAAATCCATTATCCGCATCATGAAAATTTTTGTAGCTCTGACTTGTGAAAGTTGCACACCATGTGACTGGTGCCCAAGAAAGTCAGAAGACAGGGCTGAATCCCCTGGAACTGGAGAAATGGACAGCTGTGGTGCTGGGAATTGAAACCAGATCCTCTCCAAGAGCAACAAGTGTTCTTAATTGCAAAACCATCTTTCTAGTCTTTTATTTTTTGGAATTTTGAGACAAAGTCTAATGTAGCCAAGCTGGCCTCCACCTTACCTATGTAGCTGAGACTGGCTATGAACACTTGATATTTATGCAGGTACCTCTGAAGCTCTAGCATGACAGGAATGCACAACATGTGCAGTCTAGTAACTTCAATTTTAAAAGCAGAGAAAGGGGGTAACAGGATAGTTCAGCAGGTAAAGGTGCTTGCTGTCACTCGAGGTAGTCTTTCAATCTCTAGGATTTCCATGCTGGAAAAGAGAGAACTACCTCTGGAAAGTGGTCCTCTGAGTTTCCATGTTTGAAATGGCATGCACTTACACACACTTACAAACACACTTTCACACACATATATACACACAGAGAGACACAAATATATGTAAAAAGTTTTAATTGGAAAAATACAATAATTTCACATAAACTTTCAAATGTTACTATTTATTTTTACTTTTCCACACTCTTTATTGCAATGTCTATATGTTCTACCTTTAGATTCTAAGAGGTATCTACAATATTATCTTCAAAAACAGACAAGTTCTCACTTAAAATTTTTCTTTACATATAATTTCCAACCTCCTCCTAGTCCTATTTCATAGTTACATCATTTCTTTACTTCCAAAATGATTTTTGTAGTTTCTCTGTCCTTAGTCATCCCTTTAGTGACTCTGTTCTCTTTGAGCTCTTGTTTTTGTCTTTTTTCCTGTTGGTGGTTTGCATCTCTGAAGGAGGGAGATTAGGAGACTCGGTTATGGTGCTCAGGGTGTTGCTCAAGTTAGGCAAGCATCCAACCGTTGAGCTAATATATCCCTAGTAGCAGTGGGAATCATTTAAGGTGGATCATTTTCTGTTCTGCCGCCTTCCTTGAATTCCTAGGCCCTGAATTCAATGGCGAAATCTCCCTGCCTGTCCTGCCTCTGAGCTCTGTGAGTTGGAAATCCCTGCATCTGTGACTCAACATTAATGGCCAAACAATATTTCAAAGTTGGCGACCATGCAATACTTATCAACTGTAGAGAGCCATTGTAATGCCATATAGCCTCCAGGCATAATTCAGATGCCTGCATTTCACCTACACCAAGCTGAGGAATTCCAGCCACACCTCCCCCCACCTGTGAGAGATGTCAGAGCTCCTCTGGCACTTCAAAAGAGCTGCAGTTTCCTGTGAAAGGGGGTCAGTCGCCATCTCCTGCAGAGTAGCAGACCCTGTGAAATTAACATCTTCCTGAGAACTGTTAAGGCAACAACTCTCAGTCTGGCAGAGACCTGCTGACAAGACTCACAGCTTTGGGAGGGAAGATCACGCCCCCAAAGCTTATATCTCCTGTTTCTCCTAAGTAAAGTTGGACTTTGAACAGCTGTGTTGTCTTGGTCCCTGTTTCTTTCATCGTCCTCCCCACCCATCCCTAAGTATCTTTCGCAGGTCACGGGTTTGCATGTAGCTGCAGGCTGCTACAATCACCATGCTATGCTTTTCCACTAGCTCACTGAGCATGCTCCAAAACCCCATTAAAGCCCTCCCCTCTGCCCAGCACTCTGCTGCTGTCTCTGTTCCTGGTCAGAGGCAGCCACCAATTCTGTGTCTCTCCTCAATAAATCTTTTGTGTTAGGTTTGTTGCTGTGTTACAGCTCTGAAGAGAAAGAATTCCCCAACAGAAATGTTATGGCCCTGCTCAGGCTGGAAAGGTTTCCCAAAGGCAAGTGTAATAGCTCTGCTTCAGTAAGTGAAGGTTTCCCCAAGGAAGTGTTACAGTTTTGCTGGGAAAAGTATTCTAGCATCTAGACCAAAGGAATATCACAAAACCATACCATACAACAAACCTCACACAAGAGATTTACTGAGAAAGGAAAACCCAAAAGAGTGGCTGCCTCTGCTCAGATGAGAAGTAACATGGAACTGAGCAGAAGCCAGGGTGTGTGTGTGTGTGTGTGTGTGTGTGTGTGTGTGTGTGTGTGTGTGTGTGTGTTGCTTTCCAGGGTGGCCTGTGACTGGTAGTATTCTTGTGACCTGATGTTGCAGCAAGCTTAGGGGTTGGTGGGACTCTATGATCAGACTCTGGGGCAAGCTCAGGAACTGGCAGAATTCTGTGCTTAGAATTCTTGGGCTTGGAGTCAGGGAAGGGGCTGAGTATTTTTTCCTTGGTTTTGTTCTTGGGGTCAAGTTAGGGGCAGGGTGTTCTTTTTTGGCCCTTGCACCCTAAAGTTGCACAGTGTGACTCTGTGATATTCCTGGGATCCCAACTGCCAAGATGTCCTTGTGCCAGAAAAAAACCCTTTCACTACGTAAAATTTCTGATTCATAGCAGCTAGCTCTTAACTTATACTTTTCATGGGTTACAGTTTTTTCTTCAAATGCTTTAGTATTTTATTTGCATTTATGTTTAACTATTTACATCAAAACAGAGTACTAAAGATCCAATAGATATCATTGTAGATGCTAAAACCATTAGCTCTCAATACCAGGGCAGATGATGTAGGGTATTTGCCTAAGATGTTTGAGGTTTCCAAGATCAGTTCTCAACAACACAAAACAAAACAAAATGAAAACAAAAAACAAAGAAAATAAAATATTTGGACTGTTAGAAACAGCCCTACAATTCTAACATAATCAGACTTGAGGTCATTATAATGAAATAACCAAAAAAGGTCTTTCTTGCTATATTTGTTGCCAAGGCTAACCTGAAGCTCATGGCAATCCATCTCCTCCATTAGGGAAAGAAAGGATAAAGAAACCAGCTAAATAAACAACTTAGAATACCTAAGGAAATAACCACAAAAATAGAAGATAGTACCTAAGAAAAACTTATTTTCTTCCAAAAACTGAATGTCATAGAATGATAAAATGGAGAAGATATGAAGTAGCTCTAGACCGGGAAAACCTAAAAACTACACTGGAACACTTATTGTAACTGATAAATTAATTCAACAGAGTAACAGGACACAAAAGCTATAAAAATCTGCAACACCACTATAAGCCAGTGTGAATTATCTGAAGCATAAATAAAGGAATCCTACTTATTATAGATATAAAGAATAAAATAAAATACATAGAGATAAATTTATTTGTTTCTTTGTTTTGAAATAAGGTCTCACTACGTAGCTCTGGCTGGCCTGTAATTCATTCACTGTGTAGACCAGGCTTACCTTCAACTCACAGAGACCCACCTGCCTCTGCTTACCAAGTGCTGAAACTAAAGGTGTGCTACCACACCAGCCAAAGGATAAATTTAACCAATGAGGTAGAATAGCTCTCCAATGAAAATTATAAAATGTTGATGAAAAAATTATAAAAGACACAAAAAGGTAAAAGTACATCCATGCTTACATATTAAAAGAAACTAATATTATTAAATGATCTATAAAATCCAAAGTGAAAAAGAAGAAAAGAAAGGATCTTGAAACTTTTCATTATAACAAAATGATAAATGTTTGAAGAGGTAGGTATATTTAGCGTGGCTTAAACATTCTATAGTATACACCTATATTTAAACATTACATGGTATCCCATTATGTGTTTAATTTTTAATTTTTTTTGTGTATCAGTTAGTGTAAATTAATAAAAACATACCCATCCAAATATAACAAAAAGAAAATGAAAATCAACCAAAGTTTTACCAATGACACTAAAACTAACCTTTTTCATGCAGTCCACATAATTATTATACTTTAGGGAATCAGGAGGAAATTCATTAGACTTCATGGGGAAATTACAAACAATGAGCTTTTCCAGAATATGCTTAAGGTTTTCTAGACTGCCTTCTGTCAGACCGGTGAAGGATGGAAGAAGAATGATAGCTTGACCCTGTGAAGCAATGCAGAAAATGTAAATCACACTAATTGTGGCTTACAGGTCCTACAGGATAAGTAAAATCACCACTTTCTAAACCCTGTAATAATGTGCTACAAAGACTCAACAAAGGACTTCTGGGTGACACCAAAGCCAACTTGAATGCAGCCATGTATGTTAGCTTCACTTCTGGAAGCCAGCAGGCTGACAAGGAGGACATGGAGCTGGGAGAGGAGGGCCTGCACTAAGAGAAGTTGCAAGGAGGCAGTGATGAGTGGATACCATCATAATACATTGTATAAATGGGTGGAGTTTTAAAGAATACGCTGTAAAGACCATTTTTAAAAACAGAGATTATATTTAAATTATATATAGAAAGAATGGCTTCTACAGGCTAGGTTATAAGTATTTTTTAGCAAAATCCCTTCATAACTTCATATTGAGTTTAAGAGGAGCTAGGTATTAATTCCTACCTCCTATGAATAGGCAAAGTTCAAAACTTTCACATTTGTAGGAGAAAAACTTCATGAAACATATAGAACACATCAAAGAATTATCCAATTAAAAAAAAAAGCATTCTTTCATGAAGATCATGTTACAGGCCTTTAAACGTAGTAACAATAACATTATTTTCTTGTCCCCCTATTACTAAAAGATTTCAATAGGAAAATAGACTGAAATAGTTTGAAATTAATACAGTAAATGTATAATACGAATTTAAATCTGATGTGTACAAACACAAATGTTAAAGATCATATGGTTATACTTAAAGAAATATTTTTTGGGCTAGAGAAGTAGCTCACCGAATAAAATGCTTGTACAAATGCGTGAGAGACTAAGTTCTGATCCCCAAAACTTGGGCAATGGAGATACAGTAGTGCACAGCTGTAATCCCTTCTCCTACAGTGGTGAAATGGATGGTGGAAAATGGAAAAAAGTCTCTGGAAACTCATGGGCCTGCTGTTTGGCACATGCAAGAGACCTTGATAGAATTTATAGATCTATCATCATGTGCTATAGCATACATATGCTCACCTGTCCTCATACACACAAGCATGCACATCTGTTGAGAAGACATACTGAAATGAATGCAGGTCAGCTAGACCAAAGCCCAAGTCTCATGAGGAAGAACAGATTCAAACAGACAGTCAGATGATAGGTACATGGGGGGGTTATTATGCTAATCTTTTTACTATTATAAGTTTCATGTTTTCCACACTCCTCCCTGCAAAACGCCCAACATAACAAATGTACAAAATGTAAAGATGTGACAATAAAAAGAACATAATCTCAAAAGACCAATGTGTTAAATTCATCTACCTTTAAGTGTAGACCCAACTTTGTATCAGCAAGTAGACTAGCATATGTTGTGAAGATTTCAGAAAATGAGTTGTGATTTGTATCAAAAGATAAAGTTGAATCAATCTAAAGAAAGATAAAAACATGACAAATTTCTGTATTATACCTCAAAATTTTCAACATATTTTTAAATGTTTAAATTTCAGAACTCATATTATTTGTTCTTGAACCTCAAAAAAACATTTCAACAATGTTACTTTAAAATATTTTATTTTCTGCTAAGACAAAGACTGAAATGAAAAGATAACAAGAAGACTTATAAAATGGTAAACGTAATAAACAGTGGCATAAAGAAAAAGAAAAAGTAAAAAGTAATTGGCAGGTATCTCACCACAACATACTTAATTTATCAAACAAATAAGTTTTGAATGAACTTTCACAGTAGTGTTAAACATAAGTCAGACTTCAAAATAATGAACATGCCATTCATGGTGGTAAACATCTGTAATCTCAGTACTCAGGAGGCCAAGGTAAAAGAAATGTAAAGGTTCAAGGCATGTTAGGACTATACAGGTGAGACTGTTTCAAAAGGAACAAACAAACCCCATAACTAAACAGGAATGTATTTTAAATTAATTTCAAAATACCTGCAACATTTTCGCCAGTAAAGACAGCACGGTTGTTTTATTCTCTGGAGCAGAATCTGGGGCCCACCATGAATCACACTTTCTCCAGTTTTGCAGAATTGCAGTTGCAAGCTTCAGTCCTTGGTGTTTCTGAACAGCTCGATCCCTGAAGCATGTATCTAACATACCATTTAAAACAGTACTCACCTGAAAAGATTTTGTAGATTGAAGAAAAATTCTTAATATTGATAGGAATAAAAAAAATACACTTTCATGTCACGTTATTCTAGTAAAATGAAGATATTTCTGTAACAGGTGTTTACCCAAGAGCATTTGAACATAAATTTTCCCACAGAAGGCAGAGTGTAACCCTGTTGATACCCTTGTGCATATTCTGTCATGGGGGTGAGGATAGGGACCATTCCCTATGAAATCCACTTGGGAGAGTAGGCAACTGCTCTTGTATGGACACAACTACCACTACACACATTTCTGCTCATTCTATCAACAACAGAATAACATAATGAGTTTGGTTAGGTTATCATACAATATTCCCACTGTCCTGACAACACAAGCATTTTCAAAGATGCTCCACACATTTACCTTCTTTTTTTATTTTATTTACTTTTTATTGGATATTTTATTTATTTACATTTCAAATGTTATCCCCTTTCCTGGTTTCCCCTCCAGAAACCCCTATCCCATCTACCCTCCCCCTGCTTCTATGGGGGTACTCCCCCACCCACCCACCCTCTCTCACCTCCGTGCCCTGGCATTCTCCTACACTGGGGCATCGAGCCTACACAGGACCAAGAGCTTCTCCTCCCATTGATGTCTGATGAAGGCCATCCTCTGCTACATATGCAGCTGGATCCATTGGTCCCCCCATGTGTACTCTTTGGTTGGTGGTTTAGTCCCTTGGAGCTCTGGGTGGGGTCTGGTTGGTTGATATTGTTGTTCTTCCTATGGGGTTGTAAACCCTTCAGCTCCTTCAGTCCTTTCTCTAACTCCTCTATTGGGGATCCCATGCTCAATCCAATGGTTGGCTGTGAGCATCTGCCTCTGTGTTTGTCAGGCTCTGGCAGAGCCTCTCAGTAAACAGCTATATCACAGGAGCAAGCACTTCTTGACATCCGCAATTTCCCTTCTTAAACATTTTATTCTCTCTACAACTAAAGCTTGGCAGAAAGACTTCTTAGCTGTTTTCAATGAGCCTATTCTTAATTTCTTATCGAAGTCTCCCAGATAAAATAAACCATGTCGTTCAATTTTGCTGATGAGTAAATTATCTGATTCAAGAGACATAGCTTTTACTGTGCTATGCCAGAGCCAAGGCTAGATACTCCATCCTCTTCTCTGCACAGAGCTGAATACAGCACCTTCCTCTCTCAGCTTACTTTCTTCTTAATGTCTAGCCAGCATCTTTCAGAGTAGGTGAACAAGCAAGCATGTCCCTTTAGAATTTGGCTGTTCTAAGTAGGTATATTCTACTGCCACACAAAATTGAGAATTTGCTGCATTTAGAATTCTAATCTTTTGGTCTTGCAGTATCCACAATTCCATGGATGTCATTCAACTCTTGATCCTGCTACACATAACTAGCTTATGTCCTTGAGAATGTTCAGGACCTTTTCTCATGGTGAGCCTTTAAAAAGTATTCTCCATGTGGAATTATTCCCAAACCTAGGGCAAGCCACTCCACAGTCCTTTCACACTGAGAATGCCACACTGCCACAGTTCTGAGACCTTGCCATCAAAGGTCACTTTCCACTGTCCACTCAGTTCCAGAGACCTTCATCATTTTTCTCTTTCTTTTGATTATTTCAGACAGGATTTCTCTATGTATCTCTGGCTGTCCTAGAACTTGCTATATAGAACATGGCCTTGAACTCATGTCAATCAGCCTGCCTTTGTTGGCAGAGGGCTGGGATTAATGGCATGTATCATTGCACATATCACTTTCATCTTGCTTCTGTTTTGTATTTTCATCCTATTCTCTGTGAGTTCCTCATTTTCTCCATCTATTATTATTATTTTTTTAAATTCTCCTCACACACAACACATTCCCAATTCCAGTTTCCTCCCTCCAATCCTCCCAGGCCCCTTCTTGTACTTTCCCTCTCATCCACTTCTCCTCAGTGTTCCTTCAGAAAAGAGCAGACCTCCCGGGGATATCAAGTGAACAAGTCATAACAAGTTATAATAAGACTAGGCACATACCCTCCTATGAAGGCTGGATGAGCAACCCAGTAGGAGGAAAGGAACTCCAAAAGCAGTCAAAGGAGCCAGAGGCAACGCCACTCCCACAAGAACACCAAGCTACACAAACATAACATATATGCAGAAGACCTAGCTCAGACCCATATAGGATCCCTGAATGTTGCTTGAGTCTATAGCCCCTGTGAGCCCCGCTTGGTGATTCTGCTTAGGGGATCCCATGTTTTCCCGGTGTCCTTGACTCCTGTGATTTGTACAATTTTCCATCCCCTTCTTCCACGGGTTCTGTATTATTAGTTTCAGGTATCAATGCTTAATTCCAAAGGACTCTTTCGCATTCTCTGATCTTCCGGTTCAGCAGCAATTCTAATTTCATCATTCATTCTCTGTCTCTACTGCTTCCCTCCTCAACCTCTCTGACAGTCTTGCCAACCTCTTCTGTTTTGGACAGGGTAAGGGTTTGAACTGCCAGACAGGTCCTGCTTTGTACTTTTTGTCATTCTTGTTGTTCTTTCTCTGGACCCATTAATACTGATTTGGTTTCTGAATTTTTAATCTCATTCTGTGATTTCAAAGAGCTGTGAAAAAGAAACAGTAAATTCAAGTGTGTGTGTGTGTGTGTGTGTGTGTGTGTGTGTGTGTTTAAGTAAAATTTTTACCAAAAGTATGAACACTTACACTTAAAATATTAGCTTTATATGTGTCTCCAAGTTTATTTCTCACAGACTCCTAGCATCATACAGCATGAAGTACTTCTCGACAATGGACAAGAATGGTAAGTGTAAGAGGTCAGCTTAGTAGAAGATTGTAACTCTCTTCTAAAACACTAGCAGCTCAGTCTTTGATTACCTACAGACATTTGTAAATGTTACTTGCAGGTAACATTTAAAAATCTCATAAGATAGGCCAGGTTTGGTAACATATTTCTAGTACTTAGGAGGCAAAAGTAAAGAAAGAGGCAAGAGGATCTCTACTAAGTTTGAAGCCAATTTGGTCTACAATGTGAGCTCCAGGGCAGCTAGGACTACAGAGTAATATATAAAATTAAAATAAAAATGAAAAATCATGTAAACAAAAACAAAACAACCCATAAAATACCCTAAGTTAACAAACAAAAACATATTAAATATCATGATCTAAAGAGTTACTATGAGGAGGCACAGAGAGTTGTGGCTGGCAAGAACATGCAGGAAAACAAAACGTGACAGTAAAGCTGCGAGTGGTGTGAAGACAGGCCGGCAGTGTGGAGAACCAGCCTAAAAATAATGTTGGAATAAACACTGCTGGGCACAGGACAGGTGTGGACGCTCTAATATGACATTCTGGTGAAAGTAAGTATCCTACAAAACTATCTTATAGTGATAAGCTGAGAGATTTAAGGGGCATGAGTGAATGGGAAAAATAACCAATGTTTTATTGTCTATTAACTATTGACTAGTTTTTATAAAGATTGTGTTTTGTTTCTATGGATTTTATTTTCATACATTGGCAAGACCTTCCAACCTTCTAGCAAAAAAATTGGTTTTAAAAAAAAAAAAAAACATCAGAAACATAAAAAACCTTTGTGAGCATTAGACAGGAAATATATAAACGGAATGTTCCTTACCATTTTGGGATTATCTGAACATGACTCCATGAGCCTTGATACAGCAATATCAAGATTTTTTAACAGTTCACTGTTGATCATTTCTGAGAACAAGATGTAGAAATACTCCCCATGAGAGAAGCTAATGTTTTTCTGTGAACTGCCCAGATATTGTGTAGACAACATCGTCGAATTCAGGAGCAAACTCACGAGATGTTCACACTAAGGAAGAGAGAAAACCTTAGCAGAGAACCTATCCCCAGAAAGACTCTGAGAAGTCCACAGTTAAGTCTACAAGGAACCATCTAAAGGGAATCTGATATGTTAGGTCAGATTTTAAGTTTAAATTATATATATTTAATTTAACTTCTAATTTCTAGGTTTCACTTTGTAAGATAAACCTCCTAAATTGATACTGCTTCCAATTTTCCAGAACAACATTTGTTGTATTCAGAGAATAGTCTAGTACAAACAAGTTGTTTGGGACAACTGAACCATATTGAGAACATCAATGAGATAAAGAAGAGGTTCTGCAATGGAACAACTAATAAGGGAGGATGGAATGGAACAAACACACAGGAATGGTTGCAGATCTCAACCACAATGGAGTATCTGAGGCCAGCTCTGCTCAATTCAGAGAGCTCTGATGACTTTGGTGGTTGTGGTGCGTTGGGTGCTTCCTGATTACCATCAGGGTTCCTTTAACCCTCCATTCCAAGGACCAACAAGAATAGGGTTAAGAAGCATGGCCACACAGGTTAAGTTAGTGACAAATGTTCTTGCCTAAAGTCCTTTGGGAAACAAAGCTGGACAGAAACTTCAATTTTAGAATTTTATGCTTTATACTTTTAAAAAAAGTACTAAAGAAGACACAGAGAGAAAGTCAGCAAATCAATAACAATCCATGTCCAAAGACATTACTAGCTGAATTCACACTTTTTAGAGATATACAAGTAAGTTATATAAATCACTCAATGGGAAGAGTGGGATACAACTGTTTTCCGTACCAGTCCTCCAAAATCAAAGGCTAATTCCAGGAGTCCATTGGCCAGGCTCTTACAGCTGGGGTCCAAACACTGCAGGCACTGCCTTTCCTCTGTAGGCACAATGCCTTTATACACCAAGGACAGCAGTTTCATGCCAATGGAATGGTTCACTGCTGTAGACTAAAGGAAAAGTGAAGTGCCTGGTGAGAGAGGTGTTTAATACAAACCTAAACATTACTCCTTTAGTTAAAAGGTCTGTCTGTATTAGCTAACACTGATGAGTATTTTCCAATGCTTAGGACAGTATAACTCAGCATTATTTTCTTTTTTTGAAAGATTTATTTAATTATTATATATAACACTGTAGCTGTCTTCAGACACACGAGAAAAGGGCATCAGATTTCATTAGAGATGGTTATGAGTCACCATGTGGTTGCTGGGATTTGACTCAGGACCTCTGGAAGAGCAGTCAGTGTTCTCAACCACTGAGCCATCTCTCCAGGTCCTCAGCTTTGTTTTCTTAAACTACAGATTCCATGTTAGTCTTTCTGAGATATAGACACTACAGCCATTCGTGCCTACAGGTTATTAAAACATCAACCATCCATTACTTCTCTCTCACTCTATCTTTACTTTGGTGTTCACATTCGCGACAACTCCTACATAATAATGTTCTGTAATTTCTACTTCAGTACATTCTGCACTTCTGTATATAAAGTACTTTAAACAAATAATATAAATACAATTGTGTGCTACCATAATTAAATTACCACAATAAAGCTAAAAGATATGTAAAAACAAACTGATCATGGTTACCTGAGATGGTGAAATAATATGAGAGAAACCAGCTTTGTGAAGCTGTTTACAGACTGATAAGACAGACAGCAACTTGGTCCTTTCTCGGCGAGCCTCAGAGCTACACAAGTTAATGGCACACAGCTCTTCAACACTGACCATGAAAAAAACAAAACCACATAAGAATAACCTAAAGAATTGTTTGTGCTGTTATAGATTCAATAATCACCTGTCATGCAAAACAAAGGTGACACCAGACAAAGGTTCACAGGACAAATCAGCAATGGAAAGCAAGTGTAGTGCTAAGAACATCTACCATTCTCTCCCACCTTAAATACAGGGAAGGAATTAGTAAAGCTCATGACTTCCAAATGCATGCACACACGCACACGTACACTCACATTCGTGAGGACATGCTCTGTACATGGATTCCAGAAACACTGGATGTGTGAGAACCATAAATCGCAGTAAAGGTGAGTATAGCTCAAGTGCCCACCTTTGTACAGTCACTTTCTCCTTCAGGTGAGTCTCCAGCATGTTTCTGTATGGGGAATTCCTAAGTGCTTTCAGCAGGTTCACACAAATGCTGGGAAGATGGTTCATAACCTGGATGTCACCAATATTGAAACCTATGTTCATGGGCTCACAGAGCATTTTAACTAAGACGTTCATAAGATTTGTGTTACACAAGTCCTTCTCCAGGAGCTGTAAAAATAGAAAAGATACACCAAATGAAAGTATTCCGTAAACTAACAATAGATCTCAGTCCAGTTTCTGTCTGTGCCCCAGAGCTGACCATGCGCCACAGCTCTCCACACTGAAATCCTGCTGGGAGAGAGCTGGTCTCCCAGGAGTGCTGACACACCTGAGAGCACAGATGAGACCACCACTTCTGCTTAAATACCAGGCCCAAGAGGGACCTGCCCAGAGCCTTCAGGACACAGGAACTGAGGAACAGCTGTGCATAAGAACGTTCTGATTTCTATCTGCACCACGAGCTGACCCTGTGACATAGCTCTTCATACCCATATTCCACCTGGACAGAGCTGATCTTCCAAGAGTGCTGACACACCTGTGAGCACAGGTGACACCACCACTTCTGCTCAAATTCCTGGCCCAAGAGGGACCCGTCCAGATCCAACAGGACACAGGAACCAAGGAAAAGCTGGGGACAGGATCCTTCCGGTTTCCATCTGCGCCCCGGAATTGACCCTGTGCCTCAGATCTCCATACCCAAATGCATCCCAGAGAGAACTGGTCTCCCAGGAGAACTGACACACAGGCTTGCAGGAGAAACAAGCCACAGTCAGAGATAGCAAGACCAGCTAACACCCCAGATAACCTGATTGTGAGAGGCAAGTGAAGAATATAAGCAGCAGAAACAAAGGCTACCTGGCATCATCAGAAGCCAGTTCTCCCACCAGTGAGCCCTGGCTACAACAACACACCAGAAAAGCATGACTCTGATTTAAAATTACATCTCATGCTGATGACAGAGGACTCTAAGAAGGGCATTAAATAACTCTCTTAAAGAAATACAGGAGAACACAGGTAAACAGGTAGAACTCCTCAAAGAGGAAACACAAAAATCCCTTAAAGAATGATAGGAAAACACAATAAAACAGGTGAAGTAATTGAACAAAACCAACCAGGATCTAAAAATGGAAATAGAAACAATAAACAAATCACAAAGGGAGACAACCCTGGAGATAGAAAACCTAGGAAAGAGATCAGGACTCATAGATGCAAGTATCATAAACAGAATACAAGAGGTAGAAGAGAGAATGTCAGGTGCAGAAGATACCAGAGAAAATATTGACCCAACAGTTAAAGAAAACGCAAAAAGCTCCTAACCTAAAACATCCAGGAAATCCAGGTCACAATGAGAAGACCAAATGTAAGGATAATAAGTATAGAAGAAAAGGAAGATTCTCAACCTAAAGGGCCAGTAAATATCTTCAAAAAAATTATAGAAAACTTTGCTACCCTAAAGAAAGAGATGTCCATAAACATACAAGAAGCCTACAGAACTCCAAATAGATTGGACCAGAAAAGAAATTCCTCCCATCAATTAATAGTAAAAATACCAAATACACAAAACAAAGAAAGAATATTAAAAGCAGTAAGAGAAAAAGGCCAAGTAACATATAAAGGAAGACCTATCAGAATTATACGAGACTTCTCACCAGAGACTATGAAAGCTGGAAGATCCTGGGCAGATCTCATACAGACCCTAAGAGAACACAAATGCCAGCTGAATCTACTATACCCAGAAAAACTCTCAATTACCATAGATGGAAAGACCAAGCTGTTCCATGACAAAACCAAATTTACACAAAATCTTTCCACAAATCCAGTCCTACAAAGGATAATAGATGGAAAACACCAACACCAGGAGGGAAACAACACCCTAAAAGAAGCAAGACATTAGTCTTCTTTCAACAAACCCAAAAGAAAATAATCACAGAAACATTAAAATAACATTAAAAAAAAAACCATGAAGCAACAATCACTATTTTTTAATATCTCTTAACATCAATGGATTCAATTCCCCAATAAGACATAAACTAATGGACTGAATATATAAACAGGACGCAGCAGTTTGCTGCATACAGGAAACACACCTCAGACACAAAGACAAATACTACCTCAGAGTAAAGGGCTGGAAAACAATTTTCCAAGCAAATGATCCCAAGAAACAAGCTGGAGTAGCCATTCTAATATTGGATAAAATTGACTTTCAACCTAAAGTCATCAAAAAAGATAAGGAAGGACACTTTATAAACATCAAAGGAAAAATCTACCTAGAAGAACTCTCAATTCTGAATATCTATGCTTCAAGTGCAAGGGCACCCACATTTATAAAAGAAACTTTACTAAAGCTCAAAGCAAACATTGCTCCTCAATCAATAATTGTGGGGGACTTCACCGCCCCTCTCTCATCAATGGACAGATCAGGGAAACACAAAATAAACACAGACACAGTGAAACTAACAGAAGTTACGGACCAAATGGGTTTAACAGATATCTATAGAACGTTTCATCTAAAATCAAAAGAATATACCTTCTTCTTAGCACCTAATGGTACTTTCTCTAAAACTGACCATATAATTGGTCATAAAACAGACCTCAACAGATATAAGATGGAAATAATCCCATACCTCCTATCAGATCACCATGGATTAAGGCTGGTCTTCAAAAACAACAAGAACAACAAAAAGCCCTCATACACATTTAAGCTGAACAATGCTCTACTCAATGATAACTTAGTCAAGGAAGAAATACAGAAGGAAATTAAAAACTTCATAAAATTTAAGAAAATGAAGGTACAACATACCCAAACTTATGGGACACAATGAAAGCAGTGCTAAGAGGAAAACTCATAGTTCTGAATGCCGACAAAAAGAAACTGGAGAGAGCATACACTAGCAGTTTCATCACACATGAAAGCTCTAGAACAAAAAGAAGCAAATACACAGAAGAGGAGTAGACAGCGCGAAATAATCAACTCAGGGCTGAAATGAACGAAGTAGAAACAAAAAGAGCTACACAAAGAATCAACCAAACCAGGACCTGGTTCTTTGAGAAAATCAACAAGATAGATAAACCCTTAGCTAGACTAACCACAAGGCACAGAGACAATATCCAAATTAACAAAATTAGGAGTGAAAAGGGAGCTATAACAACAGAAACTGAGGAAATTCAAAAATTATCAGATCCTACTACAAAAGCCTATACTCAATACAACTGGAACATGTGGATAAAATGGACAGTTTTCTAGACAAATACCAAATACGAAAGTTAAATCAGGATCAGATAAACCATCTAAATAGACTGATAACCCCTAAAGAAATGGAAGCAGTCATTAAAGTCTCCTAACCAAAAAAATCCTAGGAACAGATTGTTTTAGTGCAGAACTCTATCAGACCTTCAAAGAACACTTAATATCAACACTCTTCAAAATATTCCACAAAATACAGAGAGCAGGAATACTATCCAATTTGTTCTATGAAGCCACAATTACACTGATACCAAAACCACACGAAGATCCAGCAAAGAAAGAGAACTTCAGACCAATTTCCCTTATGAATAGTGATGCAAAAATACTCAATAAAATTCTTGCCAACCGAATTTAAGAACACATCAAAACGATCATTCACCAGGATCAAGTAGGCTTCATCCCAGGGATGCAGGCATGGTTCAATATATGGAAATCAATCAATGTAATCCACTACATAAACAAACTCAAAGAAAAAAGGACATGGTCATTTCATTAGATGCTAAAAAAGCATTTGACAAAATTCAGCATTCCTTCATGTTTAGTCTTAGAAAGATCAGGAATTCAAGGCCCACACCTAAACAAGTAAAAGCGATATACAGCAAACCAGTAGCGAACATCAAACTAAATGGAGGGAAACTTGACACAATCCCACTGAAAGCAAGGCTGCTGCCCTCTCTCTCCCTATCTATCCAATATAATACTTGAAGATCTAGCTAGATCAATTAGACAACAAAAGGAGGTCAAAGGGATACAAATTGGAAAGGAAGAAGTCAAACTATCACTATTTGCAGATGATATGATAGTATACTTAAATGACCTCAAAAACTCCACCAGAGAACTCCTAAACCTGGTAAACAACTTCAGCAAATTGGCTGGATATAAAATTAGCTCAAACAAATCAGTAGCCTTCCTCTACTCAAAGGATAAACAGGCTAAGAAAGAAATTAGGAAAGCGACACCTTTCACAACAGTCACAAACAATATAAAATACCTTGGTATGACTCTAATTAAACAAATGAAAGATTTGTGTGATAAGAACTTCAAGTCTCTGAAGAAAGAAATCGAAGAAGACCTCAGAATATCGAAAGATCTCCCATGCTCTTTTGGCAGGATTAATATAGTAAAAATGGTCATCTTGCCAAAAGCAGTCTACAGATTCAATGCAATCCCCATCAAAATTCCAACTAAATTCTTCATAGAGTTAGAAAGAGCAATTCTCAAAATCATCTGGAATAACAGAATACCCAGGATAGCGAAAACTATTCTCAATAATAAAAGAAGTTCAGGAGGGAATCAACATCCTGGAGCTCAAGCTGTATTACAGGGCAAAAGTGATAAAAACTGTATGATATTGGTACAGTGACAGGTAGGTAGATCAATAGAATAGAATTGAAGATCTAGAAATGAATCCACACCTATGGTCACTTGATCTTTAACAAAGAAGCTAAAACCATCCAGTGGAAAAAAGATAGCCTTTTCAACAAATGGTGTTGGTTAAACTGGAAGTTAGCATGCTGAAGAATGCAAATCGATCCATCCTTATCTGCTTATACAAAGCTCAAGTCCAAGTGAATCAAGGACCTCCACATAAAACCAGATACACTGAAATTAATAGAAAAGAAAGTGAGGAAGAACCTCCACCACATGGGCACAGGTGAAAATTTCCTGAGTAGAACACCAATAGCTTAAGCTCTAAGATCAAGAATTGACAAAAGGGACCTCATAAAATAGCAAAGCTTTTGTAAGGCAAGGGACACTGTCAATTGGACAATGTGGCAACCAACAAATTGGGAAAAGATATTTACCAATCCTACATCCGATAAAGGGCTTATATCCAATATATATAAAAAACTCAAGATGTTAGACTCCAGGGAACCAAATAACCCTATAAAAAAATGGGGTACAGAGCTAAGCAAAGAATTTTTCAACTGAGGAATACCAGATGGCTGAGAAACACCTAAAGAAATGTTCAACATCCTTAATCATCAGAGAAATGCAAATCAAAACAACCCTGAGATTCCACCTCACACCAGTCAGAATGGCCAAGATCAAAAACTCAGGGGACACCAAATCCTGGAGAGGATGTGGAGAAAGAGGAATATTCCTCCATTGCTGGTAGGACTGCAATCTGGTACAATCACTCTGTAAATCAGTTTGGCAGTTCCTCAGAAAATTGTGCATGGTAGTACTGGAGGAGTCTGCTCCACTCCTGGGCATATACTCAGAAGATGTGCCAACATGTAATAAGGACACATGCTCCACCATCTTCATTGCAGCCATATTTATAATTGCCAGAAGGTGGAAAGAACCCAAATGTCCTCAACAAAGGAATGGATGCAGAAAATGTGATACATTTACACAATGGAGTACTACTCAGCTATTAAAAACAATGACTTCACAAAACTTGCAGGCAAATGGATGAATCTAGCAAATATCATCCTGTGTCAGGTAACTCAGTCACAAAAGAACACATATGGTATGTACTAGCCGGGCGGTGGTGGTGCACGCCTTTAATCCCAGCACTTGGGAGGCAGAGGCAGGTGGATTTCTGAGTTCGAGGCCAGCCTGGTCTACAGAGTGAGTTCCAGGACAGCCAAGGCTACACAGAGAAACCCTGTCTCGACAAAACCAAAAAAAAACAAAACAAAAAAAAACAAAAAACAAAAAACATATGGAATGTACTCACTGATAAGTGGATATTAGGCAGAGTGTGGAATACCCACAATACAACTCATGGACTACATGAAGCTCAAGAGGAAGAAAGCATCCAAAGAGTGGATGCTTCCGTTCTACTTAGAAGGGGGAACAATATAATCAAGGGAAATACAGAGTGGGAGGGACTTGGGAGGAAGAAAGCACTGGGAGCGGAAAAACAGGGACAGAATCAGATATGGGAGGAAATGGAGGAATGTCAGGAAATTGAACAGAAGTGTGTTGCAATGGAGGATGGGGAACTGGGGGTAGCAACCAGAAAGTCCCAGATGACAGGAAAGCAAGAGATTCCCAGGACCCCATATTGATGACATTAGCTGAAATACCCACAAAAGGGAGGGAGAAATTTTTGAGACTATATCCAGAGTTAGGCATGGATCCCCCGGTTGAGCGATAGGGCCATCCACCCATCTCCAAAATTTTAACCCATAATTGCTCCTGTCTAAAGGAAATCCAGGGACAAAGAATGGAGTAGAGACTGAAAGAAAGGCCATCCAGAGACTGCCCCACCTGGGGATCCAAACCCAAACATGATTGCTGATACTAAGAAGTACTTGCTGACAGGAGCCTGATACAGCTGTCTCCTGAGAGGCTCTGCCAGATCTTGACCAATACAGATGAAGAGGCTCGCAGCCAACCATCAGACTGAGCATAGGGACCCCAATGGAAGAGTTAGGGAAGGACTGAAAGAGCTGAAGGTACCTATCTGGCAACAATTGGAGGGGAGGCCCTTGGTCTTGTGAAGGCTTGATGCCCCAGTGTAGAGGAATGCTAGGGCATTGAGACAGGAGAGGTAGGTGGGTGGGGGACAACCTCATAGAAGCAAGGTAAGGGGGGAATGGGATAGGGGTTTTGCCAAGGGGAAACCAGGAAAGAGGATAACATTTGAAATGTAAACAAGTAAAATATCCAATCCTCAACAGAGGAATGGATTCAGAACATGAGGTACATTTACACAATGGAGTACTACTCAGCTATTAAAAACAATGAATTCATGAAATTCTTATGCAAATGGATGGAACTAGAAAATATCATCCTGAGTGAGGTAACCCAATCACAAAAGAACACACATGGTATGCAGTCACTGATAAGTGGATATTAGCCCAAAACCTCAGAATATCCAAGATACAATTCACAGACCCATGAAGTTCAAGAAGAAAGAAGACCAAAATATGGATACTTTGGTCGTTCTTAGAAGGGGGATCAAAATACCCATGGCTCATAGCCAACCAATGGATTGAGCATAGGGTCCCCAATGGAGGAGCTAGAGAAAGGGCCAAGGAGCTGAAGAGGTTTGCAGCCCTGCAGGAGGAACAATAACATGTACCAACTAGTACCCCCAGAGCTTCCAGGGACAAAACCACCAACCATAGAGTTCACATGGAGGGACCCATGGCTCCAGCTACATATGTAGGAGAGGATGGCCTTTTCAGACATCAATGAGAGTAGAGGTCATTGGTCAGTGAAGGCTCAATGCCCCTTAGTAGGGGAATGCCAGCCAGGTCAGGAAAGTGTATGTGGGGGTGGGGGGAGGAGGGGGCGGGGGTGAACAGGGGGAAGGGGATGGGAGAAGGGGTTTTCGGAGGGGAAATGAAGAAAGGGGATAACATCTGAAATGTAAATAAAGCAAATATCTACTAAAAAAAAAAGAAAAAACGTGCATACAGTAAAATTTACAGATTGTATTACATGAGTAAAATAGAAGCTGTGAATAAATGTACTTTAAAATACTAAAAACAAAACAGTAGCTCTCCTTTCACAGGGTAAATAAGGTCCAAATGGCTGGGACTATTCACAATACTAACAGAGTTTGGCAGACTTCTTTCTTTCTTTCTTTCTTTCTTTCTTTCTAGATTTATTTATTTATTTTAGTATATGTAAGTACACCGTTGCTATCTTCAGACACAGCAGAAGAGGGTATCAGATCACATTATGGATGGTTATGAGTCACCATGTGGTTGCTGGGATTTGAACTGAACTCGGGACCTTCGGAAGAGCAGTCGGTGCTCTTAACCACTGAGCCATCTCACCAGCCCCTGGCAGTTTCTCAAAAAGACTGAAGAGTATAAAAATGCTTGAAACCAAAAGATTTCAATTGCTTTTGTTAGAACATGTAGATAGACTATATCACATAAGTATCAATACTCTGCAAAGGTAAAAAAGCAAAATTCTCCAAGATCTAAAACATTTTGATATGCAAAAACTTCAGATTTTCTACTTTCAGATTAGGAATGTTTAATATTTATTTTCAAAATCAGATTATATATTGTGTAGTTAACCACAATATATACTTGAAAACTGCTAAGACTACACTTATAGCATTCTCATATATGGAGTAATACATGAGAGAATAGACATATTAATTGGTTTGATTTAAGCACATAAATATATGGATCAAATATCATGGTGTACACCACAAATACATATGACATTTACTTATCAATTACAGCGAATAAAGATAATTTCCTGCAATGGAATGTCTCGGAGGAACCAAAGCCAATTCCAAAAAATTATTAGCAAATGTCAATTATATAAAGTAATGGGTTTCATTATGACAAAACCATTCATGCATTCAAACATTTTGATGACGCTTAACTCCCCATTACTCTATTATGCCCCTTCTCTCTTCTCACCTGACTTCTTCCTTCCTCTTTGAAAGTGCCTCACCCCTCTACTTTCATGTCCTTTCTAGTCCACACAGGTTGAGAGCTTTGGTTTTGCTTCTAGGAATATGGCATTTGTCACTGGGCTCAGACAAGGAAGTAGGTTCAGATAAGAGTATTAGAAACAGTGACCATGAGACTTTGTTTACTACTTTTACTTAATTATTACCTTGTGTGAGTGATCCTTTTGTTTACTACTTTAATTACTATTTCATGTGATCTCCTTGTTTACTACTTCCCTTGATTACTTTTTCTTTGATCTAAGAACCGACCATGTTTTTGGATATAACTAGAATGATATAAAAGCAGACTGGAGAAAAATAAAGCTGCTTCAGCCTCAGTATAGGCGGGAGTCATGTTATAATTTTGTCTAACTGTTTTTCTTTTTCAATCCTCACTCCCTCTCTTGAGACCCTATTAACTGACTGAGCTGGCTTGGTCACACCCATGACAGGAAATGTGATACTTGACTAGGTCTGGTTGACCAGTTAATATGATCTCTACTTTCATTTATTTTCCAGTAAATTATGTTGACTGCTTTAGGTATATGACCAGAATAGTGTGCCTGAGTCATATACAGTGATTCCACTTTTAGTTTTTGAAGAATATTGATTTCCACAGTGCCTGGGCTAATTTTTGATCCTGTTTTTAGTGAAATTACAGGACTAGGTATGCAATCTATGATATATACATGGCAAGCAAGCACTTTCCCCTGAACTACACTCTCAGGCCCAGCTCCCCAAAGCAGCACTTGCCTTGCTTTGCTTCTCAATCATCACCAGTATTTGTTTCTATTTTATTTCTTGATAAATATTTGAACTGGGCTAAGATGAGATCTCAATGTAATTTGGATATCTCTCATGTATGGCTAATGATCTAAGGCACTGGTTCTCAACCTTTAACATAGTTCCTCATGTTATGGCAACCCCCAACCATAAAGTTCTTTTGATTGCTATATAAATATAATTTTGAATCATAATGTAAATATTACAGGATAAGAACTTCTGATTTTAAGGAAACTTAAAACATTTTCCATTATAAAGTATCAATCTCCAACTAACAGAGCAGGAGATGAGACCCTACCTTGCAATCTTCTGGAGAGGTGATGAGCAGGGTTGTGGTAAATTCCATAATCCGGACTAAGACTGTACATTTGCAGTAATTGTATTTTTCTTCCTCTTGGAGGCTGGGAGGGCCAGTCACCCCAGTGCCAAAGTGTTGTTCTACTGCTCTGGCATCACATGTTGCTATGCTTTCTAAAAAGAAAGCCACTGACCTCAAAAGTGAAGACTGTACTTCAGTACCTAGGAATAATAGCAGCAAAATATTAGTATGCATTTCTTTCTTACTCTACTAAAACTAATTCGCAGTGCCACTTTGAAATACAAGTGATAATATACACTCAACAACAAATTAAAGAATATTTCAAAGAAAAAATATTCAAGAAAAGATGAACAAAACAGTAGTCATTTCTTCTTATTAGTTCGAATTTTGAACTAAATTATAATCGAAATAGAATTCAATTTCAGATAAATGTCTACACAAGGCCAGGTCATTTACTTATGTATTCACCCTGCCCCAGACTATATCCCCAGTCCTCTTGCTTAGGTTTGAACATGTGCTCCCACCCGCTGTAGCTATTATGGGAGTTATGCAGCTTTTAAAAAGATGAAAATAGAAGACACAGGTCCCTGCTGGTCTGGCTTTGTGCAGGGTCTTTGTGATCTGGGATTCTCTTACTTTTAGTCAATTATGAAGTGAAGAGATCTGCTACATCTTCCTGTCACCATGACTTATATAAGAGCCAGGCTTTGATGGAAGGAGTTCAAACAATGAAAGAAATAATAAATATATATGTTAATTTCTAACAAGTATTTTAAAACTCTATGGTTTGATCTAACTTTAAAGTTTTAATCTAACACAACAGTATGTCAAAATAGTAAATAATGTTCACTTTACCAACTTTTGCTCTTTTGATAGAGTCATGTTCTATAACCCAAACTTCTGATCTTCCTGCCATTCCCTCTTCTGAAGAAGTGGGAATATAGGTATGTATCACCACATCTGACATTGTATGTAATATGAAGAAATGGTCAGACTTCTCCAATAAGCAATACAAAAACAAATGACCATGGATGTCTTTAAGCAGTATATTAGGCATTTTCCATTTTAAAGCCAGGTGTTATTCTAATAGGTCTGCCTTCATATGTTAATTTGTCTTTTTCCCTTATAGCTTTTAATATTCTTTTTCTGTTCTGTATGGCTGGTATTTTGACTCTTATGTGTTGCAGGAAATTTCTTTTCTGGTCCAGTCTATTTGGTGCTCTGCATGTTTTTTTACACCTTGATGGGCACTTTCTTTAAATTAGGGAAATTTTCCTTTATGATTTTGCTGAAAATATTTCCTTTTTCCTTTCCTGTAATGTGTAGATTTGGTCTTTTCATAGTGTCCCGATTTCCTGGATATTTTGTGCCTGGATGGCTTTTTAGATTTAATGTTTTCTTTGGCTGAGGTATTCATTTCTTCTCATATTCAATGCTTGAGAGTCTCTCTTTCATCTCCTCTGTTACGTTAGTGAGGCTTACCTCTACAGTAGTTTTTGGTTTTTTTAAGATTTATTTATTTCATGTATGTGAGTACAACCGTTGCTGTCTTCAGACACACCAGAAAAGGGCATTGGATCCCCATTAAAGATGGTTATGAGCCACCATGTGGTTGCTGGGAATTGAACTCAGGATCTCTGGAAGAGTAGTTAGTGCTCTTAACCACTGACCCATCTCTTCAGTCCCATTTTTTTTGTTTTTTTTTTGACCTCCTAAATTTTTTATTTCCAGTTGTACCTCAGTTTTTGTGCATGTGAGATTCTGTTTCTAGTTTCACGCCCACTGTGGTGGTTTAAATGTTTGGCTCAGGAAGTGAGTGGCCCTGTTATTAATATTAATGGGTGTGGCCTTGTTGGAGTAAGTGTGGCCTTGTTAGAATCCTCCTAGCTGCCTGAGGATGCCAGTCTTCTCCTGTTTGCCTCTGAATGTAGATCTGTCAGCTCCTTCAGCACCATGCCTGCCTGGACGCTGTCACACTTCCCGTCACCAGGATAATGGATGGACTTAACCTTAGAACCAGTAAGCCAGCCCCAACTAAATGTCCTTTATAAGTTTCTTGCTCATAGTGTCTCTTTATAGGAATGGAAAATCTAACTAAGATATCTACTTTTATCATCTTAATCCACTGATTGTGTTTTCAAACTTCACTGATAGATTTATTAGTATCCTATGTGAGGTACTTGAACACACTCATAATAGCTATTTTCAAATCCTAGACTTCTGCTTCAGCTATATTACATTCTCTATGGGGTTATTGGGTTCTAGTGGAGGTATATTATCTTATGTTATTATATTATGTTAATAACTGTGCTTTTGCACTGATCAACCTGTTGTCTAGGCTTCTGGGTTGTGGATGGATATTGATTCTAGGTGTTGATAATCTAGGACTGTCTGTGTTGGGTGGGTATGCAGTTCCTTGGTTTGTCTTCTCTAGATCTTAGACATGTGTAGTGCCTGTGGGCTGCCAAGTAAGGAGTGTTCCAGAGTCCTTCCCTGGTGTGGACACTGGGGATACCATATAGAACATGTTTCTACATATTGGGGACTTACACAAAGGATTAGCTATGTGGTAGGAGGGAGAGTGCTGAAAAGGGATACAGGAAGGAGGATCAACTGTCTCCAGTGAATAGGGTCAGAGAGGGAAGTGTGGTGGTTTGAAAAGGAATGTCCTCCATAATTTAATTAATTCATGTGTGTGAATGCTTGCCTCATAGGGAGTGGCACTGTTTGGAAGTGTGGTCTCCTTAGAGTAGGTGTGGCCTTACTGGAAGAAGTGTGTTACTGTGGGGACAGGCTCAGAAGCTCAACTCAATCTTCCTCTTCTTGCTGCCTGCTGATCAAGAAATATAACTCACAACTCATAAAACTCACAGCCCCTTTTCTAATACCATGTCTGCCTGCAGGCTACCATGCTTCCTGTCATGATGGTAATGGACTAAATCTATGAAACTGTAACCCAGCCCCAATTAAATGTTTTCCTGTATAAGAGTTGCCATGCTCATGGTTTCTCCTCATAGCAATAAAATCCTAAGAGAGACCCTTGCAAGGGGTCTGCTGCAGGGCTGTGGGTGAGACTGAGGAGTTGAAAATGCAGGACAGGAAGGAGAGTGAAGACTGTCCACCTGATTTCCAGTATGGGCTCCCAGGTAAAGAGTGCCTTCATACTGACAGCTGTGGTAGAGTGGTAGAGTGAAGGAGAAAGACTAGGTCTGCAGAGAGGATCTTTGGAATCCACAAGAAAAGGAGGTAGAGGTTGAAAAGAGGCTACTACAGGACTGGGGATCAGAGTAGGGAATTTGCAATGGTGGACAGAAAGGCCTCTGTAAAGTTCTAAAACACAATTCACAATTGCTATTTTGAAGACCCTGTCTTGTGCTTCAGCTAAATTGGATTTTTCAGGGCTTATTCCAATAAAGTTGCTGGGTTTTGAGAGAGACATGTTGTCTTGGCTGTGTATGTTTATATTTTTGCACTGGGATACAGGCATCTAGAAGTATAATGTTTGAGATGTTTCCTAGTGTAAAAATCTTATTTTCTCTTTGTTGGGTAAGTTCCTTGGTTGCCCAATCTGAATCCTCAGCCCGGGTAGATTGTTTCTGTGGGCTACTGCGTGACACAAACAAATAAAGGCTAGGAAGAAACTCTGCCAAGGGGCAGTGAGAAAGTGCTAAGGTGAGCCTGAGTTTGAAAAAGAGAGGTAGAATCCCCAGGGAAGAGAAATAAGGGGAGAGAAGGAGCTCCTGCAGATAGGCTACAGAAAGACTAAGAGGAAGTCTGGAGAGAATCAACAATTACATTCTTAAATGTTAAAACAGCCATCAATACAAGACACTGCCCAATTTCATCACTAAAATCTTGTTAAGTGTGGGGGGGGGGCATGTACTACATTAATCAGTTATGGAACTATTTATTCAAACCAATATTTCTTAATAGAGTAACATAATCGCATAACATTTTACTCAAAAACAAACTGTATCACCTGGAGGTAACATGGAGTGTTATTGGGATGTAGGGGAACCTTTAGAAAAAGTTGTGTTGGCAGAAACAAGTAAAGTATATAATTTAGGGGATATTGAGACTATGGTACTCACTTTTCTGCCTAGCTACCATGAAGTTAATAGTTTTCTATATTATAGCTAAACCACAAGCCAAAATCAACAAAGCTAATCATGGACTGAATCCCCCAAGTCTGTGAGCCAAAATCAACCTTATATCTTAAGCTAATTAATTACCTCAACTTTTTTGTCACAGCCGTGGAAAACTTTAACACAAAAGAGAACAAAAATAAAAGAGCCTGAGATGTATTTCAGCGGTAGAAAATCTTTTATACAGCTCTAAGTATTACTGTATCTGCTCTCAATTTATTAGTATTATTTTTATTACAGTTATTTTCTACATAGGTCTCACCAGGTAGCAGTGTCTGTCCTGGTACACTCTCTGTAGAAAAGGCTGGCTTAGAACTCACAGCCTGTCTCCAAGTGCTTGTTATTATGACATGTAATGTGCAATCTACATGGAATCAAGAATCAGGCAATACTATCTTAGAGCTAGTTTTACCTACCCAGGACCTCTTGCACTTGCACTGTCTTCTCCTTGATAAATGTGTTGTAGCACTCCAATGCTGCAAGAACGAGGTCCAGCCACTGTAGCACTCCTCGAAGACTAATAGGCCCTTGCAAGTGGAAAAGTGTTGGCTGAGAAAGAATACCTGCTGGCTGATCACTGCTGCTTGCCCCTCCTTCAAATGCATTTATGATAAAAGAAACACCTTCCATTTTTATAAGGTCTTTCAACCATAAAGAAGGGGATTTGTTGCCTAAGAGACAAAATTAAAACATAAAAACATATTTATTAGTGTGTACATAATATGTAAACATTCAAAAATTAAACCTTTAATCTCTGAATTTGAGATTAAAGGTTAAAATTGAAAATGATACAAGATGTTCTTCTTATTATTCCTCATCTTTTTTTTTATTGTTTTTATTTCTAAGAAGTTATTTCCACTAAAGCCACTCTTTTCAGTTCCTAAACATAAAAACATCATCTGGAGTAGCAACAAACTAATACTCTGGCCCTTGCAATTTTCTTTTCAAGTTACAAAAAAACAGCTCTGCGATTTTGGGGCTTTGATGTTGGTTATGTTGCTCACAGCTCTGAGGGCCTGGCCTCTCTACATCTCAGTCCCCTCATCTCAAAACATCAGATACTCACTCACTAACAATCTCCTTCATCTCACTAACAATCAGATACCTACCTCCTAAGTTATTACAAAGATTACAGGACTTAATGTTTGAAGGTACCAAAGCTGGCCTTGAATTCATCTGTACAAATGATCTCTCTGCCTCAGCTTCTCAAGCTGCATGTTAAGTATTGTTTATTAAGTAAGTCAAAAGTCTTACTTTAAAATTTATTTTCTTTTAATACTGTATTTTTTCTCAATCAAAAAAGGAAAGGGTAAAATTTCATTTTGCATGTTATGAAATCAGAAAGGGTTAAATTATCTTTCACTTAGACAAGAAACCAAAACAGAATGTGAGCCTGATGTATTAAGAGGATATTTTTTATAAAAAGGAGGAATAATCCATTATTTTCACTAACTAAAGAAAACTGTAATTGTGAGAAGAAAAACAATATGGTATTTAAACTCTACAGTAAGTGTCAAGAAAGACAGAAAAGCAATTATCAGAAGGAAAGGCAGATCTACTAACAGAGTAAGATATGGGAACCTTATCAGGTGCTGTGCTAGATACCTGTATGTCAACTTGTCACAAGCTATAGTTATCTAAATGGAAGGTACATCAACTAAGAAAATGTCTCTGTATACTAGTGTGGTGCATATGTGTCATACAAGCACTCTGAAAGATGAGGCATGAGGACTATGAGTTCAAGGCAGGAGGAATCTGAATTATAAAGCAAATGAAAGAGGGAGAATGAAGGAGAGGAAGTGAGGGGGAGGAAGGAAGGAAATGTTATTTGTAACATTCATTTATACAGAATCATAATGTTCTTAATTGTATCCATCTACAAACTGGCAAAGTCAAAGCCAATTAATGCTGGTAGAATGTTAAAAATCAAGATACTATAGCAGGTAAGGGTACACACTACACAAACCTGCCAATCTAAAATTGATCTGTGAAATTCATCCAAAGATAAAAGGCTTCAAAGTTGTTCTTTTTGATTCCACACATTCACTGCCATAAAGGTACTAATCCCTTCCCCACTTTAATGATCTTTTAAATAAAAAAGAAAGAGAGGACATACCTGGCAATAAAGGAACAAATTTATAAAAGAGTTCTATGGACTTGTGTCGACATTCTGTCTGGGGCCTTCCACAGTTAGCCAAAAGCCATTTGACCAGATCCAATAAACATAATGATGTCAAAGGTGGAAATCCCCTACACAAAAGAGCATGTTGTCATCAACATACTATCCAACATTCAATGCCTACGTAGCCAAGAATGTAAACATGAAACTCAAGTCTACCAAACTGACATATGCAAAAGGCACAATCATTTTTAACATATTAGTATATGGATGTAATCAAGGTATCACAGGTTAACTCATAGAGATCTGCCTGCCTTTGCTTCTCTGGTGCTGGGATTATAGGTGCTTGCCACCATGCCCAGCTTCAGTATAGTTCTAATATTATATATGTGTGTGTGTTTGTGTGTGTGTATGTGTGTGTGTGTGTGTGTGTGTGTATACACATATATATGTGTGTCTGTATATATATATATATATGTGTGTGTGTGTGTGTGTATGTATACATATATGCATACACATGTACACATACATACGTATATGTATGTATAGGAAATGTTATTTGTAACATTCACTTACACGGAATCACAATGTTCTTGATTGTCTCCATGTACAAACTGGCAAAGACAAAGACAATTAATGCTGGTAGAATGCTAAGAATCAAGATACTGGGCAGAAAGACAATATAGCAGCACTGCTGGGGAAAGAACTCAGAATCTTGTACTACTAGGCAAATGCTTAGGCCTTATTTTCTTTCTTCCGTTCTTTCTTCCTTCCTTCCTTCCTTTCTTCGTAACTTTTATTGGCACTCTGAATTTCACATCATCTCCCATTACCTGCCCCCAACAAAGACTTAAAAAAAAATCTTGTTGTGGAAGCTGCAGTGCATCCCACAGTCTACCTTTTTCTTCCCACTTCTTTGTTTGCAAATGTTCATGACTTATTGGTTTGACAAGAGGCCTTTGGCTTCTGTTACTCTACCAATTTTCGGACTCCTCTCAAATGTCCTCTTGTTGCCCTATGCTATGGAGATGTCATAGTTTTGGATCTATAGGACTGGGCTCTCCATGCACTCCAGCAGTTTACTGGGGTAATGTTGACGAGGGTCAAGTCAAAGTCTTAGGTCTGTGCCTGAGAGGTATAGAAAATGATCAACCTGCTGGCTCTCCTGCTCTCATGCCCTTGGAATTGGCTAACCAGGAACCCCTACAACCAGGGGCAGTTCTACTGTTTCCCAGGTAAAGGTATAAGGCCTTCTCTCCAGAGTGCTACAGCAGGTGAGCAACATTGTAAGTTCTGACACACTGATATCCCTGGGCCAGCTCTCTCGTCTGCAATAGATGATGCAGGAGGAGAAGCAGGCATCTCCCTTGTACTCGCCACTGCACAGCAGGCAAGAAGCAGGGCTGGCTTTCCTGTTCTCATGACCCCGGAGGCCCTATTTCCTTTTAATATGGGAAAAAAATTAAATATGCTTAACAAAATTATGTATTTCCATGTTTCCATTCCAATGTGCCCTTTAAACAACAACAAAGAAAAACCCACAGTTATGGTATGTAAAGCAGTGCTCCTTAAAAGCTCACCTTTGTGAGATATAAGTCTAAGTTCTCTGATCCTATCCCAGCCCAGACTCAGATATCTTATATACGAAGCCTGTACAACAACTGGTATTTTAACTAGAATTCCAATTAACTTTAATAAAAGCTAATTATTAAGAACCAACTTTGTAAAGGGATGTTATATTTAATTGTATCAGTTTGTTTTTGCTATTTCTTGGCAGTCTCATTTAGCTGAGGCTGAGCATAAACTCTTGATCCTCATACCTCTACCTCCCAAGTGCTGGCTTTATAGGCTACAGACAATGGTGGCACATGCATTTAATCCCAGCACTCAGGAGGCAGAGACAGGTGGATCTTTCTAAGTTTGAGTCCAGCCTGGTCTACAGAGCAAATTCCAGGACAGCCAACGCTACATAGAGAAACCCTGTCTCGAAAAACCAGAAAGGAAGTAAACAAACAATCTCTATTCAGCATCACTCCACTCCTGAGTCACCTAAGGTCCTAAGTCATAGTGAACAGAACGGACTTTGAAGTCAGACAGACTGAGTTCACCTCTGCATTTCCCTTAGACACTACATGAGCTTGAACAAAGTGCTCAAACTTCAAATTATATCTTAAATCATCTAAATCTAAATATGCATTTTATCCTTCAGGTGACTATATCTTATTGAGTATGACATTCCCTGAAGACTTCCTGGAAATGTTCATAACAAGTTCCCAATGGTCAGTCTGTTTAAATAGTAACTAAATAGATCCCTAGCTTAAATAGGACTTGTTAAGTTGAATTCCTGACTAGACAGGTCTCCACGAACATTGCACAGTGTTTTACAATCCTTGATTGAATGTGACACTCAGTTCTTACATTTCAAAATTTATTGCGTGACAGTTCATAAATATTCTAATTAAATAATTACTTACCAAAATTGTAACAGGTAAAATACAATGTCCAAAATTTACTGTCAATATGATACCTATCCAAACCATAATCAAATATCATCATCCTGAAACCGTGTACTTTCAAACTTAAAAGTTTTAAATTCTGTTAGAAAATTGACTGTTTATACCACACCTCTACACACTTTTTTTTTACAAAAATAATTCTTTATATTCTACATCTTTATATTCTACATCTCCAACATTAATCAGATGGAAATTAGCTTTGTGTTGGGTTAAAGAAAGAATAGAAACAGCATCACCTACCGTGGCAAACGTCGTTTCTTTGTTTTGTTTAAAGAAACATGCTTCTTTTCAATGATGCGTCTTAGGTGATCAATGGCATCACAGCACTGCTGAATTGTACCTGTATTTGTATCCAACACAAAAAATATCACAGAAAACATATATCAGATTATCATTAACACAGTAATATTATAAGTCTATAGACCTAATTTTGTGATTACCAAAGTAATTTTACTATAGATTTAGTATTTCTTCATCTCAAAATATGAAATTAAAATAAATGACTTACATTTCAAATCCTAAAATAAAATCCAAACTCATGACTGAAAGAAGGCATGACAACATGCATGTAATGTTGTGAATTTGGTCTAATGCTTGTATGATGTTAACTGGGTTCCCAAAATTTCTCGAGAATCCATATGTAAGATACTGAGGGTTCTTTTCCCCAGTTGGTTCTCATCAGTCAATAAAGTTGCTGGCAGCCAATGGCTGGGCAGTGAGACAAAGGTGGGACACTTTAAGATTCATGGGCAAGGGGACCAAGAGACGAAGCATGATTCAGAACCACCATGCTGAGAAACCAGTAAGGTTCAGACATGACATGAGAGGTGCAGAAAAGAATGCATACCAATCATGAGCCGGAGATCCCACTGAGTCTAGGGCAACAAAGATGGAATACAGATTTTAATAACTAATAACTCAGGAGTATCAGAGGAGAGGTGTTAACCACGTGGAAGTTTGGGAGTGGCCCAACCATTAAGCTGATTAAGGCATATTAAATACAGGTGTGTGTGTGTGTGTGTGTGTGTATTTCAATCAGGAATCTAGAACATTGAAGTGGGTAGCAAGGAACTCTTACTACTGCGCCAGGGCAATTTGAGTAGAGGTTAATTGCCTACTGCAACACATGTATATTATATACATACACCCCAAAAGGAGTACCACATCCAAATAGAAACTACGTGACCAGCAGTCTCACATGACAGACTAACTAGCTGAGAAGAAACCTCCAGGGTAGCAAAACCCAGTACAGGCCAGAGCTAATGTACATCAACTCAAAGCCATTTCTCATGAGTTGTAAATTTCTTGGCTCGTCTCTTTCCCCTGTAGGATAAACTATATTATAGTTTGATATATAGCCACTATAGAAAAGGGTGGAATTAAGGACATAACCACCCAGGATTCACCAACCAAGACTCAAGCTTCATGGCTACTAGGCAGATTCTTGGAGATGAAGACACACAAAACTTTTTACAAACTGGATTTGAGACATTGTATGTGAGAAAACAATGTATTGTCCCTTCATATTTATCAGAAATGCTAAAAGGAATATGAAAAGAAGGAAAATATCATCTCATGAAAGGATCATGTGACACTGGATGCTGAGTGGAAGATTCCAAAGCAAACATTTTCGGTCTGTAGACAGAACACTAGAATGGCACCTACCTAAGCATTTCTCATCTGCATGAGCCAAGGCCAGACTTTCCATATATGTCACTAAGGCTTCAAACACAAACTGTTCTACCAGGGCTTCTTCTTCCCTGAAAAATAAGAAAACTTCACCTAAGAAAACAATACATAGGACAAGACAAAGAACAATAATAAAACAAAATTTTGGGTTTTGTTTTTGTTTTTGTTTTTTGAGCCAGAGTCTTACTCAATAATCCAGGCTGAGCTGGAACTCAATACTTATATACACAGGCATCAACTAAAGAAAGAGTCTACCAGGCAGTGGTGGCGAAGACCTTTAATTCCAGCACTTGGGAGGCAGAGGCAGGCGGATTTCTGAGTGCGAGGCTAGTCTGGTCTACAGAGTGAGTTCTAGGACGGCCAGGGCTACACAGAGAAACCCTGCCTCGAAACACCAAAAAAAAAAAAAACAAAACAAAACAAAAAAAAAACCTCTCATTATAAAGGATAACAGTTTAGCCTGTCTTTCTATGAAAGAAGCAGAAATCGAGATCTGAATGAGAAAACCATAGAATCAGACCATGAATTTTAAATTACTACATATAGGATCAAATATATCTTAATTAATCAAAATATAAACCACTACAAATAGCATATTGTTTATTCTTATCATCATAAAAATGCATGCTTCAGGAATCAATAAACTCTTGAAAATATTTTATATATACTGATTGTGGGAGCATTTTCTTTGCAAATGTTGTCAAGATGCTTGAAGTGCTAGTCAGTTGGTGAGACGTGCAGTAAATGTACTGGACAAGGCAGAATGTTGTAACTGAACTGCTCAACTTTAGAAATCATGGCCATATGATGTGCAGCAGGATACTGTGGAGAAGAACTAGGCCCTTTACGCTGATTAGTGCCAGCAGTTGGTCTTGCAGTTTTCAGTGCAACTTATCAATTTGCTAAACACACTTTTGAGATAAAATGGTTTTGTTAGTGTAGGACTGTGAAAGGCAGCCTTGTTCCCGGTTGAGATAACTCATACAGTGGAAGGAAGAATCAGTTTTTCAGACTGTCATCTGACTTCCACACATGTGCTGTGACCACACACACATGAACTAAAAAAATGTAAACACACACACACACACGAACTAAAAAAATATATATATATATTAAAGGAGGGTGTGGTATGCCTTTAATCACAGCACTGAGGAGATAGTAGGAGCCTGGTCTACAGAGCAAATTCCAGTCCCAAATTACAATTAATTTTGGAAACTATTTTGCACCAACTTAGTCATAATAATGAACACAAATAATTCTATTGATGGCAATAGCAATTAGTTATGTATAATAACATGTAAGCCAATAACAGAATTTATGTATAAGAATTATAAGATAATAATATCTGGTGGTGGTACAGTCATCAAATTTGGGCAAGTATGCCATTTTGATCATATAATGACAAAATTACCTAAGGACACCTTTCTCAGAATGTTCCATCATATTTGTCTGTGAAGCATAGCCTTATGAGGGGTTTTCAAGCACCAAGAGCTGGCAGATAGCTGCTTTCACTGGTCACTTCAAAATGCCAAGACTATGTAGTTTAGGTTTATATATCTAAGTAAAACTATAAGGAAAAGAAAAAAACAATACAAAATTTGAGGAAGATAACTATTTTGTAGGGCAAGTCTCTATATACTACAAGTGTTGCTACATAAACACACGGCCTGTAAAGCTTTCATCAAGGACAAACCTAAATTTGAAGGCAACCTGAGATTTAGTTAATCTTCCCCCTGGTGTTTACAAGCCTCTGTGGAAAACTGCAGGGCAATCTGATAGTCAAAGGAAAATGCCTTTAGGTGCATTTTAGGTGGGGGAAGTATGTCACCTATAAGGCTTACACTCTCTGCTTTGCCTTTAAATATAGGAGGCTGTAAGACAAAGTTCTTTTCTTTTCTCTAAGAAAGGAATTCAGAGAACATGTGAATCACTGCCCACATAGCCTTTGCTCTTCTCTTCAGAAACTCTTACGGTCAGTTTTTGCTGCTCTGGGCTAAATAACCTGTCTCTCAACTTGGAGAATGGGTACAAGCCAATTTGGTTTACTACTATCACTCTATAAACATTATATATTTTATACATTCTTCAGTATATACAGGTCTCATCATTTAAAAAGCTACATAAACAAGATATGGCTTCATGCTCTAGTTAATTCTCATATAAATCTACATGTGGATTCCCATCTATTCCGCCATCTTCCTTCTATTGATCTCCTCTGTTTCCCAGCTGCAATTTTTTAGAATAAGCTTTTTTTACCAAAGTCATTGGAAGATGACTAATCAATTCTTAGCAATCAGTATTTAAGAGGATTAGTTAAAGACATAAAGCTTTACATTTATCTCTTCTAGTATCTTTCTCACTTGTAGCCCTTCTGAAGAGCTATGTTATATCTGCAGTACTTAGCACAGTGCCTGGCATATAATATTCTTTTTTTTTCCAAAGTCTTCTTCTGACAAGCGGTATATGTGCTCCTAATAGTAACTCATCCCTTCAGCTCTCACACATTAATAAGTGATGTTGCATGAAGGAACAAACTAATGAATATATGCATACCACTCATCTTGCTGTACTCAATGTCTTTCTTGGACTTTTGGAATAGCCAAAGTTTGGCCTCACTTTGCACTCCCATAATTCTAGAAACTCCATATTGTTAGAGGTATCCAAACTCCATTGTTGGACCTGAAAGGGCCTAGTGTCTGAGCATCCTTTCTCACAAAGACAAAGAGACTGAGACGCTGCAACCAGCATCAGGCTTATTGTTCCATCGAGTTGTGGCCACCCTGCAAGCGGGGCAGAGGTAACCCTGAAGCTACATTGTAGGCAGTTTTTATATTTTTTAGAGGTACAAGTTACACCAGTCAAATTGTAGCTAAGATCCATTTGCTAACATCTATAAACCATTAACCTTCAGATCCGCCTGGAGTTTCCCCGAGTTTAATGTGTTTTACTGGGGAATGCTTTAATTTTAATTTTAATGTGTGGAAAACGGAATTCGGTTAATCTTTGACTCCATGCAGGAGCAGGAAGTCGTAAAAAGAGTATCTAGTACAAATCACAGAGGATATCTTATCTCTTAGGCATTTATGGATAGAATTAACTCTTTGGCATCTTTGGTCCATCAGGGAAAAGGCAGCGGGAAGCACCAGGGGAGCACCAGAAAAGCATGTTTGGGGAAGGCGCCAGGGGAGTGCCAGGAGCGCATTCAGAGAAGGTTCCCTTTCTTAGGACTCTAGGACCAGAAAGATAGTGAGCTAGAGGAAACTCTGGTGGAGGTCCTTAGCAGTTGCTGGTGTCACAGGCATTACTTCTCACTCTCCATTCTTCCACCATAGCAGATACACCTGGCTCACCTACCCATTACTCTGAACCCCGTCTAAGAGTACCAAAGTTCTTCACCACCTCATATGACAAGCTTATGAGGGGGTGGAGTTTCTTATTACTATTTCCACCTTCTGATCCTAAAGAATTTGGTTGATTCTCATTCATCCTTTATGGTCCATCTCTGAGAAGTGTTCACTAACTTACTATACACATTCTCTATGCTTCGAAAGATCTTGCACATGTGTCTTTGGTTGTATTCTCAAAACAAGGCAAGTATTTCTCCACAGTTTCTAAGATTCTTAAATGTACACCAACTATCACATATTTATATATAATAAATGCTTGACATAAAAATTTAGGGACCTAAACATCAGGGGACTTTTCAAAATTACATTAAAGGTTTCAAGAGCTGTCTTACACATTTTTCCTTGACACACAAAGCTTACATACCTGAATTCCTTGTAGATGTGATTAAGAGCAAGTGCTGCGCCTAGCCTCTTGAAAGCATTAGGATGAAGTGCAAGGCTATAGAGCCGCTTGAAAAGTGACTTGCTGTTTACTGGACTCTTCTCTTGCTGCTGAGGTGTTGTTTGCTTGATGGACCATTTGAGGAATTCTTGAACACACCGTCCACAAAAATCTCTTAAAGTACTGTCAACAGGGTCCACAATACCATCCTTAATCAAAACAAGGACAGCTTCATTGTGGTAACTGTTATCCCCATAGAATGATTAATAATTTCGTGTGAATTTATATAAACATTCAGGAGGCTAAGGCAAGAACATTGTAAGTTTGAGGTTAACCTGGGATACACAGTAAGTTTCAGCCTAGCATGAGCTATAGCCTAACTATAGACCTTAACTTAAAAAAAAAACAAAAAAAATTCATCCAGTGACTTCCCATAACAAGGTTTATAATCTGGTAAGTGCCTGAGTGCACTGAACAAACAGGGCTATGTGATTGTACTATGTGTTTTACACAACAAAATGGTCAAATTGGGTCCTCATAAGTACACCACATTTCTTCTTCCTTAATGTTCATGTCAACTTCCATGTTTTCATTGACTTCAACTTAACAGACAATATCACACAGATGCATAATGGGATCAGTTTCCAAGAACAACGAATTAAAAGATGTTTGGACAAGTTTATTAGATATTTCGCTGGAAATTTTGCCATTTTTATTTACTTATTTATTTATCATTTTATTTACTTTATTTATTATTTTATTTTTTCAGTTTCTTAAAAGCAGGATCCTGTATAGCCTAGACTTGTATACAATTACTATGTCACTGAGTGGTATTAAACTCAAATCCTCCTGTCTCTGCCTTGTAAGTGTTACAATCACAGATGTGTGCAAGGTGATTCTAATGTGAACATGTAAGTCCTTCTCTTCAAAAATGGATGAAATAACTAGAAAACTCACATACAATAATATATAAAGGAATCAAAGTTATTCCTACAAGCTCAAAAGTAAAATAAATATGCATCAAAGACCACTACAGCCTTAGATCACTGAACCAGTGACCAGACCCTAATTACTACCTCTATTACCTCAGGAAAAGTGTGATATAAAAGGTAAACTATGAACTCCATAACCCTTTAGTTGATGAATCTGAATGCAAGAAAAAATTAAGTAAATTAAAAATTCCCTTTACTCTTGAATTAAATACAGTACCATGGATTTAAAAAAGCAAACTACAGCTATTGATGAAGAATATTTATACTTCTTACATAAAACACATTCTTTCTTATGCCATATATATAGATCTGCCTGCCTCTGCCTCCTAAGTGCTGAGATTAAAGGCATGTATCACCACCACCCAGCATGCATGCATATTTTTTTAACTTAAAGCCATTTAAAAAGCAGACTATTGTTGACTAAAACTTATAAACATCAAGAACATCACTTATCAAAATAAATATGGTACTGTGTCCAAAACGAAAATATCAGTCTCTATAAGCAAGGGGCTTTATAGCAAGGAACTTTTCCTAGAGATCTAAATATACACTAAATTTCTGCAGTCAATTGCAATGAAAGTACAGAATTCCAAATTCTACTTACCAGTATGGCTTCTAATAAGGCAACAGTATCTTGACTTTCAAATTTCTTATTGTTAGTAAACCAGTGGATCAGCTGCATAACAAGTGGTTCATAGAGCTGCCTTGTCACCTGAAGAGACAATCTCTAATTGCAGTTTACAGCCTTCATATGGAAGTAAATATACACTGAAAATTAAACATTTAGATGGCTCTTTCACCAAAGCTATAGTCATTAAAATTAAAACAACAACAAGAACAAATGCAACAAAAACAAATAAAAAACAAAAAGAAAAAATCTATCACAAACATTAAGGCTGATTGAAAAAAAAGGAATAATTCAAGGTTTGATACCTGAATTCAACCAGGAGACAGGAACACTGAAGAACTCAAGCTGAAATGAAGGTTGCAAAACCTAATAATCAAACTAGAAACCCTCCTAAAAAAGCCTTGTAAGCAAAATGAATTGACCAGAAGATAGAATATTGGAACTCTAAGAGAAAGTAGAGAAACTAGAGCCTAAGAAGCAACATTAAATAAAAACTCCAGAAAGGAAGGAAGGGAGGGAGGGAGGGAGAGAAAGAGAGAGAGAGAGAGAGAGAGAGAGAGAGAGAGAGAGAGAGACAGGCACAGGAAAAGAGAGACACCAAGACCAAATCTTTGAATTATAGGAATAAATGATGAAGAATCCTAGGTCAACAGTACAAACCAGATATTCAACAAGATAACAGAAGAAAATTTCCCAAAGTAAAGAATGACACACCCATAATGATCCAAGCACAAAAGTCACCAAATAGGCACAGAGGAATAGCAGACAGAGCACCAAATAGATGACAAGACACAGAAGAAACTCTTCATGGCATATAATAGTTAAAACATTAAGTATTCAGAACAAAGAACATATTGAATGCTGTAAGAGGGAATTAAAACCATCAGAACAACAACTGATTTCTCAATGGAAAGACTGAAAGTCGAAAGAGCCTGGAGAAAGACACTCCAAGTTCTAAATGTCCATGACTGCCAATCTAGACTAATGTATCCAGAAAAACTATTTGCTCCAACATAAGGGAAAGAAAAAAAAAAGATAGTCCCATTACACAGTCTTTAAAATTCAATTATCTGGGAGACCAAGCCAAAACAAAATACAGGAGTCAATACTGAACAGAGGAATAACAGTTAAGAACTTGTAGAAAGGAAAGAAATGGCCATTTTCTCTCTGGCAACTGAGCAGGCAGGTACAGGCAGGAGCAGAGGGAACACAGAAGTGGGAGAGCAGCTGGGACAGGGTCCATTAGGGCTCCATCTGCACCCAGGAGTTGGGCAGCACCACAGCCATCTGTGTACTGATCCCGCCAGGGAAGAACTGGTCTGCAGGGAGTGCTTTGACTCTCAGGTTTGGAGGTGCAGTTGCCATTTTCTCTCCAGCTACTGAGCAGGCAGAAACTGCAAGGAGGATAGGGAGCACAGGAGTGGCAGAATAGCAGCTGTGACAGGATCCTTCCAGGCTCCATCTAGACCCAGAACTGGGCTGAGCCACAGCACTCTGTGCCAGGGAGCTTGCAGGCCCACAAGGGGGACAAGAGACAGTCAGAGACAGCAGGACCAATTAACACCAGAGATAACCAGATGGCAAAAGGCAAATGTAGGAATGTTACCAAGAGAAATCAAGGCAACATGGAACCATCTGAAACCAATTCTCCCACAACACTAAGCCCTGGATGCCCCAACACATCAGAAAAGCAAGATTTGGATTTAAAATCACAGCTCATGAAGCTGATAGAGGGCTTCAAGAAGGACATAAATAACTCTTAAAGAAATACAGGAGAACAAAAGTAAACAGGTAGAAGCCCTTAAAGAACTACAGGAAAGCAAAACCAAACAGGAGAAGGAATTGGACAAAACCATCCAGGATCTAAGAATGGAGATAAAAACAATAAAGAAAAAACAAAGGGAAAAACTCTGGACATATAAAACATAGGAAAGAATTCAAGAGTCACGGAGGCAAGCATCAACAACAGAATACAAGAGATAGAAGAGAGAATCTCAGGAGCTGAAGATACCATAGAAAGCATTGACACAAAAGAAAATGCAAAAAGCTCCTAACCCAAAACATCCAGAAAATCCAGGACACAATGAGAAGACTAAACCTAAGGATTATAGGTATAGAAGAGAATGACAATTGCCAACTTAAAGGGCCAGTAAATATTTTCAACAAAATTATAGAAGAAAACTTCCCTAACCTAAAGAAAGAGATGCCCATGAACAAACAAGAAGCCTACAAAACTCCAAATAGTTAGGACCAGAAAAAAAATTCCTCCTGTCACATAATAATCAAAACACCAAATGCACTAAACAAAGAAAGAATATTAAAAGCAGTAAGGGAAAAAGGTCAAATAACATATAAAGGCAGACCTATCAGAATTATACCAGACTTCTTGCCAGAGACTATGAAAGCCAGAAGATCCTGCACAGATGTCAGAGACCCCAAGAGAACAAAAATGCCAACCCAGGCTACTATACCTAGCAAAATTCTCAATTATCATAGATGGAGAAACCAAGGTATTCCATAGCAAAAACAAACTTACACAATATTTTTTCACAAATCCAGCCCTTCAAAGGATAATGAATGAAAACACCAACAAAAGGAAGGAAACTACACTCTAGAAAAAGCAAGAAATTAATCTTCTTTTAAAAAACCAAAAAGAAGAGAGACACATAAACACAACTTCACCTCTAATAACAAAAATAACAGGAGGCAACAAGCACTTCCTCTTAATATCTCTTGATATCAATGGACACAATTCTCCAATAGAAGACATATACTAACAGACTGGATACATAAGCAGGAACCAACATTTTGTTGCATACAGGAAACTCACCTCAGGCACAAAGACAGACACTACCTCAGAGTTAAAGGCTGGAAAACAGTTTTCCAAGCAAATGATCCCAAGAAACAAGCTGGTGTAACCATTCTAATATTGAATAAAATCGATGTTCAAACTAAAGTTATCAAAAAAGGTAAGGTAGGACACTACACACTCATGAAAGGAAAAATCTAACAAGATGAGCTCTCAATTCTGAACATATATGCTCCAAATGCAAGGGCACCCACATTCATAAAAGGAACGTTACTAAAGCTCAAAACACACATTGCACCCCAAACAATAAGAGTGGGAGACATCACAACCCCACTCTCATCAATGAACAGATCAGGGAAACACAAACTAAACAGAAAAACAGTGAAACTAAGAGAAATTATGAACCAAATAGACTTAACAGATATCTATAGAACATTTTATCCTAAAACAAAAGAATATACCTTTTTCTTAGCACCTCAGGGTACCTTCTCCAAAACTGACCATATTCTTAGTCACAAAACAGACCTCAACAGATATAAAAAGATTGAAAATAATTCCAAGCACCCTATCAGATCACCACGGACTAATGCTGGTCTTCAATAAAAAGAAAAAACAACATAAAGTCCACATGCACATGGAAACTGAACAATATTCTACGCAACAATAACTTGGTCAGTCTAGAGAGAAGGCTCAGTAGTTAAGAGCACTAGCTACTCTTCCAGAGGTCCTGAGTTCAACTACCTGCAACCACATTGTGGCTCAAAACTTGGTCAAGGAAGAAATAATCCCTGAAAGAATTACAGAAGAACACAAACAAACAAGTGAAGGAACTGAACAAAACCTTCCAGGATCTAAAAATGGAAATAGAAACAATAAAGAAATCACAAAGTGAGACATCTCTGGAGATAGAAAATCTTGAAAAGAATTCAGGAGTCATAGATGCAAGCATCAACAACAGAATACAAGAGATAGAAGAGAGAATCTCAGGGGCTGAAGATACCATAGAAAACATTGACTCAACAATTAAAGAAAATGCAAAATGTAAAATGCTCCTGAGCCAAAACATCCAGGAAATCCAGGACACAATGAGAAGACCAAACCTTAGGATTATAGGTATAGAAGAGAGTGAAGATTTCCAACTTAAAGGGCCAGTGAATATCTTCAACAAAATTATAGAAGAAAACTTCCCTAATCTAAAGAAAGAGATGTCCATGAACATACAAGAAGCCTACAGAACTCCAAACAGACTGGACCAGACCAAAAAGTCCTCCCAGCACATAATAATTAAAACACCAAATGTACTAAACAAAGAAAAAATATTAAAAGCAGTAAGGGAAAATGGTCAAGTAACCTATAAGGGCAGGCCTATCAGAATTACACCAGACTTCTCACCTGAGAAGATGAAAGCCAGAAGATCCTGGGCAGATCTCATACAGACCCTAAGAGAACACAAATGCCAGCCCAAACTACTATACCCAGCAAAACTCTCAATTACCATAGATGGAGAAAACAAGATATTCCATGATAAAACCAAATTTACACAATATCTTTCCACAAATCCAGCCTTACAAAGGATAATAGATGGAAAACACCAACATGAGGAGGGAAACTACACCCTAGAAAAAGCAAGAAAGTAATCTTTTTCCAACAAACCCAAAAGAAAGTAACCACACAAACATAAAAAGAACATCAAAATTAACTGGAAGCAACAATCGCTATTCCTTAATATCTTATAACATCAATGGACTCAATTCCCCAACCAAAAACATAGTCTAACAGAAATATTTTTCATATGAATCTTCAATTTTATCAGAAAATGTTTGTGATTCCTCTTTCAACTTAGTAATGTTTTTTATGTCTACCATTTTAACTGTAGTATTTTCCATAATAATCTTTAATTTAAACATTTTTTCTATATATTTCTTCAATTTTATCAGAAATATTTTCCATGTAAATCTTTAATTTTGTCAGAAAATGTTTATAATTCCACTTTCAATCTATTTAGGAATACTTTTATGCCTACCATTTTATCGGTATAATTGTTCATAATAATCTTCAATTTTAACATTTTTCTATATATTTCTTCAATTTTATCAGAAATATTTTCCGTGTAAATCTTCAATTTTATGAGACAATGTCTATAATTTTACTTTCAATCAACTTAGGAACATTTTTATACCTTCCTTTTTATCTGTATAATTGTCCATGAAATAATCAGTTTTAACATGTTTTTCTATATATTTCTTGAATTTTATCAGAAATATTTTCCTTGTGGACCTTCAATTTTATCAGAAAATGTTTATAATTCCACTTTCAAAAAACTTAAGAATATTTTTATGCCTACCATTTTATCTGTATAATTTTTCCATTAAATACTCAAACTTAATGTGTTTTTTATATATTTCTTCAATTTTATCAGAGATATTTTCCATGTAAATCTTCAATTTTATCAAAAAATGGTTATAATTTCACTTTCATTCAACTTAGAAATATTCTTATGCCTACCATTTTATCTGTATAATTTTTCATGATAATCTGCAATTTTAATGTTTTTCCATATATTTTTTCAATTTTATCAGAACTATTTTCCATGTAAATCTTCAAATTTATCAGAAAATAGTTATAATTCTACTTTCAATCAACGTAGGAATATTTTTATTCCTACAAATTTATCTGTATAAATTTCTTCAATTTTATCAGAGATAATTTCCATGTAAATCTTCAATTTTATCAGAAAATGTTTTTAATTCTACTTTCAATCAATTTAGGAATATTTTTATGCCTATCATCTTATCTGTATAATTTTTCATGAAATAGTTTTAATGTGTTTTTCTATATATTTCTCGAGTTTTATCAGAAATATTTTCCTTGTAGATCTTCAATTTTATCAGAAAATGTTTATAATTCCACTTTCAATCAACTTAGGAATTTTTTATACCTACCATTTTATCTGTATAATTTTTCTATCAAATAGTCAATCTTAACGTGTTTTTCTATATATTTCTTCAATTTTATCAGAAATATTTTCCATGTATATTTACACCATGGAATACAATTAAAAATAGCAATTAAATACAATAATAGCAATTAATAACATATTGTTATTAAAATAGAATTAAAAAACAATGAATTCATGAAATTCTTAGGCAAATGGGGAACAGGGGGAGGGAAGAGGGCTTATGGGACTTTTGGGGAGGGCGGAACCGGGAAAGGGGAAATCATTTGGGATGTAAATAAAGAATATAGAAAATAAAAAATAAAATAAAATAAAAATAAATAAATAAATAAAAAAAGGTACAAGCCCCCCCCCAAAAAAATGGTTCTCCTAATCAAAAAAAAAAAAAAAAAAGAAAAGAAAAGAATTCAGCATACAGAATTATAATCTTCCCAATCCCAGATGCCTAGAAGCCAGCATAAAACACAATGATTAGAAGTCAGGACATGAGCCCAGCAAACCTATTTCAGCAGGCCCCGAGTATTGAACATTGCTGAAGAACAAGAAAAAGACCTTCATTAAACTGTGGGAAATGCTGAGGCAACTGACATTATAAATTAAATAGATGTAACAGGTATTTACAGAACATTTTACTCAAACACAAAAGAATATACCGTCTTCTCAGAACCTCATGAAACTGATCACATACTCAGACACTAATCAAGCATGAACAGATACAAGAAAATTGAAATATCCCCCTTCACCCTATCTGTTCACTGCAGGTTAAATCTAGATACTAAAAATAAAAACAACAGAAAGTTTTCAAGTTCAAGGAGACTAAATAACTCTCTACTGAATAAAAAGTAGATCAAAACAGAAATTATTAAAGAAAAACTTTCTACAATAGAATGAAAATAATATACGACACATCCAAACTTATGGGACAAAATGAAGGCACACTGGATTGAGGTGCCCTATCTTTTCTAAATGAGCATAAGGATCACCTCTAATGTCTGGTCAGTCTTAATCTCAGAGTCTGCAGGGAAAATCCAATCCCTAGACTTGAAAGAGAGTTAACCACTAGGGAGGAGAGAACATGTCCTAGGAAGCAACTTCATAGCACTAATTGGCTACATAAAGAAAGTATAGAAGCTGGAGAGATGGCTCAGCAGTTGAGAGCACTGACAGCCATTCCACAGATCCTGAGTTCAATTCCCAGCAACCACATGGTGGCTCAACCATCTGTAATGAGCTCTGATGCCCTGTTCTGCTGTGTCTGAAGACAGCTACAGTGTACTCATATACATTAAATAATTCTTTCTTTGAAATTTTCCAAAAAAAAAAAAAAAGGGAAAAAAAAGAAAAAGAAAAAAGAAAAGAAAGAGAAAAAAGAAACTAGAGAGATCTCACATTAAGTACTTAGCACACTTGAAAACTCTAGAACAGGGCTGGAGAGACAGCGGTTAAGAGCACAGACTGCTCTTCTAAAGGTCCTGAGTTCAAATCTCAGCAACCACATGGTGGCTCACAACCATCTGTAATGGGATCAGATGCACTCTTCTAGTGTGTGTCTGAAGACAGCTACAGTGCACTCATATAAATAAAAAATACATCTTTAAAAAAAAAAAGAAAAAAAACTCTGGAACAAAAAGAAAAAAACTCACTCATTAGAAGTAGACAGCAAAAAATAACCAAATCAGGGCTGAAATCAACAAAATAGAAACAAGCAAAGAATCAATAAAACAAAGAGTTGTTTCTTTGAGAAAACGATTAAGATTGACACACAAATTAATTAAAGACAGAGACAGACTATCTATATTAACAAAATTAGAGAAAAAAAATGAGGGATATAACAACAGACACTGAGGAAATCCAAGAACATATTTTTAAAAAGCTGTACTCCAAAAGGGGAAAATGTAAAAGAAATAACTTTCTCAATACATACCACTTAGCAAAGTTAAATCAAGATCAGATAAGCAATTTAAACTACCATCTCTAGTGAAATAGAAGCAGTAATTAAGTCTCCCATCCAAAAAAAAAAAGCTTAGGGCCAAATGGTTTTAGTACAGGACTTGACCAGACTTTCAAAGAAGAGTTAATGCCAATACTCATCAAATTATCCCATAAAATAGAAATAGAAGAGACATTGCCCAGTTCATTTTAAGAGGCCACAGTTACCTGATAACCACGCAAAGGCCCAACAAAGAAAGGGAATTACAAACCAATTTCCCTTAGACAGATGCAAAAATTCTCAATAAAAATAGTAGCAAACCAAATCCAGGAACGCATAAAAAAGATCATCAACTATAACCAAGTAGGCTTTATCCTAGAGATACAAAGATACATATGTAAATGGATAAATGCAATCCACCATATAAACAGACTGAAAGACAAAAACTACATTGGATGCAAAAAAGCCCTTTGACAAGATCCAATGAGAGAACAGGGATACAAGGGATATAAATCACCATAACAAACTCACAGCATTTCGACTAAATCAGGAACAAGACAAAGTTGTCCACTCTCTCCATATCTATTCATATAGTACCTGAAATTTTAGCCACAGCAATTAGGGGATCCAAATTGGAAAAGAAGTCAAAGTATCCTTATTTGAAGACGCTATGATTTTATACATTTAAAAACAAAACAAAACAAACAAACAAGCAACAAAAACACTAAAAACTCCACCTGAAAACTTCTACAGTTGATAAACATTTTTACCTAAGTCTCAGGATACAAAAATCATTAGCATTCCCGTATACAAATGACAAACTAAAAGGAATCAAGGAAATAACACCTTTCACAATAGCATCAAAAAATATATAATATCTTGGGAGTGAAAGATGAGTAAAATAAAAGCATAAAGACATTGAAGAAAGAAATTTAAGAAGATACAAGAGGACAGACAGGTCTTCTATTCTCATGGATTGGCAGAATTAATTTAATGACTATTCTACAGAAAAGCAATCTGCAAGATTCAATGCAATCTCCATCAAAGTTATATGACAGTTCTTGACAGAAATTGAGAGGGTAATTCTCAGCTTCATACAGAAACAAAAAAACATCCAGGATAGCTAAAGGTATCACCACCCCCAATCCCAAACTGTATTACAGAGCTAGAGTAGTATAAAATGGATGGTATTGTATCAATACAGGCACGTTGATCAATAGAATTGAACTAAGACCCAGATATAGACACCAGATTTTTTAAATAAGGAATACAGAAATACACATAGGGACAGCATCCTTAACAGATGGTGCTAGTCAAACTAGATAGCTGCATGTAGAAGAATGCAAATAGACCCATTCTTATCACCCTGTAAAAACTTCAATTTCAAATAGAGCAAAGACCTCAATATAAGGCCAGATTCACTGACTCTGACAGAAGAGAAAGTGAAGAATAGTCTTGAACTCAATGGTACAGGAAAAGGCTTTCTGAACAGAATGCTAATTGCCCAAGCACTTAGAACAAAAATTTATGGGATCTCACAAAACTGAAAAGCTTTTGCATGGCAAAGGAAAACAGCATTTGGACAAAATGGCAGCCTGAAAAACGAGAAAAGATTTTTACCAATAACACATCTAACAGAGGGCAAATATCTAAAATATTAAAGAACTGAAAAACTAGACACCAAGGAAATAAAGCAATGCAAATATGGGGTACAGATCTAAATAGAGTTCTCAAAAGATGAAACACAAATAGCTAAGAAACACTTCAAGAAATGCTCAACATCTGAAGTTCATCAAGGAAATGAAAATCAAAACTATTTTGAGATTTCATCTTACATGCATCAGAATGACCAAGCTCATGACAACTCATACTGGTGAGAATGAGGAGCAGAAGAACACTCATCCATTCATGGTAGAGTGCAAACTTGCACAGCCACTATGGAAATCAGTGTGGCAGTTCCTCAGGAAGTAGGAATAGATAAATGCCACGATCCAGCTATACTACTCCTGGGTATATACCCAAAGGTCTCTACATTTAACTACAGAAATATTTGCTCAACTCTGTTAACTGCCACTATAGTCTAATAGCTAGAAACTAGAGTCAGAAATTGGAAACAACCTGGATGCTCATCAACTGATGAATGAATAAAGAAAATCTGGTACAATGCTAGGTGGTGGGGTATGCCTTTAATACCAAAATTTGGGAAGCAGAAGCAGGAGAATCTCTGAGTTTGAGGACAGCCTGGCCTACAGAGCAAGTCCGAGGATGGCCAAGACTAAAACAGAGTAACATTGTCTGGAAAACAAACAAACCAAAAACAAAAACAAAAAAAAAGAGAGAGAGAGAGAGAATATGGTACACATTTACACAATGGAATATTACTCAGCTGTTCAAAAAGGGAAAACAAAAGAAGAAATCATAAAACTCTCTAGTGAATAGATGACATTAGAAAAAAAATTCACCCTGAGTGAGGTAACAAGACTGAAAAGGACAAATATAGTATGTATTCTTATACATGGATGTTAGGTATTAAGTCTTCAATAGGCAAATGCAATCTGTACAACCACATTATTTAAGTATAGCATAGGAGACTAAGGGAGAAGGGAGAATCTTCATAGGAAGGAAAAAGAGAATCCACAGATAAGGATGGATGGGGGAGTGGGAAAGTTGACTAGAATGAGAGGAACAAACAGGGAGGAAGAGGACAGGAAAGGAGGGAATACAGGAAGGGACAGCTAAAACTAAGGGCCACTTGAGGGGTCATATGGAAACTTAATACATTAGAAGCTTCCTAATATATACATTTATGAAGGCAATTTAAATAAAATTGCCAAATAACAGGTGAGACAGAGTCCCAACTAGATACTTCTCATCACCACGTGAAGCTTCCAGTACTGGGAATGAATTACATCTAACATAGGTGTTGGCCAAGGTACTAGGTACTATGGGAACCCACAAACAATTGCCAAGGCTATTGGTTGCTTTCCAGAAACTAATGATAAGGCCCTACTGCTGAAGTCAACACCTACATAATGCACTGAACATGGATAAGTCAAACTGGGGTCTAGCTAGAGCCTTCGCCCCTAGAAACTAGTGTTCATGGCACTGGAAAGTACTCTATACACCACTGGAGAACAGTAAACACTGACCCAGCTACAAACCCTTCAATCTACAATGGTGACCTGCTCACAAAATACATTGGTACTATAGTTCAAAAGAGATGTAGGTGCAATCACTATATGGTTAGATTTAAGGCCCACTCCATGAGATGGAATACATTCATGACACTGCTTAGATAGCTGAGAAATTGAAACTAGAGAAGCCAAGGACTTAGGGGGAAACCAAATACTATATTGTTCTGCTAAAGGAATGTTGCAATAAAATGACTCCTAATGATATTATGCTATATTCATAGATTAGTCTTGTTTAGCCATCATCAGAGAAGCTTCCACTTGCAGCAGATGGGAACAAATGCAAGAGACCCACAACTGGACAATGTATAGAGCAAGACACATTGAAACACTAAGTCTTAAATAGTATATATACATCAAATCTCTCCCCTTAGGGCTCAGGGAACTGTGTAAGAGAAGGTGGAAAAAATTTAGGAGCCAGAAGCAACAGAAAACACCAAGGAAATGAGGCCTTCCAGACACAACAGGATTGATACCCATCTGTACTTGGAGAGACTATGGCAGCATATACAGGGCTTGCATGGGTCTAAGTAAGATGAGTTTCCAGTGCTATGACAGGAAGCAGACACAAGCCCCATTCCTAACTCAGGAACTCTTTCCAATTGATAACTGCTCCAAAAGGAACAATTAGTTCCTCCAAAGAAATCTCGTTATATACACAAACCACATTTAAGGGCAGGTCCCATGCCCAGCAAGATAGCCAACACAAAACAAGCTCAGATATAAAGATTTTTAATTTTCTTTTATAAGATTTCTGTGTTTGTGTCTTTACATCTGTGTTACCTGTCCCTTTTCTGGCTCCATATTTCTTTCTGGTTTTTTGTTTGTTTGGTTGGTTGGTTTTGGTTTTGTCCTATTCTGGTATATTTGCTTATATTTCATCTTATTTTACTACTATTTTCTTTTTAAAGATGCTTGCTTTCTAATGAGACAGAAAGGGTATGAATTTGTGTGGATGTGAAGGGTCTGGAAGGAATTAGGGGAGAGGAAACTATAATTAGAGAATATTGTTTGAGGAAACTCTATTTTCAATAAAAATAACAGAGTAAATTAAAATAAAAGAATTTTAAAGTGTAGCAGGTCATAATCACTCATGCCTTTAATTCCAGCATGGCTTTAGTCTTGGGAGGCAGAAGCAGAGAGGCAGAGAGGCAGAGAGACAGAGGCAGAGGCAGAGGCAGACAGATCTCTGAGTTTAAGATGAGCCTGTCTACAAATGAGGTCCAGGACAGTCATGGCTTCACAGAGAAATCCTTTTTCAAAACCTGCCCCTCCCCAAAATAGCAAAATGTAATTTAAAAAATGTTCCAATCCTCAGGTCACTGGACCAAGTTCATTAGACTGTACAGGGCAGCAGGAAGGCAACAGTGACTTCTAATGAAAGCACTTTTCTTTCTTTTGGTGTGCTGGCCCCGCACTTACTTCAATCCTCCTGTCTCTTCCAAGCTCTGGGACTACAGGAGTGTACCACGCCCAGTTTGAGATCATATTTCTTTTGGAGGCTTTATTACTGTTTAGATCCTAACCGTGTACTTACTTGATCCACATCACATGCAAGCTGAAGCAGCACAGGAAACGTGTGCTTATAGAGCTGGTACATGGGAGGCGGCCCTTGCCCTTCCGGCATCTGAGAGGCTCTTCCCAGCATAAACATAACTATGCTGTGCAACAGTTCACAAGCTGCTACCTAAGAGGGACCAAGTTCAGCAAAGCTTTGGTTATAACATTTACAAAAGAATATTTTGAAGTTTTTTTTCTTTAATTAGCCATTTAAGAGAAAAAAATTTATTATGGTAACTACTATGTACACCAAATAAAAAACTGGAAATAATAGTTTTTATATATAATTGATACTTGTGTTCACTTTAATCTTTATCTAAGAGTTAAGAATTGAAATTTAAAAACTTCAGACTCTGAAGTTAATACATTCATATGAAATATATTTCACACAGTTTAGAACTACACATCCTGGCTTCGTTTGTAAATATCACTTTAATAAGTACATTTTGGAAGCACATTAAAAATTTACATATTAGTGGTAACATTTGAGATTATATGATCCTAATCTCTAAAGTTAAGGTAATAATCAATAATCTCTTCCCAAGCATTATTTTTAAACATACTTTGCATTGCATTTTCTGTTACAGGTTATTTATTATGAAGATTTATACTGAATTTTCATTTATCAATGACACCGACTTCTGAAAACATTTAAAAGTAATGGCATTAGACCTGTTTCTTGACCAATATGTAAATGTTTTTAAAACAATACACTATAAACAATGAATAAAATGAAATAGAAAATACTTTAGTTTGTCGGTCACTAGCAGAAAGGGCCAATTCAGTGACCCGAGGCAGAAAGGCATCCAGATAGATGACAGGCTTCATCTCTCTGAAGGGTACTGCAAAGCTGAGTCTTTTCTCCCTATCCCACGCCACATACTTCTTCATCCTTTCTCCTGATGTAGCTGATAAAAAAGTGTTAGAGGAGTGCTTTTAATTCAAGATCTTTCCTCTTACAGCTCATTAGCTAAATTAGGGTACTTTTAAAGCATTTTGCCTTTCCTTTTTTCTGCTTTAGTTATGTAAAAATATGAAAACCCTCGAAGCTGTTATTTCTAAATTTAAGTTAACTAAAACCATTATTCAATAGGAATATGCAAATTCAGTGACAGCTACTTAAAACAGGATAGAAAATAAGTATATTTGAAAAAAAAATCTCCTTTTTGCCAGCTGTGGTGACACAGGACTTTAGTTCTAGCACTTGGGAGGCAGAAGCAGGGGCTTCCTTGTATAAGTGCCAGGCCAGCCAGGATTACTGATGACCTTTTTTCTCTCTCTCTTTTTTTTTAAAGATTTATTTATTTCTATGAGTACACCATAGCTGTTTTCAGACATACACCTGAAGTGTGCATCGGATCCCATTACAGATGGTTGTGAGCCACCATGTGGTTGCTAGAAACTGAACTAAGGACCTCTGAAAGAATAGTTAATGATCTTAACTGCTGAGCCATTTTTCCAGCCCCTGATGGCCTTTTCTCAATAAAAACATATCTCCTCTTGTAAAGGGATTAGGGAGGTGACTCAGTGGATAAGTGTTTTCCATGCATGCCTTAGAACCAGAGCACAGATTGCAAGTCAACAAGTAAATACTGGGTGAACATGGCAGTCTAGATATACAGGCAGGCCCTTAGTTGAACTGAGAGATCTCGCCTCAAAGAGTAAGGTGTGATTAAGGAAGACTTCTGACATCAGCCTCAGGCTTCCATATGTACATGTACATATACACATATAAGCAAAAAAAAAATTTCTTTTCAAAATACTTTTTAAGTATAGGTTCTAATTTCTCAAATAGCTAAAAGTCTCCAGTCAACACCAAACTTAAAAAGTAAAGACAGTTGAGATTTTCTAATATAAAAACACTCTAAAAATATCCACATATTAAAATATTAAGTTTAGGCACTGGACAGCTCAGTGGTTCAAAGAACTTGTTGGTCTTTGTTTGGTTCCCAGCACCTGCACTGTGGTTCACAACCATCTGAAACTCCAGTTCCAGGGGATCAGATGCCCTCTGACCTCCATAACACAAGGCATTAATGTGGTGCACATATAGACATTCAAGCAAAACATGTAAAATTAATAAATCTAAAAAATATATAGAAAAAAACCCCAAGAACATTAAATTCAGTGTTCTCCCACAGGACTACTGCTGAGGGGTGTTGTCCCACAACCTACGGTCAGAAGGTGCTACCTGCAAAGATTAAAAAGTCTTTGATAGGCCAGCAGGGCTGCACACCCTCTAATGCAAGCACTCAAGAGGTAGAAACAGGCAGATTTTTCTAAGTTTGAAGCCTGACTAGTCTATATAGCAGGTTCCAGGCCATCCGGTCTGGGCTTCAAAGTTCATTCTTGTCAGAAAAGGGAAAGAGAAGAAGACATAAAGTCTCTTGAACTGATCAACTTTGAGGCTCCAACTAGTTTTGAAAAGTACAAAGTATGATTTCAGATTCTGAATGTGACCAGACAGGGTGAAGGGAAACTGATCAGTTTTGAGGAAATCTGAAATAGAATACTATGCTCTAGTAGCCCAAACTGATGTTCAAGACAACAGTGGTAATAATATAGAACTGGGCACAGCATGTATGAGCACAGGCTGTCACTGACATCATCAAAAGCACTCCAGAAGAGCTGGTGAAAGTTAACAGGCACACAGTCAACTCCAAGCACAAACATATCTACAGGGTTACCTTGGGAAGAAGCTTACCTGTTACAAGATTTTTGTTTATTTGTCCTCCAAGAGATCCAAGTATTTGTACTACTTTAATTCTTATTTCTTCTATGGACAGTGCTTCATCCTGAAAATGTGTTCAGTTGATAAACATGATAAATGAGTTTAAAGATAAAGTGAAGAGGAAAGATTATCTATTGTTAATATCTCCTAATAGTTATGTAAACTCTATACAATAGTACTATCAATGCTACTGAGAATCCTTACAAGATATAATAACTTCCAATTTTATAGATGGTTGTCCACCATAAGGCCAGCAGCTCCAAAGTTTTGTGAAGATCCTTTATACTCTAAAGAAGTACCAAGAACTTTCAAAGCACTTTTGTTTATATATGGGACACACTCCTAAATATTGTATTAGTAATTCAAACTTTTGAAAGGTATCATTTAAATAATGCTAACACAATGTTACGTTAAAAACAACATTCTTTTATGAAATTAGTTTTTTTAAAACAAAAACCCTCAGAAGAGTGGATCTACTTTATATTAATACAAAGGCTTTAGCTGTATTCAAAGGAGTCACAGAGCTCATACATGGGTGTAGATAGAAGAGAAAGCACCACTTTGTAGTCATCTTAGTTAACTAATTATCCTTCATATCATATAAGTAGAATTTGAACTCTTATCAATGAGCTTTTACATATGTTCTAATATGCTAAATTCATTTATCTTGCACTTTGAATGAATTTTGTTTTTTTTCTTTTTTACAATCATGCGTTGCTCATACGAAAATACTCATTCAGTAGAGCAAGCATATTTTCCAAATGTTGACACATTTCATTGCAGATGCCTAAAACGACATTTGTTATCATCACCAATCTCGTGAGAAAGATATGTATCAGCTATCAAACTCATTGCAATACTTGTGTGTTAATAGATATTTCCCTTGAAGAGGAAGGCTTTTTTCGTTCATTGAGGGAAAATGTTGGTCAAATTCAGACACAAATCCAAATAACCTGGGAAAGGGAACCTCAACTAGGGAGTTGGCTCTATAGCGCAGTCTGTGGGGATGTCTGTGGGGTATTTTCTTGACTAAATGTTCAATGTGGGAGGACCCATCCCACTGTGGGTGGTGCTACCCCTGGGCACGTGGTCTTGGGACATATGAGAAAGCAAACTCAGAAGGATATAGAGAATAAATCATAAGCCGGTTTTCTGCTTTAGTTCATGCCTCTGGTAGGAACTGCCTTCCATTTATGATGAATTTAAACCTGTAAATACAAAACCCTTTCTTCCCACTGAAGAAAGAAAAATATACATTAAGCAATTTTTATTTTAATATGCACCTAACATAATGTACTGCTTTCCTCTACAATCCTCTGCCTGAGGGCTGTAGAACATTTTTTTCCTTTTTGTTTTTTAGAAATTTCACTGGGCTCAGTCAGCTTGTACTCCTGCTTGTTTCAGCTGAATCCCCTTCTTCTAGCTTGAAAGAGCAAGCACAAACAAAGCTTTCTAAGAAATGGTTACTATAGAGACAAGATGGGGGGAGGGGGCAGTGTCGAAAAGGGGGAGAAGCGGCTGTGGCAGAGACAGTAGTGGGGCTGATGGTGGCCCCAGCTGCAGGACAAGCAACAGCTGCATGGTTTGTTGGATAAGCGGAAGATTGATGATAAGCCTATAAAAATTGATAAGTGGGATGGATCAGCTATGAAAAACTCTCTGGATGATTCAGCCAAAAAGGTACTCCTAGAAAAGTACAAAAATGTGGAAGAACTTTGGTCTTACTGATGGCCGCTTCACCATCTGTACCATCTCCTGCTTCTTTGTCATAGTGACTTCGATTTGGGATTACATGCATTCCTTTCCAGAGTCCAAGTCAGTTTTGGCTTTGTGTGTCATATCCTATTTTGTGATGATGGGGATTCTGACCATTTATACTTCATATAAAGAGAAGAGCATCTTTCTTGTGGCCCACAGAAAAGACCCTACAGGAATGGATCCTGATGATACGTGGCAGCTGTCCTCCAGCCTCAAAAGGTTTGACGACAAATACACCCTGAAGTTGACCTTCATCAGTGGGAGGACAAGGCAGTACCGGGAAGCCGAGTTCACCAAGTCCATTGCTAAGTTCTTTGACCACAGCGGGACATTGGCCATGGATGCATATGAACCTGAGATATCCAGGCTCCATGACAGTCTCGCCACAGAAAGAAAAATAAAATAGCCTACTCTGAAAGCTCTCCTTTTGCTGGATCATACAAATTACTGGTGGATAGGGGAAGAGACAGAACACTTAAGCTTGGTCAAGTAAGAAATGTTAAAGATGCCCCTGTTTAATCACCCTGGATAAATAGAATTTCCTAGTACAGATATGCAAAGTTGTATCTTTGATAGTTAGCTGTAGACTCCTTAGTCTGCTGAATGATTTTCTGTTATTTTCCTTAAGAAGCATTTTTGTAAAAGCTAAGCATATTTTTCCTTTGTGCTTAATAGTACTTTATACAGAATAGCTTTGTGCCATGCAGTGTTTGAATGCTCAGTTCTTAAGAACTACTAAATCTTGCTGGCACACAGTAGTGTTCACCTAGAATCTCAGCACTCGGAAGGCTGAGGACAGGGGATTGAGTTTGAGGCTATCCTGGGCTGTAGAGCCAGGTCCTGTCTTGGGGAGTTGGGTATTGTTAACTTGTTGCTGACTTTGTGCTGACTCCTGCATCAGCAACTATTTCCTTAAATCCAGGATACAACTTAAGTATGACACCTTTCCTTTACACACCATTTTTGTGGGTATATATAAATATATATATATATATATATATATATATATATATATACACATATATCTTTGACTTGGGAAAATTATTTTTCAAAAAAAAATATAAAATAGCTTTTTAGTTAGTTTAAAATAGACCTGCCTGTTACATTTTGTGCTCTTAACCAATTAAAGAAGCCAGTGGCATTTTTAGTTTTATATTCTCTGTTTTCCACTTGTATGTTCCTATTGATTTGTTTGTGCCCTTTATCAACAGCCATTTGCTAAAATTTTTTTCAATAAATGAAAGATGTGAAAAAAATAAAAATAAATGGTTAGCATAGAAATTGACCTTGTTTGCTAAAGAAAGACAGTTCTAACCCACACCATTTGCTTCTATAAATACAGTTAAACATGAAGGGAAACTTCCCTTAAAGGTCATGAGACCACCCTCAGACACTGATGGAGACAGGGATTTCAGCACTATTGTTACTCAAAACCATAGAAACTATAAAAAACTGCAGGTGGAGATAGACTTTATAAAGAACTATCTATGTTTCAGGCCCACGACAGAGATGGGAATACAGTGAGCTCTCCAACTCTGAGTGCTGCTTGGTTTCTCAAGAGTCTGATTTCTATATGACCCCAAATTGGTTTGGTTTGCATTTTATCACACCAACAGAAAATAAAACTAGGACACAGTGAGCGTGAAAAAAAGTGGGGATTTCAACATACAATTCAAAGTATCACCTAGGAGTATTCTGTCAGGCAACCTGTTTAGGAGTACAGGCCTGTGTAAGTATGCATCCTGTCTCATCACAAAGAATGCTAAATAAAGTACTAAACTGTACCCAATAAAAAAGCAAACAAAACAAAACAAAAACAAAAACAAAAACAAAAAACAAAAAACAAAATCTGTGTTAACCACCACTATACAAAAACGAACCAAATAAAAACAGGGGGTGATATGAATAGGAAGAGCCTCCAAGGGCTCCCACTTCGCAAAGGAGAAGGGGAAGGAAGAATGGATAGAGGACCTACATGAAGGGGTACTGGGAGGGACTGATACTGGGATATAAAGTGAATAAGTAATTTTTTAAAAAACGAGTCTCCAAGGACTCATACATTTGGATGCTTAGTCATCAGAGACTGGCATTATTTGAGAAGGATTAAGAGACATGGCCTTGTTGGTGTAGGTGTGGCCTTGGAGTGTGTCACTAGGGATGGGCCTGATGTGTCAAAATCCCAGGCCAGGCCCAGCATTACTTTCTTCCTGTAGCCTGAAGATCCAGGTGTAAAACTCTCAGCTTCAACACCAAGTCTGTGTCTGTGCTGCCATGCTGCCTGCCATGATCCTCACCTCTGAAACTTTAAACAAGCCCCAATTAAATGCTTTCTTTAAGGGTTGTCATGGCCATGGTCTCTTCACAGCAATGATTAACATAGAAGTTGGACCAGGGAGTTGGGTATTGTAGTGACAGGCCTGACCATGTGGTTTGTTGACTGAATACAGACTTTGGCACTCTGGATTAGGAAAGTAGCTGAACACTTTGAGCAAAGGTTAATGGGCCATCCTAGTAGAATCATGGAAGACAGTGGTACTGAGAGCAATATAGATTATGGCCACCCAAATCAAGAGGATTCAGAGGAGAAGGATATTGGTAAGTGGCCTAGAGGCCATTCTTGGGCTATTTTGGTGAAGAATGAAACTGTTTTCTGCCACTGTGCACAAAAAATCTGCCTGAGGGTAAACTAAGTTTTGGATTAATGGTACTAGCAGAGGAGACTTCAAAGGACAGCATGTGGCATGTGAATATTAGTGGTCACTCTTATGCAGATCTACAATGAAAAGGAACAAGCTGAACCAAAGACAATAAAAAAAAAAATACAGTTTGAGGGCACCAGGGAGTATAATAAAATTAATACTCACAATGATAAAAGGTTTAAAGAGCTGGGCATTGGTGATGCCTACCTTTAGTCCTAGTGCTTGGGAGGCAGAAGCAGGCAGATCTCTGAATTCAAGGCCAGCCTAGTCTACAGAGTGAGTTCCAGGACAGCCAGGGCTATACAGAGATACCTCTCTTGAAAGACAAAACAAAACAAAAAACTTAAAGAAAAATAACATGTCTGCCTCCATGCCACCATGCTCCCTGCCACAGTGATAACAAACTAAACTTTTGAAACTGTAAGCAAACCCTCAATTAGATGCTTTCTTTCACAAAAGTTGTCTCAGTCATAGTGTCTCTTCACAGTAAGATTTAGGCCTTGCATTCATGCTTAGGAAATAGACATTGTATATCTATAAAGAAATTTTGTTTACAAATCCTGAGATATGTTCAAGTAACTTTATACCACTGTTTAAATCTGACAAAATTATTCAAAAACTTAAAGAAAATATTTCTAGTTTTATTTAGTCTTTTAATCAAAAACTTCCGAAAGTAAATATACATATCCAAGAAGATTTACTTTTGAATACTGAGCTTTTCAATTTTTTATTATGATTTCAAGCAAAAAATACTTTTTCTAAACTAAATTAATTTCCTTTGTATTTTTTCTGATCCTACTCTTACAATAAATTAAGAACAAAAAATAAATAAATAAATAACCAAGATATTATCACCAAAAGCACAAAGAAAGCAAGCAAGGAAGCAAATCATCATACAGAAAAATGGGATTGAATTCAGCCTCATGCAGACATCTGTAAGGACGCATCAGTCTTACATGTTCCCATCAGTGTTCTGACTCACTTGCTGAATGTGAACCAAAACACCCTTCACTGTGGAAAGTAGGGACAGCAAGGAAAGCACAATCAAGACAGGAAGTCAAATAGTTAATGTCTGCTGTTTTCATTGCTGAAAAGATACCAAAATTTTTTCTAGGTCATACTATAAATATGTATGCAAAACAACTAACACTTAAATGAAGATTTTTTAATTTTCATATTAACCTCTGAATTACTTAAGGTAAAGAAAAAGAAAAGGATTTCTTACAGGCAAAATATTTCTTGTCCTTTTCAGATGCTTCACTACATCTCTATTAAATCCCTTCTGGGCAGCCCGAGAAAGTGCTGACACTTCCCAGTGGCTCTTAGTTTCATCTGTGGACAGTAAACAAGAAAAACATTTTAAGCAACATTTACACTACATTATGAAATAGGAACATTTCTTGGTTATTGTTTTGGTTATTTAAACTATGATTTCAAAATAGGAAATTATGGAACACATATTCAGATGTGCTGTATTTTGAATATCATTATCCATCAAAAGAAGCCCCTCTGGGCTTGGGTAAGCTGCACTTAAAAGAGACTGATCATTTTGTGGTGGTAAGAGTTAATCCTTCCATCTTAGACACAAGCCAAACCTATGACACAAGACAAGCCTCATAATCAAATCCTTGAAAACGTAAGATTTCTTAAGTTTCTAGTAGGATGGAAAAGTTATTTCTTCTAGAATACCAAATCGAGTGAAAAGAGTAATGGAAGCAGGCTGGAGAGATGGCTCAGCAGTAAAGAGCACTGACTGCTCTTCCAGAGTTCCAGAGTTCAATTCCCAGCAACCACATGGTAGCTCATAAATATCTGTAATGGGATTTGATGCCCTCTTCTGATGTGTCTAAAGAGAACAACAGTGAACTCACATACATAAAAATAAATAAATCTTTTTAAAAAAACGAGTATTCCTTCCAGTCTGGGCTGGTTTACCTTGGGAGCAAACGCTCAAGCCAGTCCCACAACACCTAGAGGAACCTCCCCTCACAGGATCCCAGTATCCAAGGATCCCAGGAGTTTGGTCACAGGATCCCAGGGCCCCAGAGGCAGCTTGACTCCCAGGAGTTCTGATACACCCAGGATCACAGGATTCCAGAATCACAGGACCACAGAACCAGCTAGAATTTGAGTAAGTCTGACACAACCAGGATCAAAGAAAGGACAGGCTACAGTCACAAATAGTGAGGGCAGGTAGCATTACAGATAGGCAGATGACGGGAGGCAAGCATAAGAACATACACAACGCCCCTTCCGTTCCTTCTGACCCTAGAGCCACCTGTCCTTTCTGCTGGGGCAGACTCTTGCCAAGTCTGCCACAGTGAAGACACCATCTCCTGATACATCATAAAAATCCTGCTGTACTCAGGACATTTGGTAGGAACCCTCTCCCACTTCTGGAGTCCCAGAACTGCTGCTGGTAGTCCAGAAGGACTTGCTACCCAGAAACCACTAAAAACCCTACCCTCTGGAATACCACTCCCCTTCAGTTCCTTCCACACCTTCCCCCACGTATGCTCTCTATTGGGGCAGACTCTTTCAGGGCCTGTCACAATGAAGACACCATCTCCTGATACATCCTAAAGAACCCGCTGCACTCAGGGTATTTGGTCCCTCCGGAGGAGTGCAGAGAAGCCTGGGAACACAGGTAAGACCACCCCTGCTGCTCAGAGGAACCGTCCAGAACCCTCGGGGGAGTCTTCTGATTTAAGTCTCTGGCTGGAGACCATCCTCTGACATAGTGCACCACATCCAGGTGGAGCAGGGTGATAGCTAACCTCCCAGGTCTGTGGAGAGGCCTGAAAGCACAGAGCTGATCCTGGGCCACAGAGCTACATACACAAACACCACCACAGGAGAGCTGGTCTCCCGGAGTGCCTACAGACCTGTGTGCACAGAGAGAACGGGAATCCCAGGAGTACAGATACACAGGCTTGCAGGACAGATAAGCTACAGTCAGAGACAGCAAGACCAGCTAATGCCAGAGATAACCAGACAACAAAAGGCAAACGCAATAACAATACCAACAGAAACCAAGGCAACATGACACCATCCAAACCCAGTTCTCCCACAATAGCAAATCCTGGATACCCCAACACACCAGAAAAGCAAGACCTGGATTTAAAATTACATCTCATGATGCTGATAGAGGACTTCAAGAAGGACATAAATAACTCTCTTAAGAAATACAGGAGAACATGCATCAACTGGAAGAAGCCCTTAAAAAGGAAACACAAAAATGCCTTAAAAACAGGAGAACACTGGTCAACAGGTAGACGCCCTTAAAGGAGAAAAACAAAAATCCCTTAAAGAATTTCAGGAAAACACAAACAAGTGAAGGAACCGAACAAAACCATCCAGGATCTAAAAATGGAAATAGAAACAATAAAGAAATCACAAAGGGAGACACCCCTGAAGATAGAAAAGCTTAGAAAGAAATCAGGAGTCATAGATACAAGCATCAACAACAAAATACAAGAGAGAGAAGAAAGAATTGTAGGTGCTGAAGATACCATAGAAAACATTGATTCAACAGTTAAAAAAAAATGCAAAATGCAAAAAGCTTGTAACCCAAAACATCCAGGAAATCCAGGATACAAAGAAAAGACCAAACCTAAGGTACAGAAGAGAGCAAACATTTACAACTTAAAGGGCCAGTAAATATCTTCAGCAAACTTATAAAAGAAAACTTCCATAATCTAAAGAAAGAGATGCACATGAACATACAAGAAGTCTACAGAACTCTAAATAGAATGGCCCAGAACAGAAATTCCTCCTGTGACATAATAATCAAAACACCAAATGCACTAAACAAAGAAAGAATATTAAAAGCAGTAAGGGAAAAGTCAAATAACATATAAAGGCAGATCTATCAGAATTACACCAGACTTCTCACCAGAAACTATGAAAGCTAGAAGATCCTGGGCAGATGTCATACAGACCCTAAGAGAACATAAATGTTAGCCCAGATTATTATACCCAGCAAAATGCTCAAACACCATAGATGGTGAAAATAAGATAGTCCACTACAAAACCAAATTTATATAATATCTATCCACAAACCCAGCTCTACAAAGGATAATGGGTGGAAAATACCAACACAAGGTGGGAAATTAAACCCAAGAAAAAGCAATAAAGTAATCTTCTTTCAGCAAACCCAGAAGAAGACAGCCACACAAACAGAATTCCCTCTTTAACAATGAAAATAACAGGAAGCAACAATTACTTTTCCTTAGTATCTCTTAACATCAATGGACTCAATTCTCAAATAAAAAGATACAGACTAACAGACTGGATATGTAAACAGGACCCAAAATTTTACTGAATACAAGAAACCTACCTCAGTGACAAAGACGGTCTCACTACCTCAGAATCAAAGATTGGAAAACAATTTTCCAAGCAAATGGTTCCAAGAAACAAGCTGGAGTATCAATTCTTACATCAGATAAAATGAATTTTCAACAAAAAGTTGCCAAAAAAGATAAGATACAGGTCAAAGGAACAATCTACCAAGATGAACTTTCACCTCTGAACATCTATGCTCCAAATGCAAGGGCACCCACATTCATAAAAGAAACTTTACTAAAGCTCAAAGCACACATTGCACCCCATACAATAATAGTGGGAGACTTCTTCAACACTGTACTCTCAGCAATGGACAAATTATGGAAACAAACACTAAACAGAGACACAGTGAAACTAACTGAAGTTATGGACCAAATGGATCTAACAGATATTTATAGAACATTCCATCCTAAAGCAAAAGAATACACCTTCTTCTCAGCACCTCATGGTACCTTCTCCAAAATTGACCATATAATTGGTCACAAAACAGGCCTCAACAAATACAGGAATACTGAAATAATTCCATGCACCCTATCAGATCACCACGGCCTAAGGCTGGTTTTAAGTTCAAACAAAAATAATGGAAAACACACATACACACAGACATTGAACAATGTTCTACTCAATGATAGCTTGGTCAAGGAAGAAATAAAGAAATTAAAGACTTTTTAGAATTTAATGAAAATGAGGACACATCATACCAAAACTTATGGGACACTGTGAAAGCAGTGCAAAGAAGAAAACTCATAGCTCTAAGTGCCTCCAAAAAGAAGCTGGAGAGAGCGGACACTAGCATCTTGACAACACGCCTGACAGCTCTAGATCAAAAAGAAGCAAAAGCACCCAAGAGGAGTAAATGGCAGGAAATGATCAAACTCAGAGCCAAAATCAATCAAATAGAAACAAAAAGAACTATACAAAGAATCAACAAAACCAGGAACGGGTTCTTTGAGAAAATCAACAAGATAGATAAACCTAGACTAACCAGAGGGCACAGAGACAGCATCCAACAAAATAAGAAATGAAAAGGGAGAAAGAACAACAGAAACTGAGGAAATTCAAAAGATCATTAGATCTTACAAGAGCTTATATCCAATGAAAATGGAAAATCTGGATGAAATGCATAATATTTTAGACAGATACTGGTTGTGAAAGTTAAAACAGGATCCGATAAACCATCTAAACAGTCCCATAACCCCAGAAGAAATAGAAGCAGTCATTAATAGTCTCCCAACCAAAAAAAGCCCAGGACCAGATGGGTTTAGTGGAGAATTATATCAGACCTTCAAAGAAAACCTAATACCAATACTCTTCAAACTATTCCACAAAATAGAAACAGAACAAACACTATTCAATTCGTTCTATGAAGCCACAATTACACTTATACCTAAACCTAACAAAGACCAAACAAAGTAAAAGAACTTTAGACCAATTTCCCTTATGAATATCAATGCAAAAATACTCAAAATTCTTGCCAGCAGAATCCAAGAACATATCAAAACAATCATTCAACATGATCAAGTAGGCTTCATCCCAGGGATTCAGGTATGGTTCAATAGATAGAAATCCATCAACGTAATCCACTACATAAACAAACTCAAAGAAAAAAACCACATGATCATCTCATTAGATGCTGAAAAAGCATTTGACAACATTCAGCATTCCTTTATGCTAAAAGTCTTGGAAAGATCAGGAATTCAAGGCCCATATCTAAACATAGTAAAAGCAATATACAGCAAACCAGTAGCCAACATCAAACTAAATGGAGAGAAATTTGAAGCAATCCCAATAAAATCAGAGTCTAGAAAAGGCTGCCACTCTCTATCTGTTCAATATAGTACTTGCAGTTATAGCTAGATCAATTAGATAACAAAAGGAGGTCAAAGGGATACAAATTGAAAAGGAAGAGGTCAAAATATCACTATTTGCCGATGATATAATCGCATACTTAAGCGACCCCAAAAACTCCACCAGAGAACTCCTAAACCTGATAAACAACTTCAGCAAAGTGGCTGGATATACAATTAACTCAAACAAATCTTCCTCTACTCAAAAGATAAACAAAATGAGAAAGAAATTAGGGAAATGACACCCTTCACAATAGTCACAAATAATATTAAATACCTTGGTATGACTCTAACCAAGCAATTGAAAGATCTGTACGACAAGAACGTCAAGCCTCTAAAGAAAGAAATCGAAGATCTCAGAAGATGGAAATATCTCTCATGCTCATGGATTGGCAGGATTAATATAGTAAAATGGCCAGCTTGCTGAAAGTAATCTACAGATTCAATGCAATCCCCATCAAAATTCCAAATCAATTCTTCATAGAGCTATAAAGAGTAATCTGAAAATTCATTTAGAAAAACCCAGGATAGGAAAAAATATTCTCCAAAACAAAAGATCTCCTGGGGGAATCAACATCCCTGACCTCAAGCTCTACTACAGAGCAGTAGTGATAAAAACCATATGGTATTGGTACAGAGATAGGCAGGAAGGTCAATGGAATAGAATTGAAGACGCAGAAATGAACCCACACACCTAAAGTCACTTGATATTTGACAAAGGAGATAGAAACATCCAGTGGAAAAAAGACAGCATTCTTAACAAATGGATCAACTGGAGGTCAGCATGTAGAAAAATGCAAATTGACCCATTTTTTATCTCCTTGTACAAACCTCAAGTCAAAGTGGATCAAGGACCTTCAAATAAAACCAGATACACTAAAGCCTGTAGAGGAGACAGTTGGGAAGAGTCTTGAATACATGGGCACAGGGGAAAATATCCTGAATAGAACACCAAGGGCTTATGCTCTAAGAACAAGAATCAACAAATGGGACCTCATAAAACTGCAAAGCTTCTGTAAGGCAAAGGACACTGTCAATAGGACAAAATGGCAACCAACAGATTGGGAAAAGATCTTTACCAGTCCTATATCTGATAGAAGGTTAATATCCAGTGTATACAAAGAACTCAAGAAGTTAGACTCCAGAGAGTCAAATAACCCTATTAAAGGATGGGGTACAGAGCTAAACAGAGAATTCTCAAGTGAGGAAACTCGAATGGCTGTGAAGCACCTAAAGAAATGTTCAGTATCCTTAGTTATCAGGGAAATGAAATCAAAACAACCCTGAGATTCCACCTCACACCAGTCAGAATGGCTAAAATCAAAAATTGAGGAGAGAGTAGATGCTGGCGAGAATGTGGAGAAAGAGAAACACTTCTCCACTGCTGGTGGGACTGCAAGCTGGTAAAACCACTCTGAAAATCAGTTTGGCAGTTCCTCAGAAAATTAGACAGAGTACTACCAGAGGACCCAGCTATACCACTCCTGGGCATATACCCAGAAGATGCTCCAACATGTAATAAGGACACATGCTCTACTTTGTTCATAGCAGCCTTATTTATAATAACCAGAAGCTGGAAAGAACCCAGATGTCCTTTAACAAAGGAATAGATACAAAAAATGTGGTATATTTACACAATGGAGTACTACTCAGCTATTAAAAATCAATGAATTCATGAAATTCCTAGGCAATGGATGGAACTAGAAAGTGTCATCCTGAGTGAGGTAACCCAATCACAAAAGAACACACATGGTATGCACTCACTGTTAAGTGGATATTAGCCCAAAGGCTCAAAATAAACAAGTTACAATTCACAGACCACAGGAAGCTCAAGAAGGTGGAGGACTGAAGTGGGGGTTCTATGATGTACTCTGCTGAGTGACCCTGACTTTCACATATATACCATGGATCTTACAATCAATGTAGCAGCCTACTCTGTTATGCGGGACCTTTAATGCAAAAGAGCTATAGGTTTGGGCCTGGATCTACCCTACCAATTCCCAACCCATAGGGCCATCCCATATTGTAGCCAACCTTTCTACTCACTCCTATCTTCTGTCAAACACCAGGCTTGGATCATGAAGCACAACCTATCTGTCCACCTCACTTCAATCCACAAAAGCCATTTCTAATCTCTAGAACAAACATGCACCACATTTTCTCTTCTGCCCCAACCTGCTCTGTCCATAATGCAGAACTAAAAAAGGAAATCCACATGCCCAGCTCTTATCTCAAGAATATCAACAATATAAACAAATAAGCCCATATCTTCTCTCTCAAACCTACCAATCTTATAGAAATGCTTGCCAATGAGAATTATCTAGATGAACTCCAAGACACAGAACTTAAAAAAAAATCTTAAATTTCACCAAGGAATTCAAAGTCTTTAAAGAAGACACAAAGAGACAGCTCAATGAAATCAGGGAGAATAAGCTTAAGTAAATGCCTGGAGTGATGCCTAAGAAAATACAGACATAAACCTGATAGAAATGACAAAAATAATCCAAGACTTAAAATAGCATTCAATTAAGAAACAGAAACACTGAAGACTCAAATTGAAATGAACACAGAATTGAAAAACACACAGCTCAAACAAGAAACCCAAAGGAAAGCAGTAGCCCATCTTTGGTACTTTGTGGGTTCCTCATTCTTCTACCCTTCTCTTTCCCTTCACCCTCATAACACAAGGTAAGAGAGAAAAAAGGACAGAGAGGAAAGGAAAAAGATACCTGAATAAAGTCACAGGTCAGAAAGGGGGTGGTGACATTTTTGTTAGACTACTGCCTGCTGATTAGAGGTGTTCAGTTCCTAGGGGCAAGTTCAATCTTCGCCATCAAAGTATCTATGTTCTTCCTCTTGTTTCTTCTTTGCACCTAACTCCTTAAACCTAGACCAACAACAACCAACAACCCATAGCACTCATGGGGGCACTAGCATTTATAGACCATCCAAAAGGTCTCCAGAATTCCGAAAGTCACACAATCACAGAAACTATTTGCACCTTTCAAAAATCACACCCCTGTCATAGCATAAGGCACATCATAGTAGCTTCTGTGGACAATCTAAAGCACCTCATTTCTCACACCTAGGACTAAAATGAAAAGGAATTCTTATTTATTTCTGTGTTTTTAAAATAAACCAAAATTCCAAAATTGTCCCTTCAGAAAACAAGCAGAATGGATCAAGCTGAAGTCAGAATAGCTCAAAGACAATGAAAGAGAAACAGAAAAAAATTTTAAACATAGGAAAGGAAGACAGAAAATGTGGGATACTATGAAAAAAATGAAACCTTTGAATAACAGGTATAGATGAGAGAGAAGAATCCCAAGTCAATGGCATAGGACAGATCTTCAATGAGATCATAAAGAAAACTTCCCCAATCTGAGGAAAGATACATCCATATAAAGAATACCAAATAGACAAGACCAGAAAATAAAATCCTAATGGCATATCATATCACTAAGCATACCTAAAAAAGAAAGTGTGTTGAAGTCGGCAAGAGAGAGAAAAAAAAAAATCCCAAGTCACATATAAAGGAAATTACATCAGAAATCAGAAATAACAGCTGATTTCTCAATAGAAACTTTGATAGCCAGAAGAGGTTATTGTTGTTCTCCTTGGTTACCCTGTAACCAGGGAGAGAAGGAAAGTCCCTACTGCTAAGCAAACCATGCACTTCAGAAACAGGGTCCAGAGACTACTAAATGGAGCTCACCTCAGTGTCCTCTCCCTGAGGCCTGCCTTTCATGATACCAAAAGGAACCATCCAGGTTCTCAAAGGAAGAAGGCAATAAACACCCTTGGCTACTATGATGCTTATGAACCACACCAATAACGATCATGACATGATACCCTAAGAGTGACTAGTGGTACACATAAGTTGGTGTTACCAACAACTCTATAACTGGATCTAAGACCCACTCAACAACGGAAAACCATGCCTGGTACTACAAACCTACATACCTTGGTGTTACCAACAGCTCTATAATTGAACTTAGAACCTAAAAAAAAAAAAAAAAAAAAAACCTATAAGAACTCCACAATAGAAAATCATGCCTGGTACTGGAAACCTAGCTAATTAATCAATACCAGTGAAGTCAATGTTACTGGAGGAGAACCTATAACTATGAATTTACTAAACCAGGATAATCCCTAACAATAATCTATAAACATGTGTCCTTATACCCACAAGTAAGTGTAGTCTTCAACTCTCATCAAGAAAACTTCTCTCAGCACTAAACAGAGACTTACTACAGAAAACCACAACCAATCATAATGCAAAAATTTTGGGCCCTGTCCCAGTGGAGATCTCTATAGAGTACTATGACTCCTAAGGCTCAGGAATACTGCAAAAAAGACAACAGAAAGACTGTAATAACCAGAGGTTCTGGGTGTTTGCAATGATATCACGTCTCCTATCAATATCAGAAGGTACACCCACAAAGACTTTACCAACATGATTGTCCTAACATAAGCTGAACAAGGATGCCACCAATGAACATAACAAACAGGACAGAGAAGAGCCTGAATGACCTCAAACCTACAGAAAGAACTACAGGCAGCTGAGGAAAGCTGAGAGTAGAAGTGGTCTTACCAAGGTAAAGCACACCAATTAGTTGTCCAGTGCCAAGTGGTCAGCCATGATGACACAAACAAATAACATTATAGGGACTCAACAGGTAATATTTAGGAATATATGAGTATATGCATATATGCATATACTAACAGTGAGTAAACAGGTTACGTATATGAAGGAGAGTGGGGAAGGAAAGGAAAGGGAAAAATCTTGTAATTAAATTATAGTCTCAAAATAAGCTTCAGTTTCCTTCCAGTTTATAAAATATTACCAAATCATCCAAGAAATGACAAGTTAAAAGGAAAACCAAACACTTTGATTATTCTGTGATGTAACTTTACAAGCTCAAAAAATACAAGATCAACTTTATTAGCGTATTCCATTTGATTTATGATACCCCTCCCAATTTCTGTAAAACTTACCCAATAAGGTTGAAATATTCAGGTATCCATCAAGGCAGGGGAGAATGTCTTTGTAGTAAGGCTGCATTAAAGACTTGTCAATGTGAACTGACCATTCTTTAAGGGCATGTAGACCTATTTCTGCCAGTGGCATATGGCTCAGGCCCAGCTTGAAAGCCATCTATATGTCAATGCAAACAGGGAAAATTGAAATAGGAATTTAAGACTTAAAAAGGAAAACCCATTAATTGTTTTTACTGTTTCTAATTAATATAGTTTCTATTGTTAGCCCTGAGAAACTGTTAAAAGTTAGTGAACATAGTTCAAAACACCAGAGGAAAACAAACAAGAGCAGTCCATGGCTGGGGATTTACTGCAGGCTTTCAACACATGCAAGACCCAATTCTCAGATCAATTTGTAGGGGAGAAGCAGGGTAACTTCTGTTATTAAAAACCTACCAGCTAGGAAGTGTTCAAGCTCACTGCTGGGTGAGCACCTGCTTTAACTTGGCATTTCCATGCCTTCTAGGAAATAAAGTGGTGATCAAAGTTAAGGGTCTACTCAAGAAAACACACCTACCTGCAATGCAGGAACATAGGCTCTAACATCAAGCTCAATGATGTCATGTGGCAAGGACAGAACAAAGGTTAAACAAGAGGCTAACAGTTCATCCTTGTACTGCTTCATTTTAACTGATACCTTAGCAAGAAAGAACACACAAAAAAGCTGTGTTTCAGAATACAGTTTACAATTTTGAAAATTAAAAATATTCAACCTCTTCTTAAATGTAAAAAAACAAGCAGGCAGCCTTTACTTGTCATAACTACATTTGCTTAAAAACTAAATGCAAGGACTGGTGAGATGGCTCAACGGGTAAGAGCACTGACAACTCTTCCAAAGGTCCTGAGTAAAAAAATCCCAGCAACCACATGGTGGCTCACAACCATCTGTAATGAGATCCGCTCTTATTGTGTGTCTGAAGACAGCTACAGTGTACTGACATATAATAATAAAAAAAAAATTTAAAAATTAAAAAATAAATAAATGCTAATTCCCAGAAAAAGTTAGTTTAAATATTTATTCCCCTTTATGTAAAGCTTTTATATAAAGCTTCCCCTTTTTATAAAGCTAAGAAAAGGGGTGAGAGTTAATCAATGTACATTATAGGAAGATACAAAAATGTCACAATGAAATCCATTATTATGAATAATTATTTATTAATATCATTATATTTGAGTTGTCATCACTCAAACAGATTATTTTCCTGAGAATTTAAACAATTTTTGAAGCAGTGATTTCCTGTGTTAAGCTTTTAAAAGATCTCACTACCAAGACAAATGTCATCCTAATATTTGCCTACCTGAGGAGAGAAGAACGGAAGCTCAAGGACCACCTGGGCTACACTTCAAAACCGTGTCACATAAAGTAGCCAGAAAGATACTTCAAAAAGTACAAGCACTTGCCATCAAGTCTGACAAAGTGAGTTTGGCCCAGGACACATAGTGTGAAAGAAAACTGCCTTTTGCAGATTGTTTTGTGACCTCCACATGTGTCATATACACAGACAATAAGTAAATTAAAAAACAAACAAAAAACAAAAAAAAAATCACCATCAATAAATTTAATTTAATTTAAATAATTAAAATTCTACAAAATACCTGCAAAACTCCACCAGGTTAATGAAAGCTGAAAAATCATTTGGTTTAGCAGGGTGCAACCCATCAATCAAGCATAAAAATAAAACCTCACTCCCAATCTGAATTTAAGAAACCAATTTCCAAGGCTAAAGAGATGGCTCAGTGAGTTAGTGCATTATTGAGCTGGTTTCCAAGACTGTTCACCAGAGTTTAAAATCCACATACTGACATGAGAGAACCAACTCCTGTAATTTATCTTCTAACATATATATGTATACCATGATACATAAGCACCCATAAACACATAAAGAAATATATCAAAAATTGAAGGGAAAAAAAGCTGGCCTGATGACATACACCTTTAACCCTAGTACTCAGAAGGCAGAAGCAGACATCTCTATGCGTTTGAGGATAACCTGGTCTACATAGTGAGTTCCAAGCCAGCTAAGGCTACATAACAAGACCCTATTTCAAATAAATGAGCAAACACTAAACTCAAAAAAATATATATATAAATAACTATGCTACTGATAATCATTACAATTTTTTAAACTAAACATCCATTTAAAAAGATCCTGTAACACATTAAAACAAGTTACTTAAATATTACCTCTTTGCCAAATTTTGCAAATAAAGCAAAGCAAGAATACTTTTCTGTATCTTCAGGAGAATGTTCCAGACTCTTTGGGCTAATTCCCTGTCAAACAAAGCAACAAATTATTACGTCAAGCAAAAAAAAATATCATGAACTTCCACACCCTCATCTCCCACTTCTCAGTCTTTCTCCAGAGAATCAATCCTTTTCATGTTGCCATAGTCTAGTTTGGCACAGGGAGACTCAGTTCCAAAGATGCACTCTAACAGATTTCAAGTAGAAACAGAGCAGGGGGAAAAGTTAGAGACTATTCAAAGCCATAGGCAACTTGATCTTCTAGTAAAAAATACACTGGCTCCACCTAAGGCTTTTGTGTTACCAATAGGAGCTTCAGCTGTATAACTTAAGTCATTCTCAAACTTCATGGCACCAGGACATTTGAAGGATTTGTAACATAGATGTCTTGTAGACTCCCAGAAGTATCTCTGACTAGCTAAATCTTGAGAAAATCTGGGACTTCTAGAGTAATATTTTGGTCCCAGGATAGCTTTGAAGAGTTGGTAATTTTATATAATTATACAGATGCTTAAAAATCAAAGTAGAAAATGCTATTAACTTTATAAGAATCTTCTAATTAACACCCACAAACCAGTTTTCTTTTAAATTATCAAAAGTAGACTTTAAAACTACATATGCATAATCAACCTATAAACACAAGAGCCATGAAAGGAACACAAGAATTGTTCAGGTTCCTAAGAAACACTTACCTCAAAATATTTTATTTTCCTGGCATTTTTTACTGCAATAGAAAGCAATTTGTAGAAACCACTGATGAGTGGCAAGCGTGTAGACTGTAAAATTAACTCATATGCAAATGAGTACACCCATGGTTCAAAAAAGCCTACTTGTTTCCTTGGAAGAATCTCCCTATAAAGACAAAATATTTAAGGAAGAAAGTTTTATCCTATTAATTCCTACTAAGCTGTAAAACGAGACAAAAATATGAGCTTAAAAGTAACAGACAATTCCACTTACAATACTTTTTAGACTTTCCAGTGCCTTTAAGGATATTTCTGCTTCTTTTTTCCTGCCTGTGATCTTCTAACTTTTCAGAAAAAGCACACACACACACACACACATACACACACACACACACACACACACACACACACACACACACACACACGCAAAACCCAAAAAGCTAAGTCTAAACTGCTAGAAATATTTTAAAAGTCTATAGAAGCAATTTTAGATTATAAGTCACTTACTATTTTAACTCTTACATTTTATACAAGGGTTCTTCTCTATTGCAGTTATTAAATAGATTTTCCCTCTTAAATAATTAAAATTCTACAAAATACCTGCAAAACTCCACCAGGTTAATGAAAGCTGAAAAATCGTTTGGTTTAGCAGGGTGCAAGTTAGCAGCTGGATCTGAAGTTGGGATCAGCCAGACATCAGCAGTGCTTCCATCCTGAAAAATTGTCCCAGTTCAAGAACTGTCCGATTTACCACATCATTCATTCAACAAATAACTGTCCAATGAAACTGTCATACAGAAGTGCTTTATACAGAAAGAACAAAAAAGTGAGAAAGACGTAATCAAGTTCTTAAGAATTTTAAAAATGGGAATAGAAGCAGAAAACCAAAGGAACAAATTTTTTATAAGAAAAAAAATGGAACAAATACAAAATATAAGGTGGGAAGGGCATAATCTTTTCATTTTAAAAAGTTTTTGAGGCAAGGTTTTACTCTGTAGAGTAGGCTACACTCTTGAACTCATGGCAACTGTACTGCTTCTGCCTCCCAAGGGTTGGAAGCCAACATATAGCCAACATAAGGGAAGTGTTGTATTTTTTCAAAATAATAACAATATCTTCACTGAGACAAACTCCAAAAAGAAGAAAGTATCAATAATAGCACATCAGTTTCTAATTGCTACATAAAAGAATAATGCATAATAATAAGACAAATGAAAGATACTTATTTTTGGAAAATATATGATTTTATTCTATTTATGTATTTTTTAAGACAAGGTCCTACTCTGTAGCCATATAAGCCTCAAATTTGCTATATAGCCCAGGCTGACTTTGACCTCCTTATCTTTAAGATCTCTAGAATTACAGACACATAAGACCATGTCCAGATCAGTTTTAACCATAATTTTAAGGTCATATTCTCAAATCTGTTATAAGATATAATTTTTGTACTCAAATTCTAAAGTTAAACAACAAGGAAATGTACAAATACAGTGTGGTAGTGCATCCTACAATCCTGGCACTTTAGAGTCCAATGCAGGATTGTGAGTATAGTGCTCACCCTGGGCTATATAGTGGACAGTATTTCAAACAAAACAAAAACCACAGAGTGAGAACTGGCAAGGGACTGGGAGACCAGCTGTCACAGAGGTAGCAGGTGACAACATCAGAGGAAGAGAAGTGACTAAAACAAACAATGCCAGACATATATTGTAGGTGGGCTTGCTGTTAATACAGTTCAAGGAAGCATCTTAAGGGAAGGTTTGTGTTTACATATGTTTATGTATGCTTTAAAGCAGGGACATACTGACATGAAAATCAATATGTAGCTCAGGATGGCTTTAAATTCATGGCAATCTTCCTAACTCTCTACAGTGCCAGAATTACAAGAGTAAGGCACCATGTCCAGTCCACCTTAAGTGAATGGTCTTATTTTTTTTAATTGAGATTTACTTTTACTTTTATTCATTTACTTGTGTGTATGTGCGAGAGAGAGAGAGACAGACAGACAGACAGACAGACACTCTACATGTGTATGGGTGCCTGTAGAGGCCATGCTGAATCCTCTGGAGGTGGAGTTACCAGTGGTTGTGAGCTACCTAAAATGGGTGCTATCCATATGTAGGGTTGCTTAGGCAGAGTTTTATTTTGTAATGCAGGCTTGCCTTGGACTCATCATCTTCCTACCTGAGCTTCTCAAAAGTTGTTATCACAAATAGCACCACACCTGACTAAAAAACATTATTTTAACACACTAACCATAAATTGCTTTTTGAATACTCTTTTGATAACATATTCTATATATGGGATTACATTCAACAAAAAAGTACCTAAGGCACATAATCATCACAAAGAAACCTATTTCCCTTTCCCCCTTGAAGATGTCCTTTTGTCCTGAGCATACAAAGGGTTGGCATTGGAATGATGCAACGTTATTGATAGGTTCTGCTAACCTCCTGCTCACCAACAGTCTGTTTTTCCAGTGTAAGATCCAATTTTTCCACAATCTTCAAAACTGATCTTATAAATTCATCATAGAGTAAATGATTCAGACTTTTAAGGGAGGAATTCACAAAGAGAAATGTTTCATCTCCTAAAATAAAATCCTGTAAATAAAGAAAAATGTAAAGAGTTCAAAAATCTTAGACTAAAAATCTTATAAGCATTAAAATGTGTACTTTCACAGGTATGTATATACTGAAATATAATGGAAAGAAAATATGAACTGTGATTAATTTGCCTGGAGGCTTAAAGCTTCAAAACTTAATATAGCTTTTCAAATTATTATGACATTTTAATCACATAGTATGATTTAATATTCTATACATGGACGTGAATCAGAGGATACCGGTCAACTGTGTCAAAACATTTAGGTCAAATTAGTTTATGTATCTATGTATAAACACACATTGGTATAATGCAGTTTGTTTTCTCTCTCAATCTCTCCTTCCTCCCTACATCTCAGTTACTGAAGACTAAATCCTCAGTAAGAGAGAATTTAGTAAGGGCCTCTTACATCCTAAGCAAGCAAGGTTCCATCAAATCATACTACAGTCACTGACAAAGTCTTCTTTTGACAGGATCTCACATTACCCAAGTTGGCTTCCACCTTGGAGCCACCAGCAACCACATCCCAAATACTGAGGTTATTTTACATCCAAGCTGTCATTACTACACCCATCCATTTGAGATACTATTTAAAGCCAATTTAAAAAAATAAAAAAGTATGGCTTTTGATAGGACAGAAATCACCTGTTGTGAAAAATTTCTTATCCTAGACTATTAATGTTTTGTTGAGGTATATATTAAAATGCTAAACACCAGAAACTAAAAAATTATCATCTAGCAACATATTAGGCAACAGGAATTATTTTAATACAAGTGATATAATTAATAAATACATATTGACACCCCCCCGAATTATTAAACAAACTAGATTGAGGTGGGTGTAGCACAGTGGAAGAATGCATTTAGCATATTCAAGCAGGAGATAATGGATAAGACAGCACAGAGAGGAAGGGAAAGACTGAGAAATGGCCAAAGCAGAGGAAGGACAGATTAAGTAAGGAAAGAGAGAGGACCTTCACCTTGTAGGTTACACAAATGCTCTACCACTGAGTGGCATCATGAGCCCTCATTTTACTTATTATGATTTTACTTTTAACTGCTTTGACTTACACTATTTTAAGTATGCTTTAAGAAAGAACTTTCAGCAGGACAGTGGTGGCACATGTCTTTAATCCCGGTACTTGGGACACAGAAGCAAGCAGATCTCTGTGAATTCTAGGTTATGTTCTATAGAACAAGCTCCAGGATAGCCAAGGCTTCACAAAACTTGAAGTCTTGAGAAAAAGAAAAAAAATATTAAAAGTTCAACAAAATTCTGAAATAAATACATGACACCTGTTCTTACTAGTATTTATGTCAACTTGACATAAGCTAGAATCATCTGGGAAGTAGGAATCTTAAGTGAGAAAACGCTTCAGAGGACTGGCCTGTAGGCAAGTCTTTGAGCTTTTTCTTGATTGATAATTGATATGGTGAGAGAGCCCAGATAACTATGGGCAGTGCCACCTTTAGGCAAGTAGTCCTGAATGGAAAAAAAAAGAAGTCATGAGGAACAAGTTAGCAAGCAGCCTTAATGGACTCCGCTTTGCTTTGGGTCTCCAGGTCCCTGTCCTGCCTTCATCAAGGATGTACTGTGATGTGGAAATACAGAACAAAACACTTTTCTCCCCAAGTTGCTTTCAGTCATGATGACATTTTATCATGGAAACAGGAACCTGGACTAAAACATCTATAACTATGGAGATGTTCTGTTTTATTTTTCTGAGATATGGTGTCTTGTGTGCTTGGTTTTTAGTTTGTATTTGTTCAGTCGAACCTCTTAATAAGGATGAGAAATGGAGTACTTTTATAGCTTTCAAATTATAAAATGTGGTTGGAGTTGGAAGCAAGAGTATCAAGAGGTCAGGCTGATTCTTAGTTGCATACAACTTCCAGACTAGCTTGAGCTAAATGAGAGCCTGTTTCAAAAAATAAAAATAGTTTAGAGAGATGACTAAGTAAATAAAGGCACTTGTCCCCAAGTCTTACAATCTGAGATTAATCTCTGGGAACCACTTGGTGAAAGGACAAAACTGGTTATTAGAAGTTGTCCTCTGACTGCCACATGAATGTGTGGTAAGCTCCCCAAATACATACAGAAGGGTAATAAAAATATTCATATTTAAATAATTTACCTCCATCTGGTCACAGCCTAAAAGATGCTGAAAAAGATCCACATAGTCTTTGTACGTGGGTACTTTCCACCTGCCTGTTCTGACTTCCTCCGAGGCCCAACGGTTATCAGACCTAGACTCAACATCCTGGAGAAGAAGACAAGATCCCATTATTGACTGGTAGACACACAGGGCAGCTCATGTCAGAACATAATGACTTACAGAATTTTCTAAACTAAAACAGCAACCAATAAAAATTCTGCAATAAACTAAAGAAAGTAAGACAACATAATAAGAGAAAACTGGAAAGGTAAGATGTTGTGGATGGCCTGGGTACTGTTTGTATTTTGATGTTAAGCTTTCCCAGGAGGGACTTTCTGGAACAAGTAATGAATGAAGTCACAAGTAGTGACTTCTAGTGAATCTTCCCCTAATGAATAAAGAAACCAATCACTGGGCAAGTAGGTGGGACTTCCAGGTTGGATAGAGGAAGAGAGGAGGCAAGAGAGAGATAGGGGCTTTTGGATAGGGATAGCAAGAGGGCAAGATGTAGCTACTAGTGTCTCCTGGTTGATTATGGCAAGTCGCCACTGGAGGATTTAGATTTAATATGGGTCACAAGATTAGGATTCTAGTTAATACGCCCAACATTGAGTTACCATTGATTCTTAACTAAGTTTGTGTGGTGTTTTCCTTCATGCAGCCGCTCGACTGAGTTCCAAAGAGAAAGGTACAGCAACAAAATATGGGTTTCCCAGAAATATATCACAAAAGGCCATAGGAGTTTTAAAACATGGGGATGGCGTGGTAGCGACCCACCAGTGGGATCTTAGAGAGTTGGGTGGAGAGATTTCAGAGCTCTGAGTTAGAGAGCTTCCATGAAATGAAAACAGGCTGGCCATTTGACCACCAGTGCCTAGCTGGCCAGTCTGCCAGTGCCATGCTGACAATAACATGGGTTCTATTTTAATATTTCCCACATCAGTAAGACTATAGCCAATGAGAATTTTTAACCCACCTACTTACCAAACCCACTACAAATCATCCCTCTTCTCATGTGATTCAAACTCTATTTCCACTCATGGACTGAGAGTTCCGCTAACATCTATACATTTATATCTTCTCCTAGATACACGATTCTTTGTAAAGATATAGGTAGCAGGGACAGCAAGATGCTTCAGCAAGTAAACACACTTGCTTCCATGCCTGATGACTTGAGTTTGATTCCTGGAACCCACATGGTGGAAGAAGAGAGCTAAATCTTAAACAATGCCTTCCAACCACCACAACATGCTCACTACAGCATGTGCACACACAAATACACACATACATACACATACTGAAAGAAAAATTTATAAGTATGTGTAACATCATTTTATTCCTTAGAAGTATATTTATCCAACAGAGGCTGATATTCATACATGAAACTTCAAAATGTAAGGCATGGGTGAGCTGGACTTGGTTGGCAGATTGCTTGCCTGGTATGCCTGGGTTCAATCCCCAGCACTACATAAATGTAGCACATTGATGTACACCTGTAATTCTAGCATTTATAAAGTACAGGCAGCAATATTGGAAGTTCAAAGTGATCTTTGGCTACATCAAGTTCAAAGGTAGCATGCAACGTATAAGAATATGTCTCAAGAAAATGGGTGGTGGTGGCTAAACTAAGAAAGGCTTTTCATATATATTTACTGCTGAAACATTGTTTCTAACATCCAGTGATAAGAGCAGTGTTTGAAACTTTAGAATCAGAACTTACCTTTTGAAGGACTACTGGTTTAGAGCATATTCTAATTAAACCTTGATGCACTAAAAATGAAGAGAACAGAATAACAATGAAGGAGACATTAAGAAGCACAATCACTCAATAAAAACAACAATCTCTTAATTTCTATGTGAAATTTGTTAATATTTTTAGTTTTAAATTCTCAACTATTGAGAGTCAGAAACTAAAGTTGGTATGGTAACACACATCAAACATCCAGCATTTGGAAAGTAGAGGCTGGACAACTGTGGAGTTCAAAGTCAGCCTAGTGATACTCTGTCCAAAATAAAATAAAAAATAAAAATAAAAATAGATTCAGAAGCCAAATATGTTTAAAGACAAAGGCTTTTGGTTAAAAAAAAAAAAAACAAAAGCCCATAGCTAAGGGGGCATAATGCCCTGTGGAAGAATCTATTATAGTTACCTTGTCAAATAGACATCATAAAACTGCCTTCTAACTATTTATGTTTGTCTAGGGCCACACCACTCTTGTCTAAATTTTTAGGCTTAGAAGTATCTCTTTACAGTAGGCACCAGTTACTACAGAAACTCATAACCAGTCAAGATACTGATAATTAATAACGATTAAGTGCTCAGCCTTAAATGGGATACCTATATTCCCACCAACACCCCAAGGCTCATGGAATATCTTGGGAGAAGAGTGAGATGAATGTTAAGGGCCAGAGGATGAGGAGGAATGCTATGAAATGCTGTCTTCTAGACATGACATGGCCACTGTATCTACAAATGCACTGTAGCTATCTACACAAAATAAAGTCAACAAGCAGCAGCAATAGGACTCAGTGCGTTATTAACAATGAGAAAGAGAACATGGAAGGGTAAGTGGGAGAAAGAAATTAAGGGTTCATACATGGAATAGGAGGAAGGACTCGGGCATTGTGGTAATTTATATGAGAATGACACCCATGGGCTCATTTATACGTTTGAAATACTTGGTATCTTAGTTCATGGAACTGTTTGGGAAGGATTAGGAGGTGTGACTTTGTGGAATAAGTTGTGTCACTGGGAATGAACTTTGAGATTATAAAAACTCTTGCCTCTTGACTAAACTTGCAGATCAGATGAGAGTTCTCAGCTACTGCTGAGGCACCATGGTCTGCCTATCTGCTGCCATGCTTCCTGCCATGATGACCATGGACTAACTAAATTCCCTGTATCTGTGAGCAAGTCCCAAGTAATGATTTCTTTTATAAGTAGCCTTGGTCAGATTGTCTCTTCACACCTACAAAACAGTAACTAAGACATGAGTACATATAATCCAGATGTGTTGTTTACATTTTTGAAATTGTCAAAAAGAAAATAAAAGATTCTATGTAAAGAAGTAATGGGTACCATTGACTCCAAAGGCTAATAAAAAAAAAGATTTTGATTCATCAAAACGAAAAGTTATTTAAAAATTAATATATGCACAAAGAATTGGGGAAGCAGATTTTCTTTAAATATATCAAATAGCATGTTAAATGTTTAGCATTTACCACATTAAGAATGAAGATATAGGACAAGCTTACCCACAGCACTAATGCAATTCCAGTGAACTGGTCCTTTCTCTGCTAAGGCTAGGAAAACTTTTACTATTGCTTTACAACACACCAACTGCATTTTGGGACTATACTGAGGGAAGCTGTCTATCTGTACCACCATGAGATGTTCCAGTACTGGAGTATATACCTCTGGAACCTACCAGAAATGGAGAAAAACTCAAAATTAAAACAGGGAATAAATACAATATTTTAATATGTTATATGTAATATATTATAATGATATATAAATAATATTTTAAGATATAATATATAAATAGAAAAAATAGTACATATATATAGATATATACTCTAATTTATTAAAATTGAAGTAGTTACAAGTAAACATGAATTCTGACTTGTTAACCTATCTAACTATTGTAGCTGCCAGAATCAAACTAAGTAGTATTTATAGCACGCTTCTAAGTGGCAATCTGAATCTTTAAGAAAGATGGAAAAGGTAACATGTATTTTTTCTGCTCCAGACTCCAGCTTCTTAGGTTGTGTGTTGTGATCCAAATGGGATCATTCAATAAACTATGGGGATCAGAAGATATATCAGAAAAGTAAAACATTTCCAAATACCCAGATGGCAAGTTAATTTTGAAAAAAATCAAACATGTAAAGAACAGGAGGTATGGGACTGGAGAGATGTCTCAGAGTTTAAGAGCACTGGTGCTCTCCCAGGGTGAGATCTATTCCTAGTACCCAAATGGCAGCCCACAGCTGTCTGTAACTATGGGTCCAAGTGATCTAATGCCCTCTTCTAGCCTTTGAAAGGCTGGGCATGCATGTGGTACTCAGACACCCATTCAGGCAAAACACCCATACACAAAATAGTTAACAAATAAGAAATGAAGAATCCGAGGAATTTCTAGAAGTGTTTGTCTATTGTGTCACATGACTTGACCACACCTTAGCTTCCAAACACATCATGCAGCCAATATGTACTGCCTGAAACACTTCAATTCAAATTCAAAAATGAATTAGTCTTTTTATTTGACATGTTGTGGATTTCCTCTTATAGAAAAACAATGACTAATCACAAAAAATTGATATTTTTCTATCATTCCTCAGCATGTAAGTATTAAATTACTGTACCTTTGAATTATATTGATTGTATTAGAATGTTTAACTGTAAAAGCTACTGTCAAGGCTGGATACACACATGGCTAGGCAGTTGGAAGCAACTATTGCCCTTACAGAAGATTTGGTTCCCAGAGCCCACAAGGTAGCTCACAGTGTTACCATGGTGTCACTCTAGCTCCAGGGGTCTTCCTGGACATCAGATACACAGAAGGTGCATATTCATAGATGTTAGCAAAACATTTGTATAACTAAGACATAAAAATAAATAGAATCTGTTTAAAAAAAAAAAACAACAAAACTTCTGCCTTTTCTGACTTAAGTTCCATAAAAAAAAAAAAATCATTAAACAAATAATGGCTTGGGATTAGGCCAGTTCTGAAATGGCCCTAAATATACTTCTGCCAGTTTGTGCTATACATTTATGCTAAGAAGCATTCTCAGCTTTGGTGGCTGTAAAACCATTTATCAATTCTGATACTATACATCCTATAGCAGCAAATAATAAACCAGGATTTAAATCTTTATGTAAAAGTAAACAAGAAAGCCGGGCGGTGGTGGCGCACGCCTTTAATCCCAGCACTTGGGAGGCAGAGGCAGGCGGATTTCTGAGTTCGAGGCCAGCCTGGTCTACAAAGTGAGTTCCAGGACAGCCAAGGCTACACAGAGAAACCCTGTCTCGAAAAACCAAAAAAAAAAAAAAAAAGTAAACAAGAAATCCATCTCATTAGTATGCAAATTTCCTTTAATCTTTAATAAATGGTAAAATTATATAGAAATCAAAGAATTATTTTAAGATAAATTCAGTTATTCTTTATTATTAGAAAATGTTTGATTTATACAAGTATTTAGTATACTTATATACCCAGAACTAGATGAAAAATTCCCTGGAAAAAAAAAATCAGGAGTAGAAACAGTGTTAGTAACCCTGCTTCAGATAACGACAACAAACCCTATGACACAAACACTACTAAGTTGTCATGAGGCTCATAGGGGCACCTACACTGAGTGTACTCCATATCACTCAAAGTTCCTTGTGGAGGGTTCTGTTCTTCCACAGAAGAGAAGGCCCAGAACAGGGTAGGGTTTAAAGTGTCTGTCACAACCTCCTTACCTTCCCCACACATTTCCCAGCTCCTACTTAGGTTTACTTTGTGCAAGGCAGTTGGGATGTCTCAGGCTTAGAACTGTGACATGCCAAATCTGGTTCAAATGAAAGCCAAGAATCCTCTAGTTACTGATACCTACCCGAGTATTTCACTCTGGATCAGTTACAATCCCTGAGGGGCCTGGCTCCTTTACTGTCTCATCTCAAAGCTTTTGTGTTCCTTTTTAGTCTCTGAGATAATATGGGACTAGAAGTTAAGAGTAACCTTTAAAGATCCAGAAGACTGTTAGACTAGAAAACACAACTTTCATTGGCACCTGTCCTATGGGATTTTTACTACCTATTGTCAAAAGAAATATCAGTGAGTTTTGGATAAATGACAAGCAATACTGCTCATTTCAAGAGCTTACAGTTACAGTGGTGCTTGTTACACACTTGTTGCTAAACTTTGTTGTTTCAAAAAATTAAATTAGTATCGGCAAGTAAGTTTCTAGTGAATTATCCATTTTATATTGTTATTAAGGAGCTCCACAATTGATAATTTAAACAAGAAATTCTGTGCTTTTTATTAATTAAAAACAAAGGTTAATTGTGGAGATGAGATTAAGTACTTACAACCACACTCAGTGTAACCATTTCACTTACTGTATCAAGGTAAAGCAAGACACTTGCAATAGACTGAAGGAAACTGGGCATCTGGTAAACATGATCCTCAGTAGCATCTGTCTGGGTGAGGAACATCTGCTTACAGCGCTGAATGAGCTCCACGTACATGAAGTCAACATCTTTTGCATTTATAACCTTGCAAGGCTTTAGGAAAGGCAAAACAGAAACTGGAATCTTATCAGCATCAAAACAAAGGTATTTAACTTGTCATATTAAGACATGTGGTTATAAATTGCTGAATATATTAATGTAAGCTGTTTACTTGTTCATCTTACTGTATATAACATACTGAATCTTATAATTTTCATATATATATATATACTTACATCCTAAATAGTTACTTATACACATTGCTAATTATGTTCTAGGCTGTTTAAACAACAGTCCTCACTAAGCACTGGCTCAGTCACTGAAATACGAGACTTCTCACATACTACTTATTTTGTCCCTGAATTAGTTAGAGCTTCAAACAGAAACAAATGGAGATGGGGGTGAGGTGGAGTGGATAAGACTTAGGCTAACTTTGAATTTAGTATGTAACCCAAGCTGTCCTCAACTTATAGCAATTTAGCTTCCTGAAGCCTGGATTATAGGTAAGAATACAGCTAGTCTTCTTAAATATGTTGCCTTTCTTCCTAAGATATTTTGAACACAACTATAGTTTCATATCTAGTCATAACTTAGTTATAACTATCTATATATATAGTTTTATAGTTTTTAATGAGGGGACTGAAAAGTACTAAAGAAAAGAGGATGCCTCTAACCTTCAGAATCAAATTTATATAGGTTTTGTTTGCTTGGAGGTGTTTGTATTTCTTGGTTGACTATGTCCTAGGTGTGTTTAAATGGCCCAACCTGGACCTAGAGTGCTATATAGCCTAGGTTGGCCACAGACTCTTAATCCTCCTGCTTCTGTTTCCTGCACTGGAATTATAAACATGTATTAGGTAAAAGCTATGTCTTTTTACAATCAATTCAGAGTAGCTTTTGAGAGATTAGCTAACTTATCTTGGTCTTATTTTTTTTTCATGTATAAAACAGAATAAAAACTCATAGGTGAACTATGAGGAATCTAAGATAATGCATGTACATAGTAAACACTGAAAATTGAACTGTTAATAAAATAGCAATAATAGATTCATGTAAATAACTAAATAAAACTAAAACCATAAAATACAGTAAACGAATGAATCATACTCCCGCAAATAATCCATATCCACGAATAGCAATGGCTAACTCCTTGTTGTTTGAGTCTGTATTTCTGATGATTCCATAGAACTGTTCCATAAAGTACTTCAGCCTGCTCTTATGCAACTCTGCATCTTCTGCCACAGTAAATGAAATCTGTAATTGCATGACATTTACTCCTTAGAAACATTTAATAATAAAATAAAAGGACTTAAACAAATATGCCTATTAACATACTATTTGATTGCTTTAACTCAGAACCCTCTGATTCAATGTGCTTAGTTAGCATAAGTCCAGGAAAGACAGTTTCTTAACTAAATATATACTGTTATGTGATGCATTTTTCCTTAAAAGAAAGGAGGCTGGGCAGTGGTGGTGCACGTCTTTAATCCCAGCACTTGGGAGGCAGAGGCAGGCAGATTTCTGAGTTCAAGGCCAGCCTAGTCTACAGAGTGAATTCCAGGACAGCCAGGGCTACACAGAGAAACCCTGTCTCGAAAATACCAAAAAAAAAAGAAAAAAAGAAAAGAAAAGAAAGGAGGAAGGTAAAAAGAGACCAGAAAAACGGAGATGATCAGAAAATGGCATTTCACATTTAAATTTTTCTAACCTACATTTGTTGTTTGTTTGTTTGTTTGTGGTGATGTATAGTAGTGTGTGTGTGTGTGTGTGTGTGTGTGTGTGTGTGTGTGTGTGTGTGTGTAGGCAGGAAGACAAACTATCAAAGTCCCAGCATGTAGGACCCAGATATTAAACTCAGTCATTAGGCTTAGTGCCAAGTGTCTTTACTCATTAAGCCATCAGCCCAATTTCAGGTATTTTTGAGATCCAGCTACAAGAGATATCATTAAAACTATGTACAGGGGGCTGGAAAGACTGCTCTTCCAAAGGTCCTGATTCAATTCCCAGCAATCACATGGTGACTCACAACCATCTGCAATGTGATCTGATACCCTCTTCTGGTGTGTCTGAAGAAAAAGACAACTACAGTATACTCACATATATAAAATAAATAAATCTTAAAAAAAAAAAAAAAAAACTACGTGCAAGAAAAAAAGAAAGATAACTTGAGATCATTGTTGTATTAATCAGGATTTCTACTGCTGTGATAAACATCAGTAGCAATCATCAAAAGCAATTTAGGGAGGAGTTTGCTTATGCTAACACTTCCACATCACAATCCATCACTAAGGGAAGAGCAAGAACTCAAACAGGACAGTAACCTGGAGGCAGGAAGCAAAGCAGAAACCATGGAAGAGTGCTGCTCACTGGCTTCCATTAATTGGCTTGCTCAATTTCTTTTCTTATGCACCCAAGGATCACCTGCCCAAGGATGGCACTGCGCACAATGAGCTGGGCTTTCTTACATCAATTATCAATCATGAAAATGCCGAATAGATTTGCCTAACAAGCCAATCTTATGGAGGCATTTTCTCAATTACAATTCCTTCGTCCCACTTTAGCCTAGTATGTGGAAGTTAACATAAAAACTAGCCAGCATAACTATCACAGAAAAAGCAAACATCCTATGTTGAAGAACATGAAAGTTCAAATCAGTATTCTTAATTTTAGCACAAATCTACTCAAGTATAGAAACCAATCTAGGTAATTATCAAGGGCATCGTGGAAAAATCAACTACTTCCACTGCTAAGTTACCAAAATATTTCCTAATTATTCCCAAAGCATTATATCTGAGCACGTCCTTCTTGGCTCTTTCAGCCCATTAACTTTGAAAATACGGGCTGGAGGGGAACAGATAGGAGCTCACAGGGAATACCATCAGTGGAGCAGCTGGGACAGAAGTCTTCCCGGGAAGCCAGGCTGCTCCACAGCCTTCTGTGCACGGCCTGCCAGGAGAGAGTGATCTCCCAGCAGGGCTTTCACTTCTGAGTGCAGAGGTGAGATCTCCACATTCTCTCTGGAGGGGAACAGCTAGGAGCGCACATGGCAAGTGATCAGTGGAGCAGCTGGGACAAAAGTCTTCCCGCCACCATCAGCATCAGGGAGCCAGGCGGCTCCACAACCTCTTGTGCACAGCCCACCAGGAGAGGGTGATCTCCCAGCAATGCTTTCACTTCCGAGCCCAGAGATGAGATCTCCACCTTCTCTCTGGAGGGGAACAGCTGGCAGTGCAGAGGATGGACGATGAGTGTAGCAGCTAAGACAGAATTCTTCAGGCTGCGATTTGCTCCAGGGAGCCAGGTGGCTCCACAGGTTTCTGTGCACAGACCCTGCCGAAAGAGAGTTGGTCTCCCAGGAGTACAGACACAGGTTTACAGGCCCACAGAAAAGACAAGCTCCTGCTAGAGACATCAAGACCAACTAACACCAGAGATAACCAGATAGCGAAAGGCAAGCTCAAGAACCCTACCAACAAAAACCAAGGCTGTTTGGCAACATCAGAACCCAGTTCTCCCACCACAGCAAGTCCCGGATACCCCAATACACTGGAAAAACAAGAGTTGGATTTAAAATTGTATCTCATGATGCTGATAGAGGGCTTCAAGAAGAACTTAAATAACTCCCTTAAAGAAATACAGGAGAACATGGGTCAACAGGTAAAAGCCCTTAAAGAGGAAACACAAAAATCCCTTAAAGAAATACAGGGGAGCATGGGTCAACAGGCAGAAGCCCTTAAAGAGGAAATACGAAAAACCCTTAAAGAATTACAGAAAAATGCAAACAATCAAGTGAAGGAACTGAACAAAACCATCCAGGATCTAAAAATGGAAGTAGAAACAATAAAGAAATCACAAAGTGAGGCATCTCTGGAGATAGAAAACTTTGGAAAGAATTCAGGAGTCATGGATCCAAGCATCAACAACAGAATACAAGTGAGAGAAGAAAGAATCTCAGGGGCTGAAGATACCATAGAAAACATTGACTCAAAAAGCAAAAAGCTCCTGAGCCAAAATATCCAGGAAATCCAGGACACAATGAGAAGACCAAACCTAAGGATTATAGGTATAGAAGTGAGTGAAGATTTCCAACTTAAAGGGCCAGTAAATATCTTCAACAAAATTATAGAAGAAAACTTCCCTAACCTAAAGAAAGAGATGTCCATGAACATACAAGAAGCCTACAGAACTCCAAACAAACTGGACCAGAACAGAAAGTCCTCCCAGCACATAATAATCAAAACACCAAATGTAAAGAATATTAAAAGCAATAAGGGTAAAAGGGAAAGTATCTTATAAAGGCAGACCTATCAGAGTTACAGCCGACTTCTTATCAGAGACCATGAAAGCTAGAAGATCCTGGGCAGATCTCATACAGACCCTAAGAGAACACAAATGCCAGTCCAGACTACTATACCCAGCAAAATTCTCAATCACCATAGATAGAGAAACCAAGATATTCCATGATAAAACCAAATTTACATAATATCTTCCACAAATCTAGCCCTACGGAGGATAATAGATGGAAAACGCCAACACAAGGAGGGAAACTACACCCTAGGGAAAAAAAAAAAAGCAATTTTCTCACAACAAACCCAAAAGAAGATAACCACACAAACATAAAAATAACATCAAAAATAACAGGAAGAAACAATCACTACTCATCAATATCTCTTAACATCAATGGACTCAATTCCCCAATAAAAAGACATAGACTAACAGAAATATTTTTCATGTAAATCTTCAATTTTATCAGAAAATGTTTTTAATTCCTCTTTCAATTAATTTAGTAATGTTTTTATGTCTACTATTTTATCTGCATTATGTTTTATGATAATCTTCAATTTTAACATGTTTTTCTATATATTTCTTCAATTTTATCAGAAATGTTTTCCATGTAAATCTCTGACTTTATCACAAAATGTTTGCAATTCACCTTCAATTACTTTAAAAAGGCTTTTTATATCTACCATTTTATCTGTATGATTTTCCATGAAATAGTTAATTTTAATGTGTTTTTCTATATATTTCTTGAATTTTAAGAAATATTTTCTATGTAAATCTTCACTTTTACCTGAAAATGTTTATAATTCCACTTTCAATCAACTTAGAATTATGTTTATTCCTACCATTTTATCTGTATAATTTTCCATGATAATCTTCAATTTTAACATGTTTTTCTAGATGTCTTTAATTTTATCAGAAATATTTTCCACATAAATCTTCAACTTTATCAGAAAATGTTCATAATTCCACTTTCAATCAACTTAGGAATACTTTTATGTCTACCATTATTATATCTATATAAAGTTTTCCATGATAATCTTCTATTTTAACATGTTTTACTACATTTTTATACAATTTTATCATAAATATTTTCCACATAAATCTTCAATTCTATCATAATATGATTCTACTTCCTTTTTGAAATAAATTAGCAATATTTTTTATGTCTAGCATTTTACTCTTTGATTTTCAATGAAAATTGTCAATTTTAATGTGTTTTTCTATATATCTCTTCTATTTTATCAGAAACATTTTCCATGTAAATCTTCAATTTTATCATAAAATGTTTTTCTTTCCTTTTTCAATAAAAGAACATGTTTTTTAAAAAAAAAGAAAATATGGAATTATCATACATAGTGCTTCAAAAACTTTTCTTTCACAAAGCATGTCATGCACATGTTTCCCAAGAAGTAAAAAGTTAAGTCTGTCAAGGTGGCTCACTGCAAGGGAGTCTGACCTAGTCAGACTGCTGACTGAGTCTCACATCATCCAGTGCTACTAAATAAGAGTTTATTTCAAAAACAAAACAACAACCAAAACCAAATAAGATAATATCTACTTAATTACTGAAAATATTTTCATCTTACTGCAAACTATTGAGTCATTTAAACTTGAACCAATTTAGTACTGGATCCTGTCCTTCTCCTGCACTTGTATCTAATTATCTTCTTATAATAGCAAAAAGTTAAAAATAATCATTTCACAAAGTAAAGGACAATTTATAACATCATGGTTCATAATGACACATTATGCTACTGTTAAAAATTAATCAAGTAAATCCCAATATATTATTAGGGAAACTTCAATGCTGTGGAAAAATCTTGAAGCTACAAAAATTACAAATACTTCTTTATGTAAAAATATAAAGAGGGAGGGAAGAGAGAAAAAGAAAATAGTCACAAAATGGAAAATGATTGTTTTCTTGGTTGTAGGACATCAGATTTGAACAGTCTTCTTTGCACTTTTCGTTAGTTGGTTGGTTTCTTTTGTTTATTGTTTGGTTTTTTGTTTTCTTATATGTATGGTGGTGGTGGTGGTGGTGGTTTCTCTGTGCAGCTCTGGCCATCCTGGAACTCACCCTGTAGACCTGGCTGGACTCAAACTCAGAGTTCCACTGCCTCTGCCTCCCTGAGTACTGGGATTAAAGGCTTGTGTCACTGCTGTCTGACTATTGTTGTGTTTTGAGTAGTTCAGGCTGACTGGCCTGCAACAGTCCTCTTCCCTGGGCTGGGATGACAAGCATAAACTATAGCACCTAGCCTTCTTTGTACACACATACATGTGCATGCATGCACAGGCTCGCACACACATTTAAATTTGTACTCATATTTAAATATGTAACAAACCTGCAATGTTTTTTTCACAGGAACTTTATATAAAACTGAGTTTTTGGAAAAAGTTTTATCCCATAGGATAATTCTTAAATTCAAAACTTGTACACTCCATAGCTAAAATAATTATGGGAAAAAAAGAAAGTTGGCAAACATCTACTACCTAGCTTCAAGAAATGAAAGAAAAGAAAGACTCATGGAGCAAATTAAGAGTCCAAAAAGAAAGAAATGTAAGTCAGGTAATTTTTGACAAAGGTTAAAAGAAAAAATAGAAGGAAAAAAGCATGTTTTCAATAAGTATTGCTAGAACCAAGAAATGGGAGTGGATTAGACAATATTACTCTTACTTTATCCCATACACAAAGTGATTCAACATGTATTACAGACCTAAATATCAATGTGACAAGTATAAACTTCCTACAGAAAAAAATAAGAAGAAAATCTTAGGGCATGAAAAGAAGCAGCTAGACCAGGTATGGAGGCACACACCTTCAATCCCAGCACTTGGGAGGCAGAGGCAGGAGGATCTCTGATTTCAAGATCAGCCTTATCTACCAATTCCATTATAATAAGACTATGATCTTGATTAGGTTAGTTTCCTCATTTATATCAGACATACCACAGAACTACCAAAAACAAAAGGAAAAGGAAAAGGGATGGGGCTCAGTTGTTCCAAGGTAGCAGTGACTAGATAGTCCATACACACAAACGTAGACTATCAAGAATCTGTTAAATTAAGTGTAACATTTCAAAGGTACTCTGAGTAATCAGGTCAGTGATTGGTAGAAAGGTTCATCCTTATGCTCTAAAATTTAACAGGAAAGTGACTTAATACCAGTGTTTATATGTGATGTGATTAAATATGTCCTTGACCTTCTCAAACAATTATTTTCACTCATATAAAAATTTTTGAATTACTTCAGTAACTGGACTTTTGCTTTTGAGAGCTCTTACAATTGAACTATTGTTTTGAGTGAATATTGTACATTATATATATATACATATATATGTATATATGCATATATATGTGTGTGTGTATATGTATATACACAAAACAAATATATATATACAAAATATATATATAAATATATATACAAATATATATAGACAAATATATATATTTGTATATATGCAAATATATATTTGTATATATACAAACATTATTCTAATTAAGCCATAAGTGTCAATGTATAAACTTGTTTTAATTAAATTTTTTTCTACCAAAAACAAAAAACAAATTAAACAAACAAAGAAAAGCCAGTTTAAAATTGTTAAATTGGACATCCATCGACAAATTTAAAACTTCTACTTTGAGAGATGCTGTTTAAAGATTTATTTTTTATTTATATTACACTGCAGCTGTCTTCAGACACACACTAGAAGAGTGCATTGAATCCCATTACAGATGGTTGTGAGCTACCATGTAGTTGCTGGGAATTGAACTCAGGACCTCTGCAAGAGCAGTCAGTGCTCTTAACCACTAAGCCATCTCTCCAGCCCCGAGAGATGCTGTTTAAAAAAAAGAATAAAAAAAGCAGGTAACGAGAAAATTATTTATAACACTTTCAGAAAAGGGTTTTTATTCAGCATATGTAGAAAAAGTCTTAAAACTCATAAACAAGATGTGGTAGCATACCTTTAATCCCAGTAGTAAGGAAACAGAGACAGATGGATCTTTGTGCCTTTGAACCCAATATAGTCTATCTGCATAGTGTGTTCAACCCAGCTAGGAATACCTAGTGAGACCTATCAAAACAAACTCTAATAAACAAAAAGACATACAAACAAAATTTTAATACGGAAAAAATGAGAAAATATACTTGGCAAAACAAGGTTTAAGAATGGCTAATCAGCTACCACTGTCTCTTTCCTAAACAAGTGTAATTGCTAGCTGCAGTCTAAGTATTTATCTTTCATCCACAGCTAAATGCATAGTAGCTCTATCCACCCAATACCCTTGCAATTTCTTACTAGAGTAGATGAAAACCATCATATATGCTACAACTGGTCAAAATGCAGAAAACAACTGACCATAGAGAGCTCAGCCTCTACTCCTATACCTATAGCACAGTCTCTTCATCTAAGGCTCAGGGAACATCATGAGAGACAAGGAATAAAGACTGTAAGAGGCAGAGAACCAGGACGTCTGCTGGGAGTATGTCTTCTATATATGACAGGAAAGCTGTATACATGGCACTATAATAATATAGTTGCCTAAATAAGATCTGCAGAATGACAACACCAGTTAGCAAGACAAAATGGACAGGGGGAAATCTCACAAGGCCTTAACCCTACATGAAGGAAATCAATGGCTTCTGCTAGGTTATCCAATCCCAAATGGTCGCCCCTGAACACATGCACACTGAATAGGCTCAGATATACACATGTATATATATAGGTAACAATCATAATTAAAGAACATGCTTTGAGAGGGAGTGGAGAGTGACATGTTGGAGGAACACAAAGAGGAAGAGAGAGAATTAGAAATGATATAAATACAGTATTCATACATGAAATGCTCAAGAAATTAAATCTTTTTAAAAGGAAGAAAGCGGGCGGTGGTGGCGCACGCCTTTAATCCCAGCCTTGGGAGGCAGAGGCAGGAGGATTTCTGAGTTCGAGGCCAGCCTGGTCTACAGAGCGAGTTCCAGGACAGCCAGGGCTACACAGAGAAACCCTGTCTCAAAAAAACCAAAAAAAAAAAAAGAGTTAAATAAAAGGAAGAAAGAAGGTGCTAGAGAGATTAAGTCATTAAGAATATACATTGCTCTTGAAGAGGACCTGGGTTTGGTTCCCAGCACCCACATAGTGGCTCACAGTGGTAGCTCACAATCACTGTAACTCCAGTGCCAGGGAATCCAGTACTTAACTCTAACCTCATATATGGGGCACAAAGCACATACATGGCATACATACATACATACATACATACATGCTGGCAAAAGACTGAGACACATAACAGGGCAAGGCACGGTAGTGCAGGCCTTTAATCCTAGCATCGGGGAGGCAGAGTGTTGGGGATTGGTTCTAATGCTTTGTCTTAATTTACCTCCCCAAACCACATGGGAATCTGCATGTCCAGATGCTAAGGGTTCCAGTCCCCAATTGGTTTTTGATTAATCAATAAAGTGTGTATGTGTGTGTGTGTTTATTGTTGAATCCAGAGGCTAGCTGCTGGGAGGTTTGGAAGTGCCCAGCCATTGAGCTAGTCAAGGCATATCAAAATATAAAGGTTGCGCGCGCGCGTGCGTGCGTGTGTGTGTGTGTGTGTGTGTGTGTGTGTGTGTGTGTGTGTGTGTGTGTGTTTATTTTTGAATCCAGAGAACTCTGGTGGGAGCTCGGAGCAGATTAACAATTCACCACTACAGTGGAAGAAGTGAGTTTGGGACCAGTTTAAACTTTATAGCAAGGTCTAGGACAGCCAAGACTAAATAGAGATCATGTCTCAAAACACAAAATAAATGAAGTAGATTAAATAAATCTTAAAGAAGAAGAGAAGAAGGAGGAGAAAGAGGAAGAACCAGAAGCTGGGAGAGACAGACTAGAATATAAAGGGGACAGAAAGCCACTCTATCTATCTTTTTAATTTCCTGAAATTAGCAACACCTAAGGACAACAATGCTTTCTCTTTTCTTCCCTCCCATAAAAGTTTGAGTCTCAAGGCAACACTGCACATTTCACATAGGTTTTAAAGGACAAGCTTGTGAAATTAACTACTTCTTAATCCTTTTCTCTTTCTTTTTTTTTCTTTTAAGTCTCTCTACATAGTTATGGCTGCCCTGGAATTTGCTCTATAGACTGGCTTCAAACTCATAAGAGATCCACCTGCCTCCTGAATGCTGGGATAAAAAGCATGCGCCACCACACCTGACCCTGTTTACGTGTCTGAGTATTTTGCCAGCATGTATGTACATGTGCCACATGTAAGTCTGGTGCCCCACTGAAGTCAGAATGATGTACTGGATTCCCTAGAACTGGTACCACCGTATCCAACTCTACTTATCCATTTTTAATAGTGCTTCAAACAAAACTTGTTATACCTCTCTAGCATTTCCCATCACAGCCAACGTATGTGCACACTTCCTCAGCACCTAACTGAGTTTTCCTACATAGTTCTAAACCTATGAATACTCATCCATCCTTGAGAGCAGTGCCTCAATCATAGCACATTCTCCTTAGCCAACAAGGATGGGCTTCAAAATCTGCAGGCTCAGTTCTGCAACTTTGTTTTACAACAGACAGAAACTGAAGGGAGAGGATCCCTCTACTCTGGAAATGATCTCTTAACTTCAGTCAACCCTTACCTTCCAAGACAGGCTTCTGGCCTCTGTCTATCTTCTTGCTCTAAGCAGCCCTATCTTCCGTTTCCTCTTCCTCTACGCTACATCTTTGCTCCACTAAATATGCCTTGATCTTGGCTCAAGTATTGATCAAATCTGAGATCATCCAATCTAGCTAATACCCATGGCAGATCAATAGCAAAGCTTTCTACTGTAAGTGCTACAGGAACTGATGGATCACCTTGCAATTATTTTTTAAACATGCAGGTACAAGATTGGAATTTAGTTCTTTTGTAGAAATTTTTAATGAAAGTTGAATCTAAAGTACCTGTTTCAAGAAGGACTCCAGGGCTGAATGTGCAGCTTTTTTTAATTCCACATTTGTATGGTTACACCACTTTGACAGTACTTCAAATAAAGTAATATAGTTGTCCAGAAGGCAGGTAGTAAATTGAGATGCATGTAGGGTAAGTAATCGTAGGCCAGCTGCAAATACAAAATCCATTCCATTTAAAATATGTCAATATAAGTCAGAAAAAGAAATAAGAAAGCTTCCTGTACATGTTAAAGTTTAAACCATGCTCAAGAAAGTACAGACAGGCATGGTAGCACACACCTTTAAGCACTCAGGAGGCAAAGGCAGGATGTCAGTTTGAGGCCAGCCTAGTTTACAAAGTAAGTGCTAGGACAGCCAGGCCTATGTAGAGCGACTCTGTCTCAAAACATACATGCACACATACACATATACACATATACACATACACACACACACACACACACACACACACACACCCAAAAGAAGGTTCAGTATACTATCCTAAAATAATCTGGTGATCTCTCTTTTTTTAAAAAAATAAATAAATAAATTGATGATCTCAAAGTGCCCTGTAATACCTGTAATGTTCCCAGTCTCCACACTGACTTAGGCCTATGCCCTGAAACTGGATCTGGATTTATTGACTCAAAACAAAGTCAAAGACCCTATGGGTTGAGGATGCAACATAGTTGGCAAAGTGTTTGCTTAGCTGCACAAGGCCCTGGGTTTGGTAGCCAGTAGAGTATGGTACATATACCTGAAATCTAAGCATTAGGGAAACGGATGTCCTCATCTATATAGTGAAGTGAAAGCCCACCCTACGCAACATGAAGCCATGCCTCAACAATAGCAAACTAATCAAGTAGCTTGAAGCTCCTGAATGATACTCTAACATATACATATATACATATATGTACTTATGCATACACATAAATGTGTACATATATATATAAGTGTATTTCTGGGTTTACATATATGTGCATATATACATACATATATGTATATATGTGTGTATATGTACATATATACACATGTATATTTAAAATTATTTTCTCTATGAACATAAAACATTTTTGGCCATGGAGTCTAACTGTACTAACATTAAAAACGTACTTTTAAAAAATTTTCTTATTATGTGTGTGTGAGCCTGCACAAATACGAAGGCCAAAGGACAATTTGCAAGAGTTAATGCTCTTCTGCCACTACATGGGTCCTGGGGATGGAACTCAGGTCATACGCTTGGGGTCAAGTTCCTTTACTCACTGAGCCATCTGGGCAGTTCCTAACAAGAACATATACATGTATATGAACATGCATGTCATCATCCTAGTAAGACTTTATGTGCTTCAATTAATGAAATCTTAAAGCTCCATTATAAATAATTACACGTGAAACATCACAGGTACTTTTGTATTTTTTTTCATTCTTACCTAAACAAAACCTTACTCATGATGCTAACTTAAGTAATTTAAACTGTACCTTCTTAAAAACAGCATCTTACCTAAGGGCACAGCATATCTCTTCATCTCAATCTATTGCAGAAAAAAAGAAATCATCATAGACTGAAAATCACAAGAACAACTGTCAAAGACTTAGAGTAATGTTAATACTACCTGAGGACGAATTGCTTTTAATGTAAAACCAAAAATTTCCTTTGAAGTCTGGGGATCTGAGGATATAACAAAAACAGAAGAAAGCCATTAAAAATTACAAAACTGTTTATATTCTTTATCAGATACTTGAAATTGACAGATTTTCTTAAGACAGATTGATATTTGTACTAGCTGTACAAATCTCCTATGATTCCAGAATAACTTCTCAATATCATTTGAGAGAGCCAGAGCTGCAAGTTGTTACAGCTTCTGGGGAAAGCGGAAAGAAAATCTAAAATAACTACTGTGTGAGATCAGGTTCTAAATTTTCACCTAGGTTACATAATCTCTCAGAGCTTCAGCTTTTCTCATCTACAAAAGAGGCAACTTATAGTGTCTATGAAAACTGGAAGGTTAAAAAATGGTTAAAAGGTATGACTCATTCAAGGCCAGACATATTTCCCTTTCCCCCAATGCTCTCAGACATTTATTCTACATAAAATGCCTGCTTTGGTGGTTTGAATGAGAATGCTCGTAAGTTTGAATGTTAAGACCTCAGTTAATGGGACTGTTTGGGAAGAATTAATGAGTGTGGTCTTGTTAGAGTAGTGTGTCACTCGGGATGGGCTTTGAAGTTTCAAAAGCCCATGCCAGATCCAGTCAGTCAGTCTGTCTCTCTCTGTGTCTGTCTTAGTCTCTATCTATGTCTTTCTCTGCTTACTGCCTGAAGATCAGGATGTGAAGCCTGAAACTACTGCTCCAAGGTTATGTCCGTCGGCTTCCTGCCATTATAATCATAGACTGACCCTCTGAAACTGTAAGCAAGCCTCCGATTGAATGTTTTCTTCTATAAGAAGTCTCCTCACAGAAATAGAACACTACCTAAACAACTAGTAAATGATGGAAATTACAAATATGAACAAAATATTACTGTGGATCTTCATAATTGTATATCCTAAAGAAGAATGCAAAAAATGTATATAACTATAATGTATATACATTTACAATTGTGGTGTCAGCTTGGTGTCGGGCAAGCTGACACCACAATAACCTGTATAACTGTCTCCAATCACATTATTAACTGCAGCTATAGAGAAGACATAGTTTATTCCTAACTGGTTCCTTTGACTTTCTAGCTGTGACTTATATACAGCAGAAAACCATCTGCTCTGATAGAAGATTTCTGTATTAGAAGGCAGATTTGATAGGCGCCTGAGGGAGAATGACGTCAGAGAGGACTTATAGTGATAAAAATAGCATCATATTTTCTAGCACAGAAAAGATTTAAAAAGTCAACTTTGGAATATAAAACCAAGTTAGTTTGACTATACATTCAAGAAAGGCATTACTGACATAATAGCATCTGAACTGAGATTGCAAGAGGTTATTATTTAAGTTAAAGAACATTTAAATTAAAGTAACTGAGCTAGTAGAAATCAGAATGTACAGTAGAGAAAGGGAAGAATCAACCAAAATAAAATGTGTGAAAACTTCATAGAAAAATCTATTCCTTTGTAAGCCAATGTGAAAAAAATTAAAAAGAAACCAAAATAACTTCAGTAAATTGGTTTAGCAAAGTAACCCTGAACACAACTGCACTCACAGCAGCAACAAGCACTCAGTGGTGTCAAGGGTCTGGACTGCCACTGTAGTGGAGCACAGAGGTCTGACCTTGGCCTTGCAGCGCCCTCCGGCCACCTCTTCTCAAACACAACATCCCTCTCAACTGCACAGCTTCCCGAACAAACATCCGCATATCTATTTTTAATATGGTAAAATCTGCATAATATTCATCATTTTAAAAATGTATAAAGATACAGTTTACTAGCATTAAATATTTTCACACTGTTATATAACAGTACGTTCCATGCCTAAAATTTTTTCATCACATATAACAGAAAGGCTGTACCCACTGAAACCACCCTTCCCCCAGCTCCTAGAACCTTGTATTCTACTGTCTGTCTTTACAATTTCCTACTCATGAAACTCATTTAAGTAGAGCTGTATACAATTTGTTTTTTGTTTTAGGACTGGCTTATTTCACTGCGGATATCATTAGGATTACTGTATACATCAGAGTTTGTCCTTATTTTATCTTTGAGATAAGGTCTTATTAGAAAGAAAATCAAGCAAAGCCTGGCAATACCTTCTTCCATGGACTTAGTGAAGTTGCACAGAAGTGAGGATAATCCCTTTAGACAGCCAGCTAGGACAGGAAATTTAGGTTCTCTTACTGTGGATGTCATCTAAAAGGGAGTTTTTAGGAAGATATTACAAAATGAAAACAATAAAAATGAAAACAAGACTGTGGAAGTATATTTTCATAGAGAGTATTATACCTGGGTCTTAAGTTCTCCCAGAAAAGCCCGGAACAGGTTTTCTGAATGATTTATCATTTCACTAGGATGAACTTCACCTAATACTCCCAGGAGCTCATAGACTTTTTCTAAAACTGAAAAATAAGTTCAGATAAATGAAAGCAAACTACATTTAAATAAGTAAAATAACAAAAATGTATAAATGATAAATAAGAGGATGTTCCGTTCAACATGGTTTTAGGACCAGCCAGACAGCACAGGAAGACACTTTACAGGCATTTGCTGCCAAGCCTGAGTCCCTGAACCCATATGGTATGAATAAAGAACTGACTCTTTATGATTGTCGTCTGACTTCACACATGCACCTGCACATACACAAGCATGTTTAAACAATGTTTTAAGTAGTTTTATAATAAAACACAAAATACCTAGGTTTTCATGAAATTCTTCCCCAAGTTTTATCTAAATCTACTTCTATAAGCTAAGCTACACTTGACGTGTTTTCTCTTAAAGAATCCTTTTGTTTCCATTGTGCTATTTTTTTTCCTTCAGCAAAATACCTTCGTTGAAGAAATTGCTAGTTAAGGTTAATCTGTTAAAATATTTGAAAAGAGCATCTCACCTGTATCAGGTAGTTTTGATTTTGATACAAGTTCTCCATAAAATTTGTTAAATAATTCTCCAATCTTAAATTCATCCATGAGTCTGGAACTTCTTAGTATCTTAAGTAACTAAAGAAACAGATTACAATTTTCTAAAGAGGAAATACAGAAAAATATCCTCCCCTTCAGCAAAGCTTCCAGTCCTGGCCTCCAGCAGATTCATGCTGCTCTCTTGGGAGTGACACCTACTTGGGATTATGGGGAAGTCCAGATTGAGTGATCAGCAGATCACAGGGGAAAGGCAGGCTAAACATAACTGTAACTTCCCCAGAGACCAACAACATGACTAGAACTTTTATTTGAAGGCTCTCAAAATCACAGACCAACTAAGTCCAATGTAACTCTAAACTAGAAATGCAAAATGACTCAGACTACAACTGAACGTGAGCCCCAGGGAGCACAGAAATAAATCAGTCTATCCTCACTACTAAGATTTCAAGAAAAATCAAATGAAACACAAGGAAGTGCTCTTTGGGTACTAACAGCATCAGATTTGACCAAGGACAGCAAAAGTGACAAATGGAAAAAGCACTAAACTCTCAGCTAGTTCTCTCCTTTATGTCTCTTGCAACTTCATGTTCTTCTCCTATTACTCAGAAAATAGGAGAACAAACACTAGGTGATGCCAGGTGTTGGTCACAAAATCTACATGTCCTTTACATAGTCACAACTCTACCCTCTCCTAAACTCCCACCTAAACAAAACTCAGATTTCCAGTCTCATGTTACACACTTAACATAAAAACATACTACTGAGAAATATAAAATTACCTTAATCAGAAGGTCTAAGGCTGGAATTCTACACTTAGCAGTTCTATCTTTTGTATAAACACTGGTACAAGTATTCTAGGATCCAAAAAGAAACATCTCATTCAAATCATCAGTATGACTTAAGAACTAAGACTTAACAATACTTAACAAAGCTGTATCTGAGGAGGTAATACCAATATGTAATATAATCAAATGTATTAATTAACCATTAAAAGCATAATAAAGTACATAAATGTACAGATTAAAAATTACTGAGAACTTGGCCTGACAGTGGTGGAACATGCTTTTAATCTCAACTCAGGAGACAGAGTCAGGCAGTTCTTTGGCTTCCAGGCCAGCCTAGTCTACATAATGAGCTCCAGAACAGTCAGGGCTACACAGAGAAACCCTTTCTTGAAAAATCAATCAATCAATCTTACTGAAAACTCCAACTCAATATGGTATGGTTGTAATGTTAACTGCACAAGTAGATGATGCCTCAGTAAGGCATTGAAAAAATGAAAAGAAAAGTTCATCATTTCTTTCTGCATAGATTTCATACTTGTTGTTATATATCAAGACACAAGCTATAGGCCCAGCTACCTACAGGCTAAGGTGGCACAGGAATTTGAGTAGCTCAGACAACACACTGATAGGGAAGAAAGCAAGTGAGAACAAGAAAGTAATAAACATGTTCAAAGAGGGCTGGAGAGATAATGGCTCTGTTCTTGGTACCAAACTGGAGGGTATGGGGGATAGGGGACACTCCACAGAATTTTGGTATAGGTAAATAAAATAAGCTATATATCAAAGAATGTTATAAACTATGACACATTTATAAATATTAACTACTATTACTGAAACTTGTTCTTTGCTTTGGCTAAGGCATTATAGCTGAGTTTTCACTGTTAAGGAATGATTCTATAAAATGATCTTATAAAGTGTACTTGAAAGTCTTCATGACTTAAAACATCTAATTTATTATTATGAAAGGCATTATTTAATCTCATATACAATAGTATATAAAGTATTAACACTACCAAAGCAAGTTCTTCCAACAAAGGACTTATCAAAACCAAAGTGAATGCTAAATGACACCCTCATTCCTAACATAATCAAGCCAAATAAAAAAGTAAGCTCCAATAAAAAAGCTTAAAGAAGTAAGAGTCTGAGTTCTCTAAACCACAAACTTAAGATTGAAGTTAGCATAAGTGAGTTTTGATTTTTCCTCCTCCTTACCTTAATATCAAGAGAGTAATGCATAACCTCCTGGTCAATTTTCTCTAAGAAAACACATAAAAATTTTAGGGCTTCTTCTCTACAATCACGAAACTATAAGAAATAAATAGAAAATATGGGTAAGAATAAGCTACTCCAACAAAGAGGAAGATAGAAGAGACAAAAATCAAAGCATTGCACTTACTTCATCAATGCTAAGTGACTTCCGGATAAATAGAAGTAAACCAAACTCTCTGGAAAAAACTAAGGAAATCTGCAATGCTGGGGGTGGACAGAGGGGAAGAGAAAAATTAGAAGTGTCATTAGAAACATTTCATAAGAGACCTCTAAAAGAGTTGCCTGGTTTTCAAGGAAGTCTTGCAAGTAATAAAACTAACATGAGGCTATTACATTAGAACAATGAAAACAGAAAGTTCTGCACATTGTTCCACAAAGATGTAGTATGCAAAATAAGACTTTCTGCCCTTCCTACAAGTCTTCTCTGTGAAGTCTAACTTCTAGATATCAACTATCAACTTTATAAGGTAATAAAGGTTACAAATGGAATGAGGTTGCTAATTAATACTCTATCTGGTGGAGCCAATATAATCATATAAGGCCTTACAGGGGGAACTTGGTCCCTATCTATACAAAAACAAAAAAGGAAAGAGGAGGAGAAAGTACAGGGGACATTTAGGCACCTTGTGAGATGGGCCTAGTATGCTGTTTGTTACCATGTTGAAGACTACAAAAGTAAGTGGATACTCTAAACTCAAGATACCAGCTAAGAAACAGGGGCTTTAGTCCTATAATCTAAATAAATGAAGGAATGGGTTGTCTCCTAGACCATTCAGAAGGGAAAGCTGCCCAAATACATTGGTTCTAGCTTGGTGTAACCTATGTCCAGTTTATGATAACAGTATTTCAAGGTGAGTTCTGTTATTTAAAATTAGTAAGTTTCTGAGCGCAGTAGCCTGAGCCTTGTAATCCCAGTACTTGAGCTGCTAATATAGAACATAGCCTGGGCTGTGTAGGTAAACACTGTCTCAAAAAACAAATCAAACAAACAAAAAACACCAAAAAAAAAAAACAAGAAATGCTTGCAGGGTTTATTGTGGTAATAAGAAAGAAACAGGTTATAATCTTTCAATATAATATATATTAACAATAAAGTTGGAACTCCTTAAGAACAAATAGGTCACTCAACAAAAATGAATTCTAACCTTGAAATACTGAAAACAGAAAGCAATTAAATGTTAGTAACAAAACAGATCATTCACCACAATCAAGAAAGCTTCATCCCAGGGATGCAGGGATGGTTCAATATACAGAAATCCATCAATGTAATCCACTAAATAAACAACCTCAAAAAAAAGAACCAACAAGATCATCTCATTAGATGCTAAAAAGCATTTGACAAAATTCAATATCCCTTCATGGTCTTAGAAAGATTAGGAATTCAAGGTGCATACCTAAACATAGTAAGAGCAACAATATACAGCAAACCAGTAGCCAGCATCAAACTAAATGGAGAGAAACTTGAAACAATCCCACTAAAATCAGGGACAAGACAAAGCTGCCCTCCCTCTCCCTATCTATTCAAGATAGTACTTGAAGTTCTAACTAGAGCAATTAGACAACAAAAGGAGATCAAAGGGATACAAATTGGAAAGGAAGTCAAAATATCACTATTTGCAGAAGATATGATAGTATACTTAAGTGACCCAAAAAATTCCACCAGAGAACTCTTACAGCTGATAAACAACTTCAACAAAGTGGCTAGATATAAAATTAACTCAAACAAATCAGTAGCCTTCCTCTACTCAAAGGATAAATAGGCTGAGAAAGAAATTAGGGAAATGACACCCTTCACAATAGTCACAAATAACATAAAATGTTTTGGTGAGACTCCAACCAAGCCAAGTAAAAGATGTGTATAACAAGAACTTCCAGTCCCTGAAGAAAGAAATCGAAAAAGACCGCAGAAGATGAAAAGATCTCCCATGCTCATGGATTGACAGGATTAATATAGTAAAAATTGCCATCTTGCTGAAAGCAATCTACAAATTCAATGCAATCCCCATCAAAATCCCAACTCAATTCTTCACAGAGTTAAAAAGAGCAATTCTCAACTTCATTTGGAATAACCAAAAACCTGGGATAGTGAAAATTATTCTCAACAATAAAAGAACTTCTGGAGGAAATCACCATCCCTGACCTCGAGCTGTACTACAGAGCAATTGTGATAAAAACTGCATGGTATTTGTACAGAGACAGGCAGGTAGATCAATGGAACAGAATTGAAGACCCAGAAATGAACCCACACACCTATGGTCACTTGTGCTCTGACAAAGAAGCCAAAACCATCCAGTGGAAAAAAGACAGGATTTTCAACAAATGGTGCTGGGTCAACTTGTAGAAGAATGTAAATTGATCCATTTTTATCTCCTTGTACAAAGGTCAAGACCAAGTGGATCAAAGACCTCCATATAAAACCAGATATACTGAATTCAATAAAAGAGAAAGTTGGAAAGAACCTCTAACACATGGGCACAGGGAAAATTTCCTGAACAGAACACCAATGGCTTATGCTCTAAGATCAAGAATCGACAAATGGGACCTCATAAAATTGCAAAGCTTCTGTAACGGAAAGGATCCCTTTCCCTTTGTCAATAGGACAAAACAGCAACCAACCCTACATCTGATAGAGGACTAATATCCAACATATACAAAGAACTCAAGAAGTTAGACTCTAGAGAATCAAATAACCCTATTAAAAAATGGGCTACAGAGCTAAACAAAGAATTTTCAACTGAAGAATATCGAATTGATACACATTGAGATTATAAAAAAAAAAAGGTCTGCATATCTATTTAAGAAAGGATTACAGTTTTTACCCACAACATGATGAGTTTTGTTTTCTGTGGTTGTAACAGGGGTGGAACCCATGGGCACATGCTTACCACTGACTTCCTAGCCCTCACATTTAAACTTAAAAACATTATCTGGGGACCTGGGGCAGTGATTAAGACCAAATCCTACTCTTTCAGAGAACTGGAGTTCAGTTCCCAGCACCCATACTTGGTGTCTGGTAACCATGTCTAATTCTAGCTCTACCTTGTCTGGCCTCTATATAGGTGCCTGCACATACATATACACAGAAAGAGAGACGAGAGAGAGAAAGACAGAGAGACAGAGAGAGAGAGAGAGAGAGAGAGAGAGAGAGAGAGAGAGAGAGAGAATGAATGAATATGAATCCCATTGGGGGGTGGGGGAGGTAGGAAGAGTTCAAAAGTTAGGAAGATCACAAGCTGTCTGTGTTAGTTCAAAAGTAAATAATTTTTTAAGGCTGAAATGAGACATTTCTACAAAGAAAATTAAGTTATCGTGCAGGCATTAGTAAATGGTTAAAAAGAACAAACAAGGCACGTGTGGTGCCTCACATCTATAGCCACAGCATTTGAAAGCTCATTCTACATACATTCTAAATTCCAGACTAGGTTGGGCTATACAGGAAATACCTAACTCAACAAATAAAAATGTCAAAAGAACTGCATGACTTACATTAATTTTTGCAATTATTCTGAAAGCATGGTGCAATGGATAAAGGATTTTGTAAAGGTCCTATTGAGTTCAAGAGGTTTTATTTTGAAAGAAAACACTTCCGTCTTGCATTCTCATCCAACTTTGGATAAAAACGACTACCAACACCTGTTTTAAAGCATCTTCCTCAGATGCTAGGAAAAGAGCAGTATACACATCTACCAATTCCATAGATTTCACAGGACGTTGATTACACGCACGGAGAGAAACGCTGAGCTCTCCGTCTGAGGGTAGGTAAACTGAGGACCTTACCCACCCTGCACTGCGGACTTGGTCGTCAGCACGCACTCCTGCCCCAGGCTACGGATCAGCTGGTAACTGGCCCCGGCAGCATTGCAGCGGTCTGCGGCGGACACGAACTCCTGCAGCTGCAGTAGCCAGGACCGCACACCAACTCCCGCGTCCGCCATAATGCCGGCAACGCTTCGCGCACGCGCGTCTCATCCCCTTCCCAGCCTTCCCCCTGAAGGCCCAACGGGGACAGTTCCCTAATACTCTCGCGGGAGGGGGTGAAGACGCGCACCAGCTTACTGGTTTGTAGCGCTTAACTTGTGCACATCGGAACGCAAAGGGACAGAACCAGTCTAACCAAGCGAGATACCAGAGATTGGTGCTTGTACTCGAGACAGCTCAGATGTAAACATGCCACAAACACAAGGGAAGTTGTGCCTGCAGCCAGTTTCCCGGCAAAGTGCAATCCCGCTGCAAGCTGGCCCATCCGAGAAGAGGGGCATGCAATGAGAATCGCGACTGTTACACCTAGATAGCTGTCAAGAACTCCCCCGCCGGCTTGCAATGGCACCTTCCAGAGGCGGAGCTACACGCCATTGCCTCTGGGATTAGCCGGAAGCCTCCTCTTAGGGCACACCTACATTTGCGCCTGGCGCGCAGTGGCACTTTCCGGAGGAGGAGCTACGCGCACTTGCCTCTTTGATTGGCCAGGGCGCTGTGACGACAGAGCGGCTGGCGGGAATCGCCTCACCTTGCTGTCCCGGGAACTCTAGGTGGACGCCGAGTTCTGACTCACCCTCGTGTGCGCATTTACAGTTAATCGGGATCCGAGGTACGAGAGGTCCCGGAGCGGGACAACTGAGAGCCAGATTTCTCTTGTCGCTCAGCTACCACAGCACCATGTCGTCTCCGGCTTCTACCCCGAGCCGCCGCAGTAGCCGACGCGGACGAGTCACCCCAACCCAGTCCCGTGAGTTTCCTCCCTCATCCGTCCCCCTTTCCGCCTCGCGTCTTTTACCGCAGCACTGTGGAAAGTCCTGAGTTCTTCGAGCCTGGTGTATGGTTGTCAGGCCTTGGGCGTATAGTAGCCTCCGTTCACCCTTATACAAATGACTCTGGGCGCTCATCTCCAGGCTGTCTGGCGTGGTCCGCCTTTTCCCTCTTTTCCAGTGCGGGTGTTTTAGAGTTTTTTGGGGGGGTGAGGTGGGGGGATTGTTGTTGTTTAAGTAATAAGACTACCCTAAGAGGCACTTCCTGGGAGACTAAGCATGAGCGTTGATAGCCTTTTTTTTGTTTTGTATGACGGAAGTTCGAAGTGAGGAAAGCAAGTCGTCTCCCAATCGGAGACGTAAAGGCGAAGATTCTTCCACCGGAGAGCTGCCGCCAATGCCCACCTCACCGGGAGCGGACCTGCAAAGCCCAACTGCACAGAATACCATGTTTTCCAGCCCTCCTCAGATGCATTCTTCAGGTGGGTCAGGTGTCGGTTTTGCTGGTTTAACAGTTGCTATGATGCCTAAGCATTCTTCTGTGTACGCTGAAACACCTGGGGAGTGAAGTTGGTACATGTTAGGACTTAGTGAGCAAAGAAAGCATATTTTATAGTAGAACTACATTTTGGCTATGAAAGATTGCAATAAATATTCTGTTTAAATTGGCAAACGGCATTCTGAAATTGGGATTTGATGTGCTATGGGGATTTCATGGTAAAGCTAAATATGTTGTTTTTATAGCTATTCCTTTGGACTTTGATGTTAGTTCGCCATTGACATATGGCACTCCCAGCTCTCGAGTGGAAGGAACCCCAAGAAGTGGGGTGAGAGGAACACCTGTGAGGCAGAGGCCAGACCTGGGCTCAGTACGGAAGGGTCTGCAGGTGGATCTGCAGTCTGATGGAGTGAGTACAGAGCAGACCTCTGACCGTGTTATCTTGAGCATAAAGTAGGTCATTCCATTAACATGTTTCTGTCCTATCCTTCCCTATAGGCAGCAGCAGAAGACACAGTAGCAAGTGAACAGTCTCTAGGCCAAAGACTTGTGATTTGGGGAACAGATGTGAATGTGGCAGCATGCAAAGAAAATTTTCAGGTAAGCTTATATACACTAACACTTAGTCCAGAAACTTGGGGAGAAAGTATAACCTATATGTAAATAGCCATAATACATAACAGCAGGTTGTTAGTGTTTTAGAATTTATTCCTCAAAAGGAATTTATGCCATGCAGAAGATGGTGATATACTTTTTTCTTAATTCTTGGTATTTCAAGATGGTTTCTCTCTTTACCCCCCTGTCTGTCCTGGAGGCTGGGTCTGTTAACCAGGTTAGCCTGGAACTCACACATACCTGTGCCTTCTGATTAAAGGTGCATGCCACGACAACCAGCTAGGTGGTAAACACTTAATCTCTTAAACACTGGGGCAGAGGATTACTGCAAGTTCAAGGACAGCTTGTGCTTTTTAGTGAGATCCCTGTCTCAAATCCAAAAAAGAAAAATTATTTTTGTGGACAGATAGCTATATACTCAAAATTTTTTTTTCACATATTTATTTCTGGGGGCAGGGGGACATGCCATTCGCAGCTTTTATGTGGAGGTTTGAGGCCAGTTTGTAGGCTCTGGTTCTTTCCACCCTGAGGGTTCTGGAGATCAAACTCAGGTTGTTAGGCTTCCAGTCAAGCATCCTTAATTACTGACCATCTTGCTGGTCTCGATTTTTTTGGCATTTTAGTAATAGTTATGTATTCCCAAGTTCATTAACACTTAATATTGTTTCTTTACATCAAGAGATTCCTTCAGTGTTTTACTGATCCTCTGGCCAAAGAAGAAGAAAATGTTGGCATAGATATTACTCAACCTTTGTACATGCAACAACTTGGAGAGGTAATCAAATATGATTTACAAGTGAAAGTTTTGTATTTTGAGATAATATAATTAGGAAAATATGATTTGTCCATATATTTACAGATTAATATTACAGGAGAGCCATTTTTAAATGTGAACTGTGAACACATAAAATCATTTGGCAAAAATTTGTATAGACAGCTCATCTCCTACCCACAGGTAAGAATTTGACTTTGAGCTTCCTGATTATAGTAAATGTTCCTAGCAAGCAGAATTACATTTTGGCAAAAAGGATGCTTACGAAGGTTGACTATTTCTTCAAGAAAACTTTTACTACAATTAAAATGAGTATTTTTTATATTTGCTAATTAGTAGTGTTTTTTTTAAAATAATGAGTCTTATTAGTGGTTCCTTGGATTTCCTGAAGTAAATTATCTTTCTTGGGTAGGGGATAGGGTGTTAATTGGAAACTAGTGAGTCAGGGTAGTGTTCAAGAGTAGTTTTGTAGTTGAAGAAAACCTCGAATTCCTGATTATGTGGAGCCCAGAAGAGGGTTTCTTCTGATCCCTGGAGCTGGAATTAAAGGGGCTTACGAGCCACCTGGTAAAAGTGCTGAGACCTGAATCCTGTCGTCTAGCAGAGCAACAAGTGCTCTCAACTCCTGAGTCATCTCTTCATCCCCTACATCTTCATATTTGTTCTTACAGGAGGTTATACCAACGTTTGACATGGCTGTCAATGAGATCTTCTTTGACCGTTATCCTGACTCCATCTTAGAACATCAGATTCAAGTCAGACCTTTTAATGCATTGAAGACAAAGAGTATGAGAAACTTGAATCCAGAAGGTAATATATTTAGTAGTAGAAAAATGCCTTATGTGGAAAGAGATCTCAAGGATTATGTAGCATTGAATTATAAGTTGAAAAGATTTATTCTGTATACTTTTATGAACTTGGTATGCAATTTTTTTAACTGAACTGGAACTTAACTGGAATACCTGATAGGAATGACTTAACAATTCATTACTGTATAATTAATTTATCCAAACATAATAAGTATGTACTTTTTTAGTCACTGAAGAAAAATACTGAAGGCCTGAAAAGTGGCTCAGCTATAAAAGCAGTTGCTGAGCTCTTCCTTAAACTTAAGAAAGAATTCTAGCTTGGGAGATAAATAAAACATGAGCAAAAGATAAGTATCCTGGACCTGTAAAGGAAAAACTGGTTGTAAAAGATAAGAGTTTGAAAAATGAATGTGGTAGAATTTCTTTTAGAATACAGGAAGCAGGGATTTATGAAACAGTGTTTAGGACCAAAAAGCCTAGCTCTGGAAAGCTTAGAATCCCAATAAAGAATTTAAGTTTTATTTCAAAGTAAATAGGAAAGTTTTAGAAGAGAAAGATTTTCTACTCTTGTAATTCAGTGAAACACATGACGTATGAATTCATTTAGATTCTGATGGTGGCTCAATTCTGGGACATTAGGATCCTAACTTGGACATTTTATGGTGCTGTAAGCAGGTCAGAATTACATGTTTTCATGTGTGAAGGATGTAGTGTAAATTAATGGTAGATCATTCATCTATGTGTGTACCTTAAAAAGTGAGGGAGATGGCTCCTAGGTATAAATCATACTTTTAGAAGGCAAGAATTGCTGGGTGATCAGCTGATTTCAGAAGTTGGCAAACTGCATCTAAATTTTAAGGGAAAAAAAGTGGTTAGCCAAGAGTGGCAAAAAGTAGGTAAAGGAAATGTATGAAATATATTTAAAGGCCTTGTGAGTCAGCACTGTGTTCTGGTGGGATGGAGCGCCTTTGAGTCCAGCAAAGGTGTTAAGGAAGGAACAAATAGAGGAGAGGCATAAGCAAGAGTAGAAACAGAAAGTAAGAGTGAGTATTAAAGAAGCTTGTTTTATACATACTGTTACTGCTGAGAGGCAAAGTGCTTTTTTTCTTGTAGGCACTAACTACAAAAGTAGATGTGTGTATTTATGACATCCTCAACTATGTGCTTGCTCCATTTTGTAGGTGGCAGAGAGAGGCTCAGAGTATCCCCAGGATCATAAATGCTTTGCCCATGTTGTCCATGTCTAGAGTCCAGGCTGTTCTTGTGTGTAAGGACATGCTATACAAGCCAGAGGAAATGTAGGGTATCATTTCTAAAGGGTTTTTCATTCAGCAAGTAGACGAGACTATCTGGCTGGCCAGCAAGCCCTAAAAATCTTTCTGGTTTTCTCCTCCCTGGTGCTGAAATCATAGACAGACCCTCACACATACCATAAGCATTTTCAGCCCAAGAGTTACCTGAGATTTCAGGTCTTCCAGTTGGCTTTCTGAGTGAGATGAAAGGCTGGGAGACAATATAGGTACACATCAAACTTCTCACCTTTTGGAACACCTAAGGAACAAAGGGCCAGACATGGGCCAGCAGTGAGCCAACAAGATGGCTCAATGGGTAAAGATGTTAAGCCTGACCACACAAGTTAGATTCCTAGCACCCACATAGTAGAAGTTGACTTCATAAATTGTCTTCGTATCTCCCTACTTGCACTGAGGCATGCATGTGTTCATGTACGAGAGAGAGTGGGGGGGGGAGGGGAGAAATGGTAAAATTAAAAGGTTCAGAAGTAAACTGGTATTGAGAGGAAAGCAGGCTGAATATAAGCAGAACATCCTCTGCTAGTTCTGAGGATACTAACCAGCTGTTCGTGGTGACAGTGCATGCTGGATCCCTCTTGGTCATTTATACTTCTACTTGAGTTAAGATTCTGCTTTAGTGACAGACCCCGGCCTGGGTGGGCTGAGGGAAATGGCTAACAGTCAAGTCAACCTTTCTCCCTTTACAGACATTGATCAGCTCATCACCATCAGTGGCATGGTCATCAGAACATCACAGCTGATTCCTGAAATGCAGGAGGCCTTTTTCCAATGCCAAGTCTGCGCCCATACCACCCGGGTGGAGATGGACCGAGGCCGAATTGCTGAGCCCTGCACTTGTGTACACTGCCACACTACCCACAGCATGGCACTGATCCACAACCGTTCACTATTCTCTGACAAGCAAATGGTACATGAGCACTCTTCACCCAGCATGAGGTTCCCCAACACACACTGCTACCTGTGTTCTGCCTCTGTCTAAATCCTCAGCCAAATTTAATTTGTCAGTTTACCCTCAACCTTCCTCAGTGGAATTCTGCTCTTTTCATCTGTGTTGGTTTTGTTAATGACTTGAATTTAGAGCACACTCAGGCTTCAGTATTGTTATGCTACGTCTCAAATATTGTGTAGGCTATATACAAAGGCCTGTAATTGTTTTCCATGGTACTTTTTTTGTTTCTCAAGTTTTTCTCTTTATTCTTCTTCAGATCAAACTTCAAGAGTCTCCTGAAGACATGCCTGCTGGACAGACACCTCACACTGTTGTCCTTTTTGCTCACAATGATCTTGTAGACAAGGTTCAGCCAGGGGACAGAGTAAATGTCACAGGTAAGGATGTAGGTTTGTAACAGAAAGACAAAAGTTATGCTATGGTTTACTACTGTTTAACCTTTTAAGTTCCCAAATGCAGGTTTTAGAACTCAGAGTCCTGGTGGGCCCTTGCTATGTCTTAGAATTTTGCATATGATTCAGATTGGTAATGTTGATGTTACTAGAGCAGCTTTAGGAGGGAGCATTTAGTAACTCAGGGACAGAATGCCAACTTGGGGATCATAAACGCTTTTCTACTATTTCCAACATTTACAACTAAGGATTAACATTACTTACAGAGTAGAGCAGGACAGAACACTTTGTACATGGGGCAAAGCTATTGCTGACTTTTTGGTTGTTACAGTTCATTGCTGCATTGATTGTGTTTCTAGATTCTAAATGCTGTCTCTTCAGGAAAAAAGTGCCCTGTCTTCAATACCATTTGCATGTGGCAGACTTTCCACATTTTGGAGGAATGTGGTACTTGGTCAAGGGTGATGAGCTAAGTAACAGCATTGGATCTAAGGATCCCTGGCTCCTGAGTCTGGGGCTCACTGTCCCAGCTACTCAGTGAGTCAAGATTTCTTCCCCAACATAAGAGAACCATAGAATCCAATCTTGCCCCCATCCCTGGCCCTTCTCATCAGTGCTCTATCACCTAGAGGAACAAAACTGGACTGTTCCAAATGTCTTTAATAATAACCTAGTCCACATTACTCTATGGGTGAAGTGTAATCTGGTTTGCATTTTTTATATATTTCGTTAAGTGTTTTCCATATTGGGGCTTGAAGATTGAATTCAGATCATCAGGCTTGGTGGCAAGTACCTTTACCTGTTGAAGTGCCTCACTAGCTCTATAAGCTAATTTTCTTCTGTTTTTAATGAGAATTTTATTGTCTTGTTAAAGGATCATGATCTGTGCTATAAAGATGAGATCAGGCTTAGTTCTCAAAAAGTTCAGGCTATCAAGGGTGCTTGCCGTGCAATTCTGATGACCTAAGTTCCTTCCCTGAGTCCTACATGATGGAAGGGGAGAACCAGTTCCCAAAGGTGTCCACTGACCTCCACACATCACATGAGCGAGTACAGGCATCTTACACACTAATAATGAATTAAAGCTTTTTTTTTTCCTAAAGCAACAGGAAATATTATTGTGAAGTTCAAGGCTAGTTTGAAACCCAAAGAAGAAGAGCATCAGATATACCAGTTTAACAAAACCTTTCTTAGAGATTGTATACATTTAGAGTGGTTAACGTATTATTCTCTCAATTACATTCTTTGGGGTGATGGTGGCATGCAGTGCCAGGGGTCAAGCCCAGGGCTTTACACATACTAAGCAAATGTTCTCCTTTGAACTATATCTCCAGCCCTCAATTAGGTTCATGAGAAGATAGCAGAAAATATCCTTTTCCAAGGATTAGCCTTAAATTGTCATTTTCTCTTCACCTTTCAGTCAGTAGGCTGTGTTGCTAGTCATGAAATTATTTTTAAAAGATTTGGGCTTTAAGGGTTTTCACTTCTTTTTTTTTTTTTTTTTTTTTTTTCGAGACAGGGTTTCTCTGTGTAGCTCTGGCTGACCTGGAACTCACTCTGTAGATCAGGTTGGCCTCGAACTCAGAAATCCGCCTACCTCTGCCCCCAAGTGCTGGGATTAAAGGCGTGCGCCACCACTGCCCAGCCGGGGTTTTCACTTCTAAGTTTTTGTTTGGTACATGCTTTAGCATTTTGTTCAGTAAATTCTTTTTACCTTTAGCTTAAGGAAATGACATTACTATATTAAATACTGTCATGATGCAGCTTTTTTGTTTTTCATTTTGCACCTACAATTGTGTACTGATAATTCCCTAAGCTCGTACAACAGATGGTTACAAATAAGATTTGGGTCTTTTTTAAAAAACCTGTGTTTCTTCCCCCATTGGCCATTTCTTCTGTGTCTTGACTTTCTTAATGGAGGCCTTAGCCTGGGAGACTAAGAGGGAGGTAGTTGGTGCTCAAGTGAGACAGAACCCCCAGGTACTGCACATTGCCTTTGCTGACAGAGAAGTAGAAAGGTAAAGTTGTATCTCCTACATATGTTCTTAGGCATATATCGAGCAGTACCTATTAGAGTTAATCCAAGAGTGAGCAACGTGAAGTCTGTCTATAAAACCCACATTGATGTCATTCATTATCGGAAAACGGATGCAAAACGACTGCATGGCCTTGATGAAGAAGCAGAACAGAAACTTTTTTCAGAGAAACGTGTGAAATTGCTCAAGGAACTTTCCGGGAAGCCAGATATTTATGAGCGGCTTGCTTCAGCCTTGGCTCCCAGCATTTATGAACATGAAGATATAAAAAAGGTAACAATGGAGTTTTTAGCTTGGTATTGAGATTCAGTTACTTAGAATCAAGTAACTAAAGATCCATTAACTATCTTCCAGAGGTAGGAACTGTTTGCTCTGTAACATAGCAAAGCACTGACCCCTGCCTTGGCTGATAGTTGAGTGTTACTATTTTGTTTTATATACACTTATCTGTGTTATGCATATTCATGTTCCTAACCTAGGAGGTTATATAGGGTCAGAATAGGTATTCATGCTGGTTAAGTCTTAGAATAATGTCTACTTAGGTTTATATTGGTTAATAATATATAGAATGGCCTGAGCACTCTTAAGTGATTTTGGTAATACTTTGAACTTATAAAATAGAAAAGAACCTCTAGACTATAAACTAAGCTAAGCATATACAGTACAACAAATGAATGTTAGGATTTTTTTTTTTTTTTTTTTAGGGAATCTTACTTCAACTCTTTGGTGGAACAAGAAAGGATTTCAGTCACACTGGAAGGGGTAAATTCCGTGCTGAGATCAACATTCTTCTGTGTGGTGATCCTGGCACCAGCAAGTCCCAGCTGCTACAGTATGTATACAACCTGGTCCCCAGAGGCCAGTACACGTCTGGAAAAGGCTCCAGTGCAGTTGGCCTCACAGCCTATGTTATGAAAGACCCTGAGACCAGGCAGCTTGTCCTCCAGACAGGTGCCCTTGTCCTGAGTGACAATGGTATATGTTGCATCGATGAATTTGACAAAATGAATGAAAGCACAAGATCCGTGCTGCATGAGGTCATGGAACAGCAGACTCTGTCCATTGCAAAGGTGTGTGTTGATGTCCACTGTGACTGCGGGTTCACAACAGTTTGCAGTTACAGAACTATTTTGAAATTTCTTACATTAGTTGCTTTTACTCACTAATATATAGTACTTAAAAACATGAGTTTGTGTTAAAGTTACTACCAGTTTGGTTTCTGATTTGAAAAATGTGACTGGAGGGATGTCTCAGTGGTTGAGAGCAGTAGCTGCTTGACCAGAAAACCTGGATTTGATTCCTAACACTCATGTGTGGCTCAAAACCATCTATCTTCTGTAACTGAAGTTCCAAAGGATCCGGTGCCCTCTTTTGAACTCCAAGATTACCATGTAATGCACAAACAATCATTCAGGCAAAACACCCAGTACATAAAATATAAACTAAAAATGTGACTGCAGAATAAATATGTCTAAGCTCAGTCCTAGACATGAATTTGAGCACAGGGAACCATCTTTGTGCACTAAAGTCAGTGAAACTCTTGGAAGGCAGAACCAGCAGAGCAAATGGGGGTTAGTCAGAGATCAGATGAAGATGGTTTTCCTTCTTATGGGAGTCAGAAAAAGGCTTTTAACTCCACTCCTTTCTCTGATAGGCTGGGATCATCTGTCAGCTCAATGCGCGCACCTCTGTCCTGGCAGCAGCGAATCCTATTGAGTCTCAGTGGAATCCTAAAAAAACAACCATTGAAAATATCCAACTACCGCACACATTGTTGTCAAGGTGCGAAAACATTTCTGTATGATAAATGCTTCTGTTTGCTTACTCATAGAATTGACAGCTGGAGATTGAAAAGCAGTTGACCACTGCTAACAGTCTCTTCACTGACATTAAACACTGACTCAGATTCGGTTTGTCGGGCCTCTTGTCGAGATCTATGTGTCTTAATTATTTGACTAAATTCGCTTTGTTTCTTGTGGTGCTAGAGATTTAATGAAAGGCCTACTGTGTGTTGTTAGGCAGGTGCTCTAACACTGAAGTATCTCATGTCCTCAAAACAGTTGGAGTTGTTTTCATCCAAGTACAATATCCAATTGGTCCTGGTTTACAGTGACATTTCTCAGAAGAGAGTTTTAACTTTTTTACTTTGCTCTTACCTAGCCGGACTAAGGATTGGTCTGTTGTGGAAAATATTAAAAGCGATGGAGATATGGCAGCTTTCTGTGGCATATGTACAAGTTGACGAGTGGCTTTAACACCTTTTAAGTCCTATGTGTAGGTATGTTAGTGTCTCAATTAGGAAAACTATTTTTTTCTTGTCAGGTTTGATCTCATTTTCCTCATGCTAGACCCTCAGGATGAGGCATATGACCGGCGTCTAGCTCATCACCTGGTTTCATTGTACTACCAGAGTGAGGAGCAAGTGGAGGAGGAGTTCTTGGACATGGCAGTGCTGAAAGACTACATTGCATATGCACATAGTACCATCATGCCCCGGCTGAGTGAGGAGGCCAGCCAGGCTCTCATTGAGGTAACCAGGCTTATGAAACATAAGGCTGTAACTCTCTGTTTCTCTTAACTTCACTTTGCTTGTTTTTAACAAGTAAGAAGTTGTAGAAATTTTTAATCCCAATCTGGGGTTTCTACCCTGCCTTTGCTCATTTGGTTCCTGGATAAAAGGCACACAACTTTTATATTTAAATAAGCCTTAAACAGCATAAGAGCTAAGTAGATACCTATCCTCTATGCTATTATGTTTATTTCCCAGCCAATAATCCTACTATATAACTTGCCATGTTTCGTCTGGGCTGCTCTTAACTCCAATTAGCCAACCCACGTGGCCATTATTTCCTGACTTCCCTAACCCATGGCACCTTCTTCCTCTCTTCACTTTCTTGAGAACCACCCTTGTGGTTCTCCCCGCATCGGAAGCCCAGAACCCTGAGCCCCACCTATGTCTCTTCTGCCTGACTATTGTCTGTTGACATCTTTATTTACCAATCAGGAATAACTTGAGGACAGGGTCACATAGTGTCACTTGGGTCTAAGTTCAGACTCTGTCCTGCTGGCTCTCTCTGGGGCAACCAGGTCTTGGGGGCTGACACTTAGCATTATAATACATAGCAAAAGACCAAACCTCAACATTAAGATGGGTGATATTTAGATTCCCACGTATTATAAGATGGGCAGGAATGGGCTAGGGCTTGTTTGGGCTGAGTATTATGATGGGCTTATATCCTAGCTAGGTTACAAAAGGCTAGGTGAAGGTTACAGATGGTAGTGATTTTTCATTCATGTCATGAAATAAATGAAACTGCATGTAAAATGATTTAATTCTCTTTGAAACATTATCTAGTTAACTTACATGCCTTGCAAAGTGGATCTTTTGGCTGTCATTTGCCAGGCCTTCTCCTACAGACTCTCTGATTCATTCCTTTCCTCTGCCACTATTTCCTTTGCTTGGTTTTGGTGGTGGGGGTGGTGTGTGTGTGTCTGTCTGTCTGTCTGTCTGTGTATGTATGTATGTATAATATGTGTTTGATGCTGCGGATTATATTCATGGGGACCAGACATACATTCTCCTGAGTTATGTTGCCAGCCTTCTGATACCTATCTATATTCACAAGATGCCTGCAAGAAGTCTTTCTGTCAGACATTTCATATCACCATATATTAATATAACAATCCTGTGTTTCTGTGTAGATGAGTTCCAAGTCCACTCCAATTTGTAATTACCTGCAGTAACCCTCCACTGTAGGCAGACAGGCTTCCAGTCACTTAACAGAACCAACCCTAACTGTTCAATGTCATCCGTGAAGCTTAAGGTTCTTGTTGCCAGTTGTTTTACTTGATTTTTTTTTAATACCTTCAATAGGCTTATGTAAACATGAGGAAGATTGGGAGTAGCCGGGGGATGGTTTCTGCTTACCCTCGACAGCTAGAGTCATTAATTCGGTTAGCAGAAGCCCATGCTAAAGTAAGATTTTCAAACAAAGTTGAAGCAATCGATGTGGAAGAGGCAAAACGCCTTCACCGGGAGGCTCTGAAGCAGTCTGCAACTGATCCCCGTACTGGCATTGTGGATATATCTATTCTTACTACAGGTTTGTTACTTGCTTTGATTCAGAAACTTAACATTGAAAGAGATTCTATCTCCTCTGGTGTTGGTGTTTTATATCTATTAAAATCCATTTCAATTGAGAAGCAGACAGGCACGTTTGTCCCAGTTATGCAGGAAGGTCATTTGGGCCCAGGAATTCTAGGCAAGCTGAGGCAGCATAGTAAGGCCCTAACTCAAAATACAGAATTTGATCTCCTAATAAGTGTGATTATACTTGCTAAACAGCTTATATAGGCTTTCAGTGACAAGTAGCTAATGATAGATAAAATAATTAAAATAGCAAAACCTTATGCTCTTGAATATGCTCTGGCATTTGGGTATTCTACCTTTCTTGGCAATACTACTGAAGGAATGTTTATGGGAATCTAACATTTCAGTTAATCATGGTAAAAACATTTCCATTGATTTCTTTTTGAAATAGGAATGAGTGCCACTTCTCGTAAACGGAAAGAAGAATTAGCTGAAGCATTGAGAAAGCTTATTTTATCTAAGGGTAAAACACCAGCCTTAAAGTACCAACAGCTGTTTGAAGATATTCGGGGACAATCTGACACAGTAAGTGTTTATGTATGTATTATATGTGTGTAAGTAATAATCATAAATAAGATTGCCTTTTCCATAAACACATCATCAAGAAATACATTATTAAAATGTTAGTATACCTGTTTGGAATTTAGATTTGTTTAGGGATGAAGTATATGCATGATCTTTTACAATTAAAGATGAATTATTAGTTTAAAAAATTGTTGATCAAAGTTAAGGCCTGCTTGTTTTATTTTTATTACACTGTTTTACTTATCCTTGACTGCATTGGCATGGTGAAGGCTGAGCTTAGAAAAGACAACAGACACCTAGTCCTTTAAAGAAATGTTTGCCAGTTTGCCATCCTGATTTACAGGATAAGAAATGCTTTCTAGCAGGGTTGATAAGATGGGTCAGTGGGTAAAGAAGATACCTACTACTAAGCCTGATGAGCTGAGTTCTTTCTCTGGGACCTGTGCGGTGGAAGGTAAGAACTGACTTTGGAAAGTTGTCCTTTGACTTCCATTTATAACCAGCCCACAGGCACACAAAATAAATAAGATATATGTAAGATGTAATTAAGCAAAGTGAATTGTCTACAGCCACCAAAAAGACAAAGACCCCTTAGAAGGGGTAGTTTAACATTAAAGTATACATGCCTAACAGTAAGGACTCAATCTATGATATTTTTATTCCTAGGCAATTACCAAGGACATGTTTGAAGAGGCCCTGCGTGCTTTGGCTGATGATGATTTCCTGACAGTGACTGGGAAGACTGTCCGCCTGCTCTGAGCTGCACGGCCCTTAGACTAGAATCAGTCACTGTTATTGATGCAAATGGAGTCTGAAAGGCAGTCAGTATTCCACTATATAAACATTCTCTATCCTGGGTTGTATTTTGTTAGTAAATGTATGTTTTCGCCTTTTTTTTTAAACATTTTAAATTGTCAACATATAGAGTAGAGGATATATTCTCGATTTGCCATATTTTTAAGCAGCTTGCTTCTTACCTGTTTGTACACAGAGAGCCTAAGCCCAGTTTTGGAGGTTTTTTTAATTTGGGGGCTTTTCCTTTGTTGTGTTGCAGTGCTAAGAGTACCATGCATGCTGTATGTACAAGCTATGTCCTTAGTGTGTGGAAAATAATGTGCTGGAGGTAACAAATTGGCAGAGATACATCCTTTATTGTGATGTGATGGGCTAAGGATTTTTATAGCACCTAGACTTAACGTTCTTTACAGAGACATTTTCCCATAACTATTATTAGCACAAAAATATGCTTCTATTTTTTTCCTAATATGTAAAACATTTTTCTAAATAAATGATAGAAAAGTAATACTTGGTTTAAAATTATTTCTCATTTAGAGCAGAACTTTGCTAAGTACTATATTCTTGAAATCATAATAGTTCTTTATAGGTTATTAAAAATCAAGGTATGAATTTCATTAATTTTTTTAGATCTTTAGATCATTAGTTTCAAAGCTATTGTAGCATTAAATCTTTTATGTAAACATTACAATAAATCTCTAAACCATTTGAATTATATGAAGTAGACTTGAATGTAACTTGGAATTCTCATAGGTTGTGTTTATAGATCTAAAACTGAACGTTTACATAGCACTCAGATGTTGGTATGGAAATGATGTATTTCAAAGGAAGGAGTGAGTGATTGAGTTGGGACATCTCCAAAGGCCATGGCCATTTACCTGATCTAGTTGCTTCACTTCTGTGAATTGGTATGTGAGTTCCTGTACAGAAGATGGCTTCATGTGTCATCCTTACAGACACCTTGTGGATGTAGATCTTTAACAGATGAGAGCACAAGAAACCTCATGATTTATCTGAAGTCCCAAAATAAGAGATACTCATAGCTTTATGTTCTGGCTGGAACCAAATCTTATCTAGACATGTCTCACTCAAGTTCTATCTTGACCCAGTTCTTTTGGACATTCTACTCCTTGGGCTTCCAGAATCTTGTAGAAAAGGTTTACTGTGTCTGTCACATGACACAAACTCTAAATGTACAGAGAAGTTGGGAGTATTGACTTTATAGGCTTTTCAGACTTAAAATGTTTCAGGTGTATTTTAGTCACTGTTCTATGGCTGTGAAGAGACACCATGACCAAAGCAACTGTTAAAAAATAAAGCATATAATTCAGGGCTTGCTTACAGTTTCAGCTTAGTCCATTATGACTAGAAGTATAGCAGCAGACAGACATGGTGGCTGAAGAAGTAGGTGGGAGCTACACCATGATCCACAGGCAGAGAGATACACGGCCTACCATGGGCATTTGAAACCTCAAAGCCCACAACCCCCAGTGGCCAGTTCCAACAAGGGCACACCTGTTAATCCTCATATTATTCCACTTCTTGATCACTAAGCACTCAAAGATGTGGCATTCTTAATCAAACTACCTAGACTTTCACAGGCACCTGAAGGTAACAGGAAAACATGTTCTAAGGCTACTATGTATGATGTAGTTCTTGAGATTTCTTTTAAATGGAGAGATGACTTGATGGTAAAGAACATGTACTGCTTTGAGGAACTGGATTGGTTCCTAGGATCCATGCCCTTTGGCTGTAACTCCTTATTTTAAGAAAGAAAATTGCTATTGCTACCACTAGATAACTATAACGTGTTCATGAAGTTCAGGTACTGATTTTCAGACAGTCACTAGCGTTGTAGAGTTGATGTAGGAAATAGACCAATTTTTCCCCAAATTAAAATTTCAGCCTACAATGATGGCTAGAAGATTGAGAACACACTAATATTTAAAATCAACTAATGTAGGGGCTGGAGAGATGGCTCAGTGATTAAGAGCACTGACTGCTCTTCTAGAGGTCCTGAGTTCAATTCCCAGCAATCATCTATAATGGGATCCAGTGCCCTCTTCTGGTGTGTCTGAATATAGCTACAGTGTATTCATATACATAAAATAAATCTAAAAAAAAATAATGTATACCCACATTGACTAAATAGGCTCTATGTTCTCAATAAATAGTAAACCTTATATACTAGCAATTTGTTTCTAAATTTTGTAATTCAATGTAAAGAAATAATATAGCTATACATGTATAGTCTTAGTTGCTGGAATTAAAGATAATCATACCTGACATTGCGTTTCTTAAATAATTCATAACTTGTATCATAAGATTTACTAAATTCCAAAGTTTTCTTTTCTCTGACTCCAGGTGAAGTTGGAAACTTACATCTAAGTTTTCTGCATTGTGAATTATCTTTCTATTATAGCTAATTATTTTGGGAAAAGATACACTTAAACTATGAAAACATTAAGTTTCTCATCCCATTTCCTGTACCCCTAAATACCAGGACTCATAAAATTTTCTGTCTCCAATTGGACAATGTCAGTAAGCTAACTAGCATTGTCATTTTCAAACCTTCCCATGTTTCTATTTTCCCAGTCTCTATTTTACTTCAAGTATAATTAAAATAATACAGGTAGACCTTTGGCTGCCTCTGGGATCCCATGACATTATATGTTGAGGTAAGTTAGAAAGGAAAGACATCCCCTAGCCAAGATCTTGTTCACTTTTCTAACTAGCTGAAAGTTTTAGCACAGCTGAGACATCACAAAGCATATTGAAACAGCTTAATTTTAAAGCTTTGCTTAGTGTGTGAAACCAGTTGGGAATTACCTCCTTTAAACATTGTAATTTGGGGACTAAGAGAAATTGCTCAATGCTTAAAAGAGGACTACATGCACCTTGATTCACAAATATTTGTAATTCCAGCTCTAGGCAGTTTGACTCCTGACCCCTGTGGGCATCTGTACATACACACATATATACACACAAATGAAGAGAGAGAAAACAGGTAATTTAAAAAAAAACACACATTTTAACAGTAAAGTTAAATAAACCACACATGTAGCAATGGTTAGATCTGAAAGTGTCTTCTAATGGAAGCATTCTGGTTTGGAATATTCCTTTCTTCCAATTCCTCTCTGATCATGTATGATAAAGTTGCACATCACTTTCATAATGCCCCCCCCCCTCAAGTCAGCCTTTGTATGAATTTTAGCACAAAGCATACTCTGATACTATCCTTTTTTTTCCTTTGAAGCATAAAGGGAATAATGCCCTTATTTAACTTAAATTTCTTACCCCTTAAGTATTCACATTAATACATCTTATAGTACATGTGAAATATGACATGTGAGTTATGCAAAGTATATTATCTTAAAGAGGAAGTCAAATAGCAAAGGACCTACAATTTTGGAAATGCTACTCAATCCTCTCTTTTTCTGCTTTATTGATCTGGGTAAAGTATAAATGTCTGGAAACAAGAATTTGCAGTATTTCCCCAATGCTAAAAGTTAACTTTTCCACCATGAATGAAGTAGCCTGTGCAACCTAAGCTAATGACATAGAAAAGAGTAGTTCCTACAGTAACAGCAGCCCTCTGGTCTGTCTCACATCATTATCATAAAGGTGGTTTTCTCCACTGCAGGCTGGCCCAACCTTATCCACAAGGGGGTGGTTATAGACATTATTGCACAGAAGACAGTATGGTTACTGTCACTTCTGCAGCACGATTTGCTCATATTTAGATGGTATTTCAGGTAGTCACCCACTCCACTGTATATTCTGGTCATATGACATCCAAGAGCATCAGTAAATAATCATCCTGACTGTATTATTGAAGCCAAAGGCCTAGCCAAGTATGAACTCAGGACAATCAGTCAACTGAGAGATGTGTTTGTGGCACATTTCATGGAGTAGGGCCTGGAATTGGCCATTTCTCTGGTTCTATCCTTTTCCACATTTTATTATCTACAATTTCTAGTGTGCTATCCTTAAGTGCCTCCAAGATGAGATTAAGGTTTGTGGTAAGAGCCTGCATATGGTGAAAACCAGCAATCAGGAAAATGGGCAAGAATCCCTGCTCATCCATCTTTCTTCGAAAGAAGTCCTGTTCCAAGTTCTCTATGCTGAAGTAATACTCAATTTGGTGCTTAATGTATTCTTTAAGCAGTGTTTCTTCCACAAGATACACCTGTACACATGTGCCATCACCATAGTAATACATCATGCCGGTGTTAAGCTCTATAGGAATGGCTGCTCAGACCTTTCCCCTGGCTCTCAATAACATATAAATAATCAAAGTTCAATCTAAGGTTTCCTCGGGCCCCTGCCTCTAGTGGAACCTCGGATGGTACCACCCTCACTTCTCACACTGGATACTTCATCTTGATCATCTGTCTCTCATTTATCCCGTCTCCAACTTCGTGTATCACTTTTTCTTTTACTGTGCGCTGGTGTATTTGCTTCAGGTTGACATCTAGAGCTGTTCCGGGACCCAGGTCTTTCCGGGCTGTCTGGTCTCACATCTAAGTGGAGTGGTACCCATTTGTGCTTATTAGCGCTCTTCCGCTGGCTGCTTGACTGAGCCTTATCCTCGCTGATGTTCTCAATGGACCATCTAGTTTTGCTTCCCGGTTCTCTTTGCTCTCACTGTTGCTTCTTTTTTCAATTTTCTCTTCTTTTTTCTTTTCTAGTTTGTGGCTTTTTATTTCTTTGGCTGATAACACTCTGATACCCTGTGTTAACCAATTCATCTGATGTTGGCCAATTTACCATATCACTGAAGTGGTTGTTCCTTGTTGGATTTCTTTGTCTTGAGTTTTCCCGTTTTTGTAATTTTGGAGGAACAGAGCTCGGCCTCCGGAGAGTGCCACGCCGGCGCCCACAGGGGACAGGTGCTGTGGCAGCTTCTTGGTCTATGGTTTCCCCTTTGGTGGCGGCGGCGGCTGCGGTTTGTCCTCGGGGCCGGCTGCCGCTGGGTCCTCGTGGGCGTCCTCCGGTGGGTCCCGGGGTGCTCATGGGGGCGGCGGCGGCCGGGCCTCGCCGGAGAGACCCCCTTATGCGCCAGGCGCAGCGCCAGCGGCCTCACGGTTTCCGCCGCTTGCAGCACGCTGTGTCCCAGCACAAGCAAACCCTCCCGCCCCACCCCACCCCCGCACTGGTGGCCCGCTCCTCCCTCCTTTCCTTGCCGTCCGGCTCTCTGGCCGCCGGCTGCTCCGCCCACTGGCTAGCAGCTGCCCTCAGGGGTTTTCAGGGAGTGGGGAAACAGGGAAGGTGTATAACATTTGAAATGAAAAAAAAAAAAAAGCATTTGAAATGTAAATGAATATATTCAATTAAAAAAAAAGAAAAATAAATTTCAACCCTTCCGGTTGAAAAATTTAGACATGTCTGTCCATTACATTCAGTACATACAGCAAAATAAAAGGCAGCTAGCACATGAACTTTGTACCACCCCCAAACAACAAAGTACAGACTACAGTAGTCTGTTCCAGAACCTTTCAGTTCTCTACCAGACTATGATACTCAGAAGTAGCTTATCTTAACACAAAATACAGAAAATGTATTAGTTTACTAAGCTATTTTTTGTTATATGCTGACAAGTTCTTTGGAATCTAGAGAGACAAGATTTTGTAAATGAGAACTTCTTTGTCCTTTATACTCTATGCACAGTAGAGTAAAGAGGGTAAGGAGAAGAGCAGTTTTTCTTCCTCACTGTGAGCACACAGGCCTTAATGTTCTGCATTACCTACTCCTGGAACCAGGGCCCACATACAAAAATGCAAGTTGGGTTGGAAGACCCATCCCAAACCATAGTTCTACAAATTTTAACCAGGGGTTTTCACTGGGTGTTAAGCTTTTATAGCATTTATTTATTTTGTTTGTCATGACTGAGTAAAAGTCAGAGGACTGTTTGCAGAAGTCAATGAAGTCATGTGAGTCCCAGATCAAACTCTGGTCTTCAGCCTGGGTGACAAGGACCCTTACCAACTAAGCACACATTGTAATACAATCATTGTCTAAAGTGAGGTGTTTATGAGTTGGGATGAGAGAGAATTTAAGATCGGTGACTTGGGGAGAGAAGAGTTGAGCTTTGGAAGGTGAGATGTGGTAATGTCTGGAGCCCTTCACCTCACTACATAACCCTGGCTGTCCTGGAACTTACTATATATAGACCAGGCTGACCTCAAACCCACAGAGATCCACCTGCCCTGGCCTCAACACATCTGCAGCCCCCCAACATCTTGTTTTTTAAATGTCTGTAATATTTTCCTACCTGAAGGTACCACCATCATGCAACCTCTGGTATGATGCATGGTCCTTCATAATGCTCTCCAACATCCTTGGCCTAACCATGATCATGAATCCCTCCCTTTCTTAAGTCATTTTCTAAAAGGCAAGTGCATGCTTGAATGTCTCAGATAAGGGATTTAAAAGGAACACTGAGATGATCGATAGTGATAAGTTTATTATTATCACTATGTTAGGAAATATTGGAGTCACATAGCACCATGACAATCAGACAGGGAAAGAGGTCATAAGTAAACAAGATGGCAAACTTGGTATGTCTTCATTCATGACAAAAGATGTGGTATGCTTTCTTCACCCAGAGGTGGGACCCTCTCTGGCTGAACACACACACACACACACACACACACACAGACATACTTGGGTGTCTGAAATACAGCCTCTCAAGGAGGACTGGGATTTTTCAGTGTGTTTAGGGGCCTTCTTCCCATAATTCAGGGGTTGGTCAGTTTGAATGAAGACAGAAAACTATGACCTTACAACTTCGGTAAACATGTCCTGAGCCTGCCCTGAACTCCTTGGACCTTTCCATCTTCAGGGTCTTCTTACTGGTGGCACAAAAGACCTGCCATGTGCTTGTCCTGCTTTTGTCCTGGGTCAGAAGGGTAAAGAAGAAGCTAGAAGTTTGCCATCTTTTTTGTTTGTTTTTTTGGTGTTTTGTTTTGTTTTGAATCTATTTATGCTTCCTCCTCCTATCTGTCAGCCTATCAAGGATTGAACTCCTGGTCCTGGAAGACCACTCTTCTTTCTCGAAACTGATGAATCCTAAGTGAGAGGAGGGAAAACAAGTGTCAACACTGTTTCCAAAGCTCTTATATTAAAGGAAACAATGAGTAGTTTATTTTTTGGTCATTTTGACTGGCCACAGCCCAGGGAACACAGAATTAGGTTTCTTTAAATTCCATATTTGAGTGTGGAAGCAGTTATATAGTTTTACAAAACAAGAAAGTCATAAATCAAGTCAAGTTTAAAATACATCAGTCAGTACATCAAAGAAATTATTACAACACAATGGGGAAACTTTTCTAAGACCTTTTCTGACAGCAGTTTTCACTATTGGGTTGGTGGAAACTAGTGGTCTGTTAACAATAGATTCCACCCGGGATTTTATCTGTTATTAGTCAGAATATGTTAGTTGTAACACAGAAGTGAGCAAGGAATGCCTGCTGTCCCAGGTGCTAAAGCTAGCCCAAGCTAAGATAATCCGCCTCTGGGCCTGCAGCATTCCAATGTCTGTGAAGGACTCTAGCAGGCACAAGCATGGCAAACATTTTGTCAGCAGGTTTTGCCCTTTCCCCTACGCTTCCACTTGGTAAACCATTAGATTATGTTCCTAAGGCTAGTCAACAAAGGTCTATTCCCTTATTTGGCCACTTGGTTATACCTAACTCGTTCCTGAGGCTGATCACCAAAGTCAAACTATCAAAACGTCAAGATCCAGCAATCATAATTCATTATTTTGACTATAATTAAAATACCCAATCAGAACCTGCTAACTCATCCTAGCTCATTTTAACACAGACCTCCCCTTTTCCCTCTTAAATTAATACCCACAGAGCTATTTGTTGTTTCTGCCTGATTCAGATTCAGTCATTTTGTCTCTTTGCCTTGCTTAATAAAGGATCTCTTTGTGTTTTATTTGTGCTTGGAAATTGGTGTTTGGATGTGGTCTGTGCCTAACACTGGGTCCAGAGGGGAGCACACTGCAGTATGCAGGTCCCTTCAGAATGAGTCACTCCATCTCTGTAAAGACAGTTTCTTTCAGGAATTCTCATTCACTAGCCCCCATGTTGGAAAAGCATCACATTTTGTGCCTATATTACTTATTAAGTATTATAAGGTCCCTTGTTATCAGATTGATGGAAATAAAAGCAGAGAGGCATCTTCAGAAGCCAAATTGTTCATTTATTCAGAACTCAAGGACTGCAGTCTCTATGCAGAAATGGAGACTGTGCATGTTGCATGGGGGTGCTTGGGGTTTTATAGGATGAAAAAGGGGGAGAGGGACTTTGGGGATGGAAGATTTAATCTGTAAGTCAGTTCCCCTGCTGATTGGAAGTGGTAGACACCATCTGGTTTGGTGTGGGGGTCTCCTGATCAGACAACCAGGAGGAGTCATCAGTCAAGTTAGCTTTTCAGTCCAGAGATTTTTAGTCTATCTGAAGCTTTGGGTCATTAATCTTTCACCTTATAACTAGGATGGCTCATAGGCAGAATCTGATACAGATGAGACTAAAGGGCAGGCAGAACAGCCATCTTCAGAAAAGAGGAATAACTGGTAAACTCCATTATGAAATAAAATTCTGGGTCAAGTCAATCATGGGTCAAATCAGACCATCATGATCTAAGTCTGAATTATTTTGTGGACCTTTTCTGTTATGATGTAAAATTTACATGGGACATAATAGAACTACTGTGCCTAAAATTAAATAATTGATAGCACAATTTGGTCTAACAGAATGAAAGTAACAGATGAAAGAAATATGTACTTAAAATAACCAAAAATTTAAATATTTGAACTAGTTTGACCATGTTTCCCCCCTCAATTGATAGTTATTTGTATTCTATGAACTATCTTACCTTTGTTTAAATGATTTGAAATGAGACTTTGGAAGGAGTCACTGTGTATTCTCCCATTTCTATTAATAAAATATAAGTATTATTTAAATAATTTTTAAATCCTAGCTAATTGTACTATAGGACATTTTAGATACTAATGTAAGAGTCCGAAAATTGCTGAAAGAAGACCCCAGACTCAGATAGTATGCAGACAGAGCGTTTATTTTGCAAAAACAACCAGCATTCGGGGGTCAACCATTTTCCAAAATGGTGACCCCAGACAAAGGAATGCAGGCCTTCTTATAGGGAACTGGAGAAACTCTCTAGAAGGATTAGGTAATCTAGTATTTCATTGGTGAGTGCTAGTGGGGGTCACAGGTGGTCAGTGGTCTGCATTCCTATATCATGAACATTTAAGCACAGAATGAGATAGGGCTGCCCAGCACAGATGGCCCATCTGAGATAAGATATTTCCCCATTTTTGTGGTTATTCCCAGGCTGTTCTTTGGGAGGGGTTTTATGACCTTGTTTCTGAATTTTATGGTCTGTTCCTTGAGCTGATGCTTTATGGCTGCCTTTTCTAAATCAGGCCTGGTCCTTAAATGAAGACAAATGGGGTTTATGCCATCCTTTCACTAATTAAGTAAAAAAAAAATCAACACTTAAGGTATCAAACATGAAGAATGTTGTTGTTACTACAAATTTTTCCCTTTTGTATATTTTAGATAATAAGAGTCAACCCAAACCTTTGGGTATTTCTAGCTAGAGTAAATGCTGTTAAAGCTAAATTTAAAAAGTAGAACTTGCTTGTTTTGTTTTGTTTTATATAAATTACACAGCTAGGCTTGGTGATTATTGCTTTTTTTTTTTTAAGATTTATTTATTTAGTTCATATATGTGAGTTCACTGTTGCTTTCTTCAGACACCAGAAGAGGGCATCAAATCCCCATTACAGATGGTTGTGAGCCACCATGTGGTTACTGGGAATTGAACTCAGGACCTCTGGAAGAGCAGTCAGTGCTCTTAACTGCTGAACCATCTCTCCAGTCCCCATGATTCATGCTTTTAATCCCAGCACTCAGTAGGCTGAGGCAGGTGGATTTCTGAATTCAAGGCCAGCCTGGTCTACAGAGTGACTTTCAGGACAGCAAAGGCTACACAGAGAAACTCTGCCTTGAAAAACTAAAACAAACAAACAAAAAACTATAATAAATAATGAAAATACATGTGTATGTATGTATATACAAAGACTGTGAACACACTTGAATCTTTTAAACACTACTTTTGAATAAGGTAGTGGCTTAAGGTAAACAAACAGTTATAGCAAGAGCATGATCAAATGAAAGCATAATGATATAATTTGTAACTACTTTAAAACCAAGATTACTATTATTTCATCACTTAAAATATACTAGGTTGAATATTAAACATCATAAACAACCTTTAAAACTAAATTACACAAAAAGTGAGAGAAATGTTTAGTTACTTGATGTACCTGATTGTCGGTGGCATTTAAGAAGAATATCATCTAGCATCTATCTATCTACCTTTCTCTCTCTCTCTCTCTCTCTCTCTCTCTCTCTCTCTCTCTCTCTCTCTCTCTTCTCCTCCTCCTCCTCCTCCTTCTCCTCCTCTCTTCCTCCTCCTCCTTCTCTTCCTCCTCTTTTTGTTTTTTGTTTTTTTGAGACAGGGTTTCTCTGTGTAACTGCCTGGAACTCACAGAGATCTGCCTGCCTCCAATTCCTTATTGCTAGAATTAAAGGTGTTCACCACTACATCTGTCTCTTCCCGTGTTGTCTGAGTCACTTGAATGTGTTCTCAGGCAGCATGAGAATTTTCTACTCCAGGACAGAGTCAAGTACCTGGATAAAGTCCTGATCATTTTTGTTGTTGTTCAATTGATAAAATCATGTGCTTTTGTTCATCCTTTCGACAGACTCTAACTAACTTTGGATTTTTGTTACCAATAGTTGAAGTGTTATTACTTGTTTGTCTAATAGACAAAATTTTACAGTTTTAAATATTTGTATTTTTTCAAGCATTATCTAATTTCGTAGGAATATTCTAAATAGGCATAACTCTCTAAACATAATTTTTTAAAAAAATATTTATTTATTTATTTAATGTATGTGAGTACACCGTTGCTGTCTTCAGACACACCAGAAGAGGTCATTGGATCCCATTACAGATGTTTGTGAGCCACCATGTGACTGCTGGAAATTGAACTCAGGACCTCTGAAAGAGCAGTCCGTGCTCTTAACCACTAAGCCATCTCACCCCAGTCCTAAACATAATTTTTATGGTTAAAGCAAACACTCACTACTCAAAAAAAGCAATGTTGAACAACAGGGAAACATGTTTAATCACAGCTTTTAAATATCTATTTAGTAAAAGAATAAACAATGTCTTCTTGTTGTTTAATTTTTTGTTAACCATTACTAAAAACAAATCAATACTTAAGAAAATATTGTTGTAGACAATTATTTTATCTCAGAATATTGAGTTGACCTTAAATTTTGTAATTTTTATATTATTTTAACTTAGTTACAACCATATCCATTTAAAAATAACTCTTGAACAACATATTTTAACCTTATTATTATTATTATTATTACTATTATAAAAAGTTAGAAAACAATTTTAATGAAATAATTGTAAATGAAAGCATGGGATACTGCATTTAAAGCACAGAAACAATGGCTTCTGAGATCTCCAACAGACACAATACAGCTAAAGTACACTCATCGTTGTATTTCTTCACCAAATTTAAATTATATGCTGGTTAAAGATTTAAGCCATTATAATTGACTACATTGATTGCTGGCGTGCAGAGCCTAGGAAGCGGGATGTGGTATCAGCCTTGTAGTAAAACTGACCAAAGCCATGCACAAAACTACATCCCCAGAGAAAGGCTGGTCTCTTCCCTTCCCTGTCATCTCACCATGAACACGGTCCAAGACAGCGCCTTCCTGGCCAAGCTGATGAAGCGTGCCGACACCTTTGAGTTGAAGTACGACTTTTCACGTGAGCTGTACCGTTTGTCGACACACTCAGCTCTTCCCAGGGGAGTTTCTGTCTCAGAAAGAGTCTGGCTTGTGCTGGCTTTTACTACACTGGTGTCAATGACAAGCTCAAGTGCTTCTGCTGTGGCCTAAAGCTGGACAACTGGAAACAAGGAGACAATCCCATTGAGAAGCACAGAAACCTGTATCCCGGCTGCAGCTTTGTACAGACTCTTAGTCCAGCCTCAGTCTTCTCTTCCTTCCACAGTGATGAGCACCATGCCTTCAAGCTTTGCAAGTTCCAAGAACACTGGCTATTTCAGTGGCTCTTACTCAAGCTTTCCCTCAGACCCTGTGAACTTCCAAGCAAATCAAGATTGTCCTTCTTTGAGCACAAGTCCCTACTGATTTGCAATGTGAAGCTTCCTGGGAGCAGGTTTTCCATTGACGAAGAGCTGGGAACTGAAACGATAGGGGTCAAGAGAAAGAGAACACACAGAAACATTAGTGCATGGCTGTACAAAATCTCTCTTTACTTGGGGAATAAGCACCGCAATATATGCTCTGTGGGCGTGACCCTCCCTCCCAGGGTTGCAGAGTCTTCTCAGTGCTTCTCAGAAGGGCCTCAGCTCCACTGTACCTCAAGGATGTTGACCCCATAGGGTCTGTTGCTCTGCAGTAGGCTGAGGTGTGACAAAAGGCTTGCGCCCGGAGCTCTGCCAGCTCTGCCAGGTGTGTGTGTATGTGGGAGGTGTAGCTCACTGGGGTCTGGAGCTGAATGATAACTGCCATGTGAAAAAGCACTTCAATATGACCCTCTACATCTCCACCTTCTTTATTAGTTTTAAAACAAGTGGATAGTAATCCATCCAAGACGGTGGGCCTTTACCCAGGGAGTGGGAACAGAGACCTAATTCCCCTCATGGAGAACAAATAATTGTTTCCACATTTTAGATGACTCTTGGTGTCTTTTGGAGGGGAAGGGCGGAGCCTTAAATTAGTGGGAGATCCCCCACAGAGTGTAGAATGATTGACACCAACCCCTATGCAAATCAGGCATGCTCCCCAGGGACTCAGAAATGGACAATTAAATCCTCCCCATGCAATGCTTTGCTCTGCAACTCTCCTGATGCCCATGTCAGCTTGTAAGCAGACACACATAGATCTGAGTTCTATGTGGCTCCATGAAGGAGATCCACTTGTATAGGCTTTGATGACAGAGAGTTGATTAGTTGCCAAACACCATGCAAGTGTCTTTTAACAGACACACCTGTTTCCAATTCAGGTGAGCCTGACTGGAGATAATCTGCTTAAAATATAAGATAAAGAGTTAAGAAAGAAACAATGTTCAGTTGCAAATTAGCTTATCTCTGGAAGGTCCAAGGTATTCAATTGTAAATTAGCAGCTCTTAAAACACAAAGCTTAGCTTCCCAGTGTGGGAGGAAGTGGCTTTGAGAATCAACAGAGACCTGTTACTTACTTCTCAGAAAGAATGGAGACTATATTTGAAATTAACTCAGTTGGCTGATAAAGATTATTAGCCATCTTCATAATTGGAATCTCCAATATTAGACTTATTACTAGACCACTTCAAAATTGAATAAACTGATCATATTAAAGGAAGGAGAAGAGTCATTATAACTCCTCTTTTAGATTAATTATTTTAAGTCAGTTTTAACAGTCTCCACTATTCTCTGTCCCACAAGATCTAAAGCTTACAGCAAGACAGTGTATTTAATCTGGGACATAGGCAAGTAAAGTCACCATTGTCAGTTCACTCAGCAAGTTCTCAGGTTGGCATTATTTTCAGCATGTCACACTCATCACTCTAGCAGCTAGAATGCATTCTGTGGAAAAAATACAATCATGTCTTCTTCCCCATATTAAATAACTGATCAGGATCAAGCCACATGATAATAAGTGGATCCTTTCATCTCACCTAGCCATGAGTATGGCTAGTTGTTGAATGCTATACACTCAGCAAGGAGTTCCTTGGCATCCAAATTTTTAAAATTTTCTTAAAAATATAAAGTATAATTTAAATAATATACAAAGGGATACAATTTCCCTCTTTTTTGTTTTTTATTTAAGAGATATTGTTTAAAGGTTTTACAATATCTAGTCCTTGAGAATTATATCACATTAAATTGTTAAAAACATCTCAAATATTTGATGACTGTAATAAATATCCAGTTACATTATTTGTTTTGATCTTAGTTGGAACACTAAGAATAGACAATAATATAGGCAATGACTATGTAAGCATAGAAAATAAATGTAGCATCTTTAGATGCTTTTACTGTTAAAAGGATAAAATTATTCTCAAGCCATTACCATTTTGATGATGTTTGAATCTTTTTGAAGCAACAAATACTTAAAAAAATTTTTAAAGACCCATTGTTAAGAACAAGGGCCTGTAATAAAATTTTATGAATAATATACACTGGAAGATTCAAAGTTTTAGCTTTTTGTATTAAAGCAGAGACAAAACATTTTTTTTCACATAAGATAAGGTTCAGTAAATGCTTTTACAATTATCTGGATCCACAAAGCAAAAATAACCTTTTAAATCTATAATAATTTTGCAGGCCAAATTTTAATGTCTTCCTAAGTTCTACATAGCCTCATTGATCTTTCATAGATCTTAAATTTGAACTGTATTTTAAACCACACCTGGATAAATCTCCAATGTAAATACCTTCTAATCTGAGTTTATTGTCTAAAGCCAGACCCACACCCGCCTGTGTAGGACAGTAGCCTGCAACCAGTCAATATGGTAATTTGAGGGCTCCCGTAGATTTTACTAAAATCTCACTGAAATCTCCTTTTTAATCTTGGAAAAATTTTACCTTTACAACTGTATCTAATAAACATGTGAAAAAGTAGCAACAGGCTTATACTGCCACAGCTGTTTTTAACCTTTATCACTCTTGAAATTATCTTTGAGAATCATGAGCCTCTAATTAGATTGCAAACTGCAGTTTTTAAACGTAATTTTTAACTTTTTCTTGTAATATTAGAAAATACCTACAACATTGAAAAGTAAAGCCCAATTTTAAACCATCTATTCCCTTTAAAAAATCAATGGCAAACACATTACTTGCACACTTTAAAGTTTGTCTGCCAGTTCTCATGCTTGAATGTATGACAGTGTAACTTAAAATATCTCATTAAGAAAACATTATTTTAACTCTTATCTCTTAGGATCAGATCCACATAAAACATTACGCCAATCTGAACGTATCTTAGAGGCCTGTATTTCCTGGGTTGGGTCATGCTACGTGTTGCTTAAGATGGCTCCAACCCTGAATTACCAGTTTTAAACTAATTTTTTGTTACCGACATTACATCTTTTAAAAAACTTATGAGCCAATATTTTATAGTCAAGACATTTAAACATACTTATATCCTTAATATCAATTAGAAACAAGAATAAAGTAACTACACAAATCTTATAAATTTAAACCAAACAAATTTTTTCTTTTTTCTAGCTGTAATTTTAAGAGAAAAAGCACTTTGGACCCAATAACCACAATTATATAGCTTTTTCTAGGATAAATAACCATAAACTGAGATTGCATTAAGAGATGGACCACCAGCAGATGAAATGTTTACCATTTTTTCTTTTCAACATGAAACACAGAACAGCCATTCAAACAACGAGAAACAAATTGACACATGGACATATTGGTGCACTAAGGACAAACAAAAGACATATAAAGTGAGGGAAGTACGCCTTTTATTTCTCTTTGTGCCTAGGAGACTTTTAAAATCCATTTCCTTCTGTCTTTCTCTCATGTTTCAGAAATCTGCTTTTCTCTCCTTTTTTTTGTTTTTGTTTTTTACTCATTTTATTTTATTTATTTTATTTTATTTTATTTTATTTTATTTATGCCCTAATTTTCTCTCGCCTGAACTACAGTTCTAGACCGCGGACAACTTGCCTAACAGAATTCCTGGTTTCACATCACTGTCACCCCTAGTTGATCTCAGTGTCGGGCTACGCTGATTCATCTAGTATTGCCGTATCCCTTCTTTCTGCTCCTTGCAACTATAGCCTTCAAAACTTGACATTTTTAGCACTAAAATTAATACTCTATGTTGCTTACCAGGCCCTGGATACTTTTCATTCCGTTTCCGTGGAACTCCACCTATGAGACAGTGTTCCTCAGTAGTTCTCTCCTTTTCCACGTTCCATGTTCGAGGCACCATCTGAAGCTTCCCGGGAGTTGCACACGAGTGGGTTTTCCATGGACGAAGAGCTGGGAAGTGAAATGATGGGGGTCGAGAGAAAGAGAACACGCAGAGACATTAGTGCATGGCTGTACAAAATCTCTCTTTACTTGGGGAATAAGCGCCGCAATATACGCTCTGTGGGCGTGACCCTCCCTCCCAGGTTTGCAGAGTCTTCTCAGTGCTTCTCAGCAGGGCCTCAGCTCCACTGTTCCTCGAGGATGTTGACCCCATAGGGTCTGTTGCTCTGCAGGAGGCTGAGGTGTGACAAAAGGCTTGCTCCTGGAGCTCTGCCAGTTCCGCCAGGTAAGGGAGAGGTGTAACTCACTGGGGTCTGGAGCTGAATGATAGCTGCCATGTGATAAAGCACTTCAATATGACTCTCTACAGCAATGAGCACAGAGAAGGCCAGATTACTCACCTATCAAACGTGGCCATTGTCTTTTCTGTCACCAGCAACGCTGGCCAAAGCCGGCTTCTACTACATAGGACCTGGAGACAGGGTGGCCTGCTTTGCGTGTGATGGGAAACTGAGCAATTGGGAATATAAGGATGATGCTATGTCAGAGCACTGGAGGCATTTCCCAAGCTGCCCATTCTTAAAAGACCTGGGTCAATGTGCTTCGAGATACACTGAGCATGCAGACACATACAACCCGTGTTAGAACATTCTCTAACTGGCCTTCTAGTGCTCCAGTTCATCCCCAAGAACTGGCAAGCACGGGCTTTTATTATACAGGACACAGTGATGACGTCAAGTGCTTTTGCTGTGATGGTGGGCTGAGGTGCTGGGAATCTGGAGATGACCCCTGGGTGGAACATGCCAAGTGGTTTCCAATGTGTGGATACTTGATCAAAATCAAAGACCAAGGGTTTGTCAGCCAAGTTCAAGCCAGTTACCCTCATCTACCTGAGCAGCTATTATCTACGTCAGATGAGAATGCAGAAGCAGCAATCGTGCATTTCGGTGCTGGAGAAAGTTCAGAAGATGTAGTGATGATGAACACGCCTGTGGTTAAAGCAGCCTTGGAAATGGGCTTCAGTAGGAGTTTGGTGAGACAGACTGTTAAGCATCACATCCTGACCACTGGTGAGAACTACAGGATGGTCAGTGACCTCGTGATAGGCTTACTCGATGCAGAAGACGAGATGAGAGAGGAGCAGACGGAGCAGGCGGCCAAGGAGGAGTCAGGGAGTCTGCCTTACAAAAGGCAGCTGTGAGCAGAGCATGTTTATCTCTCTTCAAAAAGATAATCTAGCATTAATCCGGAAGAACAAAATGGTGCTTTTTTAACATTTAACTTGTGTGACACCAATGCTGGGTTGCCTCCTAAGTGCAAGGGCCATCACTGAACAGGAGTACGATGCTGTGGAACAGAAACCACACATAAGCAAGAACACTGATTGATACTGTGTTAGCAAAAGGAAACACCGCAGCAACCTCATTCAGAAACTCCCTTCAGGAAATTGACCCTGCGTTATACAGAGATATATTTGTGCAACAGGACTTTAGGAGTCTTCCCACAGATGACTTTGCAGCTCTACCGATGGAAGAACAGTTGCGGAAACTCCAGGATGAGAGAATGTGTAAAATGTGTATGGACCGAGAGGTGTCCGTTTTGTTCATTCCCTGTGGCCATCTGGTCGTGTGCAAAGACTGTGCTCCCTCTCTGAGGAAGTGTTCCATTTGTAGAGGGACCATCAAGGATACAGTGCGCACATTTCTCTCCTGAACAGGACTGACTGTCCTCAGCTGCAACCCCAGTCAGGAGGAGCAGAAGTTCAGTGTCACTTCTAGCTCTATAAGGAACTTGACCAGTCTGGACCACATGAGACACTGTCAAACAAATATAAAAATGAAAACAATGGGGAAAAAGAAAAAATTTGTCTAAACTCAAGAATGAATGAATTATTTCTATAATAATTTTAATTGGTTTCCTTAAAAGTGCTATTTACTCCCAACTCAGAAAACTGTTTTCTGTAAACCTATTTGCATACTACCTGCATCTAAAGCTTACCTGTTCATGTATTCAGATGCCATGAGAGAGGGTTTTGTTCTTGTTCCTGAAAAGCAGGAATTGCCTGAACTCCTAAAATTCTCAGAGAAGATCTACAATGTTGGCATTTATGGTTCAGAAATTAGATTCTTCATGAGTTGATTTAAGAACTGGGAGCACAGATTTCCATGTGTTTTATGCATAGAAATTCCTGTTATTTATTGGATGACCTTTTAGGGATATGGAATTTTTATAAAGAATTTGTGAGAAAAAATTAATAAAGCAACATAATTACACTTTAAAAAAATGACTATATTGTTCTTTTTATTTGAATGCATTTTATTAGTGTCTAAAGGGTATCAAAAGGAAGATAAGGCATCCAGAGAAGGAAGGAGTTTGGCATTTACAATTTTATTGTTATCATAATCATCATCATCTATTTTTTTGAGACAGGGTTTTCTCTGTGTAGCCCTGACTTTCCTGCAATTCTCTCTGTAGACCAGGTTGGCCTCAAACTCAGAGATCCACCTGTCTCTGCCTTGAAAGTGCTATGATTAAAAGCATGCCACAACTGCCCAATTTAAAATTTTTCTTTACCTTTAATCATTGTCTTATATGTGTATGAGTGCTTTACCTGCATAGATGTATGAGCATCACCTGCAGAACTGTTGCCTGAGAAAGTCAGAAGAGGGTGCTGGGTGCCCTAGACCTAATAGTTGTGAGCCACCATGTGGTGCTGGGAACTGAACCTAGGTCCTCTGTAAAGCAACACATGCTCTTAATCTCTGGACTGTCTTTGTAGCCCTCAATGATTTAACTTGATTTTTTTTTTTTTTGGTTTTTTGAGACAGGGTTTCTCTGTGCAGCCTGGCAGTCCTGGAACTCACTTTGTAGACCAGGCTAGCCTTGAACTCAGAAACCTGCCTGCCTCTGCCTCCCAAGTGCTGGGATTAAAGGCATGCGCCACCACTGCCCTTAACTTGATTTTTTAAAAAAGTAAAAACAGAGGTTAAAATATTTTTAAATATATCATTATGATGTGACACATTAAAATGTTTAGGTAGACAGAGTAATGAGAGGGGGTTGAACGGAGAAAAGAGGGAGGGAAGGGGGCTTATGGGACTTTCGGGGAGGGAGGAAACGGGAAAGGGGAAGTGATTTGGAATGTAAATTAAAAAAATAAAATAAAATTAAATTAAAAAAAAAAAAAAATGTTTAGGTAACTTTTGTTTTGTCTTTAATTATTTATTTTTATTTTTTATGTACAGTGATGTTTTGCCTGCATGTATGTCTGTATGAAAGTGTCAATTCTCTGGGTCCTCTGAAAGAGCAGACAGTGGTCTTAACCACTGACCTATCTCTCCAGCCCCAAAGTGGGTTTTTAAAATGACAATTTAAAAGTATTTCTGGTTTTTCTTATATAGACCTGGCTAACACGTGGATTTTGAAAAACATAATTTTTCATGTTTTACTTTTAAGAAACAGTATTGATTTTTTTTGTAAAGTCTTTAAAATGTTTGTATTTATATACAAACTCACAATATACACAAAACATCTAACAGTACAGACATAAGTCATCCTCTTAACCTTTGAAATAAAGCTTTTAGTGTTTCCAGGGGGCCTATCCAACAGGAAGAGAAGAATAGTGGAGTGATCATCCTTAACTTAAAGCACACCCACAGGCTCTAAGGACAGTCTGTAGAAACAGAATTAGGATGGGGATCAAGGTGGTAACATCTTGACCAGAATTGTGTGATTGTGTATGCCTTTTTGTTAAAAACAGTTAAAAATTTTAAAACTCATGTTAATTGTCCCAAAGACTTAGGACCATTAGCTGTCTCTGTTTGTTTTATCTCTATAGTTACATTGATTTAAACATACTTTTTATCTTTTTTCAAATTTTGTTCCTTAAATTTTTTAGATTTACTATGAGCCATAAGGAATCTGGACTGTATTAACAACACTACATGAATACTTACTTACAAGCAAATTTGGTACTATGTAAAAACAAACAAAAAATCCTTGAGCATGAATCACATGTAGAGTCTACATGCACATATTAATTTACATGATATATTTTTATTAGATATATTCTTTATTTACATTTCAAATTATTTCCCTCTTACTGGTTCCCCCCCTCCCCAAAAGTCCCATATGCCCTCTTCCTTCCCCCTGCTCCCCAACCAATCCACTACCGCCTCCCCTTCTTGGTATTCCCCTACACTGACACATTGAGCCCTTTCAGGACCAGGCACCTCTCCTTCCTTCTTCTTGGGTATCCACTTATCAGTGAGTGCATATCATGTGTGATCTTTTGTGAATGGGTCACCTCACTCAGGATGACATTCTCCAGTTCCACCCACTTGGCTAAGAAATTCATTAATTCATTGTTTTTAATAGCTGAGTAGTATTCCATAGTGTAAATATACCACATTTTCTGTATCCATTCCTCCATTGAGGGACATCTAGGTTCTTTCCAGCTTCTGACTATTATAAATAAGGCTGCTATGAACATAGTGGATCATGTGTCCTTACTGCATGTTGGAGAGTCCTCTGGGTATATGCCCAGGAGTGGTATAGCTGGGTCCTCTGTTAGGTAGTATTATGCCGAGTTTTCTGAGGAACCGCTAAACTGATTTCCAGAGTGGTTTTACCAGCTTGCAATCCCACCAGCAGTGGAGGAGTGTTCCTCTTTCTCCACATCCTTGCCAGCAGCACTAGCTGTCTCCTAAGTTTTTGATCTTAGCCATTCTGACTGGTGTGAGGTAAAATCTCAGGGTTGTTTTGATTTGCATTTCCCTGATGACTAAGGATGTTGAACATTTCTTTAGGAATTCCTCAGCCATTCAATATTCCTCAGGTGAAAATTCTTTGTTTAGCTCTGCATCCATTTTTAATAGGGTTATTTGACTCTCTGGAATTTACCTTCTTGAGTTCTTTGTATATATTGGATATTAGCCCTCTGTCAGATGTAGGGTTGGTAAAGATCTTTTCCCAATTTGTTGGTTGCCATTTTGTCCTTTTGACAGTGTGCTTTGCCTTACAGAATCTTTGTAATTTTATGAGGTCCCATTTGTCAATTCTTGATCTTAGAGCATAAGCTATTGGTGTTCTGTTCAGGAAAATTTCCCCTGTGCCCATGTGCTCAAGGCTCTTCCCCAGTTTCTTTTCTATTAGTTTCAGTGTTTCTGGTTTCATGTGGAGGTCCTTGATCCACTTGGACTTGAGCTTAGTACAAGGAGATAAGAATGGATCGATTTGCATTCTTCTACATGCTGACCTCCAGTTGAACCAGCACCATCTATTGAAAAGGCTATCTTTTTTCCACTGGGTGGTTGTAGCTCCTTAGTCAAAGATCAAGTGACCATAGGTGTGTGGGTTCATTTCTGGGTCTTCAATTCTGTTCCATTGATCTACCTACCTGTCACTGTACCAATACCATGCAGTTTTTAACCCTATTGCTCTGTAGTACTGCTTGAGGTCCAGGATGCTGATTTCCCCAGAAGTTCTTTTACTGTTGAGAATAGTTTTATATATCCTAGGTTTTTTTGTTATTCCAGATGAATTTGAGAATTGCTCTTTCTAACTCTACGAAGAATTGAGTTGGGATTTTGATCGGGATTGCATTGAATCTGTATATTGCTTTTGGCAGGATAGCCATTTTTACTATATTAATCCTGCCAATCCATGAGCATGGAAGATGTTTCCATCTTCTGAGGTCTTCTTCGATTACTTTCTTCAGAGACTTGAAGTTCTTGTCATACAGATCTTTCACTTGTTCGGTTAAAGTCACACCAAGATACCTTATATTGTTTGTGGCTATTGTGAAGAGTGTCATTTCCCTAATTTCTTTCTCAGCCTGCTTGTCCTTTGAGTATAAGAAGGCTACGAATTTGCTTGAATTAATTTTATATCCGGCCGCTTTGCTGAAGTTGTTTTTCAGCTGTAGGAGTTCTCTGGTGGAGTTTTTTGGATCGCTTAAGTATACTATCATATCATCTGCAAATAGTGATAATTTGACTTCTTCCTTTCCAATTTGTATCCCTTTGACCTCCTTTTGTTGTCTAATTGCTCTAGCTAGACCTTCAAGTGCTATATTGAAAAGATATGTAGAGAGAGGGCTAGTCCCTGATTTTAGTGGGATTGCTTCAAGTTTCTCTCCATTTAGTTTGATATTGGCTACTGGTTTGCTGTATATTGCTTTTACTGTGTTTAGGCATGGGCCTTGCATTCCTGTTCTTTCAAAGACCTTTAACATGAAAGGATGCTGAATTTTGTCAAATGCTTTTTCAGCATCTAATGAAATGACCATGTGGTTTTTTTCTTTGAGTTTGTTTATGTAGTGGATTACATTGATGGATTTCCTTATATTGAACCATCCCTGCATCCCTGTGAAGCCTCTTGATCATTTTGATGTGTTCTTGGATTAGGTTGGCAAGAATTTTATTGAATATTTTTGCATCAATATTCATAAGGGAAATTGGTCTGAAGTTCTCTTTCTTTGTTGGATCTTTGTGTGGTTTTGGTATCAACAAAATTGTGGCTTCATAGAATTAGTTGGATAGTGTTCCTTCTGTTTCTATTTTGTGGAATAGTTTGAAGAGTACTGGTGTTAAGTCTTCTTTGAAGGTCTGATAGAATTCTGTACTAAAACCCTCTGGTCCTGTGCTTTTTTTGGTTGGAAGACTTTCAATGACCACTTCTATTTCTTTAGGGGTTATGGGACCATTTAGATGGTCTATCTGATCCTGATTAAGCTTTGGTATCTGGTATCTGTCTAGGAAATTGTCCATTTCCTCCAGATTTTCGAGTTGTGTTGAGTAAAGACTTTTGTAGTAGGATCTGATGGTATTTTTAATTTCCTCAGTTTCTGTTGTTATTTCTCCCTTTTCATTTCTGATTTTGTTAATCTGGATACTGTCTCTGTGCCCTCTGCTTAGTCTGGCTAAAGGTTTATCTATCTTGTTGATTTTCTCAAAGAACCAACTCCTGGGTTTGTTGATTCTTTGAATAGTTTTTTTTGTTTCTACTTGGTTAATTTCAGTCCCGAGTTTGATGATTTCTGGCCTCCTACTTCTCTTGGGTGTATTAGCTTCTTTCTGTTCTAAAGCTCTCAGGTGTGCTGTTAAACTGCTAGTGTATGCTCTCTCCAGCTTCTTTTTGGAGGCACTCAGAGCTATGAGCTTTCCTCTTAGCACTGCTTTCAATGTGTCCCATAAATCTGGGTATGTTGTACCTTCATTTTCATTAAACTCTAAAAAGGTTTTGATTTCTTTCCTTATTTCTTCCTTGACCAAGGTATCATTAAGTAGCGCATTGTTCAGCTTCCATGTGTATGTAGCTTTCTGTTGTTTTTGTTGCTGTTGAAGACCACCCTTACTCCATAGTGATCTGATAGGAGGCGTAGAATTAGTTTGATTTTTTTTATATCTGTTGAGGTCTGTTTTGTGACCAAATTATATGGTCAGTTTTGGAGAAGGTACCATGAGGTGCTGAGAAGAAGGTATAGTCCTTTGATTTAGGATGAAATGTTCTATAGATATCTATTAAATCCATTTGGTCCAAACCTCTGTTAGTTTTAGGGTGTCTTTGTTTAGTTTATGTTTCCCTGATCTGTCCTTTAAGGAGAGTGGGGTGTTGAAGTCACCCACAATTATTGGGGGGGTTTGCGATGTTTACTTTAAGTTTTAGTAAGGTTTCTTTTATGAATAATGGTGCCCTTGTATTTGGAGCATAGATGTTCTGAATTGAGATTTCTTCCTGGTAGATTTTTCCTTTAATGAGTATAAAATGTCCTTCCATGTCTTTTTTGATGACTTTTGGTTGAAATTCTATTTTATCAGATATTAGAATGGCTACTCCAGCTTGTTTCCTGGGACCATTTGCTTGGAAAACTGTTTTCCAGCCATTTACTCTGAGGTAGTGTTTGTCTTTGACACTGAGATGCGTTTGCTGTATGCAGCAAAATGTTGGGTCTTGTTTATGTATCCAGTCTGTTACTCTATATACTTTTATTGGGGAATTGAGTCCATTGATTTTAAGAGATATTAAGGAAAAATGATTGTTCCTTCCTGCTATTTTTGATGTAATTTTTATGTTTGTGTGGTTATTTTTTTTGGGTTTGTTGGAAGAGGATTAATTTCTTGCTGTTTCTAGTGTATAGTTTCTCTCCCTTTGTTGGTGTTTTCCATTCATTATCCTTTGGAGGGCTGGATTTGTGGAAAGATACTGTGTAAATTTGTTTTTGTCATGAAATACCTTGGTTTCTCCATCTATGGTAATTGAGAGATTTGCTGGATATAGCAGTCTGGGTTGGCATTTGTGTTCCCTTAGGGTCTATATGACATCTGCCCAGGCTCTTCTGGCTTTCATAGTCTCTGGTGAGAAGTACGGTGTAATTCTGATAGGTCTACTTTTATATGTTACTTGATCTTTTTCCCTTACTGCTTTTAATATTCTTTCTTTGTTTAGTACATTTGGTGTTTTAATTATTATGTGACAGGAGGAATTTCTTTTCTTGTCAAATCTATTTGGAGTTCTGTAGGCTTCCTGTATGTTCATGGGCAACTCTTTGTTTAGGTTAGGGAAGTTTTCTTCTATAATTCTGTTGAAGACATTTACTGGCCCCTTAAGTTGGAAATCTTCACTCTCTTCTATACCTATAATCCTTAGGTTTGGTCTTCTCATTTTGTCCTGGATTTCCTGGATGTTTTGGGTCAGGAGTTTTTGCATTTTTAATTTTCTTTGACTGTTGTATTAGTGCTTTCTATGGTATCTTCTGCATCTAAGATTCTCTCTTCTATCTCTTGTATTCTGTTGTTGATGCTTGAATCCGTGACTCCTGACTTCTTTCCTAGGTTTTCTATGTCCTGACTTGTTTCCCTTTGTGATTTCTTTATTGTTTCTATCTCCACCTTTAGATCTTGGATGGCTTTGTTCAATTCCTTCCCTTGTTTTGTTGTGTTTTCCATTAGTTCTTCAAGGGCTTCTCCCTGTTTACTTGTGCTCTCCTGTATTTCTTTAAGGGAGTTATTTATGTCCTTCTTGAAGCCCTCCATCAGCATCATGAGCAGTGATTTTAAATCCAATTCTTACTTTTCTAGTGTGTTGGGGTATCCAGGACTTGCTGTGGCTGGAGAACTTGGTTCTGATGGAGCCATGTTGCCTTGATTTCTGTTGGTGGTATTCTTGCGTTTGCCTTTTGCCATCTGGTTATCTCTGGTGTTAGCTGGTATTGCTGTCTCTGACTGTGGTTTCTCTGTGCTCCTGGGAGACCTGTTCTCTCTGTGTACACTGATATGTAAGTACTTCTGCAAGACCCACTCTCTTATAGTTGTATTGGGGTATGTACCTCTGTGGCCCAGGTCAACTCTGTGTGCAGGCAGTAATCAGGAGACTCCTGTCCCAGTCTGTTTCTAGGCTCTTGTGTCCTCAGGGTTTCAGACTGTTTTCTCTTAGCAGCATGGGTGGTCCTACTGTACCACTGGGCCTCTCTGCGTTCCTGAGTGGTTAGTTACCTCCGTGTGTCCCTTGGATATGGTACCCAGTGGCAGAGGATGGCCACTGTAATGCAGGTCTCTCCTGTGCTGGCTGACTCCTCTGAGCAGCTGGGCAGATAGTTGGCTTCCTGCAGCACTTGGAGATGGTGTGCTATGGCAGAGGATGGTCCCAAACCTGGGACCAAAGCCAGAAATCTCCACCAGACTATTCAAGACGGGGTCCTCTGCTCTGCAATGCAGGTTTCACCTGTGCTAGCTGACTCCTCCACACAGCTGGGTAGATGACTGGCTTCCTGCACCACTTGGAGATGGCACCCTGGAGTCCCTGTCTGGTCTATCACCAGAGCAAAGATGGCAGAGGCTGTGCCGCTCCCTCCAGAGGCAGGTCACTCTGCAGGGCAAATGTCCCACAGCAGAGCTGGCACACAGATGACCACAGAGCTGCCCAGCTCTTGGGCACAGGTGGCACCCTAACTGGCTGTGTCCCAAGCGATGTTATACTCGGGATATCTCTGTGAACCTGGAGTTCCTGTCTGCTCTGTCGCCAGAGCAAAAATCATGATATATTTTAATAAGCCTAATTTTGAGCATTTTGTTTATTGGAATTATATTTTCTACAATATAATTGAAAAGGGAAACAACATAAAGAAAATTGAATATATATATACATATATATATGTATATATATTATATATATGCAAAAAGCAAAAATACAACTATAGACACAACTGGAAACATAGAAAAATATTGTAAACATACATGACACAATTATATAAAATTAGGTTCACCCAAGTTTAGGGAAAAAATATAGAAGGTTTATTCCTTAAGATTTGAAAAAGAGTTACAAAAGATCTAAAGGTGAAGTATGTTGTATAGAGTTAAGTTTCTCTCTCTCTCTCTGTCTCTCTCTCTCTCTCTCTCTGTCTCTCTCTCTCTTTATGGCTTGAGGAGAAGTCGTTTTTAAAATGGTGCTCCAGGCTGCTTTCTCAGAGGTTAGAAATTTCTTCAGAACATATAAATGTTATGGAACTTGGAGGACACAACTTATGCCAAGTCAGGTCTGGCACAACTCCTCAGTAGGCCAATTAAAAGACCCAAATGAAAAATGGAAAGGAGAAAAGGGAGATTTACTCAAATATGTCACACTGGGAAGAGGGACCGAGAAATCCATCAGACCTTTCAAGTCCAGTTTTAGGGTCTTGAAGTGAGTTCAAGGTTTAAATAAAAGGCCAAGTGTGGACAACTCTTCTAATTAAAGTTGAAGTCCACCATTGACCTGCTAGTCTCTGGGCTCTGCATTCCTTTCATTAGTGGGGATTCTCCTTCTCTGCCTTTGTCTGGGGAATTCTAAGGCTCTACACATGCCTCTATCTGAGGAATGTCACATAGCTTTGGTTAGATTACAGGATCAATTTACTTACCTGTTCCAATAGCATCCGAGATCCTGAAATACTTCCCCATGCTAATTACTTATTTTGGTACCCTAAGTCCTATGTCAATGACCTTTGCCTATTCTTGATGCTCCTATCTTCAGTTCCTCAAAACTTTTTAAGTTTCCAATCACCCTAAGTAAAGTGATTTTAAAAGCTGGCTGGAGAGATGGCTCAGTGGCTGACTGCTCTCCCAAAGGTCCTGAGTTCAAATCCCAGCAACCACATGGTGGCTCACAACGAAATCTGACTCCCTCTTCTGGGGTGTCTGAAGACAGCTACAGTGTACTTACATATAATAAATAAATAAATCTTAAAAAAAAAGATCTAAGTAAAGTTGCTCTGCCTTCTGATAGCTGGTGCCTGGGTGGTCATTCACCATTAGTACTCACATTCTGGAAAGTATTTATTCAAGGTCAGCACACAGAAGCCGTGGTCCAGAGGTGCCAAGGGTGCAGCTGAATTTGGTAATGTAAATGTTCTATATGGTATTGGCTTTGACATCCTGGAAGCTAAAGAACTGAAGGGATCAGAGGAAAAGCTGAGACTTGACCTTTGCGACAGCTTCAGTGAACTTAAGAGGCCATTGTGAAGATACAGTTTCAGTGGAGACCCCTGGATATTGAAGATGTGGACCATGTGTTGACCTCCAATGATAGGCAGGTGTAGACTGAAACAAGCCTGAAACTACAAGACAAGCTTCCTGATCTACAGGGGCCAGAGAGGTGAGAAATGCCTGTTGGAGACCAAAGGGTCATGGGTAAATCACAGGAATCAGGCATTAAGATTTTTATACATTGGATTTTGGAGTTTCTTTGGTCTGATTATAACTGTGTCTGCCTGATTCTTCACTTTTGGAGAAAGAAAGTATTTAACTTGTTTGTTTGCTTGTTCTTTTTTACAAGGTCCCACAGATTTTTTTTCAATTTTTTAAAATTTTTATACAATATTTTTAGGTCATATTATTTTTTCTTCCCCAACTCCTACAATTCTTCCCTTTGTCCATCCAACTTCATTTTCTTTCTTTCTTTCTTTTCTTTCTTTCTTTCTTTCTTTCTTTCTTTCTTTCTTTCTTTCTTTCTTTCTTCCTTTCTTCCTTCCTTCCTTCCTTCCTTCCTTCCTTCCTTTCTTTCTTTCTTTCTTTCTTTCTTTCTTTCTTTCTTTCTTTCTCCAAAACCAAAACAAAATGAAATGAAAGCATAAGTACTGTGGTGGTTTGAATAACAGTGGCCTCATAGTCTCATATATTTGAATGCTTAGTCATTAGAAAGTTGTTTGAGGAGGGAGTATGTCATGAGAGTAGGCTTTGGGACTTCAGAAGCCCAAACCAGGCTTAGTCTGTCTGTCTGTCTGTCTGTCTGTCTGTCTCTCTCTCTTTCTATCTCTCACAACTGCCTGTGGATCTGGATATGGAACTCTCAAACTATTTCTCTAGTCCCATGTGTGCCCACAGGCTGCCTTGCCTTTTGCCATGATGACAATGGACTAAACCTCTAAAACTGGAAGTCAGCCCCAACTAAATGCTTTTCTTTATATGGTTCTATGGTTATGGTGTCTCTTCATAACAATAGAACACCAAGGCAGATATGAATAAAAATAAACAAAATCAAACAAAAAACAAAAGCATGGAGCCTGCTCTGTGTTGGTCCTTCCTAAGTGTGTGGCTCACCCTGGAACACCTTACTGCTATACTAGTGTCACTCCATGAAGAAAAATGAGTTTTGATTTTCCAGAAACTATCAATTAAAATAGCTTTTTAGTTAGGGGTGGAAATTTGTGTCAACTTCATCTTCTCTGTGCTGGGATTTGAGTTGTTAGAACTTGTGCAGAACGTGTGCATTCTGTTAAAGTCTCTGAGTTTTGTACATGTGGTATACACACACACACACACACTTGAATGCTTAGTCACCTGGTTATGGTACTATTTAAGAAGAATTAGAATAGTTAGGAGATGTGGCCTTGTTGGAGTAGGTGTAGCCTTGTTGGAGGAACTGTGTGTCACTGAAGTTTACTTTGAGGTTTCAAAAGCCCATGCCAAGTCCAGTGTCTTTCTTTCTGCCTGAGGATCAAGATGTTGCTCTCAACTATTTCTCCAGCACCATGCCTTCCATGCCTGCTGCCATACTCCCCTCCATGAAGACAATGGACTAAACCTCTGGAACTGTAAACAAGCCCCAGTGAAATGCTAAGAGTTGCCATAGTCATGGTGTCTCTTCACAGCCATGGAACAGTGACTAAGACAGAAATTGGTACCAGGAATGACATGTTGCTATGAAAGGTATGACCATGCTGTTTGTTGGGGCAATATGAAAGGCAGTTGGAGTTTTAATGCAGGGTTTAATGAGCTATCTTAACAGAAGCATGGAAAGGAAATAGTGCTGAGAGCAGTTTGAACTAGGGAACAAAGCTCAAGAGGATTCAGAGAGAAAAAATATCAGTAAGTGGTCTACAGAACATTGTGATGTGTTGGCAAAAAATGTGGCTGGTTTTACCTTTGTCCTAAAAATATGCCTGAGGCAAAATTGAAGAGTTTTTGAATTAATTTTTTTAATTATTTATTTTTATTGTATGTGCATTGGTATTTGAGGGTGTCAGATTCCCTGGAACTGGAGTTGCAGACAGTTGTGAACTGCCTTGTGGTTGCTGGGAATTGAACTCAAGACCTCTGGAAGAGCAGTCAATGCTCTTACTCACTGAGCCATTATCTCTCCAGCCCTGAATTAATGGTTTTGACAGAGAAAATTTCAAGAGAGTGCAGTATTAATCATGTCTGTGATTATTAGTAGTTTTTCTCATGTAGATCTATAATGAAAAGGAACAAGCTAGACAAAGAGAAATATAAAATATATAGCTTGAGGAGAAAAGAGCCATTATCAGGAAGTGTAATGGAGCTATATCTTATGCACAAGGAGATAAAAAACTTAAAGGAAAGCCTGATGCTAAATGGGCTAAACTGAAGGAAGTGGTGACCTCAGGGCAAGATCATACCCAGCTAAGCTTCCAACTTGTAAAGGTTTAAAGGAATTAATTATTTTGGAATTGATTAAAAGAATGTTTAAGCAGAGAAGGAAACTATCAACATCAGAAAGCTAATGCAAATGTAATTGAGACACAGGGCCAAGTTCCAGTCCCAGCAAGCAGCAGAGTTTGGCAGCTTAGGCCAAGTGTTTCTGGCTTTACGGTCAAAAATACAAGAAAGGAGTTTTGAAATTTTCCTTTGTGCCTAAAAAAACACATTGAGGCTAAGCATGTGTCAAGGTTTTCCTTACATGGAGGGAAAGAGGCCTTTGTGTGAACCTGTAAAGGTGAAGCCTGGGTTAGTGCTGGAGATACCAAGATGTTGGAGATACAAGAGACATGGAATATCTGCTAAGGAAAGCTGCAAACTGGGTATGTAATGTTATAGTCAACAAAGCTGAAAAGAGTTGGAGCTCTGAATAACATTTTAACATTAGAACATCAATATCCAGAATTTGAAGTTTGTCTTGCTGATTTTTGGTCTTATTTTGAACCAGTATTTCCTTACCATGGTCCCTTTCCTCTCTTTTGGAATGATAATGTATATTCTGTGTCATTGTATATTGGAAGCATGTGATCTTTATTTTTTTTTTATTTTGATTTTACAGGGGAGTACATTTAAGAGATTGCCACAAGTCTCAGGAGAGACTTTGAACTTTGGACCTTTAAGCACTATTGAGACTCTGAAAGATTATGGGAACATCTGAACTTGTATTCTGATATAACTACAAGGCTATAGAGTCCAGGGAGTGGAATGTGGTGTCTTTAATAAGAATGGCCCTCCAATAGGTTCTTATATTTGATTTCTAGTTGCCAGGGAGGAGCACAATTTGAAAGGATTAGAAATAGCCTTGTTGGAGGAAGTGTATCACTAGGGATGGGCTTTGAAGTTTCAAAAGTCCATTCCAAGCCTAGTATCTTTCTTTATTCCTGATGATTAGGATATTGCTTTCAACTACTTCTCTAGCACCATGCCTACCATGCCTGCCATCATGCTTTCTGCCATGAAGAAAATGGGCTAAGCCTCTGAGACTGTAGTGTAGTCCTCAGCTAAATGCTTTTTAAAATAAGACCTGTCATGGTCATGGTGTTTCTTTATAGCAATGAAACAATGACTAAGACAATAACTGCAGATGCCTAGATCACAGTGCAAAAATATAAATATGAATAATGAAAACACTATGCTTCCAACAGAACTCAATAACCCTATTGTAGTAGATCTTGAGAAATACAATTTAGTTGAAGCACATGAGGAGGACTTCGAAATAGCAATTATGAATATGTACAAGGACCCAAAAGAGTATACAAATAATTCCTTAATGAAGACTATGAAAACACAAAGAAATAGTAAATGAAAACACCTAAAGACATAAAAATAAAAATAAAATCACTAAAGAATACTCAAAACTGAAATAAAGCTGAAAATGAAAAATTTAGGATGCCAAACAAAAACCTCAAAGATAAGCTGTGATACCTACTCTTAATTTGTCAAGTAGAGGGGGCTGGAGAGATGGCTCAGCGGTTAAGAGCACTGACTGCTCTTTCAAAGGTCGTGAGTTCAAATCCCAGCAGCCACATGGTAACTCATAACCATCTGTAATGAGATCTGATGCCCTCTTCTGGTGTGTCTGAAGACAGCTACAGTGTACTTACATATAATAATAAATCTTTGAGCGGGAGAAAGTGGGGCCAGAGAGAGTGGAGATCCTGAATTCAATTCTCAGCAACCACATGATGGCTCACAACCATCTATACAGCTATAGTGTACTCATATATACATTAAATAAATAAATCTTTAAAAAAAATTGTCAAGTAGACTATATCTGGAAATTACTGTCAAAGTAGTGAGTACTTGAACAATGAGACATTTTTCTTGCTTGGATCATTTAAGATACACCTTAAATATGAGCCATATCTTCTAGTGCTATTCTATATGAAGGCAATGGAAGAAGGAAATGTTTACTTTTTGTCTGATTCTCCTCCATCTCTCAGGCAAGTTTATTCATTCACTCATAGTAGAGCCTACATCTTCAGGATTCATATGTATACTAAAGACTAGCTGAGATTGTCTACCCTTGTGGATCAATTATGAGTTTTAGGACTTCTTGTTAGGAGAAATTCATTGTTGGACTAGTTGGACCACAGCCTGTAAAGCATACTAATGAATCCCCATTCTCTCTCTGTCTCTCTTTCTCTTTCATACACACACAGATAGACACACACATAATACACATATACATGTACAAATATATATGTATGTGTTTGTTTTATCACTTCTGTTTCTCTAGAGAACCCTGACTGATATATAAGCCTCACTAACAACTTACAAGACATGAAAGAGAATATCTCAGGAATCACAGACAAGAAGAAATGGATACCTCAGTCAAAGAAAATGTTAATAATAATAATAATAATAGTAGTACTAGTAGTAGTAGTAGTAGTAGTAAAAGGTCAGGCACAAAACATCCAGGAAATCTAGGACATTATGAGAAGACCAAATCTATGAATAATAGGAGAAGAAGCTGGGGTCAAAGGTACAGAAAGTATGTTTAACAAAATCCTAAAAAAAAATTTCCCCAACCTAAAGAAGGAGGTGCCTAATGAGGTATCAAAAGTATACAGAATACCAGATAGACTGGACCAGAAATGAAATTACCATGATATATAATAATCAAAACAATAAACATACAGAATCAGAAAAGATGTTGAAGTTTGATCTGTTGCTATGTGTTGTAATGCTAAATTCTGTACCTGAAGGTCTAGGCCTATGAATGACTCCTCATGTTTACCAGCTTTTGTTGTGGAAACCTTTTTCCTTAATTTAAAACCATTGGTTAAAGGAAAAAGGCTACAGCATTTGTGGCAGCAGTAAAAACAGAAGGATTCTGCTTCAAATGTGGAAAGACAGGACATTGGAGGAATGAATGCCCAAAAACATTAACAGATCCCCATAACAGATCCTAATCCCTCTAAGAAAATTTGCCCCTGTTGCAGGAAAAGTTTTCATTGGAAAAGATATCATGCCTCCATACATGATAAGAATGGTAAGCCACTAGAGACTTTAAACATCAGAGGCAGCAGCCCTCAGCAAGAGGAACAGCTATTCTAATAGAAGCCTTCTGGATATCCGGCATCTCAGAAGGTTCCCACCCCAAATTAACCATTAAGATATATAGTAAGCCATTCAAGTGCCTTACTGATAGTGGAGCAAACAAGACAATTTTAAGACAACAAGAGATCTTGGCAACTGATTCTTGGGCCCCAGCTCCTAGGTATAGGGGGCACCTCTCATTCATTTATAACCAAACAGGCCTGTAGGTGGGAGGACCCTGATCGAACTACTGGCCTCAAATGCCCCTTGGTAGCTCAAGTAGCCACCAATCTTTCAGGGAGAGCTATCTTACAAGCCCTAGAGATAGTGTTTACCACCCAACCAGAAAGAGACCACATAAAATAGAAGATACCCAAGGAGACCCTAAAATTCCTCCTCCAAATCACCACCAATTCTAGGGGCCACTGTTAGATTTGATACTCCCTGCCTTGAATGACTCTCCAATGAAGCCATCTGTATCAAGGGAGAAGCTTAAAGCCCTCACACAGCTTAGAAGAACAGCTTCTACTACAGCACATCCACCCCTGCCACTGTCTGCAGAACACCCCTGTGTTTGCTATAAAAAAGAGCTTGGGGGATGAGACTATTACAAGATTTGAGGGCAATTAACAAAACCATGCGAGTCTGGGGCTCTCCCCAAAGAGGGCTGCCCCATCTCTCAGCCATCCCTGCCAATGTCCTCCTAATAGCAATGGACACAAAAGACGGCTTTTTTTCTATTCCTTGCCACTCTGGAGACTGCGAATGCTTTGCATTCTCAGTACATTCCCCCCTTAACAATTCTAGCCCAGTCTCATGATATGAATGGACTGTCCTCCCACAGGGAATGGCTAACAGTCCAATCATTTGTCAGGAGGCTGTAGCCACTGCATTAAAACTTGATTTAGATAAGGAACTCAACATATACTACTATATGGATGATATATTAATATGGGCAGACTCTTCCGCCTTCCCCTCCTAACTTGAGGACCAGCTAATACCTTCCCTATCTGCCCTGGGATTCAAAATAGCCCCTCACAAAATACAATTTATTTTGCCAATTGTATTTTTAGGAACAGATATCTCCCTTACCTCAACATGCCCCTCAAATCGACTCTTTCCTTCCTTCAAAAATTAATACTTGTCTCCCTCCAGAGCTTTTTTGGTAACCTTAATTGGCTTCAACTCTTCCCACAAGCACCCTTCAACCCTGCTTTAACCTCCTAAAAGGAGATTAAAGGCCCTCTTACTCAAGAACACTGTCCCCTGAAGCAGTCCTATCTCTAAATTCTGTCAATGGAGCCCTAAAAGATAAGGCTCTTGCTAGGTATGACCCAACAATACCCATACAGCTCCTTATTTTTGATCCCTCCCCTACACTTGTGGAAGTCCTTTACCAACTCCAGGGGGTGCTGAAATGTCTCCACACCCTGGTGGGTGGTGTACCCCAAACTCTAAATGAGGTGTATGCACTTGCTAGTATGATTAAAAATGGCAGGGACAGAGCCCTACAAACCCTAGGAAAAGAACCTGACATTCTTGTCACCCTTTTTCTCTCTCCAATATTCAATGGCTAATCAAAATCACTTCCACTTTGCTATCAGCCTAATAGGATTCCCAAGACAAATTGATGACCATTTTCCTTACAAAAAATAGTCCTCTAACTTTCCTCTGTTGTGATGGCTGCCTCCCAAACTATTTTCAAAAAATCCTTTGGGGGAGAGCCCTCAATATTTACCGATGAAGAAAGAGGAGAGCTGCATCAGTACTATACTACTATCCTGAGGATAAACTCCCTATTCTCCGATTCAGAGAGCTGCCCCATCACACACACACACACCCCAATATAAAGAATTATATGCTATCTATTTAGCTCTAAAAGAAGTAAAGGGCCCCCTTAAACTCTTTTCAAACAGTGTATGCTGTAAATTTGCTCCCCTGGCTGTCAAGATCATTTGTCAAACTAGACATCAACCTGCTTTCTCTTCTACTTATACAGGTCTCTACCCTCCTACAGGAAAGAGCCTCCCCAATCTATATTCAGCATATCAGATCTCACAGTCCTCTGCTAAGTCCTATATCTGAGGGAAATGCATTCACTGACCAAACCACCTTAAAAGGAACATTCATAGCCTCCACTGAGCAAGCAGACCAATTTCCTTTGTGTGCAAACAGAAAATATAAAGGGACTTCATGCCCGCTGCTCACACATATTCCTTGTTCAACTCCAAAGGATAATAAAAACATGCTCCTCTTGTGCATCCCTCATTACCACCCCAGCTTTACAAATGATGGGCACCAATCCCTGAGGTCTCAAATACAATGCCTCATGGAAAATTGATGCCACCCATATTCCCCAATTCAGTAGACAGAAATATGTTTTTGTAACATACTCACATTTGATATGGGCTACAGTCCAAACAAGTGAAAACACAAAAAGGTTAATTTACCATATGCTTTCCACCTTTGCCATCATGGGCATTCCTCAACAGACAAAAACTGATAATGGCCCTGCCTTCACTAGCTCTCAATTCAAAACCTTCTGCACACATTGGGAAATTGCCCATCATATGGTAATTCCCCACAACACCCAGGGCCAGGGAATAATAGAAAGAACACATCAAACCCTAAAATGTCAGCTTCTAAGACAAAAGATAACCACCTACCCCTCTAATGTACAATTAATGGTGGTTCTGACTTCACTAAACATATTTAACATCTACAAAAACTCCAAACATCCTCCTATCTCACACCATTAGCGCACACCAAAATTAATGCCCCCTATCCTAGTATGATGGCATGATCCTTTGGATGGAATTTGGAAGGGACCAGGCCCTCTCCTTATAACCAGGAGGGATTTTGCTTGTGTTTTTCTACAGGACCAGCCTAAGCCTATCTGGGTTCCTGCTAGAAATATCCAACACCAGTCCACCAGCCAAGAAGATGTCCTGCCTCTCACTGACAGATCAAGGACAGAGGAAGAAGAGGGGGAAGAGGAAGTACCACATCCAGAGGGACAGCAAGATCTCCTGGAAGGACAACTATGACCTGATGACTGCTGCTCAGGCCATGTGCCCTCCACAAACTCCTCTCTCCTCTATTCTTATGGCTGTTTTTGTCATTTTTCATACTAACTCTGCTACTGCTCAGCCTCTCCTTAGCCTTCCCAACACTTAATACTGGAGATTCTTCACTAAGGAAACCTACAATGGACACAAGAAAGTCATAGGAAGCCAGGAATGCCTACTTGAAGGATATCAGACCAGGATTGAGATCCTTCTACACCTGGATTCCATCTCCATGACCCACCAGCCCTTTCCTCTGCTTTCCTTACTGAAACACAGGTGAATGTCTCCAGGAGGTCTCCACATATGGAGGTTGCAAATATTGACACTGAAGAATGGAATCCACCAACTGAGGCAGCACCATGCTCTTCAATCTTAAAACTTTTCAGCTTTTCATCATCGATCCATGGATGAAAGTTGGCAAACCAGAGTCATGGGTAAACTTTACCCTAGTGGCTATGCCAAATACCCCATAGCTGACCTACATGTCTCCCATGAGCTTGTTCCTGCCTCCAAATCAGTCTTTACCTATGTTAATACTCTCCAACAGTAAAATCAGTCTCAGAAGTAACTACAAGCTACCCTCTCCTGGCACATCCAATATGCAGCTGACCTTCTTCTCTTAACCACCCACCCCAATTCCTCCCAATGTTTTTTCTGTGCTTCTTTCTTAAAAATATTATTAGCAGTCATTCCCATTAATATTTCTCTTCATGAACTTCATGGACACTTACCCATAAGGAAAGCACAAGACATTCCTCTCTTTGACCTAACCCTACCTTGCCTTGTAAGGCCTTCCTCAAAATCCTATCTTATATGTGCCCATGATATCACCATCACCAAGTCAGTCAGTATGTGTTATTCCTCCTGCTCTCCTTTTATGCAAAGGCACTATGGGTGCCTGTATTAACCCCCCTTCCCAAGGCTCCTGCACCCCCATGATACTTGTTCCCCAGGTTTATCAATATGAAGCTAAAGAACTCACCTTGCAGATGTGAGTAAGCCAAAAGAAGAAAGAGATCTTCATCCCTCTGCTTGTTGGACTGGGTCTTGCTGTCTCACTGAGCATGATAGGAACTGTTGGAGCAGGCCTTGTCTAAACACAACAGCTAGCCATCAACTTCCAGGACAAGCTTAAATAGGCAATGGCATTCACTGCAGACAGTCTTGAGTCTCCTCAACACCAGATAACTTCCTTAGCAGGAGTTGTCCTCCAAAACTTTAGGGCCCTGGACTTACTGACTGCTGAACAGGGAAGATCTTTTGTTTTGCTGGGGGAGGAATGTTACTTGTATGTCAATGAATCTGGGCTATTAGAACAAGATTTACAGATGCTCAAAGAGCTCTGGGGGAACCTCCAGACACTCTGTGTTTCCAATGCACCTACCCCTTGCTACTTTAACCCCTTGGTAGCTTGACTTCTTCCCTCCTGCATTAGTCAGGGTTCTCTAGAGTCACAGAACTTATGGGTAGTCTCTATATAGTAGGGGAATTTGTTAGTGACTTACAGTCTGTAGTCCAACTCCCAACAATGGTCAGCAGAAGTTGTGAATGGAAGTCCAAGTCCCACAAGGCAAGCAGGTGAAGAAGAAGAATAGCCACTACATCTCCCTTGGCCCCATACAAGCCATTGGAACCTTGCTTCTTTTGGCACCTTGCTTCATTCAATTTCTAAAGCAACAGATGAGTAGCATTGGAAAGATCACTACTCATCAGGTCTTGGTTCAATATCAAACTGTTCCCAACATAGGAGACTGTTATTCTGATGAGATCTCTCCTTTATAAAAAGAAAAGGGGGAGTTGAGGGCGGTGGATCATGAAAGAGGAAGTCTGGTAAGGTCTAGCTAAGACTCCCCACCAGGTCCCTGTCACAGTCCCCTAGTCACGTAGGGGAAGTGCCCCCAAACCCTTTCTCATGTAGATGAGGCATCTCAGGGCAAACCAATAGGAAGCACCTGCTGTCAGACCCAACCTATCCTAAAACTGTATATAAGATCCTATCCAGAAGGAACAAACTTGTGTGAGAATTATTTCATCATCTGAGAGCATCTGTCACAAGAGCTTTAACACTTCTGGGAAGAGAATGCTCTCCCAAAGCTTTCACCACCAGAAACTCCTCTGCATACTTCTCACTAACCAGCACCCTCCCACCTCCCACTTCCCACTGGCTCAGTCTGCTAGGCTTTGCTCAGCCCAGCCAGTGCAGTATCTCAGAGCAACAACAGAGGCTGCTAGAGCAGCAGTGGAAACAGTGGAGGGACTTTCCCCTTCCCTGCTCGTGCTGTTTGAACCCTCCTTCCAGGTTGGGCCGGAGGCCTCTGAGGATAGCCCCGGTACACAGACTGACTCATGAACATCTTATTAGATGCCTTTGACAAAATCCAATATCTCTTCAAGATAATAGTCCTGGAGAGAATTGGGGTATAAGGGACACCCCTCAACATAATAAAGGCAATTTATAGCAAAACCATAAATGAAGTATTTAAGTACATGAAACTCAAAGTACTTACAGTAAAATCAGAAACAGGACTAGGATGTCCACTTTCTCCATACCTGTTCAATATATTACTTGAAATTTTAGCTAGAGCAATAAGACAAGTGACAGTGATCAAAGAGTATAGATAGGAAAGGAAGAAGTGAATATATCTTTATCTGCAGATAATATACATAAGTGACTCTAAATATTTCACCAGGAAACTCTTACAGCAGTTAAACATTTTCTGCAAACTAGCATGATACAAATACCACACAAAAGTCAGTGGTATTCCTACATACAAATGACAAATATATAGAAGGAAATCAGGAAAACTGTATCTTTCACCCATAGCCTCAAATTTTTGAAAAACTAAAACATCAAGTGAAGACTTGTATAATAAAAATTTTAAGACATTGAAAAATATTGAAGATAATTGAAGATCAAAAGATCCCTATGTTCACAAATATATAGGATTAATACTGGGTGCCAAGGTCCAATCTTGGCTTGGAGAGGAGTTCTGAAGAAGGGATGTTTGGGAGTGGCAAAAAGAATGACTCAAAGTCAAATCATGGGTACAGTCGGTAGTCTGCTAGAGATGGGTTCCAAGCTAGCCAGCTCTCTGTATCTACCTCTTGGCTCTGTAATCTGTTTGAGACAGCTCCTTGCTTAAGATGTCTCTCTGCTAGAGACAGTTCTTTTATGCTAGAAAAAAAAATCCTAAAAGTTCTCTGGATAGCTCATGAGTTTTCCAACCAAAGTCAGAAAAGCTGCTAGAAAAAAAATTCTAAAATAGCTGTGTTCTCTCTCCAGAGATCCCCAGATAGATTTTCAGCTAGGAAAAAAAAAAAAAACCAAAAACCTAAAAAAGAACTGCTATTGCTCTGTGCTATTTATCTCATGCAGACCAAAAGCTCAGTCTTTTATTTACATATCAATTCAGTTATTCAGGTTCCCTCTTGACCATCCCATGAATCAGCATCCCATGAACCCAGTCCCTTGATTCTTAGAAAAACACAGGAAGCACCATTTAAAAACAAAAAACCAAAAACATGGTAAATGAATTCAGGGATCTGCCTTCCTTTGAAAGCACAAACAATACACTTAGCTGAGAGGGATCCTGTCCTGAGATTAACATTCTGACCATGCCTGGACCATTCTGTCCCAGGCTGACCTTGAACTCAGAAACCTGCCTGCATTTGTATCTGATTTTCTCACAAGGTGACTCATAGTATAGTTGCCTTTGTTTTTCTAGATCCTTGAAGCCTGTTATATAATTGATATTGCATCCTTATATTTTGCATAGCTGAGAAATTACATATTCTTGAACTCATATTTTCAGAGTCCTTTCCCAAAGTCTTAAAGGCTGTACTGAAGGTGAAAACATTTACCATTTTTGCTAAGGACATAGACACATCCTCATCTCCTGGACTTGTGTTGTTTCTAATTATTATGGAGTCATTAGCCATATATATATATATATATATACACACACATACATACAAGTCTCATGCCCAGCACCTGTCAACACTTGTACACTTGTGGAGGCCCACACCCTGCTGGCTCTGTTCCAGGGGCAGGAAACAATGTCACACTGTCTTTTCCGGGCCATTCAAGACATGGCAATTGGAAAATGGCCATCTTATCAAAAATAATCTGCAGATCTAGTATAATATTCATCAAAATTCCAACATAAGTGTATTAGTCAGGGTTTTCTAGAGTCACAGAACATATGGGTAGTCTCTATATAGTTAGGGAATTTGTTGATGACTTACAGTCTGTAGTCCAACCCCACAACAATGGTCAGCAGCAGCCGTGGATAGAAGTCCAAGGATCTAGCAGTTGCTCAGTCCCACGAGGCAAGCAGGCAAAGAAGAGTGAGTCTTCTTCCAATGTCCTTATGTATGTCTCCAGCAGAGGGTGTGCTGACATAAAAAGACATGTTGGTCAATGAAATTGAATTGAAGACCCAGACATAAGTCCATACACCTATGTATACCCAATTTCTTATAAAGAAGTAAAAAAAGAAAAAAACCAAAAACCAAACCAAACCAAACTACCACCAACAAAAAACATACTGGAGGAAAGACAGCATCTTCAACAATTAGTTCTTGTCATACTGGATAACTGCATATGGAAGAATAAAAAATAGATTCATATTTATCAAAACTATAATACAAATCAATCTGGTACCTCAACATAAGACCAATTACTCTGAGTCAGACAGAAAAGAAGTGCCCCCATAGTGTCTCCCAAGGTAATAGGGGACAACAAATAAATCATAAGCACAAAACCACACAGTAAACCTACAGGAGTGAAAAAAAGAAACTCAAATGAAGCTGGGCAGCTTCTCCGTCCATTGAGCCTCTCCTATCAGGAACGATCCAGTAGCCTCCACCAAACTCTGCATTTGGCTGGAGTTCTCTGGCTCCCACTGCCACTGAAGGCTCCAGAGATGGCAGCCTCTCCTGCTCTCAGGATCCACCTACTATGTTCATCCTGTCAGCTTCTTCCAAAGCCTGGCACAGTCCATACTGTGATTCCAACATTAGGAGTTCTGGAGTGTCCTGGAAAACTCCCAGCCAGGTAGCAGCCTGTGGCGAGACTGCACTGCCTCTAGTGCCTGCAGGTTGTGCCAGCCAAAGAAACATGGAACAAAAATCATCATATACCAAATAGAGCAGGAGACAGTTCCCAGCAAGCCAGGACAAGAGACAAAAACACAAAGACACACAACACACAGAGGCACCTCAACTCATGATCAGTGGAGAGCCAATTGCTCCCCTAAAAAAACTCTACTATCAAGTCAGGGAAGTCCTCAGTGATTCTGCCAGATGAGCTCCCAAATATTAGGGTCCAAGAATCACTGAGGGAAGGCTCCAGACTCAAATAATATGCAAAGGCAAAGAGTGTTTATTCTGCAGAAATTACCAACATTCAGGGTCAAACATTTATCAAAAAGGCAACTACTCAAAGAGCTTGCAGGTTACCTTTTATGCGGGGCTAGGGGCATTTTTCAAAAGTGTTAGATTATCTCTAATATGATTGGTAGTGGGCAAAGCAGTGATATTAGTACAATTTTGATTGGTTGCTATGTTAGTTTCTCTATATTAGGTGAGGCCTTGAAGAATTTTGGAAACCAGTTCAGTTCTTGCCTCATTACTTCCTCCAGCTAGGTGTCCCAAGAGCTCACTTATCCTCCCTAAGTCAGGACCATTATTAAAGACCCATTGTCAGTGGCTCATTCTGAGGAGTCCAGTATGCTTCCTGGGGAATTAAATTTTTTTTTAAAGATTTATATATTTATTTTATATATGAGTGTTCTATCTGCATGTACACACCAGAAGAGGGCATCAGATTGCATTATAGATGGTCATTAACCAAGGGGTTGCTGGGAATTGAACTCAGGTTACGTGTAAAAGCAGCCAGTGCTCTTAACCACTGAGTCATCTCTCCAGCCCAGGAATTGAAATTTTTATTCCGAAGGTTTTTGGACCTCTCAAGGAAACCAGCTGTGTCAGCTCACCTGGACCCTTGGGGACTGCCAGAGACTGACCATCCGCTAAACAGCATACACGGGCTTGATCTAGTCCCTGCCCCCAACCCCCCGGAAAAGAGGAGCAGATGTGCAGTTTGGTCTTCTTGCAGGCCCCCCAACAATTGGAATGAGGGCTATTCCTGACTCTGTTGCCTGCCTGTGGTTCTTGTTCCTCTACCTGACTTCCTTGTCTGGCCTCAGTGGGAGAGAATGTGCGTAGTCCTGTAGAGACTTGATGTGCCAGGGTGGGTTAGTATCCAAGGGAGTCTTCCTTTTCTCAAAGTAGAAGAGGAGGAGGTATGGGGAAAGGGGCTGCTTGAGGGGGAATTGGGAGGAGGGGACTGTGAGGAGGATATAACATGAATAATTAAATAAATAAGTGAAAAAAAGTTGAAAATATTTCTACCCTTGTAAGGGTCCATGATTTGCCGAAGAATGACACCATAGACTCATATAGTATGTAAATGCAATGAGTGTTTTATTATGCCGAAGTCCAGCATGCTGGAGTCTCCCATTACCAAGATAGAGAGACCCAAGTAAGCTCGCAGGCCCAATTTAAAGCATATTACAGAATTCCTGGGTAGGAGCTTTCTATGTTAATTTGTTGGGTCCATCTCTACAGACATTCCCTTACCAGGTTATGGGGGCTAGAAACTTGCTGAGGAGGTAGCTGAGGAAGTCTGAGGAAACTGCTGCTGACCCATTGTCCTTGTCTCAGGCCAGGTGGCGGGGCAGTTTCTGATGCCTGGACTTGCCTGGAATTGCCCAGTTCTTGGAAAAAGAGATTTAGGCCTAGTCTCCTTAACTGCCAGCTTGAAGCCTGTCATGAAATCAGCCTAGTCTTCTCACCTGAAGATTCAGATATGTCACTCTTGAGTATATGTGCAAAGACTCTACATGCTACCATGGAGATATTTGCTCATCCATGTTCATTGTTCCTGTATTCATAATAACCAGGAATTGGAAACAGCCTAGCTATTCATCACCTGATTAGTAGATACTGAACACGTGGTACAAGTATACAATGGAATCAATAAGCTGTTAAAATTATAAAAACGTGAAGGTCAATGGATAGATCTAGGACAAAACCATTCAGAGAGAAGTAACTCAGATCACCAAAGACAGATATGTATGTTTCTATGTGTTCTCTTACATGTGAATACTAGCTCTAAAGCCTTTAATATGTGTGCTACAATCCACATAACCATAAAGGTTAGGTACTGTCTTAGTCACTGCTCCACTGCTGTTAAGAAACACTACGATCAGGGCAATTCTTCTGATAGAAAGTATTTAATTGGGGACTTGCTTACAGTTTCAAAGGTTTAGTTCAATATCATCATAGCAGTAGAATGACAGCATGCAAGCAGGTGCTGTAGCAGTAACTGAGAACTATATCCTAGGTGGGCAGAGAAAGAAGAAGACAGACTAGCCCTTACATGGGCTTTTAAAGCCTCAAATCCACTTCCTAGTGACACACTCTCTCCAACAAGGCCACACTTCCTATTTCCTCTAATCCTTTCAAATAGTTCTACTTGTGACTAAGCATCAAATATATAAATGCTAGTTAATAGATGTGAAACATCTAGTTGTTTACCAACTGAATTTTTACATGTTCAATTACATAAATATGTGATGTTTTCAGCAACATAGCCATTTTTTGTTTTTTTTTTGTTTTTGTTTTTGAAAGCATGTTTTATTGAAAAAGAAAGTAAAAACATTTTATGATAAAATTGAAGATTTACATGGAAAATATTTCTGATAAAATAGGAAAGATATATAGAAAAACATGTTAAAATTGTCAATTTTCATTGAAAATTGAGTAAAATGGTAGACATAAAAAACATTGCTAAATTAATTGAAAAAGGAAGTAGAAACATTTTATGTCAGAATTGAAGATTTACGTGGAAAGTATTTCTGATAAAATTGTAGAAAAATGTATAAAACATATTAAAATTGAAGATTATCATGGATAATTTTATAAAGATACAATAATGGTAGGCATAAAAGTATTCCTAAGTTAATTGAAAGTGGAATTATAAATATTTTCTGATAAAGTTGAAGATTTACATGGAAAATATTTCTGATAAAATTGAAGAAATATATAGAAAAACATGTTAAAATTGAAGATTACCATGGAAAATTATACAGATAAAATGGTAGGCATAAAAATAATTGTAAGTTGATTGAAAGTGGAATTATAAACATTTTCAGGTAAAATTGCAGATTTATATGGAAAATGTTTCTGTTAAAATTCAAGAAATACATAGAAAAACACATTAAAATTGACTCATTCATGGAAAATTATACAGATAATATGATAGTCATAAAAAAACCTTTCTAAATTAATTGAAGGTTGAATCACAAACATTTTGTGATAAAATCAGAGATTTACATGGAAAACATTTCTGATAAAATTGAAGAAATATATAGAAAAACATGTTAAAATTGAAGATTATTATGAAAAATAATGCAGATGAAATGGTAGACATAAAAAAAATTACCAAATTAATTGAAAGAGGAACTACAAACATTTTCTGATAAAATTGAAGATTTACATGAAAAATATTTCTGTTAGTTTATGTCTTTTTATTGGGGAATTGAGTCCATTGATGTTAAGAGATATTAAGGAATAGTGATTGTTTCTTCCTGTTATTTTCGATGTCATTTTTATGTTTTTTTGACTATCTTCTTTTGGGTTTGTTGTAAGAAGATTACTTTCTTTTTTTTTTCTAGGGTGTAGTTTCCCTCCTTGTGTTGGCATTTTCCATCTAGTATCCTTTGTAGGGCTGGATTTGTGGAAAGATATTGTGTAAATTTGGTTTTATCATGGAATATCTTGCTTTCTCCATCTATGGTGACTGAGAGTTTTGCTGGGTATAGTAGTCTGGGCTGACATTTGTATTCTCTTAGGGTCTGTATTGTGCCCTCCCCCCTTTCTGAGCAGGAATTTCTAGACCTCACTGCTAGCCACAAGTCTCTCCCAAATAGGGCAGAGCCCTTGGACCAAGGTGAAGTCCATTGTTCTTCTCCACCTTCCTGAATTAAGCAGGCTATTCCACTGAGCAGCAGAGCCATGGAGCCGACCCCTACTGAGTGGTGGAGCCAACTCCCACTGAGCAGACTCTTGAACCTTGGGGTGAAGGGTCTTGCCTCCAAACCTTAAATTCTCAGTCCCCCAATAAACCACAGACTTTGAACAGCTAATGCTGTCTTAGTCTCTGTCTCTTTTCACTGCCTCCCCATCCATCCTCAGCTTCCTTTTCCAGGTAACCTGGTTCAAATGTAGCCGCTGGTGGCTACACTGTATGAGGTCTGCCCAGGATCTTCTTTCTAGCTTTCATTGTCTCTGGTGAGAGGTCTGCCTTTATAAGTTACTTCCCCTTTTTCCCTTAGTGCTTTTAATATTCTTTCTTTGTTTAGTGTATTTGGTGTTTTGACTATTATGTGTTAGGAGGACTTTCTGGTCTGGTCCAGTCTGTTTGGAGTTCTGTAGGCTTCTTTTATCTTCATGGGCATCTCTTTCTTTAGGTTAGGGAAGCTTTCTTCTATAATTTTGTTGAAGATATTTACTGACCCTTTATGTTGTAAATCTTCTCTCTTCTATATCTACAATCCTTAGGTTTGGTCTTCTCATTGTGTCCTGGATTTCCTGGATGTTTTGGGTTATAAGCTTTTTGCATTTTGCATTTTCTTTGACTGTTTGAATCAATGTTTTCTATGGCATCTTCAGCCCCTGAGATTCTTTCTTCTATCTCTTGTATTCTGTTGTTGATGCTTGCATCTATGACTCCTGATTTCTTTCCAAGGTTTTCTATCTCTAGAGTTGTCTCCCTTTGTGATTTCTTCATTGTTTCTACTTCCATTTTTAGATCCTGGATGGTTTTGTTCAATTCCTTCTCTTGATTGTTTGTGTTTTCCTGTATTTCTTTAAGGGACTTTTGTGTTTCCCCTTTAAGGGCTTTTACCTGTTGAACCATGTTCTTCTGTATTTCTTTAAGGGATTTTTGTGTTTCCTCTTTAAGGGCTTTTGCCTGTTGAACCATGATCTCCTGTCTTTCTTTAAGGGAGTTATTTAAGTCCTTCTTGAAGCCCTCTATCAGCATCATGAGATACAATTTTAAATCTAACTCTTGCTTTTCCAGTGTGTTGGGGTATCTGGAACTTGCTGTGGTGGGAGAACTGGGTTCTGATGTTGCCAAGTAGCCTTGATTTCTGTTGGTAGGGTTCTTGTGCTTGCCTTTTGCCATCTGGTTATCTCTGGTGTTAGTTGGTCTTTCTGTCTCTGACTGGAACTTGTCCTTCCTGTAAGCCTGTAAACCTGTGTCTGTACTCCTGGAGATCAACTCTCTTCTGGCTGGGTCTGTGCATAGAAGGCCTGACTCCCTGGTGCAAATGGCATCCTGAAGAACTCTGTCCTAGCTACTGCACTGATCGTCCTCCCTGTGGGCTCACAGCTGTTCCCCTCTAGAGAGAAGCTGGAGATCTCACCTCCGTGCTCAGAAGCGAAAGCACTGCTGGGAGATCATTCTCTCCTGGCAGGCCATGCACAGAAGGTTGTGGAATTGCCTGGCTCCTCGGTGCAAATCTTGGTGGGAAGATTTCAGTCCCAGCTGCTCCACTGATCGTATGCCTTGTGTGCTCCTAGCTGTTCCCCTCCAGAGAGAAGGTGGAGCTCTCACCTCTGTGCTCAGAAGTGGATATAGTATTACTGTTAGGTTGTCAAGGATAACCAATAGCATTGTGAGTAGCCTATAATGTTTGCTTGTGTGTGGTATCTATTAAACCTGACTTTGGATATTTTAAAGAGACTTAGAAGGTTGGAACTTTTGAAGACTGGGACTTCTAAAGTTGTACTGTATTTAATATTTTAGTTTTATGACGTCTTAGGGACAAACAAGAAAGGAATATTATGACTTAACAATAATGCATTTGGAGTGGACTTATGTTAGCTAATCTTTGTTGTTCACTTGACACAAATGGAAAGAGGAAATCTTAATTTAAGATTTGTCTAAGTCAGATTAACCTGTGGGCATGTCTATGGAGCATTTTCTTAATCATTAATTGTTGTAGGAAAACCCAGTTGGGTATGGGTATACCATCTTTATGTAAGTGGGCTTACACCTCCAAATAAGGTAGGTGAACGTAAGCTAGAAGTGTAAAGGTCCATGATTCACTTAAGAATGACACCTGGGACTCAAATAGTATGTAAATGCAAAGAGTGTTTTATTCTGCGTAAGTCCAGCATGCTGGGGTCTCCCCTTACCAAAATAGAGAGACAACTAAGTGAGCTTGCAGACTCAATTTAAAGCACATTGGAATTCTGGGGTAGATGGGCTTTTTCTTACTCTATCTCTAGGCATTCCAGAATCATTAGTGGACATGAAGGTTGGAGTCTGGGTTTTTTTTTTCTATTAGTAATCTACTTGCCTGGGCTTGCCAAGTTCTTAGGCCTAGTTTCCTTAAGTGCCAATTTGAAGTCTGTCATGGAATCAGCCTAGCCTTCTCAGAAGCAAGGTGGTAAGCAAGCAGAGTTTCTCCATCCCTTTCTGCTTCAAGCTCCTGCTTGAGTTTCTGTCCTGGCTTTCTTTACTGATGAACTTTTGGATATGGAGTCATCAAAGCAAAACTACAGCCTAAATGTAGCATTGCAGGCCTGAACTAACACAACACAACCCTTTGGAATAGTTTTTTTTCAACACAATTGTGACTACCCATGTTTTACCTTGATTCTTAATAACAGGTTTGGTGTGATGTAACTGTTGACGTTTGTTTAGACATTATTTCAATATTTAATAAGAAATTATAGGGAAATTTTCCCTTGAACACACTAAGAGACAATATTGGAGAACTCTGATATTTCAACGGCTTTTTAAACTCATGCTGTCTTAGTCTTCCAACCCCGTTTGTGTGTGTGTGTGTGCACACGCGCGCGACAACTGATGAATTATGAGTTCCAGAGACCACCAGGGGCAAATCTTGCCAGGAACAGGAACCTGGAACAATCCCCACTTTCGGTCCCTCTATGACGGAGAGCAACGCGCTGCCGGAAGTGACGTTGACGTCCTGCGTGCGGCGGTGCGTCTGGTAGCAGGAGAAGATGGCGGTCTCCACAGGTCGGTTCCTATCCCGGTCTGCCGCGTTCCCGCTGCTGGCTGAACGGCGGGCCGCGCGGGACTGCGGGTGTGCAGTGCACAGGGCCACGCGAGGGGCAGGGGGTGGGGCGCGCGGCTGGAGGTCGGCCCGCGTGTGTCCGAGCTTGCGGTGACGGGGAGCCTGCGCGCCCACCGTTCTCGGCGGCCCTGCGGGAGTACCGGCAGATCAGGGCGCCGTAGCTGAGCTGTGGGTGGAGTGTGCTGGGGCCGCCCGGGTTGGCGTTGGCTTTGCCCATCAACGAGGCAATGGCGGAGAGGCATCCTAGATAGAGCCGGGGATCTCGGCTGGGAGTCCAGGAGACACGTGCGGGAGGACAGGATTAACAGGGAGGATGGCTGCTGTTCGGAATATGAAAGCGATGATTTTACTTAGCTGGCTGAATGCGTGTTTTGTTTTGTTTTCACATTTAAATGAAAAAACTACAGTACACTAAGCAAGAAAGCTAATTTCAGGACAGTTGGTACCTTAACTAAGGTGTTCTACTCCTATCTACAATGTACGATGTTCCATATCCTATGAGCAGAAACTTGAAATTTAAGTGTTGACAGGGTTTAGAAATCTATTGACTTAAAGAATGTTAAGTTAAAACAGGTTAAAAGTGTTGAGTTTTAGCATTTAAAAATAATGGTTCATAAGATTTATTTTTTTTCTAGTTCTTATTGAATCTAGGTTGTAGAAATGGAAGAGGTTGAGTGGATGTTGTGATTGTTACATTTCAAGGTAATAACCTTCATATACATTTTTCATATTGTTTAAATACTACCTTTATGAGTATAAGTGCCATAGTAAAATCTTTAGCAATTCTACCTCTGGAAAATACATCAGTGGTCTGATCAGAGCTGTCTAAGACCAAGGATTATTTAAAAAGTGATATTTTAATGTTACAACCCTTAATCTCTTTACTTGTTATTTGAAGTATATGTGCTTATTAATGGGGCCATGTTCTTTAAGAGTTGTGCTCACTACCTTAAAATTTAACTAATAAAATGATATATTGTAATATGAAAAATGTCAATTTGTGATTGCATTTTTTTAAAAAAAAATATTTATTTTATGTATATGAGTACACTCTAGCTATCTTCAGACACACCAGAAGAGGGCATTGGGTACCATTACAGATGGCTGTGAGCCACCATGTGGTTGCTGGGAATTGAACTCAGGACCCCTGGAAGAGCAGTTAGTGCTCTTAACCTCTGAGCCATCCCTCCAGCACACATTTGTTTTTTGACACTACTCATATAAAAGAATGTTAAGTATTTTGAAAAGAGCAGCAATTTGATAATATGAGTGGCACATACTTTTTGACAAACTTGTTTTTGGAAATTTAATGTATACTATAAATAAGCTTTGGATTATTTGCACATGTATTGAATATTAGATATTTGTATCCTGTTTGTTATTTTCACTGGTTTTAGACCAAGGAAATGGGAACTTTGGTATAATTACAATACATTTTAGAAATGGAGCTTATTTATTTTCCAGTCAGTATCCCATGTAGCCAGGCTGGCCTTGAACTCTAACTGGAAAAAGTTTGGAGGAAAATAATTCAAATTAGATTGGTAATTTCTTCTTAGAAAATTGAGAAACCAAAGAAGTAAAAAATTATACATAACTCTTCAGGAACAGAAGCAAGATTATAATCCAATGTTCTCTCCATCATGAATAACTGAATTTGGAGTATTCCTCAAAGGATGAACTTTATTCTATTTTAGACACTGACTTTCATACATTCCTTCCTAGATAAATTTTTCTTTTATTGTCATAGTTCCTTCTCAGATCGAAGTGTGTCTGAAGTTTCCTTCTTTCTTTCCCCAAGTCAAGAGGATTTCATAGAATTTAGCTTAAGCATTACTCAAGGGAAAAGATGTTTATTAATATTTAGTATCTGTGACTAAAGATTTCATTTGATTCAATTACTATAATTTACTGTGTAAAAAGGGACATTCTGTGTGTTCTGTGGTCGTGCATTCCTATAATCCCAGCTTTGAGGTAGGATTGTGAGTTCCTGATGAGCCTGGGCTATATAAGGTTAGCCTAAGCTAGGTAGTAAGGTCCTGTCTCAAAAGTAAACAAAAACTGAACATTTTTTTGTTTGTCATAGTTTTAGATTTACAGAAAAATCGTGAAGATGGTGTGCATTCAATTGTCTTCCTTTGATAGTTTAGTGTGACACATTTGTCAAAATTAATGACCTAATATATCAACATGTTTACTATATTTATATTTTCAGTTTTTACTGTAGGTTTCCCTTTGGTATTAAGAGATCTTTTTAGGCACTGCATTACATTGTAACATGACATTGAAAAAATTTCCCTTAGATTGTATTAGTGCTTGATGGGACTGTAGTTTCCTTTGAATGCAGATACATGAGAGGCTTAATGAGATTTCCCCCCCCGCCTTTTTTTGTAGGTCTGTGTAAGGTCAGGAAACAACCAAAGAAAAATAGTTACCCTTTTCAGAAGTGGTCAGAGTTGTGTATGTTAGAAGGATTAATATTGGGGCTGGAGATGGCTCAATGGAGCACTGGCTGCTCTTTTAGAGGTCCTGAGTTCAATTTCCAGCAACCACAAGGTGGCTTGCAACCATCTGTTGTGGAATCCATTGTTCTCTTTTGGTGTGTCTGGAGACAGCTATAGTATACTCTCATACATAAAATGAATAATTAAAAAAAAAAAGATGTATAGAAAGACTAGTGTGGTAGTATCCTGATTTCCCGACTGCTCTAGACTTCTGTGTTCTGTAGGCCTGACACTTAATTACCAATTCCTGTTTTCTTTTTTCTTTCCTTCCTTTTTTTTTTTTTTGAGACAGGGTTTTTCTGTGTAGCCCTGGCTGTCCTGGAACTCACTCTGTAGACCAGGCTGGCCTCGAACTCAGAAATCCATCTGCCTCTGCCTCCAAGTGCTGGGATCAAAGGTGTGTGTCACCACTGCCCGGCCAGTTCTTGTTTTTTTATGTGTATATATGCCAGTGCTCACAAGCAGTACTGGAGGGCAGTTCCTTGAACCTCAGAACTAAATGATAGAAAAGTTGAACTTCACCGTATTTTCTTCCTCAAACTTTCACTGCTGCTTTAGTAGATTTTGTTGTTGTTCTTGATATACATATGTTCTTAGTAAACTCTTGATACTATGAACAAATAATACAGCCTCATCATATAGACAGTCCTTTCTCTACAGAATAGTTTGGGGAAGTAAAAATGGCTATGAAACTTGTTCAAAGCAATTAGTTAAATGAAAAAGTTACTCTAGATCTTTGAAAATGTCAAGACATTAAAAGCCTGGTTAACTACAAAGGTGAAAAAATAGTAAAATTAATAATTGACATAATAAGCATAGTAAGGACATTACAGTTTCTTTTTTCTTTTCTGTTTTTTTTTTTTTTCAAAACAGGTTCTCACTATGTAGTTTCGTCTGTCCTGGAACTCACAGAAATCCACCTGCCTCTGCTTCTGGAGTGCAGGGATTATCACCACTCCCAGTTAGTTTCAGTTTTTGATAAAGCACTTGCCGGGTATAATTTGAATACAGCTCTCTTTTCTCCCAGTTACTTAAGTTAGGATACAGAACAAGCAGCTTTCTTTTTTAAGATTTGGTGAGTAGGTAAATAGGTGAAGACTTTTGATCTTGATCATCTATCAGGGTTTTGTGCTTTGTTCCCTGTGTTATGAACTATCTCAAGAGGTTTCTGGGTGGAAGATTTTAGTACTATGGCATCTAACCTTTGGAGTTTTTGGTATTAGGATGGAATTTAGGGCTTCTCATATATGCTAGGTACTCTACTTAGTGCTATGTTCCCACCACTCTTTACTTTTTAATTTACCTAACCATTCCTTGAACTTATGGTTCTCCTGCCTTAAGCCTTCCAAATAGCAGAGGTTACAGGTCTGTAGCATCAGGCCTATATGAAATCGTTCTTTCCTTAAAACCATTTTTTTTCCATTTGTGTAGATGAAGTTGCCAGGGAGGTGGAGGTAGGACAATCTGGAGCTCAGGGTTATCCTTTACTACATAGTTTTTTTTCTTCTTTTTTCTTCCATAAAGTACATGTGGGGACCTGAATTAAGATCTCCAGAACCTACATAAAGCTGGGGAATGCAGGTGATGTCCATCTGTAACCCAGTGCTTGGCATGGTGTGGGTAAGACAGGTAGATTGTAGAACTCATTGACCAACCACACTAACCAATCACTAAGCTCCAAGTTCAGTAGGAAGCACTGTTTCAAAAAGTGAAGAAACTGTTGAGGAAGACGTTTGATGTTGACCTCTGGCCTTCACACACACACATGTATATGTAATAATAGCATAGTATGGTAGCACATGATTGGGTTAGTTGGGGTTGGTGTTATTTACACTGTGCTTACAGAAATCCATGCAGATGGGAACCATTCATAGCAAGGGCTGCATAACTATGGAAACATTCATTTAGTAATTATTTTGGGAACTGTTTAACATAAACTTACAGGTAGTTGGAAAACATGTTGACTAGAATAATAAGATTTGTTGTTTGAGAACTACTGTGAACTAACCGTGAACTATATGGAAGATGAGCTGTCAGGACCAGGTTTGGGAGTTGTATATTGTTTACAGAGTGTATTCATTTGTGTGAGAATATTATTTGCTATTACAAAGTTAGAACTTTGCAAATAGAAGAGAAATCTTTTCGTCATCTTTAAGGTTTTTACACATGTTGAAATGACAGTTGTAATAGTATGTTACAGATCTGTCTTTTAAGCCAAGTTGGGATGTAAACTATTTACGTGTATATAATGAGTACAGTTTATTGGAGTTTGGTGTATTCAGAGGTATATGTGAAGTATAATAAGGTTAAAAGAAAAAGGTCAGTCAGATGCTAATTTATTGATTTATTTAGTGCTTTAACATTAAGCACTGCTTGTATTGGCTAGTTATCACTCATGACTTCACTTGCTACTTGAAACGAAGGGTCATTAACCTTAACAGCTTGCTGACGGCCACATAACCTTCTGAAAAACCCCATTTGCTTTCTCACTCTACCCTGTGGTTTCAGATAATGTGAACTGGTCCTGAGATTGAGGCCTTCCAGGAGCTGTCCTGACTCTGGTTCATTGCTGACATTTCTTCCACTCTCATTGGTGTCAGAGTGCTTTTTCCAGGACATGTCCCCAATGTGAACAGTTTCTTAGGAAGTAATTCTAAACACACTAGCACTATCCTACTTCCTCCAGTATCTAGCAGCTTCCAGATTATTTTATCTTTTCATGTGTGCGGAATCATGCTCTTTATGTTCTTTTTTATGGTCTTTATATTAACTGTTTTCATTACATTATGGCTTGAATATGACTACCCTTGTCAAAGGCTCATGTGTTGAAGGCTTGATGGTTGTTTGGCAGATCCAGTCATTGAGAGTTGATTGACTAATGTAATCAATGGGTTAATACATTGATGTATTCATAATTTGATGACATTTGGGGAAGGGTGGAAAGTAGGAGATAGAGCCCTATTAAGGTCTTCTTGTGTGTGTCTCCTCTCTAATGTTGTTTAGCCTGTGAGGTAAGCAGCTTTCCTTCACTCACAGCTCTAAAAAAACTGGGGACACCTGAGGAAGGACTGTAATTCCTGAAACTGTCCTTAAGTTGTTGAGGTTTTTTTTTAAAGATTTATTCATTTCTTATATGTGAGTACACTGTAGCTGTCTTCAGACACACCAGAAGAGGGCGTTGGATCTCATTACGGATGGTTGTGAGCCACCATGTAGTTGCTGGAATTTGAACTCGGGACCTTTGGAAAAGCAGTCAGTGCACTTAGCCACTAAACCATCTCTCCATTTGTGTTGAGGTGGTTTGTTACAGTGATGGGAAACCTTATACTTTGTGTATGTGCTGAAGGGCCATCTATGTTCCAGTGTACATGAATACTTTTATACTGTTTTGTGGTCAAAGAAATGTGGTATATCTTTACAACAGTTTTTTTATGGGTTTTTTTTTTTATTTGTCCATTCACCTGTTGATGGACATCAACTTTTTAAAATTGGCTACTTTTAAAAATTTATTTCTGCTATTGGGATAAGGCTGCTGTGAACATTTGTATCTGCTCTAAAGTATGCTTTTTAAAGGTAGATACCCAAGAAGTGGAATTACTGGGGCCTGTGCTTACTTGTTGGAGGAGCTGCTCCTGTGCTCTTCCAGAGGGAACTGGGTTTTCCAGTCTTAGCGGTAGTGTCTGATGACCCTACTTTCCCCACATGCTCACCAGTACTTCCTGACTTTCTGTTTCAGCCATATTGTGCATGTTGGTAGGCATCATTTTCTTTACTGAGACTGAAATATTTTCAGTTCTGTTTGCTCTTTTGGGTCCCACCTAAGGCATAGTAAAGTAACATCTATCAATCCAGGAGTGAGTATCTGTCTCCCCCCACCCCCAAGATAACCAAGTTGAGAACACTCCTATTGCCGTCCACACTGCGTCTGTGAACAGACTTGGTCCAGGACAAGCATGCTCCTCACTCAGCAGCAGGCACACTGCTGTGGGCCAGGAAACCTTGCTTCATGGCAAGCCAAATCACACCTACTACTGATTTGAACCAAATAACCCTGCACTCTTCACCTAGAACATTAACAGGTACTTCTGTGACTGTGGGCTTCTCACAAAGTAAAAAGTTTGTAATCATCATTCTCTTTAATAAGTTTCTTGGGTGGCCGGGGAGGAGATGCTCTTTTTCTTCTTAACAAAGCTGATTACCTAGGAGGCACTATTAAAAAAGTATTACCATGGTTTTGCTTGGCATTTCCGTGATGTCTAGAGATGCTGAGTATCCTTTTGTATGTTGGTCATCTATATCTTTCCTTGAGAAGATTCTATGTCTAACAATTTTTGTTTTCATTTTTAATCTTAAATTCTTTTAATCTTAAATTTTAAATCTTTTAATCTTAAATTTTAAAGTAGGGTGTCAATTAGTTTAAGCTTGAATTTGCTATGCATTCAAAACTGTGTATATATATACACATATATAGATTTATATATATATATTTATATATATTTTTATTTATATATATATAGATATATATATATACACACACATACACATATATAGATTTTTTTCAAAGTGGAAAGGGTTTTTGTGAATAGCCCTGGGTGTCCTGGAACTCACTCTGTAGGACAGACTGGCCTTGAACTCAGAATTTCTGCCTACCAAGTGCTGGGATTAAAGACACTGCCCAACTGAAATATTTTTAAACATTTATTCATTCTTACATTTATGTGTGTGTATGTATGTGTGTGTCTGTGTGTGTATGTCTGTCTGTCTGTCTGTCTGTCTGTCCGTCCATTTGTACCACACCATGAATGTGGAGGTCAGAGGATAACTTGTGGGGAGTTGTATTGTCTCCTTCCATTATGTGACGTTTAGGGATTGAACTTGTGTGACAGGCTTGGTAGCAAGCGCCTTTATCTACTGAGCCATTTTGCCAGTTAGTCTTGAACTCTTAACCCTCTGGGCTTATTAAATGCTGGGATTATAGGCATGTGTCACTATGGTCAATTCTTTGACTATGTTAAAATTAGGCTGCTTATTCTTGTTTTTGATTTATTTGGAGAAGTTCTTTATTCTAGATAGAAATTCTTTCTCAGATAATATTTTTTGCAAGTGTTTTTCCCATCTTTGTCACTTGCTTTCACTTCACCTACATAGATATAGTAATAATAGCAGAACTAGATTTTATTACATTTAAAAAGCTTAGTAATCACTGTGCCTTTTTATGCTTTTGGGATTTATCTCATTTCCTACTGCTCTTTCCAAGTCTGCCTTTCAGAAAGCCCACTGGGCCAGCTAGAATATGTCAGAGCTTAGCTTTCTGAACCCCTGTCACTGTTCTTGTTTTCTCGTTTCCCTTCTGTTGAAAGCTTGTACTCATGTGTACTTTCTCTGCCCTCTTCCCGCACCACCCAGTTCACTCTACTTTGCCTGGCAGAAGATGAGTCTCGGTATTGCTTCTGTCCCTCTGAGGACTCAGGCTTTTGAACACTTGAGTACTTGCTGCCATTCTTAGGCCAGGGTCATCTTTTGCCTCTATTGTCTTGTTTCAGGGGATGAAGATGTTACTGTACTCATTCCTCCCAGTCAATGTATTTGTCATCCTCATTCTCTCTGGTGTGGGGTGTCATCTTTAGAGCCCCATGTAATCACTGGTTTTTGATAGGTGCTTTTTTTTTTTTTTTTTGGTTTTTCGAGACAGGGTTTCTCTGTGTAGCCCTGGCTGTCCTGGAACTCACTTTGTAGACCAGTCTGGCCTTGAACTCAGAAATCCTCCTGCCTCCGCCTCCCAAGTGCTGGGATTAAAGGCGTGCGCCACCACCGCCTGGCCTGATAGGTGCTTTATAGTCTAGCTTGCTCTTCGTTTTCTAATTGATGACCTTGTGAGAATGATTGTGCGTGATTATTACCATGTGACAGAGTGGCTGAAGTCTGACTTCACCTTAAGATTTGAAGTGTGGTTTCACATTAAAAACAGCAATATAGCTAATATAATCAGGCATGTTGCAAGCCATCTGTTCTCTGGACATACTGTAATTGTGCCATAGGTCTTTCAGTGTAGTGACTGAAATGTTACTGAAAAGTACAAACAGTGCACAGATTGGTATAATGTTACTGTGCTAATATCATGTAACCAGATTACAAGCTGCCATTTACTAAACAGTACTGACAAGAGACAATTTCCTCTCAGGAAATGCTTGCTATTGAACTTTTATTTATTTTTGAAGTGTTTACCTCATAAACAATGATTTAGAAGAATAGAAGAATATTTTGTTTCATATAGTTGTCTGATTATGGAAGTTAGCTGCAACTTCCTGGATTATCTAGAAGATAATCCAGGATGTATAATTCCTAATTTTACTGAGAAATTAGAACTAGGAGAAGAAAGCGAACCTTCATAGTTCTGCAGTAGACACTGTTGGGTGCTTTCCTGGAGCATGCTAAGCTACTGTTGTATTCTTCCTCGAACTTGTCTGTTTCACATCTATAGCATATACAGACAATTTGGGGCTTCGTATTGGAATGAATTCGCTACCTGATTTTGTTATTGAGTTTTAAGATCTTAAGGAGAAGCATTTTGTCTTAGTGTTCAGTCTCAGCTACACTTGGTCTAGGTTGGTGCATAAATATTGAGAGAAGAAAAAAAGTATTTGCTGTAAGTTCAGCAGGTTTGGACTAGGTACTTATTTTATTGTCATCATTTCCTGTGGTATTGGCTCTATGTCAGTGACTTAATGAGAAAATAAATTTGCTCAAGTACAATCTTACATGGTAATATTTTGCTGCTTTTAATTTGCCATTCTGAAGTGAAAGAATCCTAAAGGTTCATTATGTCCAAAATCAGTTGGAGGTCCTTTGACTTAACTTGTGGTTGAAGTTATAGTTCAGATGCTTCAAATATTCAAAGTCTGATTTGAATTTTGATTTTTCGTTTTATCTGTTTTATAAGTCACATTTTAGTGTCTAGCATTTGTCTTAGAGTTGATTGTACTTTATGTGGACTCTTACATAGTTGATGCCATTTTAGATTATAAAGATTAATAAACATATTAAGAGGTGCTCTTTGGAGTGAGCATGGGCTGGACCTAGGACCCCTGCACATATGTAGCAGATGTGCAGCTTGGACTTCATGTGAGTCCCCTAACAACTGGAGCGGGGGCTGTCCCTGAATCTGTTGCTTGCCTGCCGGTGGATCCGGTTCCCCTAACTGGGCTGCCTTGTCTGGGGGAAGGATGCACCTAGTCCTGCAGTAACTTGGTCCTGGGGATGGAGGGTAGTGAATGGGGCTCCACCTTCTTAGGGGAAGGGGAGGATCTGCATGAAGGGTACTGGGAAGAGGTGGGTCTGATATTGGAATGTAATTTAATAGTTACTATTGAATTAGTATTTGTATAAATTATGTCTATAGATGATGGCTGCAATTTTTTTCTTTTTTTATTGGATATTTTCTTTATTTACATTTCAAATGCTATCTCCTTTTCCAGTCCCCCCCCCCCAAGTCCCCTGGCCCATCCTCCCTCCCCCTGCTTATGTGAGGGTGTTCTGCCACCCACCCACCCACTGCTGCCGCCCCACCCTGGCATTCCCCTACACTGGGGCATCGAGCCTTCATAGGACCAAGGGCCTCTCCGCCCATTATGCCCAACAACGCCATCCATTGTTACATATGCAGCTGGAGCCATGGGTCCCTCCATGTATACTCTTTGGCTGGTAGTCCAGTCCCTAGGAGCTGGGGGGAGGGGCTGGCCGGTTGACATTGTTGCTCCCCCCATGGGGCTGCAAACCCCCTCAGCTCCTTCAATCCCTTCTCCATCTCCTTCATGGGGACCCCGTGCTCAGTCCAGTGGTTGACAGCGAGCACCTGCCTCTGTATTTGTCAGGCTCTGGCAGAGCATCTCAGGAGACAGCTATATCAGGCACCTGTCAGCAAGCACTTGTTGGCATCCACAATAGTGTCTGGGTTTGGTGACTGTATATGGGATAGATCCCCAGATGGGGCAGTCTCTGGATGACCTTTCCTTCAGTCTCTGCTCCACACTTTGTCTCCGTATTTCCTTCCTCCTGTGAGTGTTTTGTTCCCCCTTCTAAGAAGGATTGAAGCATCCACACTTTGGTCTTCCTCCTTCTTGAGCTTCATGTGGTCTGTGAGTTGTATTTTGAGTATTCCAGCTTTTGGGCTAATATCCACTTATCAGTGAGTGCATACCATATGTGTTCTTTTGTGACTGGGTTACCTCACTCAGGATGATATTTTCTAGTTCCATCCATTTGCCTGTGAATTTCATGAAGTCATCGTTTTAAATAGCTGAGTACTACTCCATTGTGTAAATGTACCACATTTCTATATCCATTCCTCTGTTGAAGGACATCTGGGTTCTTTCCAGCTTCTGTATGGCTTCAATTTAATTGCAAAGTTTTTGTTTTCTGTAGCTTAACAGGGCTGGGAGCATAGCTTAGTGGTAGAATGGTGGGGTGCTCGAGGCTCTAGGTAGTGGTTGAGTGATGGAGATTATCTGGCAGCTGTAGAGCTCCTTTGATCAGGGTCAGGAGCCCTCAGTATTCTAGAAACCTTACCTTTTGTTGAATACTAAAATCGAATGAAATTCTCATAAAACATTGTTGGTGTGTGTGTAGTCATATATATCATTTGCTAGTTGAACTGTCTGGTTTTGCCATTAATTTCTTTGGCTAAGAATCTCAACTGTGGGAAAATGTTCATTTTATGATAATTTCCTCATATGTATAAAGTGATTGAGTAGGAATTTATATACATACTCAGTACTATTTACTGGTTATATTTGGCTTTCTAGTGGCATTTTCATTAAAAAATGTGTTCATATACATATATGTATGCACATAGTATATGTGTATATGTGTGTGTATACACACACACACACACATTTTTTTTTAAAAGACAGGATTTCTCTGAGTAGACCAGGCTGGCCTCGAACTGCCTCTGCCTCCTGAGTGCTGGGATTAAAGGCATGCACCTCCACTGTCCAGCTAAAATTATAATTTTAAGCAGTATATTTTGATCATATTCTTTTTTCTACCTAAACCTTTCTCATATTCCCCTATCCCTCACCCATTGTCATATTCTTTTCCGCCCTTCCTCTCTGTTTCACTCTCTCTGTGTCAAAAAGCAAAATTGAACCCCCCCCCCAAAAAAAAACCTAGACAAAAATTAGCAGAAACAAAAACTCCATCCGTACACAAAAATGGAGTCTGTGTTGTGTTGGCCTACTACTCCTGGGCATGGCGCCTACCCTGGAGTGTCATTGATAGATCCAGTGATACTCCAGTAGAGAAAACTGACATGTAGGAACTCACAGAGACTATGGCAGCATGTACAAAACCTGTTTAGGTTCAAACTGGACAAAATCCCAGCATTGAGAAGGGGAAGTGGACACAAAGTCCTACCTATCCAAGAAGGTATTTACAATTGACACTTGCTGGCATTTTCATTTTGAGGGGTCGTTAGCTTAGTCAGATATTTCCTGAGGCATAATTCTTATTTGGGGGAAGTTTGCCTTTGGGTGAAATAATTTGTAAAACTAATCTACAAAAGGTTTAATTTAAACGTGCATCTCTTAATAATTATGAGTTTTTTATATTGATGTTGACATTCTTTTGTATAGGAGTTAAAGTTCCTCGTAATTTTCGCTTGTTGGAAGAACTTGAAGAAGGACAAAAAGGAGTAGGTGATGGTACTGTTAGCTGGGGCCTTGAAGATGACGAAGACATGACACTTACAAGGTGGACAGGCATGATTATTGGGCCACCAAGGGTCAGTGCTATAAAGCATACATATTTAATGTTAATATTTGTTTATTTTGAGTGAACATTTAATTTTATTGATATTAAAAGCAACTGATTACTTTTGACAGAAAGAATTTCTTCACTTTTCTATATTGTATGTGCATTTATTTATTGATGCCCTCTGTTGGAAGTGTATAAGCTTGATTATCAAGAGGACTGGGGTAGAGTGGCATGGTTGTCTCCAAAGTGTTTGTGTTTTAGTAAAGAAGAAAAACATTCAAGTGTTAGATGCTAATATGACTGAGCAAGTTCTTCTTCTACCTGAGAAGTATTTCTTCTACCTGGAGTAAATGTAGGAAAGCTGAGCATAGGAGTTATCTTGGAATGAGCCATCAAGGACTACTGACTGGTAGGATTTTCAAAGGTGGAGCTGGGGATAGAAAACATTCCATATCAGAGAGGAAGAAAAGTATGGTAGTGGAGGGGATATATGGGAGAGTGTGTTGCATGTTACCTGCTGTCTCATGTGACTGAAGATCTCTAAATTGACGTGCAATGATTACACACTGCTGTGCCTTCTAACATAACAGGCCTGGGATACTTAGTGCCCTGGTTTATAAATTATAGTAGCAAGAAAGATACTTCTAGACTTAGTGGTAGAACATGTGAAATTAGTACGTATACAACATGGGTTTTTTAGCAACAACAAAACAAAATTACTATGATTCTATTTTTTTTTTTTTGTCCCCTTTTTGAGGCGGGATTTCTGTGTAGTCCTGTCTGTCCTAGAACTCACTCTAGACCTGGCTGCCCTTGAACTCACAGAGATATGTTGCCTCTGCCTCCTGAGTGCTGGGATTAAAGGGGTCTACCACCACCAACTGACTAAGATTCTTAAATATTTTCTAGTACTGCTGTTGATCTCTTATGTCTTTCTCAGGTTTGTGTGAAGGTTTTTTTGTTTTTTTGTTTTTAATGTATTTTTCCTATATGGAGAAACTTTTTTTCTACTGTGCATTTATTCAGTGGTTTTATGCAGTGCATTGAAATAGGTATTTTTTAATGTTTGTGACTTGTGGCATCTTGGAAAAATACAAATTTGAAAGATCTATTTGTTTCCTTGTTATTGTAATACTTGGGATTGAACCTAAGGCATTGCATATATCGGACAAGGTTTCTACTACTGAACTGCATTGCATCCCCCATACTCTTTGGCTTTTACCTCGAGATACAATCTCTGAATCCTTCAGGTGAACTCACTATGTAGGCTAGGCAGACTTTGTACTTTAGTCATGCTAGTTTAGATTTCTGAGTAGTTTAGGATTATTGTCTCTACCATGGGGTCTAATTCTTTCTTATTTCTGATGAAAGAATTTTACCTGTTCTGTACCAGTTTAGATTTTTTTTCTTGGTTATTAAAAAAAACTTTCATCTAATTGACAATGTTAGATGAGTAAGTATGTTTTATGGTATTTGCTGGAGTTCCCTTTGCAACCCTTTTAAACCAAGCCTGCTAAGAGGTTCATGGACTTCATGTACACTCTTAAAAGTCTCCTTCTGACCTCTCCTGCTCTGATTCTTCCATAAGACATTTGAGAAAGCAAATATAAGGTTGATGGTTAAAAGACTTTGTAATTTGGTATTTGTGATGAAATTTTTTTCCCACTGTCTATAAACATTATTATGATAGTCTAGCTAAAATAAAAGCAAGTGTTTTTTCTTTTTAGCATTCTTGTATAGAATGGCTTGAAGATTTAATTCAAAATTTGGTAAAATATAAATATGAAGTTATTATTTTTTAGATTTATTTTATTAATATGAGTACACTGTCTCTATCTTCAGACACACCGGAAGAGGGCATTGGATCCCATTACAGATGGTTGTACTCAGGACTTCTGGAAGAACAGTCAGTGCTCCTAACCACTGAGCCATCTCCTCAGCTCTAAATTTGAAATTATTTAGGTTGGGTTTTTCTATAGTCAGTGCTCTCAGTAGACTTTGTATCTGAAGAATGTGTCTGAGCTTATCAGTGGTCTTGCAGGCAGACTCTTAGCAATGTTTCCAATGGGGAGGAAATACTACAGCCTCTACTTTATTTCTCATCCATTTGGGTCCCCATTAGGATTCCTAAGCTACTTGTGTTTTCTGGCATCATACCATGTCTTGGCCTTGTCCAGTTGGAACTGAAGGCTATTTCTGTAGCTTTTGACTCCTAGCTCACTGAGACACAGGAACATCGATGCCATGGACTTTTTTGTGAGACATTGCATTGGAACTGTAGGGGAGGAAGAACACTACCTTATCTTAATTACAAGGTTTATGTCTGAGGTGTATAATACTCATTTATTTCACTGGAGATTTATGTGACAAGGTAGGCTTTACAATGAAGATCCAGAAAATTTTACACTGGTTGGTTGAGAGTGTATAATCTGGCATATGCTTGCACAAAGAGAGCCTGATCCAGTAGTATTAAACAGGGCAGAGGAGCATCAAACAAGGCCTGTTAGGTTCTTCTGTATCCCTTTCTTTTCAGAAATGAAAAATTTCCTTGTTTCTGGCTATAGGTTATGAGTTAATGGCCTACGTTAGGGCATGCCTGCCTAGTTTTATGACCTGATTCAGAGAAGAGGAGAAGGACCTGCTTCTGTTCACTTTTGTGTTTGCTTTTTGGGGAGTAGGATCTTGCTAGGTAGCCCAGGCTGGCTTGAGACTTGGAAGTGATGCTCTTGCCTCTCAGCCTCTCTAATGCTTGGATTATAGTCATTCCACCATGTCTAGTGTTTTTGTTTTTGTTTTTCCTTACTTTTAAATAATTTATTTAATTTGATCTTTATTTAAATTGGAGAACCATGAAAAAGATTCTCTATTGAGAAATGTTTGATTTTACTAATTTTCGTATAGCACCAAATTTCTGGGGCTATTGACTGTTTGCTGTTAAATTTGGGTGAGTTTTATAGAACTCCTTCAAAATATTAAAAGTATTTGTTAATATTCATCAGTTTGTTTCATACATTTCATATTACACTAATTTAATGTTACAAATCTGAAATCTCCTTGATAGTAGCTTTTATTTATCAAAACTGAATGTTCGAGTTGGCTTATTTTCTCCCTAGTTTTATACAGATATCAGTAGGTATTAAATTTGTTCCTTTTACTTCTGTAATTTCCTGTTTTAGTACTATACTATTAAATGAACAAAAACTATAATGAGAAAGAAAAGCTAATTATGAGAGTGAGGCCTGAATAGCCTTGAAGTGTAAGTAACTTATAGCCTTAAAATTCTTGTTTTAGAAAATAGCAGTATTAGCTAAACTCCATTAATTAGAAACAATGTTTGAAAATAATGTGTAAATGTACCATGTAAATTAATTCAGATAATGGGGTTAATAACTATAGAATTCATTAATAATATAAGTAATGGAAAGTAGGAAACTTTTATTGTTGTAAGATGGCATGCCATGATTTTCCTTTTGCTAAAAGTAATTGCCTGCTCATCTCTAAAAAGTGAACCATAATTTTTTATCCAGCAAATCCATGTGAGAATAGAAAGAAGCATTGTTGTTAGTATTACTGAGATAATAGAAACAAATGATATTGTTTTGGAAGGCAAAAACCTTTATATATGTGTGATATAAGCCATGTACTTGTCTTTTTCATATACCCCTTTTAAAAAAGCAAAATCTAAATTTAAGTTGGTTTTTCTTTGTAATTTGTTATAGGCACCATTTGTGTCACAAGAGTAAATTCGATTATTCTGATTTCACTTTGTAGGATTGTTTGTTTCATACTATAAGTATGCTTGGTACATTTTTCCTAACTATATAGTTCAAATAACTTTGTACAAAATTTTTACACAATCACAAGCAACATAAAGAGTATATTCATACTGTATTTTTCTTTGTTAACAGTTGGACAGTATTTTAGTTTTGTCATTATGATTATCCTTTCTTTTCCCTACCCTTCCAGACAAACTATGAAAACAGAATATATAGCCTGAAAGTAGAATGTGGATCTAAATACCCAGAAGCTCCTCCATCAGTTAGATTTGTAACAAAAATTAATATGAATGGAATAAATAATTCCAGTGGAATGGTAAGTTATGATAATTTTATTTTTATATAATATAATATATAGGCCGGATTTTTAAGTTTTGTGCAGCTAAAAGACTAATGAAGTTTGTCACTCAGAAGGTAGAGGCAGGACGATTGGGATTTGAGGCCAGCCTGGGCTGCATAGTTGTCCCTGCCACAAAAAAGATAAAGTTTGTCTTAGGTTGTTTTTCATTGTCTTCCCCTCCTCTCACCGTCTTCAAGATGATGCACTGTAGCCAACTCCAGGCTAGCCTTGAACTTGACCCAGTCCTCTTGCTTCAGCCTTAAGCCTAGCCTTAAAATTTTCTGGTGTCTACAAGTTATGGTAACACTTAGAATTTTATTAATTGCATCAGTAATCTTATTTCTTTTCCACAGGCAGTGGTGGTGCATGCCTTTTTAATCCCAGTACTTGGGAGGCAGAGGCTGGTAGATCTCTGATTCTGAGGCCAGCTTGGTCTACAGAGTGAGTTCCAGAACAGCCAGGGTTATACAGACAAACCCTGTCTTGACCCCTCGACACCCTCCCAGCAAAAAAAAAAAAGAGCGAGAGAGAAAGAGAGAGAGAGAGAGAGAGAAATTATAATTTAGAGTTAAGATATTATTTTGAGATTAAAAGGATGAATATTCATAAAGTATTTTTCTTTGAGGAACAGGTGTGTCTGTTTGAATATTCAAGACTGAGCATGGTTAACACATTAAAGCAGATAATGAAAAGAATAATCTGGATTTTTAATGTGACTAGGTTGTTGCTTGAGTTCATTGGACTTTGGACTCATGCTCTTAAGGTGCCACGTTCAGAGCAGACTCAATGCAGAGTACATGTTAGGGAGCAAATTAGCATCATCATGGTAGGATAGACTATCCCTACTAGGAAGTGAGACTGTTAACACTCTTGACTTTGTATATTCTTGTTTATCTCATCTCTGTGCTCCCTCTCCTTCTCAGTATTTTCATGCTGTTAATACTTTATATATGTACACATCCATTCTCCCTCCCGTTCTCTTTTCTTGTATTATTAGAAGCCACAAGTTTATGCTAATATGGCTAGAAACAGAATAATTTTGGTGTCTGCACAAAGGAAAATATAAACAAAGGGAAAGTAGCTGGGCAAGGCCATTTTCTTTCTGCACATATGATGTACCAGAACCCAAACCTCGTTAGAAAGCACATGTGGGCCTGTTGTTTCTTGACATAGGTAGTAACTTGTCTCATTGGTGGGTGTCCAACTCTACATCTGATAAGATTGGTTGATTGGCACAAAGGGGAAGGGGAAGATTCAGGAAATATCAGTCCTTCTGGTCTACAACTGTGTTTGGAGTCAGGCTCATACTGTCACTGTGCCATGAGTTCTCCTCCTTGGGGAGGAAAGGGTTTAATTTTGTTGGACACTTCTGAAAAACATTCATCACTGTGAGAAATTGGGGCAAGAACTCAAGGTTTCAAGTTTACAAACACTAACCATCATAAAGTATATATGAAAGTACAGGTGGGCTCCTATAGAAGTCAGATGACACCTTTCTGGAATCAGTTCTCTCCTTCTCTCTGCCACCAGATTAGCCACATTTCCTGCTTCCACAGTCTTTATAAAGCAAGTAGCCAGGATAATAACCACTATTACTTTATTTCAACTTAAAAACAGATTTTAAAACCAAGATTGTTACTTTTTCATAAAATATCTGGCTAGAGGTTGCAGTGAAGGAGGAGAGCATTAGGATAAAATCTAAATTGTATCATCATATTCATGCTCTAAAGTCTTTTGGTTTTGTTCCTAGAGTTAGCCTTTTCTTGAATTTAGCAGGGGTGTCATTTCTTTACATGTTCCTGACATGGCTTTCTTTGTTATCATGAACATGCCAATTTGAGGTTCTTCATGTTGACCTATAAAAATTGGATTCCTTATTTTCAGAGTTTAAAATTCTATGTGCCAATTGCTGAGCAATTACATTATTTCAGGTTTTCACTGAAAAGTTTGCTGTAATAAGTGCTAAAATTTTTTGCGTATGTGTGTAAAAATGTGTGTGGGCACACTCACACAAAATACCAGTTCAAATTTTGATGGTAGGAGTGCACGTAGTCATAAAATATGGGCTGTTGGTGTAGTTTTTCTACGTGTGATGTGACTGACATAGCCTATGTGGATCTGCTTTTTAGGGCAGTGGCCCTGTAGCATATCCTGTGGCCCAAGGAAAGTTCTCTTTACTCTCAGTGTCATTTAGTAAAGCTCAGACGGGAAGTGGCTAATGATCTTCAGCCAGCTTTGGAAGCCTTGCCTTTTGATACATGTTATTTTGTTCCATTTTTTTAAACAACTTATGTTCTTCATAGAAAGTTACAAAAATACCAGTAATGAAGGGAAAACTTGCACACTTATTCCAGTGGTTCAAAGTGTGGCAGAATAATTAGAATATTCAGGAGCCATTTGAAATTGGAGCAAAGGAAATGAAGGAAAATCAAAGGAATTGGCCGTCCAAGTCATTGAGCATACAGCAGAGCATTTTTATGAATAAAAGTTTACCAGGTGTATGTATGGGGGCATTAAAATATTTTCATAAAGATGGGAGAGATAATATTTGAGTTCTCTGTTATAAATGTAAGTTTTGCAGTGTTTAAGAAAAAAACTAATGTCCAATGTTTCTTATACTAGGAACTGAGCCCCCTGTTCTCTCCAAGAGCAGCCAGTGCACTTCATTGCTGAGCATTTCATTTTTAAATTGGAAAAAAGCCATTTTTTCTACTAAGTAATCTTAATACCAGGTAGCTGAATTTAAACACAAAACACTGGACATTTTATTTTAATATTTTTATAATTTATAAAAATAAGCACAGGCAAAAATTTGTTAATAGTTCTAGAGACATTTCTATTTTCTCCTACTTTCAAATTTGAATTAACTTGTTTAAAATTTGTTGGAGAAGTAGAGGGGACAGACAGTGAGATGGCTCAGCAGGTGAAAGCACTTACTGATCAACAGAGTTAAATACCTGGAACTCACATTTAAAAAAATGCCTAATGTGGTGAGCATCTGGTCTGTAATTCTAGCACTCCTAAGGCATGGTACAAAAACACTAAAAACCCAAACAACAATAGAAAACCCAAACAAATCAGGAAGGAGGACTGTTGGGAAGGACAGGGACCAATGGGAAGGGGAATGGCTTTAACTGTGTTAGTTATGGAGATGAGAGGGTCTCAGCAGAAGAGTTTGAGGGTAGGAGAACCAGGAGGTGGATGTGTAGGGGAGTTGATGAGCAGGATTCCTTCTTATCCATGAGGTTGTAAGTGTGACAGAATGTACTTAAGGAGGAAAAGTAATAGAAAGGATCAGAAAGTATCCCTTAGCAGAGCCATTCCAAATGTGGTTTGGATTCAAAATGTGCTGCTGAGTGACTTTTTCTGCTGTGGAAGTCACTTCCGAGTTGGTTCACTTTAACCTAGATCTCAGGCAAGAGAATGTTTTAGAATATTGGATAAGTCCTTAAAGTGATACATACTCCCCAACAGTCACGATTGTCCCACCTCACCTATAGTTTGGGAAAATATAGAGGATTCTTAAGATCCCCATTGGGAGTACTTGCTAAGTACAAGGTAATCTGTGGCCAGAAACAAAACAAAACAAAGCTGGACGAATAAAGCCAATGAATAACTAAGCAACAGTCAAGGAAGTTCATTACTTCTAAGTTTCCCTATTCAGATCACCAGGGAAGTTTCAGTCTCTTCAAAAGAGACACAGTGTAAGGGGCTGGAGAGATAGACGGCTCCATCATTAAAAGCCTGCTCTTAGTTTTCTGTTGTTCTGATAAAACTTGTAGCAAAAGCAACTTGGGGAGGAAAGGGTTTATTTCAGCTTACAGTTTCACACCACAGTCTGTCACTAAGGAAATTAGAACAGTCTCAAAAAGGGCATGAATCTGGAGGAACGAACACAGCCCATCATTGAAGGAAGTCAGGGTGGGAAGCTGGAAGCAGCTAATACAGAGGCCATGAAGAGTGCTTTTTACTGGCTTGCTTTTTTCAGCCTGCTTTCTTATTTCAGCCTGCCCAGGGGTGGTACTACCCACATTGAATTGGGCCATACCACATTAATCAAGAAAATGCCCCATAGGGTTGGCCTATAGGCAAACCTGGGGGACATTTTCTTGATTAAGATACCTTCTCTGATGATCTGAGTGAGCTCCTGTCAAGTTGATATAAAAATGAGCCAACATAAGCGTGCATTGTTTTTCCAGAGGACCCACTGAACAACCATTTGCCACTTGAAAAAAAGAAAGTTTCAGGGAATTTGATATCCTCTTCTAGAGTACAATGATACTCACACACACAAACACACATACTGCCTCCTGCTTTCTCTCACACACAATTTAAAAAGTAAAAATAAGGACTGGAGAAATGGCTTAGTGGTTAAAGAGCACTGGTTGCTCTTCCGGAGGACTAGGGTTCAATTTCCAGCACCCACATGGCACCTCACAACTGTCTATAGCTCCAGCTCCAAATGATTTGACACCCTTACACAGACATAAAACAGGCAAGACACCAATGTACATGAAATAAAAATGAGTAAATCATTTTTTTAACAATAAATAAAAAAAGTAAAAATATATCTTAAAAAAGCATCTTTAATGTTTGGGAGGAGACTGGTTGTGTGTGTGCATTTATGTTCACAGAAGCGGAGTTTGTCATTTGGTGTCATCTTTAGTTTAGTTCTGAACTTTTTACTGAACCACAGGTTCTCTGATTTGACTAGGCCAGTTGTCCCCTCACCCCCTCTACCCCCATGGTGTGGGGTACAGGTGTCCACTGCTCTGCCTAGCTTTTTTGACTTGGGTGTTGTGGATTGAACTCAGGTCCTTGAGTTTGCACTTTATTGACTGAGCTATCTCCCCAGCACAAAGCCTGGCATTCTTGACTTGTGTCATAAAAAAGCGTTTTCAGGATGAGTCAGTGTGCAGCAGAGTTTGTTAATAAAGATTTTAATGCATCAATGTTAAAGAAGGGAGACGATATTTAGGATAGTTGTATACAGCCACGTAGCAAGAATGTTACCTAGTTATCTCTTTACAGCCATTTTAATATATGTGGCTTTGACTTTTTTCATAGTCTTCATCTCACAGTTCTTTTTTCTTTTCTTTTTTTTCTTTTAATGTTTTTAGGTAGACTTCTTTGGGTTTCATTACTCATCCACTTTTGCCTTTTTTTGTTCTCCATTTCCCTGTCCATTGATCCCCTTCTTTCTCAATTTTGTATTAGGATAATTCACATTGCAGGGGTTTATTATTATTATTTTTTTATTTTTTTCAAAAAATTTCATGTAGTTTTGTGTACCACACCATACCCCGCCCACCCCCTGAAAACTCTTAGTGAATATTTAAAATCTTTACTATATATTGATTGCTATATTGTTCTCCAGAAATCGAACTCCAATCCTGCAGAGTTTGTTTACTGAACACTTAGGCTTGTGTTCATCAAAACTTTACTATGTTACAAGTAAGACAAAGTACAACTCAAGTGAGAAATCTGCTCATGTTCATAGGAATTAGTGTCTAGGTTAGAGTTCCTGAACCGGCTTAGGAGAGTGGTAGGATCCACTCTCCTAAGCCTCCATGAGTATAGCTACCTCATGGCAAGCCTCCATGTCAGCTTACCGGGCTGGAACCAGGCTACCATGCTCATCACTCTGACCACGAGCCAACAGATGGGCAAGCTTAATTTTTTTTAAAAAATGTTTTTAGGATTTTAAAATATAATGACTTACTGAATGGCTTACAAGTGATAATCCAATAGTAGCTGTCTTGTGGTAGTCCAGGGATCTGGTAGTTCATGAAACTGGATGTCTGAACAGTCTCAGTGTGGTGCTAGAATCCTGGAGTATTCCTTCTAGGAATACAGATCTTTGTTGGAATACTAAAGAAGTGAGGTTCGTATGCTAGCAAAGGAACGTCTCAGTTATAGGATAAATGTACTCACTAGCAAGAATGAGGGCAAGCAGGCAAAAACCAAAGGCTTCTTTCTATGATGTTTCTTTACCTTTGTGTTGGACATCACTAGAAAGGGTTGTTAAGGTATGGTGGATCTTCCCATCTCAAATAAGGTGGTCATGAACTCTGTAGGTGCTAGGGACCAAACTCCAGCTCCTCTGGAAAGAAGGACTTTGATGCTCTCACTCATTGGTACTATTACCTGAATGTAGTGTGAGTCGTGTTTCTGGGGAGTACACCTAGCAATGGGATGTGCGTTGAACTGCAAACTCAGAGCTTATCAGAGGATCTGAGTTCAATTCTCAGCACCCACATGGTAGCTCATAACCATCTATAATGGGATCTGGTGTCTTCTGGCCTGCAGGCATACACTGAAGGCAGAATCTGCAAACATAGATAAATAAATAAATAAGTAAATAAGTAAATAAATAAATGAATAAATAAATCTTAAAAAGATTCTCATCAATATACTTTCTCAAAAAACTTTTTTATTGTCATTTGGGATTTGAAAATAGAATAGCAAAAACTGATTTAATTCTTGGATATAGATGTGAGTTTACAGGGGTGGAGATAGTTAAGATAAATGTATTAGATTCCAAGTTTTTTATTCATTGATAATGGATTTTTGTTGTTGTTTGTTTTTGTTTGAGATGGGGTCTTGCCTTGTAATTCAGGCCTGGTTGGAACATGTGATGTACCATTGTAATTGGCTGGATAGTTATTTTTACAACTGGTAAATAGAATTTTAGATTAACTGTTAGCAATTAGGCAACGATAGTTTTTTGTATTTTGAGGCTAATTCATATTAAATACACAAGTGGTCACAGTGGGTGTTACAGTAATTGTGGTTTTTATTTACTTAGTAAAACTTCATTTTATGTGGTTACACTGTATGGTGTTACAGAGTTTCATTCTGTGAGGTCTCAAGTTTTAGAGATTATATTATAGACTGATAAGGTGCAGATTTTGATATGATGGGATATTTTCTCATGCTCTCTTCCCTTCTTCCGTCCTTCAGTGTTGGCTGAATGCACAATATATCCAGTTCTGGGTCTACATGGTTTGGTTAGTAGTGGGTCAACATGGTTTGGTTTCTTAAAGGCTTTTGGGCCTGTTGCTGTGAAACCACCCATAATTTCTTGCCACAAAGACCTTTTCATAGCAACAAAACTGTTGATGATGTTTGTCTGAGAAGCAAGAGAATAAATGTTGACAGAGACAAGATGGGCTTACCTTAGGGTTTTTACTGCTGTGGTGAAACACCATGACCAAAAGCAAGTTACTTACTCTTTCATATAACAGATAATCATCTGAGGCTTTTGGATCAGGAACCTGGAGGCAGGAGCTGATGCAGAGGCCCTGGAGGAATACTGCTTACTGATTTAGTCTACATGGTTTGCTCACTTTGCTTATAGAAGCCAGTACCACCAGCCTAGGGATGGTACTGCCCACAGTGAGCTGGACCCTCCCCCATCAATCCCTAAGAAAATGTCCTGTAAGCTTACCTACAGCTTGATCTTTTTGAAACATTTTCTCAGTTGAAGCTGAACCCTCTCAAATGACTATATAGCTTGTGTCAAGTTGACATAAAAACTAGCCAGCACAGAACTGTAGAAGTCTTGAAGTTAAAAGTGACATTTAAACATTGTTTACATTAGAAGCTAGTCACATGCAGAAATGATAATAAGAGTCAGAGGTAATCTGGAAGTGGGAATAGGCTTATGGCTTAGATTCTGGTACAGATATCAAAGGGTTTATACTTAATTATATTGAGGTATAAGCATTCATTTTATATATAGCTCTGTTTACAAATTTTAAGAGAAATATGCTTTAAGTGAACGTGTGCATGTGTGTAATTTATTTGTACTCTTACCACAGCACACATGAGGTCAGGGAACAAATTTCAGGAGTCGCTTTTCATCATATGGATCATACAGATTGAACTTAGGACAAAAAAAGCCTTTACTTACTAAGCCATCTTGCCAGCTCCAGGGAACTATTAAATTACAGGCCTGTCCATATGCAGATGGAGGGCTTCAAATAGGAGTAATGAAACTTTGAGAGACATCTTACCAGATGCCTGCCTGCCTGCATCTACTTTAGTCTATACATTCATATACATTCATTATATTATAATTGGGTTGTTAACTTTTTATTATTTAGTTGTAAGAGTTTTTCAGATACTGGGGAAATGGTATATATTACACATTTAATTTGTTAGTACTTTGTTCTATTCTCTGTGGGTTTTATTCCTTTATTGATGGTGTGGTTTACAGTACAATTCCTTTTAATTTGGTGCGTTGTTTTGAGACAGGAAACGGTGTTCTTTTTTTTTTTTAATTCACTTTATGTCCTGATCAATGACACCCCACCGCCACCCCTCCTCCTCTCCCAGAGTCCCTTCCCCCAATTTCCTCCCTCTTTTCCGGTGAGAGAGTGAAGGCTCTCTTTGGGTGCCCCCTCCCACCCACACGCATCAGGTTTTGGCAGGGCTAGGTGCTTATCCTACTGAGGCCAAACAAGATAACCAAGTTTGCTGAACAGATTCCACAGGCAGGCAGCAGCTTTAGGGATAGCCATCACACATTGCTTGGGACCCACATGAAGACCGAGCTGCACATCTCTTTTCATATGTGTGGGATTGCGGAGCTAGGCCCAGCCTGTATATGTATGCTCTTTGGTTCAGTCTCAGAGACTCCCAATGACACTTTGGTCTTCCTGTGGAGTTCCTATCCCCTCCAGGGCCCTCACTGCATCCCCAAACTCTTCCATGAGTCCCCAAGCTCTGCCCAATGTTTGACTATGGGTGGAGCCTCTGCCTAATTCAGGTGCTGGGTGGAGCCTCTCAGAGGACAGTCATGCTAGGTTTCTGTCTGCAAACTTAACAGAGTATCTTTAATAGTGTAGGGATTGGTGCTTGCCCATGGGATGGGTCTCTAGTTGGATCAGTTATTGCTTGGTCATTCCCTTAGTCTCTGCACCATCTTTGTGTCTGTATTTCTTGCCGGCAATTTTGAAAGTAGAAAGTTTTTTAGGTGGGTTGGTGTCCCCTATTGCTTCGTTGGAGTTCCTGCCTAGTTACAGGACGTGGCCTCTTCAGGTTCCATATTCCCATTGCTGTGAGTCTCAACTAAGGTCACCCCATTGATTCTTGGGAGGCCTTCCTAATTCAGGTCTCTGGCATGTCCTTGAGATCCCCCCTCCCCCAGCACCCCTGTGTAATTCATTCTCGTGGGAATCTGGCCATCTCCTGTCTCTGTCTCTTCCCACACCTGATCCTGAATTCACCCCCTCATTCCCCTCCCCATTCCCTCTCCTACCCAGTTCCCTCCTCCATCTGCTTCCTTTGGCTATTTTGTACCCCCTTCTAAGTGAAATTCAAGCTTCCTTTCTTGTGCTTTCCTTGTTGTTTAATTTCTTTGGGTCTTTGGATTGTATTGTGGCTATCCTGTATTTTATGGCTAATATCCACCTATAAGTGAATACATACCATACTTGTACTTTTGGGTCTGGGTTACCTCACTCAGGATGGTATTCTAAAGTTCCATCCATTTGCCTACAAAGTTCATAATTTCTTTGTTTTTAATAGCTAGATAGTATTCTATTGTGTAGATGTACCACAGTTTCTTTATCCATTCTTCAGTTGAGAGATATCTAGGTTGTTCCTGTTTCTGGCTATTATGAATAAAGATACTATGAACATAGTTGAACAAGTGTCTGTGGAATGGTGGGGCATCTTTTGAGTATATGCCCAGGAGTTATAGCTGGATCTTAATGTAGATCTACTCCCAGTTTCCTGAGAAACTGCCAAATTGGTTTCCAAACTGGTTGTCCAAATTTGCACTCCCACTACCAATGGAAGGTGTTCTGCTTGCTCCACATCCTTGCCAGCATGTATAGTCACTTGAGATTTTGATCTTAGCCATTCTGATGGCTGTAAGATGGCATCTCAGAGTCATTTTGATTTTCATTTCCCCTATGACTAAGAGTGTTGAACACTTCTTTTTTTTGTTATTTTTTATTTTCTATATTCTTTATTTACATTCCAGATGATTTCCCCTTTCCTGGTTCCCCTATTCCCCAAAAGTCCCATAAGCCCTCTTCCCTCCCCCTGTTCCCCAGTCAACCCCCTCCTGCTTCTCTGTCCTGGTATTCCCCTAAACTGCTGCATTGAGTCTTTCCAGGACCAGGGGCCTCTCCTTCCTTCTTGGAAATCAATTGATATGTGAATTGTGTCTGGGGTATTCCGAGCTTCTGGGCTAATATCCACTTATCAGTGACTGCATACCATGTGTGTTCTTTTGTGATTGGGTTACCTCACTAAGGATTATATTTTCTAGCTCCATCCATTTGCCTAAGAATATGATGAATTCATTGTTTTTAATAGCTGAGTAGTACTCCATTGTGTAAATATTTTCTGTATCCATTCCTCCATTGAGGGACATCTGGGTTCTTTCCAGCTTCTGGCTATTATAAATAAGGCTGCTATGAACATAGTAGAGCATGTGTCCTTATTGCCTGCCGGGGAGTCCTCTGGGTATATGCCTAGGAGTGGTATAACAGGGTCCTCCGGAAGTATAATGCCCAGTTTTCTGAGGAACCGCCAGACTGCTTTCCAGAGTGCTTGTACCAGCTTGCAATCCCACCAGCAATGGAGGAGTGTTCCTCTTTCTCCACATCCTCGCCAACACCTGCTCTCTCCTGAGTTTTTGATCTGAATGGTGTGAGTTGAAATCTCAGGATTGTTTTGATTTGCATTTCCCTAATGACTAAGGATGTTGAACATTTCTTTTGGTGCTTCTCAGTCATTCGATATTCTTCAGGTGAAAATTCTTTGTTTAGCTCTGTACCCCATTTTTAAATAGGGTTATTTGGATCTCTGGAGTCTAACTTCTTGAGTTCTTTGTATATATTGGATATTAGCCCTCTGTCAGATGTAGGTTTGGTAAAGATCTTTTCCCAATTTGTTGGTTGCCGTTTTGTCCGATTGACAGTGTCCTTTGCCTTACAGAAACTTTGTAATTTTATGAGGTCCCATTTGTCAATTCTTGATCTTAGAGCATAAGCTATTGGTGTTCTGTTCAGGAAATTTTCTCCTGTGCGCATGTGCTCAAGGCTCTTCCCCAGTTTCTTTTCTGTTAGTTTCAGTGTGTCTGGTTTTATGTGGAGGTCCTTGATCCACATGAACACTTCTTTTAAGTGCTTCTTGGCCATTTGAGATTCCTCGATTGAGAATTCTGTTTAGCTCTGTTCCCCATTTTTCAATGAGTTATTTGGGTTGTTGGATTCTAACTTCTTGTGTTCTTTATAAATTTTGGATATCAGCCCTCTATCATATATAGGGTTGGTGAAGATCCTTTCCCAATCTGTAGGTTGCTGTTTTGTCCTAATGACAGTGTCCTATGTCTTACAGAAGCTTTTCAGTTTTGTGAGGCCCCATTTATCAGTTGACTTAGAACTTGAGTCATTGGTGTTCTGTTCAGGAAGATGTCTCCTGTACAAGGCTGTTGCCTGCTCTCTGTTCTATTAGATTTAGTGTATCCAGTTTTACATTGAAGTCTTTGATCACTTGGATTTGAGTTTTATGCAGGGTGATAGATAGATAGCTGGGTCCTCAGGTAGTACTATGTTCAATTGTCTGAGGAACGTCCAGACTGATTTCCAGAGTGGTTGTACCAGTTTGCAATCCCACCAGCAGTGGAGGAGTATTCCTCTTCCTCCACATCCTCACCAGCGCCTGCTATTGTCTAAGTTTTTGATCTTAGCCATTCTGACTGGTGTGAGGTGGAAACTCATTGTTGTTTTAATTTGCATTTCCCTGATGACTAAGGATGTTGAACATTTCTTTAGATGCTTCTCAGCCATTCAGTATTCCTCAGTTGACAATTCTTTCTTTAGGTCTGTACCCAATTTTTTAGTAGGATTATTTGGTTTTCTGGAGTCTAACTTCTTGAGTTCTTTGAGATGAATTTGAGAATTGCTCTTTCTAACTCTATGAAGAAGTGAGTTGGAATTTTCATGGGGATTGCATTGAATCTGTACGTTGCTTTAGGCAAGATGGCCATTTTTACTATATTAACCCTGGCAATTCATGAGCGTGGGAGTTCTTTCCATCTTCTGAGATCTTCTTCAATTTCTTTCTTCAGAGACTTGAAGTTCTTGTCATACAGATCTTTCACTTGCTTGGTTAGAGACACACAAAGGTATTTTATATTATTTGTGACTCTTGTGAAGGGTGTCAGTTCCCTAATTTCTTTCTCAGCCTGTTTATTCTTAAGGCTACTGATTTGTTACAGTTAATTATATATCCAGCCACTTTGCAGAAATTGTGTATTAGCTTCAGTAGTTCTCTGGTGGAGTTTTTGTGGTCACTTAAGTATACTATCATATCATCTACAAATAGTGATACTTTGACTTCTTCCTTTCTAATTTGTATCCCTTTGACCTCTTTTTGTTGTCTAATTGCTCTGGCTAGGACTTCGAGTACTATATTGAACAGGTAGGGAGAGAGTGGACAGCCTTGTCCAGTCCCTGATTTCAGTGAGCTTGCTTCAAGTTTGATTGTGGCTACTTGTTTGTTCTATATTGCTTTTACTATGTTTAGGTATGGGCCGTGAATTCTTGTTCTTTCCAAGACTTTTATCATGAAGGGGTGTTGGATTTTCTCAAATGCATCCTCAGCATCTAATGAAATGATCATGTGTTTTTTTTTCCCTTTGGGTTTGTTTATATAGTGGATTTCATTGATGGATTTCCATATATTGAACCATCCCCGCTTTCCTGGAATGAAGCTTTGATCGTGGTAGATGATGGTTTTGGTGTGTTCTTGGATTCTGTTGGCAAGAGTTTTATTGAGTTATTTTTGCATTGATATTCATAAGGGAAATTGGTCTAAAATTCTCTTTCTTTGTTGGGTCTTTGTGTGGTTTAGGCATCAGAGTAATTGTGGCTACATAGAACAAATTATGTAGTGTTCCTTCTGTTTCTATTTTGTGGAATAGTTTGAGGAGTATTGGTATTAGGTCTTCTTTGAAGGTCTGATAGAACTCTGCATTAAACCTATCTGGTCCTGGACTTTTTGTAGTTGGGAAAGTATTAATGACTGCTTCTCTTTCTTTAGGGGTTATGGGATTGTTTAGATCTGATCCCGATTTAGCTTTGGTACCTGGTATCTGTCTAGAAAATTGTCTATTTCATTTACATTTCCCATTTTTGTTGAGTATAGACTTTTGTAGTAGGATCTGATGATTTTTTTTGGATTTCCTTAGTATCTGTTTTTATGTCTCCCTTTTCAGTTCTGATTTTGCTGATTTGGATACTGTCTCTGGGCCCTCTGGTTAGTTTGGCTAAGGATTTGTCTATCTTGTTAGGTTTTTCAAAGAACTAGCTCCCAGTTTGGATGATTCTTTATATTGTTCTTTTTGTTTCTACTTGGTTAATTTCATCCCTGAGTTTATTTCCTGCCATCTACTCCTCTTTGGTGTATTTGCTTCTTTTTGTTCTAGAGCATTCAGATAATGCTGTCATGCTGTTAGTATATGCTCTTTCCAGTTTCTGTAGTGGCTGATAAGAAGGTATATTATTTTGTTTTAGGATAAAATGTTCTATAGATATCTGTTAAATCCATTTGTTTCATGACTTCTGTTTCACAGTTTCTCTGTTTAGTTTGTGTTTCCCTGATTTGTCCATTGATGAGAGTGGGGTGTTGAAGTCTCCCACTAATATTGTGTGAGGTGCAATGTGTGCTTTGAGCTTTAGTAAAGTTTCTTTTATGAATGTGGGTGCCCTTGTATTTGGAGCATAGATGTTTAGAATTGAGAGTTCATCTTGGTTGATTTTTCTTTTGATGAGTATGAAGTGTCCTTCCTTATCTTTTTTGGTAACTTTAGGTTGCAAGTCGATTTTATTTGATATTAGAATGGCTACACCAGCTTGTTTCTTGGGACCATTTGCTTGGAAAATTGTTTTCCAGCTTTTTACTATGAGGTAGTGTCTGTCTTTGTGCCTGAGGTGCGTTTCCTGTATGCAGCAAAATGTTGGGTCCTGTTTCTGTATCCAGTCTGTTACTCTCCGTTTTTTTATTGGAGATTTGAGTCCATTGATATTAAGAGATATTAAGGAGAAGTGATTGTTGCTTCCTGTTATTTTTGTTATTAGAAGTAGAGTTATGCTTGTGTGGCTCTCTTCTTTTTGGTTTGTCTGAAGATTATTTTCTTGCTTTTTCTAGGGTGTAGTTTTCCTCCCTTTGTTGGTGTTTCCATTCATTATCCTCTGAAGGACTAGATTTGTAGAAAGATATTGTGTAAATTTGTTTTTGTCATGGAATACCTTGATTTCTCCATCTGTGGTAATTCAGAGTTTTGCTGGCTATAATAGCCTGGGTTGGCTTTCATAGTCTCCGGTGAGAAGTCTGGTATAATTCTGGTCTATCTTTATATGTTACTTGACCTTTTTCCCTTACTGCTTTTAATATTCTTTCTTTGTTTAATGCATTTGGTGTTTTGATTATTATGTGACAGGAGGAATTTCTTTTCTGGTCCAATCTATTTGGAGTTCTGTAGGCTTCTTGTATATTCTTGGGCATCTCTTTCTTTAGGTTAGGGAAGTTTTCTTCTATAATTTTGTTGAAGACATTTACTGGTCCCTTAAGCTGGAAATCTTCACTCTCTTCTATACCTATAATCCTTAGGTTTGGTCTTCTCATTGTGTCCTGGATTTCCTGCATGTTTTGGGTTAGGAGCTTTTTGCATTTTGCATTTTCTTTGACTTTTGAATCAGTGCTTTCTCTGGTATCTTCTGCACCTGAGATTCTCTCACCTATCTCTTGTATTCTGTTGTTGATGCTTGCATCTATGACTCCTGATGTCTTTCCTAGGTTTTCTATCTCCAGAGTTGTTTCCCTTTGTGATTTCTTTATTGTTTCTGCTTCCATTTTTAGATCCTGAATGGTTTAGTTCAATTCCTTTACCTGTTTGATTGTATTTTCCTGTATTTCTTTAAGGGAGCTATTTATGTCCTTCTTGAAGTCCTCTATCAGCATCATGAGCTGTGATTTTAAATCCAAATCTTGTTTTTCCAGTGTTTTGGGGTATCCAGCACTTGCTGTTGTGGGAGAACTGGTTTCGGATGGTACCATGTAGCCTTAGTTTCTGTTGGTAATGTTCTTGTGTTTGCCTTTCTCTGTCTGGTTATCTCTGGTTTTAGTTGGTCCTGCTGTCTCAGGCTGGAGCTTGTCCCTCCTGTGGGCCAGCAAGCCTGTCTCAGCACCCCTGGGAGACCAGCTCTCCCTGGCATAGAGGGCTGTGGCTCATCCCAGTTCCTGGGTACAGATGGAGCCCGGGTGGACCCTGTCCCAGCTGCTCTGTCACTCCTGTGTTCCCTGTGCTCCTGGCCTTACCTGCCTGCACAGTCGCTGGAGAGAAAATGGTGGTCTTACCTCCAAACCTGGGAGTCAAAGCACTCCCTGAAGACCAGTTCTCCCCTGGCAGGATTGGTGCACAGAGGGCAGTCTAACAGCCCAGCTCCTGTGTATAGGTGGAGCCCGGATGGACTCTGTCTTAACCTTTGAGCCATTTCTTCAACCCTTATTTTCTTAATTGTTTTTAGATTCACTGCAAATGTATAGAAATGCAGCTTTTTAAGAAATGTGAATGCTATGATCTTACTAGCTTTAGTAGTTTCTCAGCCGCCCACCATCCCACTTCCTCTTCTCTCTTCTCCCTTTCTTCGTTCTCCCTTCCTCTCCCTGTTTCCACCCTCTTGGCCACTCTCCTTTCTGTCTCTCTCCCCCCATGTTTTTGAGACAAGATATTCCTGGCTGGCCTGGAACTCACTGGCATCCAGATCACAGAGATCTTCCTGACTCTGCCTCCTGAATGCTGGGATTAAGGTGTGTACCACCATTCCTGGCCTCCACTAGTTTTCTTAAATGTTATTCTTACAGTTGTCTGTGTATAAGATCGTGCCATCCACAAGTTCAACCTTTTTCTTCCTCTTAGTTTTATTAGAAATAGAAAGGAGTGTTCTGCCTTAATATTAGTAGATTTGTCTTAAATCAGCAACAATGATTAACTCATGTTAATCATTGAGAAGGATTTATAAATGATTACAAAATCGTTATTTAATGTAATATTTATTTGTGCATAGAAATTCTGGTAATAAGATTGCTGCATGTTCATTGTAAAATATAGAAAATACTTAAAATCTTGTTTAAGAATATCTTTTAAAATACATAATTTTAAAATACATTAATTCTGAACCTTAATGTTATACATTTTAAATTTATAATTTCATAGTATAGCATTCTTTTTTTAGGATTAAATAAAATTGTCGGTTTATTGTGACTAGGAATTTGTCTCATAATCAGACATATTTGGAGAGCTGGTTATACAATAGGTTGGACTAGGAATCAGTGGGGAGAATTATAAACATCCTTGTAAATAATCTTTTTTTCCCCTTTTATTGGATATTTTCTTTAATTACATTTCAAATGTTATCCCCTTTCCAGGTCTTCCCTCTGGAAACCCCCTATCCCATCCCCCTCCCCCTGCCTCTATGAGGGTGCTCCTCCACCCACCCACCAACTCCCACCTTCCAGCCCTGGCATTCCCCTACCCTGGGGCTTCGAACCTCCTCAGGCCCAAGGGCCTCTCTTCCCTTTGATGTCCAACAAGGCCATCTTTTGCCACATATGCAGCTGGAGCCATGGGTTTGTCCATGTGTACTATTTGGTTGGTGGTCCAATCCCCGGGAGCTCTGAGGGCGATCTGGTGTAGTGTAGCATTCTTATTAAATTATATTTAAAATATTGGTACATCTACATTATCATCATTAATAATATTAATTTTTTTTTGAGACAGTCTCCATATCTAGCCCAGGCTGACTTGAATTTGGTGATCCGATTTTCTTTTTTGTCCTCCATATATGTGCTCCACTATGTCTGGCTATGGTTCTGCAGTACTTTACACTTGGTAGTTAATTTTCTCTCTTCTTTTCCTCTCTCAGGTGGATGCACGGAGCATACCAGTATTAGCAAAATGGCAAAATTCCTATAGCATTAAAGTTGTACTTCAAGAGCTAAGACGTCTTATGATGTCCAAAGAAAATATGAAGCTTCCACAGCCACCAGAAGGACAGACATACAGCAACTAATTTTAGTGGATCTCAAACTTGTCTTAAATCAACAACCTTCTACTCATGTTAATGTCTTGATTAAATATCACCATGCAAAATACCCACACATTAAGTAAAAGAATTGCAGTTGGTAAACATGACCTGGACAGTTGTAAGAATATATTTAATATATGTACACCTATTATGTTTTCAGGTAACAAGAGAAGTGCAGCACAATTTTTCTTTCTCTTCTTAAAGCACTGTCATTTAAACATGAACCTGAAGTACTCAAAATGGAATTCAGGTTTTCAAGACAGAAGCATGGCAAAAGAGTACCAGATGGCCATGGAAACCTTTGTTTTTTTCTGAAAAGTAAGATCTTAAGAAGGAAGAACAGGAATGGCATGCTTTATCCATCATATTTAAAGCTGCAGTTGGAATTGTTTAAAGTAGCAGATATAATGAATAGTCACCAATTGTGTTAATTCTTGAAGCGGTGTGGGTGCTGACTACTATTCGTATCAAAAATAGGTTCAGGATTGTTTTGATACCTGTATTTATAATAAAAAGATGTTTGGGATTTTGAATTTCTGTTAAAAGCTGTACCCGTTTGTTACATGTAACAGACATGATAATTTGTTTACAGTCTTTGTTTAATAAAACATGCTTAGAAGTTTTAAGTGAAGTCAACAAAAAGGACAGGTGTATGGATATGTGATTTTGAGATGAAAGTTAGTCTTAATGTAAATAAAATATGGAATGTGTCTTCAGAGACTGTGCTATTTCTGTTACATTGATATATGCTATAGTAGCCATATCAAGGTAGCAAAATTGGTGGTTATTAAGCTAGGCATGGTAATGGCAGAGGCAGGAAGATTGCAAGTTCCTGGCCAGCCTTGGCTGGCACATAAGACTGCATTTAAAACAAAATAAGAAATATTGAGAGAATATCAAAGATTTTCATTGAAATTCTATTTTATATGCTTATGTTTGGAACTTACGTTTGTTTTGACATCTTACATGCTCAGTTTAATTTCTTTGCACAAAGAGGTATCTCACTACATTTCAAATTTTATTTCATCATAGGTAGTATTCAAAAAAGTCTTTGCATCTTAGTAGTTTTTATAGTTATAGACTGCAAATTATTCAAGTACTCAGTTTTTATTTTCTTGTGCCATTTTTATTTTTTATTTTTGTGAAGCTTTTAGTTCAGTTGACCAAATTGAAGACATTTCCTCCCATATCTTTAAGTTTTTTTGTTATTGTGCGTGTGTGCGCGCACACATACTTGTATGTATTGTGTGAAGGTCAGAGGTTATTTTTGGACTTGGTTCTCACCTTCACTTTTATGTGTGTTCTTGTCAAACTCTGATCACCATGTACCATGTGTGTCAACAAGTGCCTTCACTGCAGAGCCATCTCATTGGTCCCTCTTCTAAGACCAACGAAAGTTAATTTTATCATTCCACTCTATGTTCACTTTAACAAATACGTGTCTGAAGTTGAAGGTTCATTTTTATTCTTTTATCAAATTGACAAAGTTTGGTTGCCAAAATAAAAAAACTAGATGTTCAAACTTTGCCTATAAGGATAAAGTAAAGGAAAAGTATTACTAGTAGACTGGATTATTTTGGTTACTTTTATAGCAAGGATAGGTTTCTTGAAACATACTTGGCATGTTTTGATTAAGCTGTTTAAAAGTTAATGTTTTTTTAGTCAGTCATTAATTAAGCTCTAGATAGTTTGTCTAAATATTATCACTGTTGTAGTTTAAAACAGGGTACCACTGTCTAATATATGATGTCTTCAGAATTACTTCTTTCTCAGCCTCCCAAGTACTGGTTCAGGTGTACATCACCATGTCCAGCATAAATGGACTCATTTTAAATGAGCTAGTTTAATCACTGAGGTTTCTTTATTCTTCGTGTGTGTGTGTGTGTGTTAGGTACATGCAAGAGGCCTTACTTAGGTTGGTATCTGTAATCGCCCTTAATTGTTCTTTCACTTTATAGTGTGAGACAAGGTTTTTAAATGAAACCCAGAGCTCACAATTGTGGCATAGATCCCCTGCCTCTGCTTTTCCAAGGTTGGAATTAAAGCCTCACCTATTATTTTATGTGGGTTTTGGGAATCAGATCTCTGAGAAGCATTTTCTTTTTTTTTTTTTAATTTATTTTTTTTAATTTACATTCCAAATCATTTCCCCTTTCCCGTTTCCTCCCTCCCCGAAAGTCCCATAAGCCCCCTTCCCTCCCTCTTTTCGCCATTCAACCCCTCTCGTTACTCTGTCCTGGCGTTCCCCTACATCCAGTCTTTCCAGGACCAGGGGTCTCTCCTTCCATCTTCTTAGAAATCTATTGATATGCGGATTGTGTCTAGGGTATTCCGAGATTCTGGGTCAATATCCCCTTATCAGTGACTGCATATCATGTGTGTTCTTTTGTGATTGGGTTACCTCACTAAGGATGATATTTTCAAGATCTGACCATTTGCCTAGGAATTTAGTGAATTCATTGTTTTTAATTGCAGAGTAGTATTCCATTGTGTAGATATACCACATCTTCTGAATCCATTCCTCCGTTGAGGGACATCTGGGTTCTTTCCAGCTTCTGGCTATTATAAATAAGGCTGCTGTGAACATAGTGGAGCATGTGTCCTTATTGCATGCAGGTAAAGCCTCTGGGTATATGCCCAGGAGTGGTATAGCCGGATCCTCCGGGAGTGTCATGCCCAGTTTTCTGAGGAACCACCAGACTGCTTTCCAGAGTGGTTGTATCAGCTTGCAATTCCACCAGCAGTGGAGGAGTGTTCCTCTTTCTCCACATCCTCGCCAACAACTGCTGTCTCCTGTGTTTTTGATCTTAGCCATCCTGACTGGTGTGAGATGGAATCTCAGGGTTGTTTTGATTTGCATTTCCCTAATGACTAAGGATGATGAACATCTCTTTAGGTGCTTCTCAGCCATTAGATATTCTTCAGGTGAGAACTCTTTGTTTAGCTCTGTACCCCATTTTTTAATAGGGTTACTTGCCTCTCTGGAGTTTAACTTCTTGAGTTCTTTGTATATATTGGATATTAGCCCTCTGTCGGATGTAAGGTTGGTAAAGATCATTTCCCAGTTAGTTGGTTGCCGCTTTGTCTTTTTGACAGTGTCTTTTGCCTTGCAAAATCTTTGTAATTTAATGAGGTCCCATTTGTCTATTCTTGATCTTAGAGCATAAGCTATTGGAGTTCTGTTCAGGAAATTCTCCCCTGTGCCCATATGTTCAAGGTTCTTCCCTAGTTTCCCTTCTATTAGTTTCAGTGTGTCTGGTTTTATGTGGAGATCTTTGATCCACTTAGAATTGAGCTTAGTGCAAGGAGATAAGAATGGGTCAATTTGCATTCTTGTGCATGTTGACCTCCAGCTGAGCCAGCACCATTTGTTGAAAAGGCTATCTTTTTTCCACTGGATGGTTTTAGCTCCTTTGTCAAAGATCAAGTGACCATAGGAGTGTGGATTCATTTCTGGGTCTTCAATTCTGTTCCATTGATCTACATGTCTGTTACTGTACCAATACCATGCGGTTTTTAACACTATTGCTCTGTAGTACAGCTTGAGGTCCGGGATACTGATTCCCCCAGAGGTACTGAGAAGCATTTTCAACCATTGAGCCATCTCAGCCCCTCAAAGATGTTCTAAATATTTAAAAATCACACAGAACATACACATACATTTTCCATGTGTAATTTATTAAAGTAGATTTAAATGAAATATACTAATATTTAATGGTTAAAGAGTACATTGAATTGCATTGACACTATAGAGTACCTCTTTGTTCTTTTCTGCCTTGAAAATGTGTCTTGTGATACCTGGAACTAGTAAGTGTTGGGATGCTTTTGATAGGCTTTGGTAGAATCTGGTACTTTGGTCTCATGTTATCTTTGTATATGCCACTGTTAAAGTCCTCTCCTCCACCCAAGGCTGTTGTCAGAGTCCATCCTATTTAAAAAACCCTTTCTTGTTTTAGGGATTGTGGATCTTAGCAGATGTAACAATTATGATATATATGGTTACCTAAGATATATTAATAGATGAAATTTTAGAGTTAATAGAGCCTCTTTTAAATATAAGCTAGCAGTTTAAAAGCAAATTTTCCTTTGTAAAGTGGCTAGGGTTACAGGAATGTTGTGGTATAAATAGACTAGAAATTTGCCTTAGAAATTTGTTTCATGAGATTTTTAAGTATGATGACCCTTGATGACTATATGTTAATAAAAGTTACAAAAGTAAAATTCTTGTTCCAGTAGGTCCCTGTTATTACTTTAATGGCTTTAATTACTTTGTTGCTTATTTTCAGAATTGATAATTTTTTATTATTTGGTAATTTAAAATAAAGTTATTGCATTTGTTTAGGGATCTGTGTATAATTTTCTAGGATTTTTATGAGAAACATTGGGAATTGTCAAAGGCATTTAGTCTTTTGGGTGTGAAAACAAAACTTGTAATTTTATATTGACCTTTAAAAAAACTATTTTACTCAGTATTTGGGTAGGTGAATAAATAGGGAATTTAGTTTGGTTTATCAGTACAAGCTACTTTACCAAGACTGATTTCAATTGAAATGTTTTGCACTTTGAATGCATGAATGCATGTGAAGTTAATATTTGAAAATTTAGAGCATTGTTGAGAACCACTCTTCATAGGCTTGGTGTTAATGACTTTAGGTCATTCTCATAAGTCCAGTCAAAATCATGTCAGCTTCCTAAATGAGTTAAGATCATTTAATCTTGAATGCTTAAAAGGATTTTGGAAACTATTTATGGACTCTTATAGTTTTTTTCCTGTATAAGTATAGTTTTTAGGTATTTGTATGCAGAGTTATGATATTATTTATTATTGGGAAGGATAACAGACACAGATCTTACTTTTCTGATAAGTAGCAATATATTTTTATTGTTTCAGTTTGACCAGTTTTTGTTTAGTTGTAATGCCTCAAGATTTTGGAAAGATGTACATGTTTTCTGAACTAGAAACACTGAAAAGGACAACTGGTAGGAGCACAAGTGATTAACTTATATTCAGTACTGAGCTTACTAAAAAGCAGGGAATCCACAGGAATAGGATTCCTAAAGTTAATGTTCTTTGGAGAAGTTACCCAAGACTGAATGAACTTTTTCTCTAAAACTATTTTCTGTGTGCCTGTGATTGCATTTGGGTGCCTGTGTATATTCATTTATGAGTGTGTGTGTGTGTGTGTGTGGCCAAAGAACAACTTAGGAATTTGTTCTCACCTTGTACCCTATGAGGGGTTGAACTCAGGTCATCTGGCTTAGGTACAATACCTTTACCCTCTGAACCATCTTGCCTGTCCAGGGGAATCTGACACTGAACATATTGGATGTTTAGGAAGTTTTCTGGAATTTTGAAAAGATATACTGTAAGTATTTTCTGAAAAGAAAACTAATAAAGGTATTTGTTGATACAGGAAATAAATAAAAATCAAAACCATTTTGTAAAATCAAGGAATTTGAAAAACTCATAGAATTAGATACATGATTTAAAAAGCCATTAGGAGGTTGGTGAAGTGAGTCTGATGGCTTGTTTGGATTTGACAAACCCATGTAAAATGCTGGACAGTGTAGTATGTGAGTAATCCCAACATGTCTCTACCAAGAGGTGTGGAGATAGAGACGGAACTTTTAAAAATAACCACTGGATATAAACTGGTTACTGTGGTGTTTATATCTTAGATAAAAGGTTTACAACTAAGAAATAAGGGTTTTGCCCCATCTCATATTTCCATATAATTTAAAAATACTGACTTAAGTAGGTTCCCCCTTCTAAGTTTATGAGATCAATGATAAAAGCTGAATAGATCTTTTTCTGCTAAAATTGAAGATTTTCATGGAAAATATTTCTGGTAAAATTGAAAAAAATATATGGAAAAACATTAAAATAGAAGATTATCATGGAAAATTATACAGATAAAATGATCGGCATAAAAATATTTCTAAGTTAATTGAAAGTGAAATTATAAACATTTTCTGATAAAATTGAAGATTTACCTGGAAAATATCTCTGATAAAATTGAAATATATAAAAAACGCATTAAGATTATTTCATGGAAAAATTATACAGATAAAATGGAAGGTATAAAAATGTTCCTAAGTTGATTGAAAGTAAAATTATAGACATTGTCTGATAAAACTGAAGATCCACATGGAAAATACTTCTGACAAAATTGAAGAAAAATACAGAAAAACGTTAATATTGAAGATTATCATGGACAATTATGCTAACAAAATGGTAGGCACAAAAACATTCCTAAATTGATTGAAAGTGGAACTACAAACACCCCCCCCCCGCCCCCGACAAAACCAAAGATCTACATGAAAAACACTTCCAACAAAATCGAAGAGATAACACAGGAAAAAGTGTTTAAAATTGAAGATTATCATGGAAAATAATACAGTCAAAATGGTAGACACAAAAAGCATTACTGAATTGAAAGAGGAGTCACAAACATTTTCTGATAAAATTGAAGATCTACATGAAAAACATCTCTGTTAGACTATGTTTTTTGTTGGGGAATTGAGTCTATTGACATAAGATATTAAGGAATAGTGATTGTTGCTTCCTGTTATTTTTTATGTTCTTTTTATGTTTGTGTGGTTACTTTCTTTTAGGTTTGATGGAAAAAGATTACTTTCTTGCTTTTTCTAGGGTGTAGTTTCCTTCTTCATGTTGGCGTTTTCCATCTATTATCCTTTGTAGGGCTGGATTTGTGGAAAGATATTGTGTAAATTTGGTTTTATCATGGAATATCTTGTTTTCTCCATCTATGGTAATTGAGAGTTTTGCTGGGTATAGTAGTTTGGGCTGGCATTTATGTTCTCTTAGGGTCTGTATGAGATCTGCCCAGGATCTTCTGGCTTTCATTGTCTCAGGTGAGAAGTCTGGTGTAATTCTGATAGGCCTGCCTATAGGTTACTTGACCTTTTTCTCTTACTGCTTTTAATATTCTCTCTTTGTTGAGTGCATTTGGTATTTTGATTATTATGTGCTGGGAGGACTTTCTGGTCTGGTCCAGTTTGTTTGGAGTCCTGTAGGCTTCTTGTATGTTCATGGACATCTCTTTCTTTAGGTTAGGGAAGTTTTCTTCTATAACTTTGTTGAAGATATTTACTGGCCCTTTAAGTTGGAATCTTTGCTCTCTTCTATATCTATAATTCTTAGGTTTGGTCTTCTCGTTGTGTCCTGGATTTCCTGGATGTTTTGGCTCAGGAGCTTTTTGAATTTTGCATTTTCTTAAACTGTTGAGTCAACGTTTTCTATGGTATCTTAAGCCCCTGAGAGTCTTTCTTCTATCTCTTGTATTCTGTTGTTGATGCTTGCATCTATGACTCCTGAATTCTTTCCAAGATTTTCTATCTCCAGAGATGTCTCAACTCTGTGATTTCTTTATTGTTTCTACTTCCATTTTTAGATCCTGGATGGTTTTGTTCAGTTCCTTCACTTGTTTGTTTGTGTTCTCCTGTAATTCTTTCAGGGATTTTTATGTTTCCTCTTTAAGGGCCTTTACCATTTGACCCATATTCTCCTGTATTGCTTTAAGGGAGTTATTTATGTCCTTCTTGATGTCCTCTTAACAGCATCGTGAGGAGAGACTTTAAATCCAACTCTTGCTTTTCTGGTGTGCTGGGCCATCCGGGATTTGCTGTGGTGGGAGAACTGGGCTCTGATGTTGCCAAGTAGCCTTGATTTCTGTTGGTAGGGTTCTTGTGCTTGCCTTTCGCCATCTGGTTATCTCTGGTGTTAGTTGGTCTTGTTGTCTCTGGCTGGAGCTTGTCCCTCCTATGGGCCTGTAAACCTGTGTCTCTACTCCTGGGAGACCAACTCTCTTTTGGCAGTGTCTGTGCACAGAAGGCTGTTGGAGCTGTCTGGTTCCTTGCTGCAAATGGCAGCCGGAAGGGAAGACTCCTGTCCCAGCTACTCCAATGATCATATGCCCTGTGCCCTCCTATTTGTACCCCTCCAGAGAAAAGGTGGAGATCTCACCTCTGCACTCAGAAGTGAAATTGCTGCTGGGAGATCATTCTCTCCTGGTGGGCTAAGCACAGAAGGCTGTGGAGCTGCCTGGTTCTCTGTTGCAAAAGGCGGCTGGAAGGGGTTTTATTCCTTTTCAAGTCACAGATAAATACATAGTGATTGTCAGATATTGATATTTTGCCCAGTGTTAATACAATAAATACTGTTCTGGCCTACAAGGGATTAAGATTTTATTATGGGGTTGAATATAAGTGGCCATGGTTTGGTCTGGGAACATGAATTATGATTGACCTTGGAAACGAGCTAAAGGCAATACTACTTTGATGAACTTAAGGGTTAAAAATGTAAGAAAAGTGGTCACTTAGTTCTGTCTGGCCTGAAAGTGATTCTTGGAGAACATGAGCCACTAAGGAAGAAGGAATATGTAATGTTTTCCACTGAGGAAGTGCTTATAGGAGATTGTTACTAGTTACAGAACAAATGTATTTGATAATGTATCAACTACATTTATGGGGCCCACATCTAGGCAGGCAACAGCCATGTGAGGAAAACTGCTGTAGGTTTTAGATGCCTGGTGACACTGGTGGCATTATTAGCTTTTGGATTGGTGAAAGCTAGTGGATTGCTAAGGGTGGTGGTGGTGGTAGTGATGGTATTTACTTGATTTTTTTACATCTTGATTGAAGCCTCTTTTCCCTCCTCCCTGTGCCTCCCTTATATAACCGTTTCCACTTCCCAGAAAGGGGAAGGTCTCCCATGAATGTCAGCCAGCCTTGGCATATCAAGTTGCAGTAGGACTAGGCACATCTTCTAATTGAGGCTAGACAAGGCAGCCCAGTTAGGGGAAAGGCAGGCAACAAAATCAGAGACTGCCCCTGCTCCTACTTCAGGAGTCCCAGCTGCACAACTGTTGAAATATGGTCTCTGGTTTGGTAATTCATTCTATGAGCCCCTGTGAACCCATGCTGGTGGATTCTCTCTCTCTCTCTCTCTCTCTCTCTCTCTCTCTCTCTCTCTCTCTCTCTCTCCCTCCCTCCCTCTCCCCCATCTCTCCTGTCTGGTTTTGTGTGTCAACTTGACACAGGCTGGAATTATCACAGAGAAGGGAGCTTCAGTTGGGGAAGTGCCTCCATGAGATCCAGCTGTGGGGCATTTTTCAATTAGTGATCAAGCGGGGAGGGCCTCTTGTGGGCGGTGCCATCCTGGGCTGGTAGTCTTGGGTTCTATAAGAGAGCAGACTGAGCAAGCCAGGGGAAGCAAGTCAGTATGTAACATCCCACCAGGGCCTCTGCATCAGCTTCCTGTCCTGCTTGAGTTTCAGTCCTGACTTCCTTTGGTGATGAACAGCGTGGAAAGTGTAAAGCTGAATAAACCCTTTCCTCCCCAACTTGCTTCTTGGTCATGATGTTTTGTCCAGGAATAGAAACCCTGATTAAGACTTTCTTTCTTGCCTTTCTCTCTCTCTCTCTCTCTCTCTCTCTCTCTCTCTCTCTCTCTCTCTCTCTCTCTGTCTGTCTGTCTGTCTGTCTGTCTGTCTGTCTTTTTCTCTTTTTTGGTTTTTTGAGACAGGGTTTCTCTATATAACCCTGACTGTCCTGTCCCGTAACTCACTCTGTAGACCAGCCTGGCCTTGAACTCAGAAATCCATCTGCCTCTGCCTCCTAAGTGCTGGAATTAAAGGCATGTGCCACCACTGCCTGGCAATTCTGTAGGTTTTCTTGTGGTCTTCTTGACCTTCCTGGCTCCTTCAATTCTTCCCTCTTCTACAGGATTCCCCAAGCTCCACTTAATGTTTGGCTGTGGGTCTCTGCATCAGTTTCTATCAGTTGCTGGGTGAAGCCTCTCTAGATTTGGATTTCAAAGCAACTAAAAGCCCAAAGATAATTTGGCTTAGGTCGGCCATAATATGAAGCTCATTTGGCGGTGTAGAATCTTTTAATATGGGCACTACATCCCCCAGACCCCTAGTTTTTGTCTTTTATCTGAGTTCACAGTTATTATTGGTCAGACACAACATTTTGTACTTATATAGGCTACATGTTTGATACACTGCAATGCTAGGATGACTCTTCCAAGGATTTATTAGAAATAAACCTGAATAGACAGGAAAGCAGTCTTCAGGACAGAGAAAAGGTGATAAAGCCTTTAAGAGAGAAATCCCTGGTTTATATCATCAAATCTATCCATCCTGCCCTATGTATCTAATATACTATTTGTATGCCATGTACAATAGCAGTCTTAGACACATCATTTTAAAAAACTGGAGAAGGCATTAATGGCCTAAAGAAGCAAAGGTAACATGAAGAAAACAGGCATTTTAACTGCCTTCCCAAACTCTGTGCATATGTTAAGTCATACTAGACTGAATCCTTTATTATCTTTTAATTCTAGTTCATTTTTTTAAACCAGTTTGCTTCCATAGTATAACATTGCATATAGTGGCTAGTTTTAATTATAGGAAAGATTGTTCTTCAGTAGTATGTTTTTGTACATATTTGTCCTATTGGTAATACATCAGATTTCAGTTTGGGTATGTAAATGCATAGTTACATTGCAGGATAAATTAGATAACATTATGACATTTTGAATTTTTCCCCCACAGCTTTTTCTGTGCATCAAATATTAGTGATGTGTAGGAAGAGGAGGTCAGACTTGGGAGAAATCAGAATTCCCTAACCAGATTTTATTCTACATTTCATAGAAAGAAAAATGGGACTCCAGTGTGGGAGTCACTTGTCTACCTACTTCCCACTGACAGAATGAACATTGCTCAGATTTTCCCCAGTCTTAGCTAACTGTACTATGATATGTCCTGAATATTTGCTTAATTGGGAAAATGAAGGCTCTTAAAGTACAGTGCCTTAGGTTCCATATATTGCTTTCCATAATTGAAGTTTTCCATAAACTTTCTATAGGTCATTACTTCGAGCCTCTATACTGACAAATGTTGACAGTTGCCCCTTAGCCACTTCACATTCTGTCTGTACTAAAGTTGTCAACAACTGTTGTAAGTTAAATGTGCAGACTCCTTCTACCTCTGATCTTGGAATTATCTCATATTTTTAATCCATCCTCTGAGTAAATCATTTTTAAAACTATTCTTTATTCTGTCAGGGTTAGTTACTCTATATGTGCTGTGCTCAAACGTGAGTCCTCTTTTTTTTTTTTTAAGTAATGTCTTTCTTCATTTGCAACGAATTTAGTTTGTTCTAAAATTTGCATACTTCCAGTAGGGTTCTTTTGGCTGTAGCATTTGGCCAGTTTTGGTGAATGTTGTTACCATTGGAGAATGTTTGCTTTTGTGCAATTGTAATAAAAAGAATCAACCCCAAATTTTTGGCTGTCAATAAGGTAGAAGATATTCTAAGGTAAGTAGGAGTCCAACTGTAACCACAGAGCTTCCCAAATCCTGTTTCATAGTAAGTTTCATATATTCAGAATTTAAGTTTGGCAAGTTATTCCTATGAGTTGGAATTTCTGTGATACACATGGATAGTTCCCACACTGATACTACCTTTCATATTTGTAGGGCAAGCTGGTCATACTATAAATGAGACTAGGGTCACAGGACACAATCCAAAATATTTTGGCAAAGAAAAATCGCTTCTGGAGAAGAATGTATAACCATGTCAAATCATGCAAAAACCATTCACCAGGGCTCTGGTTGGGTTTTATTCCTAATGTAAAGGGGTCCCTTCCCTCTTTGAGTAGTCAGAACTTGGCCTCATACATAATTGGCTAACTCAGAATGGTTCAACTGATAAGCAAAGTTCAATTTTTGATGGGAGAATACAACCTTGAGCACATATTTTGATTTTAAAAGTATTGACTTGTGGGGGAAATTGAATTTCTGCCAAGTGTGGAGAGCTTTTTGGGGCTGCTTGGCAGGAATCTGACATTGGTCCTTGACAAGGAAATGGGCTTCAGGCAGGAATCTGACATTAGACCATGTCAAGGAAGTAAGTTCAGGCAGGAATCTGACATTGGGCCATGTCAAGGAAGTAAGTTCAGGTAGGAATCTGATTTTAGGCTAGAACAGGGAAGTAAGTTCAAGCAGGAATCTAATTTTAGGCTAGAACAAAGAAGTAGGCTTCAGGCATGAATATGATTTTGGGCTAGGACAGGGAAGTAGGCTCAGATATCTTAGTCATCCTGATAAGCCCTTAGAAATAGTGATCTCGGAAGTTTATTACCTTGCTTGCTCCTTGTCTATTTGTGTTTATTGTCTTGCTTGTTCCTTAACCTATAACTTAACCTTATCACTTGTATGTATCTAAAATGGTATAAAAGCAGATTGGGAAAAAAATAACCCCTCCCCCCTCAGCCTCAGAACTGGCTAGGGTCATGCTATAACGTCTAATTTTTTTTTTTTCTTTTTAATCCTCACTCATGCCCTGGAGAACCTGGTGACTGACTAAGCTGGCTTGGTCATCCAAGTGGCTTCACACTTTTTTTTAAAAAATGAAGTTTTAACCCTTTAATAGAAGAAACAATATATTTTATTTACATTTCCCACAGTTTTTCTCTCTTTCACAATACATGTCCTCTGTTTGGATTTGTACATTTCCTTCCCTATGATAAAAAAAAGACTACTTACTACATTTTAGCAAATACCTTGACACATTGGTTTTTTTTGTTGCTGTTGTTATTTTTTTGTTTTTTTGTTTGTTTGGTTTTTTTTTTTTTTTTTTTTTTTTTGATTTTCCAAGACAGGGTTTATCTGCATAGTCCTGGTTGTCCTGGAACTTGCTCTGTAGACTAGGCTGGCCTCGAACTCAGAAATCCGACTGCCTCTGCCTCCCAAGTACTAGGATTAAAGGCGTGCGCCACCACTGCCCGGCTTCTTGACACATTGTTAAATGACTTTCATGTGAGGGAATATTCCCTACATAGAAGAAAATGCAGAATAGAGCACAGGCAGCTAAATCACTACATGTTTACCCTGTGATTACAGGTTTGGATGATAAAACACTGTCTTTTAATCCTCATCAAACATCATAAGGATTATTGCTTTTCTTTTTAAGGCAGGGCATTTCCTCTTGAAATATCTGTTTGGTTTTTTTGGTTTATTTTCTTTTCTTTTTTTTTTCTTTTCTAAGTTTTTTTATTTACTTTCTAAATCATTTCCCCTTTCCCATTTCCTCCCTCCCATAAGCCCCCTTCCCTCCCTCTTTTCCCCATTCAACCCCCTCTCGCTTCTCTGTCCTGGCATTCCCCTACATCCAGTCTTTCCAGGACCAGGGGTCTCTCCTTCCATCTTCTTGGAAATCTATTGATATGTGAATTGTGTCTAGGGAATTCTGAGAATCTGGGTTAATATCCCCTTATCAGTGACTGCATACCATGTGTGTTCTTTTGTGATTGGGTTACCTCACTAAGGATGATATTTTCAAGTTCTGACCATTTGCCTAGGAATTTCGTGAATTCATTGTTTTTAATTGCAGAGTAGTATTCCATTGTGTAAATATACCACATCTTCTGAATCCATTCCTCCGTTGAGGAACATCTGGGTTCTTTCCAGTTTCTGGCTATTATAAATAAGGCTGCTATGAACATAGTGGAGCATGTGTCCTTATTGCATGCAGGTAAAGCCTCTGGGTATATGCCCAGGAGTGGTATAGCCGGATCCTCCGGGAGTGTCATGCCCAGTTTTCTGAGGAACTGCCAGACTGCTTTCCAGAGTGGTTGTACCAGCTTGCAATCCCACCAGCAGTGGCGGAGTGTTCCTCTTTCTCCTTGAAGACCCAGAAATGAATCCACACTCCTATGGTCACTTGATCTTTGACAAAGGAGCTAAAACCATCCAGTGGAAAAAAGATAGCCTTTTCAACAAATGGTGCTGGTTCAACTGGAGGTCAACATGCAGAAGAATGCAAATTGACCCATTCTTATCTCCTTGCACTAAGCTCAATTCCAAGTGGATCAAGGACCTCCATATAAAACCAGACACACTGAAACTAATAGAAAGGAAACTAGGGAAGAACCTTGAACATATGGGCACAGGGGAAAATTTCCTGAACAGATCTCCAATAGCTTATGCGCCAAGATCAAGAATTGACAAATGGGACCTCATTAAATTACAAAGTTTCTGTAAGGCAAAAGACACTGTCAAAAGGACAAAGTGGCAACCAACTAACTGGGAAATTATCTTTACCAACCCTACATCCGACAGAGGGCTAATATCCAATATATACAAAGAACTCAAGAAGTTAGACTCCAGAGAGCCAAGTAACCCTATTAAAAAATGGGGTACAGAGCTAAACAAAGAGTTCTCACCTGAAGAATATCTAATGGCTGAGAAGCACCTAAAGAGATGTTCATCATCCTTAGTCATTAGGGAAATGCAAATCAAAACAACCCTGAGATTCCATCTCACACCAGTCAGGATGGCTAAGATCAAAAACACAGGAGACAGCAGTTGTTGGCGAGGATGTGGTTTATTTGGTTTATAATGTTAGTTAGGTCCAGCATTTCTCTGTTTAGTTTTGTTTGGATGACCTGTCTATTGGAGGCAGTAAAGTAATGAAGTCCCATCAGTGTATGAGGGTCAGCATGTGAATTAAGCAGTAGTAGTATTTATTTTTTGAGCTGGAGTGTCCTTGTGTTTACTGCATAGTTGTTAAGAAATGCCAAGTTCTCTTTGTTTATATTTCCTTTGATGCATATGCAGTGCCCTTTCTTATCACCTCTGATTAGTTTCTGTTTGAAGTCTATTTTATAAGATACTAAAATGGCTAGTTGCTTGGAATGTCTTTTTCCATCTTTTCACTATAGAATGATATCTATCCTTGATGTGAAAGTGTCTTTCTTGGATGCAGCAAAAGGATGGACCTTCTGCTTGTGTTCATTCAGGTTTTGTCTTTTTACTGGGCAATTGAGACCATTGATGTTGAAAGATACCAATGAACAATGTATTTATTATTTGTTCTGGTAGGTGTGCTTCCCCTCTTTTGATTTGATGGTCTGAGAATAGTTTTTTCCTTTTTTCCTGGGTGTAGTTAATCTCTTTAGGTTAGAGTTTTCATTCAAGCATCTTCTGTAGAGCTGGATTTGTATGTAAATATTGCTTAAATTTTGTTTTATATGGAAGTCTTATTTTTTTTGTGTCTATTATGATAGAAAGTTTTGCTGGGTATAGTAGTCTGGGCTTGCATCTCATTTCTGAGAGCCTGTAGAATATCAGTCTGAGCCCTTCTAGCTTTTAGAGTTTATTTATTTTTATTAGATATTTGCTTTATTTACATTTGGAATGGTATCTCCTTTCTGCTTTACCCCTTCGAAAATCCCCTATCCCATCCCCCATCCCCCTACTCACCCACTCTCCCCAAGTTTATGACTTGCATTCCCCTATTCTGGGGAATCAAGCCTGCACATCACCAATGGTCTCTCCTCTCATTGTTGTCTGAAATGGTCATCTTCTGCTACATATGTAGCTGGAGCCATGGGTCCCTCCATGTGTTCTCTTGGGTTGGTGGTTTAGTCCCTGGGAACTCTGGGTGTACTGGTTGGTACACATTATTGTTCTTCCTGCAGGGATGCAAACCTCTTCAGCAACTTAGCTCCTTTCACTAGCTCATCCATTGGGGACCCTATGATCTTTCTATTGGTTGGCTGTGAGTCATGGGTATTTTGATCAAAGTATCCACACTTTGGTCTTCCTACTTCTTGAGCTTCATGTGGTCTGTGAGTTGCATCTTGGGTATTCTGAGCTTTTGGGCTAATATCCACTTATCAGCGAGTGCATACCGTGTGTGTTCTTTTGTGATTGGGTTACCTCACTCAGGATGATATTTTCTGGCTCCATCCATTTGCCTAAGAATATGATGAATTCATTTTTTTTAATACCTGAGTAGTACTCCATTGTGTAAATGTAACACATTTTCTGTATCCATTCTTCTGTTGAAGGACATCTGGGTTCTTTCCAGCTTCTAACTGTTATAAATAAGGCTGCTATGAACAAAGTGGAGCATGTGTCCTTATTACATGTTGGAGCATCTTGTGGGTATATCCCCAGGAGTGGTATAGCTGGGTCCTCAGATAGTGCTATGTCCAATTTTCTGAGGAACTGCCAAACTGATATCCAGAGTGGTTTTACCAGCTTGCAGTCCCACCAGCAATGGAGGAGTGTTCCTCTTTCTCCACATCCTCTCCAGCATTTGCTGTCTCCTGAATTTTTGATCTTAGCCATTCTGACTGGTGTGAAGTGAAATCTCAGGGTTGTTTTGATTTGCATTTCCCTGATGATTAAGGATGTTGAACATTTCTTTAGGTGTTTCTCAGCCATCCAGTATTCCTCAGTTGAGAATTCTTTGTTTATCTCTGTACCCCATTTTTTAATAGGGTTATTTGGATCTCTGGAGTCTAACTTCTTGAGTTTTTTTGTATATATTGGATATAAACCCTCTATTGTATGTAGGATTGGTAAAGATCTTTCCCAATCTGTTGGTTGCCGTTTTGTCCTATTGACAGTATCCTTTGCCTTACAGAAGCTATGCAATTATATGAGGTCCCATTTGGCATTTCTTGAGAGCATAAGCTATTGGTGTTCTATTCAGGAAAATTTCCCCTGTGCCCATGTGCTCCAGGTTCTACCCCACTTTCTCTTCTATTAGATTCAGTGTATCTGGTTTTATGTGGATGTCCTTGATCCACTTGGACTTGAGCTTTGTACAGGGAGATAACAATGGATCAATTTGCATCCTTCAACGTGTTGACTGCCAGTTGACACAGCAACATTTGTTGAAAATGTTGTCTTTTTTCCATTGGATGACTTTAGTTCCTTTGTCAAAGATCAAGTGACCATAGGTATGTGGGTTCATTTCTGGGTCTTCAATTCTATTCCATTGATCTTCCTTCCTGTCTCTGTACCAACCAACACCATACAGTTTTTATCATTATTACTCTGTAGTAGAGCTTGAGGTCAGGGATGATGATTTCACCAGAAGTTCTTTTAATTTTGAGAATAGTTTTCACTGTACTAGTTTTTTGTTATTCCAGATTAATTTGGAAATTGCTGTTTCTAACTCTATGAAGAATTGAGTTGGAATTTTGATGGGGATTGCATTGAGTCTGCAGGTTGATTTAGGCAAGATGGCCATTTTTACTATATTAACCCTGCCAATCCACAAGCATGGGAGATTTTTCCATCTTCTGAGATCTTCAATTTCTTTCTTCAGAGACTTGAAGTTCTTGTTATACAGATCTTCCACTTGCTTGGTTAGAGTCATACAAAGGTATTTTATATTATTTCTGACTATTGTGAAGGGTGTCATTTCCCTAATTTCTTTCTTAGCCTGTTTATTCTTTGAGTATAGGAAGGCTACTGATTTGTTTGAGTTAATTTTATATCTAGCCACTTTGCTGAAGTTGTTTATCAGCTGTAGGAGTTCTCTGGTGGAATTTTGGGGTCACTTAAGTATACTATCATATTATCTGCGAATAGTGATACTTTTACTTTTTTCTTTCAAATTTCAATCCTTTTGACCTCCTTTTGTTGTCTAATTGCTCTGGTTAGGACTTCTAGTACTATTTTGAACAGGTAGGGAGAGAGTAGACAACCTTGTCTAGTCCCTGATTTCAGTGAGATTGTTTCAAGCTTTTCTCCATTTAGTTTGATGCTGGCTACTGGTTTGCTGTATATTGCTTTTACTATGTTTAGGTATGGGACTTGAATTCTTGATCCTTCCAAGACTTTTATCATGAAGAGGTGTTGGATTTTGTCAAATGCTTTTTCAGCATCTAATGAAATGATCATGTGGCTTTTTTTCTTTGAGTTTGTTTATGTAGTGGATTACATTGATGGATTTCCATATATTGAATCATCTCTGCATCCCTGGGATGAAGCCTACTTGATCATGGTGGATGATCATTTTGATGTGTTCTTGAATTCGGTTGGCAAGAATTTTATTGAGGATTTTTGCATCGATATTCGTAAGGGAAACTGGTCTAAAGTTCTCTTTCTTTGTTGGGTCTTTGTAAGGTTTAGGTATCAGAGTAATTGTGGCTTCATAAAATGAGTTGGGTAGTGTTCCTTATGTTTCTATTTTGTGGAATAGTTTGTAGAGTGTTGGTGTTAACTCTTCTTTGAAGGTCTAATAGAACTCTATATTAAACCCATCTGGTCCTGGGCTTTTTTTTTTTTTGATCCTGATTTAACTTTGGTACCTGGTATCTGTCTAGAAAATTGTCCATTTCATCTACATTTTACACTTTTGTTGAGTATAGGCTTTTGTAGTATGATCTGATGATTTTTTGGATTTCCTCAGTATCTTTTATTATGCTTCCCTTTTCATTTCTTATTTTGCTGATTTGGTTACTGTCTCTGTGCCCTCTGGTTAGGTTGACAATGGGTTTATCTATCTTGTTGGTTTTTTCAAAGAACCAGCTCCTGGTTTGGTTGATTCTTTGTATAGTTCTTTTTGTTTCTACTTGGTTGATTTTCACCCTGAGTTTATTTCTTGCTGTCTACTCCTCTTGGGTTTATTTGCTTCTTTTTGTTCTAGAGCCTCTAGCTGTGCTGTTAAGCTGTTACTGTATGTTCTTTCCAGTTTCTTTTCTGATGTGCTCAGAGCTATGAGATTTCTTCTTAGCACTGTTTTCATTGTGTACCATAAGTGTGGGTATATTGTGCCTTCATTTTCATTAAATTCTTAAGTCTTTAATTTCTTTATCTCTTCCTTGACCAAGTTATTGTTGAGTAAAATGTTGTTAAATTTCCATGTGTATGTGTGCTTTCTGTTGTTTTTGTTATTATGGAAGACCAGCCTTAGGCCTTCCTTTGATGAATGTGAAGTGTCCTTCCTTTTCTTTTTTGACTACTTTAGGTTGAAAGTCAATTTTTTTTTAATATTTGGATGGCTACACCAGCTTGTTTCTTGGGACCATTTGCTTGGAAATTTGTTTTCCAGCCTTTTACTCTGAGGCAGTGTCTGTCTTTGTGCCTGAGGTGGGTTTCCTGTATGCAGCAAAATGTTGGGTCCTGCTTATGTATCTAGTCTGTTAGTCTATGACTTTTTATTGGACAGTTGTGTCCATTGATATTAAGAGGTATTAAGGAGAAGTGATTGTTGCTTCATGTCATTTTTGTTATTAGAGGTGGAGTTATGTTTGTGTGGCTCTCTTCTTTTTGGTTTATTAGAAGAAGATTAATTTCTTGCTTTTTCTAGTGTGTATTTTCCCTCCTTTTGTTAGTGTTTTCCATTCATTATCCTTTGAAGGGCTGGACTTGTGGAAAGATATTGTGTAAATTTCTTTTTGTCATGAATACTTTGGTTTCTCCATCTGTGGTAATTCAGAGTTTTGCTGACTATAATGGCCTGTGTTGGCATTTGTGTTCCCTTAGGGTCTGTATGACATCTGCCCAGAATCTTCTGGCTTTCATAGTCTCTGGTGAGAAGTCTGGTATAATTCTGATAGGTCTACCTTTATATGTTACTTGACCTTTTTCCCTTACTGTTTTTAATAATCTTTGTTTAGTGAATTTTGTGTTTTAATTATTATGTAACAGGAGGAATTTCTTTTCTGGTTCAATCTATTTGTAGTTCTGTATGCTTCTTGTATGTTCATGGGCATCTCTTTCTTTAGGTTATGGAAGTTTCCTTCTATAATTTTGTTGAAGACATTTACTCGCCCTTTAAGTTGGAAATCCTCACTTTCTTCTATAATTATAATCCTTAGGTTCGGTCTTCTCATTTTGTCCTGGATTTTCTGTATGTTTTGGGTTAGGAGCTTTTTGCATTTTACATTGTCTTTGACTGTTATGTCAATGCTTTCTATGGTATCTTCTGCATCTGAGATTCTCTCTTTTATCTCTTGTATTCTGTTATTGATGCTTGCATCTATGACTCCTGATGTCTTTCCTAGCTTTTCTGTGCCCAGAGTTGTTCACTTTGTGTTTTTTTTTTTAATTGTTTCTACCTTCATTTTTAGATCCTGGATGGTTTTGTTTAATTCCTTCACCTGTTTGGTTGTACTTTCCTCTATTTCTTTAAGGGCTTCTACCTTTTAACCTGTGTTCTCCTGTATTTCCTTAAGGGATTTATTTATGTTCTTCTTGAAGTTCTCTACCAGCATCATGAGCCATGATTTTAAATCCAAATCTTGCTTTTCTGGTGTGTTGGGGTATCCAGGACTTGTTGTTGTGGGAGAATTGGGTTTGGATTCTTCCATGTTGCCTTGATTTCCTTTGGTAACGTTCCTATGTTTGCCGTTCACCATCCGGTTATCTCTGGTGTTAGTTGGTCCTGTTTTCTCTGGCTGGAGCTTGTCCCTCCTGTGGGCCTACAAGCCTGTCTCAGCACCCCTGGGTGACTGACTGTCCCCTGGCACAGAGTGCTGTGGCATTGCCCAGCTCCTGGGTGCAGGTGGAGTCCAGACTAACCCTGTCTCATCTGTTCTGCCACTCCTTTGTTCCCTGTGCTCCCAACTGTACCAGTCTGCTCAGTTGCTGGAGAGAAGATTGTGCCTCACCTCTAAACCCAGGAGTCCCATCAGTTCCTGTAGAGCAGTTCTCCTTTGGCAGGGTGAGTGCATGGATGGCTGTAGTGTTGCCCAGCAACTCGGTGCAGGTGGGGCCCTAGTGGAGCCTGTCCCAGATGTTCTGTCACTCCTGTGTTCCCTGCACTCCTGGCTGTAACCACCTTCTCAGTCACTGGAGAGAAGATGGTGGCTTCACCGCTAAACCTTGGAGTCAAATCACTCCGTGCAGAGCTGTTCTCCCCTGGCAAGATCAGTGCACAGATGGATGTGTCACTGCCCAGCTCCTGGGCAGAGGAGGAGCCCAGATGGAACTTGTCCCAGTTGTTCTGGCACTCCGGTATTCCCTGTGCTCCTGGTTGTACCTGCCTGCTCAGTCGCCAGAAAGAAGATGGCCTAGAGTTTCCATTGAGAAGTCAGGTGTTAACACATTGGGCCTTCCTTTATATATCACCTTGTCCTTTTCCTTAGCAGCTTTAAATATTCTTTTTTTCTCTGTATGTTTAGTGTTTTGATTTTTATGTGCTGAGTGGATTCTTTTCTGGCCCAGTTCATTTGATGTACCATATGCTTCTTGCACTGTGATAGGCATTTTCTTCTTTAGACTAGGGAAATTTTCTTCCTTGATTTTGTTGAAAATATTTTCTGGGCCTTTGAACTGGGATGCTTCTTCCTCCCTTCCTATTATTCTGAGGTTTGGTCTTATTATAGTGTCCCAGATTTCCTGGATATTTTTTGCTAGTCCCTTTTTTTTTTTTTTTTAGATTTAACATTTTCTTTGACTGATGTTTTCATTTCTTCTATCATGCTTTCAGTGCCTGAGATTTTTCTGTCTCATCTCTTGTGTTCTGTTGGTGAAGCTTGCCTCTTAGGTTCCTGTCAGGGTTTCTAAATGTTCCATTTCCTGATTCCCCTCAGTTTGTGTTTGCTTTATTGATTACATTTCTAATTTTCATCTTACACTATATTCTTTTCTTTTCACTGTTTATTTGTGTTTCCATAGATTTCCTCTTTATGTGTGACTTCTATTAATATTCATATGGTCAGAAAGTCCTATTTTAAAGTCATTTTCATGTGCTTTAGCAGGGCCTGCTCCTGTGGTAGGATTGCTGGTTTCTAGTGGAGACATTGTCGTGGCTGTTTCTGATTGTGTTTTTATGCTGGAATCTGGGCATGTGGATTTGGGAAGCTTGTAATTCCAAGTGCTGGATGGGTGTTTTGTTCCTTGGTTTCTGTTTTTGTTTTTGTTTTTTTTTTTTGTGGTTTTTCGAGACAGGGTTTCTCTGTGTAGCCTTGGCTGTCCTGGAACTCGCTCTGTAGACCAGACTGGCCTCGAACTCAGAAATCCGCCTGCCTCTGCCTCCCAAGTGCTAGGATTAAAGGCGTGCGCCACCACCGCCCGGCTGTTCCTTGGTTTCTGTTTCTTCTCTAGTTCTTAGGAGTGTGTGTTGACTGTGTGTTGCCTGTAGGAGATTCTTCTGTGGTCCTGGTAATTGTGGCCACTGGTGGTTCCAGGTAAAATGTGTTTCTGGATATTGGGAGTTGACACATTGGAATGGGGATGGGCTAGGAGTAAGGGAGCTGAGGGGGTCCACATCAGGGAGGAAGGTAGGCTATTCCACTAGGGTTTGCTTAGTCCTTTGGGTACTGAAGTGAGAGTGAGGAGATGCCATAGCAGAAGGTATGCTACAGATCTGAGGATGAGACTGAGGGTATTGGATTTGGGGGAATGGAGAGAGAGGTGAAGATCTGCAGTTAGTCAACGTCCTTCTCTGGTTTGAGATGCCTGCGGATTCTCAGGGAATGTATGATGGAGTTGGGGGCTGGGATAAACCAGTGATTTGGAGAAGAGAAGTTAGGATCTGTGTGATCCACTGGAGATAGAGGCAGATGGGGTGAGGGTTGGGGAGGAGAAAGAGGGCTTGACAGGTGGTCTGATACACAGCTAGAGGTAAGACTGGGCCATTGTATTTGGTAAAAAATTGCCTATCTGCTTTCCTGCTCAGAGATTGTATAAATTTCTTAATCTGGGGTGTAAGAGATAAAGAGATTCTTGGGCTGGATCTTGGAGTTAAGACACTGGAGCTCCTGCCACAAAAGGTCTGAGCAAGGGAACCCCATGTTGAAGGTGGGCTTTCCTGCTTACTGTTGCCAATGTTTCAGAGAAAAAAGTATCACACTGAGAACAGGATCCTGTGTATACTTCCATGGTCTCTGTAAGTTCATATGTACATCAGTCCTATGTGAATGTGAAGGCACCATTTCCTTGGTATCTCTTATCCCCACTGACTCATACAAACTTTCTGCCTCTTCTGCATAGCTCCTGAGGGTTGGGGTTTTTAGAAATATCTCATTTAGGACTTAATAGTCAAGGTTTTTCACTCTCTGGACATTGTCCAGTTGTGGGTCTCTGTATTAGTTTCTATCTCCTGCAAGGGGAAGTTTCTCTGATGATAGTTGAGCAAGACACTGGTTCATTTATTTATTGCATATGCATATATGTGTGGGTATGTGCATGATGCAGGGCTTGTATGGAGGCTAGAGAACTTTTAGGAGGTTTTTTTTTCTTCTACTATATTAGTCCTGAGAATTGAACTCAGCCTGTCAGTCCTTGTGCAAAGTGCCTTTACCCACAGAGCCATCTTTCTGGGTGGAATTTTCTTTAAATTTTACTGAATAGTAATGTTGACAGATGTGTAAAACAGAAATAGGACACCAAGGCTTTCTGCCAGGAAGTTAAAGGGTCAGCTCATGAACTTTGGAAAGGTCATGAAACACTTGCCCCTCCTGGAAGGGAGAGGCTAATTAACATTCCTCAGACCAAGGGGGTGGGAAACGACCTTCAGGTGGGGACACATTCTGAAGGACTGACCATTGGCCACTTACCTCATTCTCTCGAGACCAACCAGATTAAAGGTAACACTGTTCTTCCGATCACATTGTGCCTAATGGCGGCTGCCCTAAGGACTGTATAAAGGAAGGCCCACTGGGTGGGCTGCGCATGGTCATTCTCTCTCCATGTGCAGGGCGACCCCAACATGTTAGAACAATAAATTCCTCTTGCTTTTTGCATCCATCCCTGACTCTGCATTGTTCACTCAGGAGGTCCTGGTAAGCTAAGACTCACCAGAGTCCTACAGGAATAGCATTTATTCACATTGGTACTGGCTCTTTTTTCCTCCACATAAAGTACTGTATATTCTGATAAGGTGCTCAATGTCAGAGGGTTCCCATGTATGTCACATTGCCATCACTTTGTTCTCAGGGTGCCCTTACCACATTCTCTACTTGGATCTTCATAACTTCATTTTGGTTCAGAAGTGTTTATGTCCAACATCATTGCACTTGCAACTGTTTTCCTTTTGATCATGGCCTCAATGAGCCTGGATCTGTTATAACTAGGGGGCTAGAGTCTTTGGTCCAGATATGTCAGGCTTCCAAATGAGGTGTTAAATCATCCCCTTCTCTGGGCAAGGCATATTTTTTTTCCTGAGATTGGGGCCTTAAGATATCAAATATTGGTAGTAAGTGTGGAGTATCTTGTCTCATTATAAGGGCATCCAGCTCTCTAGCCTCCTAAGGCCATATTAGTTACCCTTCACCCTTACAAATACAAGCACGAATATGACATAGCAATGTCTAGAGTGGGTAATAGTCTATGACAGGGCCAGAACAGATTTCTTGTGGAGGGCTACTTTCTATTTTCTAATAAAAGGAATGAAAGACCTTTATAAAATGAAGCTCAGAGTAGGACAGTGACTTTTCTGAAATATAGTTCCACAGTCATCACCTTGTTCATGCATATGATATTTGTCTCTTTCCCCATCTAGAGTCCTCCAGGCCAAGGATGGTTTCAGCTACCTAATTTACAGCTGGGGGTGGCAGCACTCTTGTGTAGGAGTACTGTTTTTGCCTTTCCAGGTGGCTCACAGTGCACAGTTTCAGTAGGGAAGCCCTTATATACTATCGAGGGTATATTCATTTTGAGGTGAGGGCTGTTCACACATGTGTTTATTATAGAACTTGTATTCTTTTTTGTTTGTTTGTTTTAAGAATCAATGGTAACTCAATATCTGGTCACATCAACTAGAATCCTAATCTTGTAAGTCATATTAAATCTAATCCTCCAGCAAATCCTGGCGGATTTGTCATCTAAACCAGGAGACACTAGTAGCTACATCTTGTCCTCTTGCTGTCCCTGTCCAAAGGCCCCTGTCTCTCCCTTACCTCCTCTCTTCCTCTGTCCAACCGGTAAGTCCCGCCTACTCACCCAGTAATTGGTTTCTTTATTCATTAGGGGAATGTTCATAAGAAGTCACCTGAGTACATGACTCATTCCTTGTTTCAGACTGCCCCTCCTGGGAAAGCAGAATTAACATCAAAATACAGACAGCACCAGGGCTGTCCGCCTCACTTCCCCCTTTCTGTCCACTTAAAAGACTCTTTTATCTCAGATATAAATTGAGCACAACTATTACCATTTTGTAATTTATAAAGTACAAGATAGACCCAGTCCATCATTTTTGTCAACTAAATTGAATGCTCTGTCATCTATACTAACTTAAAAGACTTATAAATCCATATGCTATGTCCTGGTTTAGCTTGTATACTATCTATCTAAAAACTATCTTCTTAGATATATTTTCTCAATGTTAAAGAGCCTGGGTTGTCCATAAGTAGTCTTTCAATCCCATCAGAATTCTAAGAGTGATCAATACTGTCTGAAAATATAGGAAGCCTAACACAGATTCCAGAACTGAGACAAATTGAAGAGACAGCTGCCTACCTATACAGCCCCAGTAAGGAAGGAAGTTGCAGCATCAATCTTCAGCCTTCTGACCCAGGATATTCTGACAGACCTTGAAAAACAGGAATTATTATGGACTAGCTTATTCTGTCTCAGCAGAACTAAGCTGTCCTAACCTGTAACTTATGTCCCCTCAAGGATGGTACAGATCTGCAAGAGAAATAGGCAATTTCTGCCCAGTGGCCACCTAGCCACAATGTACTACTTTACCTAGAGGTATAGATGCTCAGCTGCTTCTTTGAATCCACAAATTGGGAGATGTTAGGAGCAGATATATCTCGACAAGTGAATAAATAACATTAAATGTTACATCTGTGGATTTCTGACGATTTTGAAAACCAAGTATCTATGTAAAATAATCTGGACTGTTGTTTGTTAACTACTCTCAGCTGTTTGTAATTAGCATATATTGAAAACACCCTAAAGATAAACCCAGAGCCATGATTTTGCCATTTGGCCCTTAACTCACAGGCTTAAACATTTCAAGTCAGTTTATAATAACAGTTATAGAAGGACTGGGCCCAGCCTTGCACTTTTAAAATTTTTGTATCAACAGAAGAAATTTATACCAATGAAAACCTTGATTCTGCATCAAAATAAATTCTGTACAAAAATAAGAAATTATGACTTCAACTTAATAACTATTGTAAAGATTTCTACCAAATGGGATTATAGCTATACAATAAATTCTAGCTATTTCTTCCCTGTTTCAATTGTGACCATTTCTTAATTCCCCAGAAAGGCAACCTTAGAATAACCACCTCCAGCCCCAAGGCCCAGGGACAATTCTTCATAACTTCTTCAAGCTGAATATGGGCATTGAGATATCTTTGAAGGGGCCGGGGTGGTGGTGGTAGGGGAAGATAGGGAAAATGGGAGAGTTGGTTGGCCTTAAGAAGGCCACACCAAAGATTGTTTTAGTCTCTGATGTCTGTGTCCTGACTGGATCCGGCTAAAAGTTCAAGAGATCAAGAGTTCAAGCGGGTCAGTTCAGCATGTCTGATGAGGAGACTCACCAAGGCTGTTCATTCTGTAATATACAAATCTCAAAACAAAATTTTAGTATCATCAGAATATCATTTTTTGTTTGATTTTCTGGAATCTAGTCCTCTGGGGGTCTCCTTCTATCAAATCTGATCCATATAGATCTGGAAGATGTCCAGAACCCAATCACCTTTTCAAAAACACAAAGACAAAACCTTTCTCCCAAATCAGTATATCTTTGAGCCAGTAACCAGAAAAACCTTTATTTTGGCCTGTGTTCCAGAGGAATAATATAACCATAAAACTCAAAATCATACCCATTTTGAAAATTAAAATAATCCAGAACAAATGAAGTAAACTAAACTATTGTATGTGCCTATTCTTGTCCCCCTTCTTTGTATAATTGATGGAGAGTCTGTCTTAGGCTACATGATGTGCACCCACAACCAGCACCTAGAAGAGAGGGGTAGAGCCTCTGTCTTAGGCTACATGAGGTGCCTCCATGCCCAGAACCCCCAATAGGAGTTTGCTCCCTGGGCAATGGCCTCATGCTACTCCCGTCATGGAGTTACTCTACAGCCCTGGGATCATGCTCAACCGACTGAGTTAGCCGGACTCTCAGGTGTGCATCTGGCATGTGGCATCATGATACTCCTGTCATGGACGTCTCCATAGCTTTTTAAACCAAGGGTTTCAGTAGTCTGTGGCCAGGATTGAGAAATTGAGGTCAGCAGAGGGGGTGCCCAAGGGCTCCTCGTAGGCACCCGGGTCATTATCTCTGACCTCTAGACGATGGTAATACACTGAAACCAGCTTGTTGGTGAAAGCGGCATCCACCTGTGACTTGACAAATTGAGTTAATTTTTGGAAGGCCCACAGCCCAAAAGAAATGAGCATGAGAAGGCCCACCAAAGGTCCCAAAAGACTAGGTAACAGAGTAGAGAGCCAAGGGGATGTAGAGAACCAGTTTTGGTACCATGATTCTTTTTTCTCTCTTTCTTGCGGTTTTCTAGACTTTCCCTGACTTTTTTAGGCTATCTTCAACCAATCCTGTCTTGTCTGCATAAAAGCAGCATTCTTCTTTAAGGGCAGTGCATAACCCACCTTGTAAAAAGAGCAAATCTAAACCTCTTCTGTTTTGTAACACTACCTCAGAGAGGGATGTAACAGAATCTTTAAGATTCTTTAGTCCTAACTGTAGCTCTTGTAGGCCTCTATCGACCACTGAGCTGAGCTGCGCATACTGCTGACTGGAAGTGATCAAGAAGGCAATTGCTGTTCCGGCCCCTGTGGCTCCCAAACCAAGGAGTATAGCCAGGGTGACTGCTGTTATATGTTCTCTCTTTTGCCTGGACAAATGAGTTCCCCTTTCCCAAAAATTAAGGAGCTCATCAGAATCATGAATGGTCAATCGAGAGAGGAGCTTGACAAACATACAATATTCTCTATTCTCTAAAAAGGCAGCTGAAACTATAAAAATGATCAATCCCGAGGAGCAAGCAAGATAGGAATCATTAGAAACAGCAACGTATTGAAAGGAAGCATTAATTACAATAGTTTGATTGCAAACCTCAATCAGGACCTTGGGGGACAGCATATCAGGTCCCAGAAGGCACATGCCTAGCCAGAAATTTGGCCAAGGGTGAGTCCTTGCTTCTCTGGAGGACTCCATCACAGAAGCGAGGTATCATTAGTGGGTAATTATTCTCCAAAGCTTGCAATCCGTTCGTAAAAGGGTGTGGAGGGTGAATAACAGACCCAACATTCCTCTAAAATGGAAAAATTAGCTTCATGTATGGCTTGTATCAAAGCATTAGCTAATGATAGCACAAGCTCAGTAGATGAGGGAGGACCCATAGGTAGAGTAGGCTGAAACAAAGGATTGGGTGTTCGGGTATCTGGGATAGTGGGTGTTGCAGGGACCTGGTTTCCAGATAGATGTCTACTACCTCCATCTCTTAACTGTAGCTCAGGGTTTGGGCCAACAGTGGCTGTTTGGGGAGCAGGGATCGTTTTTGATAACTTGATCTTGAAGGTTAGCCCCATATCATAATCATCCTTATATAGGCGGAGACCCCATTGGGCTCCTCTAGAGTTTTCCTAATCAAATTTTTTGCCCGCCTCTATAAAGGCAATCTGGAGGGGGCTGCACCATCCTTTAGATGTTTTATTTTTAATGGAGCATGCCAAGGAATTTCCTTCCCACTTTAGGTATGGGGTGCTAGGATTGTGTGTTGGAGGATACTTTCTTTTTACGGTAATAAGGTCCCAAGAGGAGCTGGGTTTCCAGTAAGTGTCTCCTGTAGTCTTGCAGCCCCAGGCTTTACAGTAAAAGTCAGATTCGTACTCACATGCTCGGGCAATGGAGCGGTCACAATGACCTCCCGGGCAGACATAAAGTCCCCAGGGAAGGAGCGTTAAGTGTTTTCGCCTGCCTTCAGTGGAGCACCCAGGGAACGATTTAGAATCCGAAAGCTCGGGCGCACTTTTTTGAGGGACAAAGGTGTCAGGGCTACCCCAATCCGCACTAGCTCCCCGGGCGAGCTGGTGAGCAACCACCTCATTGGGGCCACACATCATCATCCCCATTTGAGAGAGAATGTCTCTCCCCCAAAGATTGACAGGGAGGCCCTCAACAATAAAAGGCTGCACAGTGCCCGAATTCCCCTCTGAATCTTTTCATGTCAACAACTTTGAACTTTGTAAGGTATTTTTTAGACTGGCCAATGCCTTGTAAATGAGTCATTGAGAGCTGGAGAGGCCAGGCAGAAGGCCAGGAGCTCAAATTAAGAACTGTGGTGTCAGCTCCCGTATCTATAATGCTGTCAAACTTTTGCCCGTCCAACGTAAGGCACAAGGAGGGGTGCTCCTTAGAGAGTTGCTGGACCCAGTAGACATCAGAGGAATCAGGTTGGCTATCTCCTCTGAGCCCTCCCATGTGAGCACCAGAGGAATCAAGCAGGAGAGGGAGTGCCTGGGCTACTCTCTGACCAGGGAGAATGGTGACCGGGCCCTTTTCTGCCTTAAAACTTTTATCTCTCCAGTACAGTCTGCGTCCACAAGCGATGGGTGGACACTGAGACCCTGCATGGTAGCTGAGGCATGCCCTATAATGAGAAAAAATGTGCCAGATGGCGGGGTCCCAAAAATTCCTGTGGAGAGAACCTAACCACCATCTTGGGGGTTCAAAATTGTGTGGGAGGAGGCACACAGGTCCAGTCCTGCGCTCCCTGCTGTTGCCCTAGATAAGCTGGTGCCGCAGGAGCTTGGTGCTGTACTTGGGGGTATGTGGTCATCTGTGGGTAGGGCCCCGGTGCGGGGGCATTTCCCTGGACCGCAGGGAGGGCTTGCCCATTAGCATCAGTTCTAGACCAACATTCCTTGGCCCAATGACGGCCTCTCCTACAGCGAGGACAAACTCCCGGTGCGGTAGGCTTAGGGACCCCTTGGCCAATGATGGGATTAAATGGCTGGCTGGGGTTTGCAGCGCTACATTCTCTAGCAAAGTGACCAGGCTGCCCACATCTAAAGCATGTTTTGCCTCTAGGGCGGCCAGAATCTCCAGTTTTTTGGAACACAGCCCCGATAGCTAAACTGATAGACTTGGACACTTGATGTGAGAAGGAGTCAACATCATTGCAAAGTTTAATCATTCCTGTAATATCAAGATCTTTGGTCTTGCCTCGTAACGCAGCTCTGCACGCCGAGTTAGCGTTTTCAAGAGCAAGCTGCTTAACGAGAAGCCCCTCACTTTCACTTTGACCTAGGATTCTCTCTGCTGCTTCTTGTAACCTCCCCACAAATTGAGCGTAGGGTTCCTGGGCCCCCCTGGATTATTTTAGTTAAGGGGGTGGTGAGGGCTCCTGTAGCAGGAACCGCTCTCCAGTCAGATAAGGCGGCCTGCACTGTTTGAGCGAGTACGCCTGGGGACAATCCTAATTGTTTTTCCTCGGAGGCAAATGGGCCCCTCCCACACAACTTGTCCGCCGTCCAAGAGGCGGTCCTACCTAGAGGGTTTTTTCTGTTCCTAGCGGTCAGACTCTCGGCCCTATCTATGAATTCAGATTTCCAAGTTAAGTATTGTCCTCTGGTGAGGACAGACAGACTGCACCACCTTAGTCCATTCACTAGGAGTCAGATATCCGGACCCCGCGAGTCCTTCTAAAATGGACAAGGTAAAGGGTGCAGTTAAACCATAATTTTTAACAGCTGAGTGTAATTCTTTGATATGTTTGAGTTTCTTGTACACGGGACTTAAGGTCTCGTATTCACCTTGATCGGAGTCCTCCTCCTCAGAGTCTACAACTACCTCATCATAATCAGTTTCCTCTTCGATCTCCTCCCCTTGGTTATGATAGGTACTATCTGGCTCAGGCTCATCTCGGGCCGGTCTAGTTCGCGTCCTTGGGCTGTCTAACTCGGACTCCTCCCTGGCTTGCCTGGCGCATGCCCTAGTCATAACTGGGAAAGTTAGCTTTGGCTGGGATGCTGGAAAGAACCCAGATGTTCCTCAACAGAGGAATGCATACAGAATATGTGGTACATTTCACAATGGAGTACTACTCAGCTATTAAAAGCAATGAATTCATGAAATTTTAGGTAAATGGATGGAACTAGAAAATATCCTGAGTGATGTAATCCAACCACAAAAGAACACACATGGTATGCACTCACTGATTAGTGGATATTAGCCCAAAATCTCATAATATCCAAGTTACAATTCACAGACTGCATGAAGCTCAAGAAGAATGAAGACCAAAGTTTGGATACTTTGTTCCTTCTGAGAAGGAGTGTCAAAATACCCATGGCTCACAGCCAACCAATGGACTGAGCATAGTTTCTCCAATGTTGGAGCTAGAGAAAGGACCCAAGGAGCTGAAGAGGTTTGCAACCCCATAGGAGGAACAATAATATGTACCAACCAGTATCCCCAGATCTCCCAGGGACTAAACCACCAACCAAAGAGTACACACGGAGGGACCCATGGCTCCAGCTACATATGTAGCAGAGGATGGCCATTTCAGACATCAGTGAGAGGAGAGGCAATTGGTCCTGTGAAGGATCAATGCCCCAGTATAGGGGAATGTCAGGTCAGGAAAGTGGGAGGTGGGGTTGGTAAGCAGGGAGAGGGGCAATGGGTTAGGGGATTTTTGGAGGAGTAATGAGGAAGGGGATAACATCTGAAATGTAAATAAAGCAAATATTTAATAAAAAAAGAGTCTGGCACTTCTTCAGCTGGCATGGATGGATGCCTTAGCAATTCCAATGTGGTGTTGGAGTCTTGAAGGATTCCTGGAGAGGTGCTCATCTTCAGTCTTCACTGGAATCCTGAAGAAGTTGACCATAATACTGGCCACAGCAACACAATAAATGAACTTGCCTGTGAGAGTGTAAGCAAGCAAAAAACAATTTCATTCTTTCATGTCTTTTTGTGGGCTTCCACCAGAAGGTGTGGCTCTGATTTTAGGTGGTTCTTCCTGTTTCAGTTGACACAATTAAGAAAATCTCTCACAGGCATTCCTAGGATCTTGAGTTTTAAATGACTCCGTATATAGTCAAGTTGACAGCTAAGATTAGCCATCTCAATCAGCCTATATGGTTGGTGTTGAGGATCAGGAATACTCTCCAGGTCACAAAAATTCACCCTTAGTACCCTGAAGCATGGATAGGAAAAATTAGAGTGAACACATCCCTCCAAGGAAGATTTAGGGGTTGAATATTCCATTATTTTACCCACATAGCACCTCCTGGTTTAAACCGGTGAGGGTCTGTTGGTAAGCTCACAGGTAACCAACCACTCTATACCTTAATGGTGTATAGTGGTCAGGTCCAATCCAAGAGCCTATTTTGTCTTTTCAGGGTAATTTACCCACACATTTAGATACCTTAGTGTGTTTATGATAATAGCAGGTGTTATGTAACAGTTTCCTCCAAGATTAAAACACTCCATTCTGTAAGGAGCTCCTTAACTAGGAAGGTAAACAATTCAAAGTATCTTCACAAAGTCCCTAAAACTGACCACATTTACTCTGCCCCTTCCCACCAGAAATTCATAGTTTGCCAAGTTGGATTTTGGTGGTATCTATACTTTGGGCAGATATGGGCTCCCAATCTCTGGGGTGATTAGATGTATATGCTGCATCTCCCCAGGAAAAGTTTTGTTACATAACATTATTTGTGCCTGAACAGGAACCCAACAAAACCAAAGATAAGTTGGGGAGGAATGAGTGAATGTATAGTCCTGACTATAGTTAGCAAGAGATGCAACTGAGGCTGAGAAGCCAGGGTAGGAAACATCTGTGGAGGAAATTCCATAGACTTGTCTTTTCCTGTATGGTGTGTGCCTTCATAATGAGGCAGCACTTTCTATGTAGTGAGACAGGCAACTAAGGTTGAGCCATTAGGATTAGGAGTGTCAGCTGGGCAGAGGTGGCACATGCCTTTAATCCCAGCACTTGGGAGGCAGAGGCAGGAGGATTTCTGAGTTCGAGGCCAGCCTGGTCTACAAAGTGAGTTCCAGGACAGCCAGGGCTACACAGAGAAACCCTGTTTCCAAAAACCAAAACAACAAAAAAAAAAAAAACCTAAACAAATAATGTGAGGATTAGGAGTGTCTCTTGGAGGAATCCCAGGATGTCAATCTTCATCTATGTTGTATGGGGTGGCAAGCCTGCTAGATGAATGGAGTCTGCCAAGCAAATATTGAGATGCCCTGAAAAGAGTTAAACATTTAGAGGAAAATTTGCAGTCCTTAAGATTAGCACACAAAGGTTGAGATTGTCCGGCAGAAGCAGAAGTTGCCAATTAAGAAATCTAGAAAGGGTAGTGATTATTTGCCCATCTTAAAGTCCTTTCAACAGCCGAATATGGCTTGTGAAAAATCCATAAGGCTCCCAGAGAATTGTGAATTATAGAGAGCTAAATAAGTTCCCCGACCCTATCCATTCTGCTGTACCAAATATCGCTCTTTTAATTGAGTAACTAATATGAGTGATGGAATTTTTCCATGGTGGTATATTAGACCTTGGTAATGCATTTATTTATTTACCTATCTATTTATTAAGATTTATTTATTTATTTAGTATTCTTTTAACTATAGGGTGCCAAACCCAATTTGCATTCACATGTAATTGTTAACAGTAGACATTCAGAGGACTTCATAAGGTTATATTCACAGTTCTACTATTTTTCATGGGATGGTAGCCTAGGACCTTGCTTTGTTATCCTGTCCAAACTCTGTGAAGAGGTTTAATTATATAGATGGCATAATGCTAACCTTTGGGTGTTTTGCAGATCTAGAAAGGTGTGAGATGCATCTAAAGGAACAAGTTAGGAGATCAATCCACAGAATATTCAATGGCCAGGCACAGATGTAAAATTCTTGGGGGAATTATGGTCTTGTAAAACACATTTGGTATGTGACAATGCTATTGACAAAATCCTAAAACAGCCTGTACCTGTAAATGTAAGGAGCATTTGGGAGCTCTTGGGATATTGGCAGATTTTCATGCCCCATCTTGCCTATGCTGTCCTTCCTATGTATAACTTGATAAACAATGTTATATGTGGTTGGGGAAGAATGGCTCACAAAGATTTTGAGAAGACAAAGATCCTTATAGGACAGGATACATAGCTATTTGCACCATTACCTCAGTGTCCCTTTCTGTTAGAAGTTACCTGCAAGCAGAGCAGATAGTTCCAGTAGTGTTTGGTCTCAGTCAATGAAAGTAGCAGAAGCTCAGTGCACAGTACCAGAACAGCAGGTGTGAAAGGTATAAAAAGCATTGCAACTGTAAAAAACCACTTAATTAATGAAGAGCTGGACTGAAGACCTCTTGGCCAAACCCCTTTGTTGTGTGGCACAGAATCAAATGCTACAAATGTGGCCTTCTTCCAGTGAAGCATGGTATATGCAAGCCCCACCACCAAGGCCATGCAGGCTATCCTAGGAGTAGTGTCTTTTAAAGCCACCGAGAATCCTCCAGTAATTGAACCAACAACTAAACCAGATAAAGTACTGGAAGGGATACTACTCATTCCTATAGTTACCTGGTACAAAGATGTTACTGGTATACACACCAAACAAGAGTGGTTAACTGTAGCAATACAAATGAAAACAGATACAATGTGGCTGGAAAGAGGAGAATGAAAAGTGGCCAGTGGGCTGAATTAAGAGCATAATGGATAGTAATAACTCTTGAGACTTGGCTTGTGACGATTTGTAATGACATTTTGGCTGTAGATAGAGACCCCACTTTATGAATTGTCCAGTGGGAAAAGGAGGATTGACAGGTGCTGGGGGCTATTATAATAAAGGCAACAAATATAGACAGAGATATATAACAGAGTCCACCAGGAATCAGAATCCCTGAGAGTTTTCCATGTGGCAGTCCATTAAGTTCCCCTGGAAATCAGGAAGAAGGTACCCTTACCAAAGTTCAGGCCATTTCCAATTCAGGGCAGGTCTCAAGACAGGAACATGGAGGTAGGAACTGATACCGAAGACATACAGGAATGCTGCTTGCCAGCTTGTTCAGTCTACTTCCTTATAAAACCCATAACTGAGGAGTAACATTAAAGATTTCTGTAACAACACCCTTGCTCCAAAGAAAAAAGAAACAATCTAGACCGGAAGATTATGATAAACATATGTAGTTTTTGACTTCTGGTAAGGGGATGGGGAAGGACTTAGTTATCTGTAGAGGGAGGGCCACTCCAGTAAGTATATGACAACCCAGTTTGCACTTGGCATATTTGGGGGGTCAGGTGTAAGAGTAAGAGGGTGGATCTAGGATGAATGGGATGCATTCTATAAAATTCTCAATCAGTAAAAATGTTATGTTGGAAAGAAAATGACAAGAAAAACAAAGAAACAAAGAAACAAATCAGAATCACCTTCCCAGGGGCAGCACCACTCACAGTGGCCTGGGTCCCCTCATATCAATCACTTAAAAAAAAAAAAGCCCAACAAATTTGTCTATCAGCCAATCTGATAGTGGCAATTCCCTTTTTCTAGATTACTCTTTCTGTGTTAAGTTGACAAAAACAAAACAAAACAAAACAAACAAAAAAACCAACCAACCAAACAAGTGAAAATACAGAGTACAAGATCTACACTGCTTCTAAATGATTGCATTAGTTCTCACATAGCATTTCCTGATAGCTTGGGCATTAGTTGGCTAGTATTGTATTTTCCATTAATGTCAGTACTGAGTGTGCCACTTAGACTGTTAATTCTTGTTCTACAGCCAAATTATCAGCCTAGATGATATCATGACCTCGATATTTGGATCATGATTGCTACCACAATGATAACATGTTCACACATGTACAAAAAAGGTTTGGGCATGTCTAGGAGACCTGTTTTATCTCTTAAAAGGCCTTTTATTGTGTTTGCTCCTATAGCAGAGTCCTTGTTCTTCCCACTTCATGAGAAAGAACCACATTAGAGAAGTTAGGTGGGGTTGTTTGAATGAGAATGACTCACATCTTTGAATGTTTTGCCCCAGTTGGTGGAACTGCTTTGAAAAGGATTAAGTATTACCTTGTTGAGCTGATGGGGTTGGCAGCCCCATGGAGGTAGCAACAGTGTTAACTGGTCAGACTCCACCCGGAGCTCCTAGGGACTAGACCATCAACCACATACACGTGGAGGGATCCATGCCTCTGACCGCATATATAGGAGAGGATAGCCTTGTCGGACATTGGTGGGAGGAGGGGCCCTTGGGACTGAGGGTGTTCGATGCCTCAGTGTAGGGGAATGCCAGGGCGGGGAAGACAGAGTGGGTGGGTGGGTGGGTGAGAGAGCATCCTCATAGAGTCAGGGAAAAGGGGAATGGGATGGGGGATCTGCAGAGGGAACCTGGAAAGGGGAAAACATTTGAAATGTAAATAAAGAAAATATCCAATAAAAAAAAAAGCATTGCCTTGTTGAAGGAGGTTTGTTACTGGACGTGGGCTTTGAGGTGTGTGTTCCCAAGTCAGATTTAGGACAGTAGAGCACTGCCCATACCCTGAACATCTCTCAGAGGGCACACAGTAGTTGGGCTGCACCCAACCCAAATTAGGCTTGGGACTACTCAACTCCATAGAGACAAAGACCATGTCATGATAAAGCCAGTTAGGCTTCTCTTTCTCTGCCAGAGAACTGGCTTCTTAGAAATCATGTGACTGACAGCCTGCTAATCTAGCTGATACTATTGGAAGGACCCTGTCTCAGCTGCAGCACCTTCTTCCTTGTCTTTTTCCGCCCCCTAGGCTTGACTCAAACTCTATAATCTAGCCCCTCTATATCATTAAATGAGTTGTCCTCCAACACATTCTTCCAGGTCATTTATGCTGACTGTACACATCACTACCCAAGAACTTGCTCCCCAGCTCTTCTGCATCCTGCAATGACTACAGGGGCCAAGGCAGGAGAGGTTTTAAAAACTCATGCCAGGTCCAGTCTCATTTTATCAACTTGTAGATCAGGATATAAGCTCTCAGTTGCCATTTCAGTGCCATGCCTGCTTGTCTGCTGCTATCCTCCCAGACATGATGGCCAGGACTAACCCTCTGAAACTATAATCAACCTTCTAACTAAATGCTTTAATTTGTAAGTTGCCTTGGTCATGGTGTCTCTTCACAGCAATAGAAAAGTAGTTAAGACAACTGCAGATTCTATAGAAACCTGTAGCTTGAGAAAAACCTCCCAAACCTGGATTAGGGTGATGGAATCAGGATTGAGAGGATGGCTTATTTTCTATCCAGGCTCAGTTTATTCTATCCTTAGGACAGGTAAAAAACAAAGTATTTGACTTTTTAAAAGAAGATTTGGGATTTTTCTCTTGAAACTGTTTAGGCAGCCTCGATCCCCAGCACCTGTCTGGTCAGCTGCAGGTTGTCTGTATTCTGGAGCAGCGCTAATGCTGGTCTGCTGGGAAGGCGTTTTAAATCAGAGGCCAGCATAGTACTGAGAATTTTGAATCTTCGAGGAAGTCTAGTCCATGCTAATTGGTCCTGAAAATTGACCATTTTCAGGATTCTTATACTATAAGGCAAAGATTGTTTGATTATTGAGAGACTAGAAGTCATTTTTAAGATCCAAATATGGAAAGAAAACAGCTTCAGAACAGTCAAGACCCAGGGGAGGTAGAGGTTAAGAACAACTGGGTATAGGGAAACAGTAGCCTGGTTTACTGCTAGTAGGTCCTAGATCCTAAACCAGCTATTGGTTGTCTTTTTCTAGTTTCTGGACTGGCAAGAGAGGTGTGTTCCAAGATGACTGACAAGGCTTCTATACTTTAAAAAGTCTTCCTAGGTACTACTGGATCCCAATTTTTGCCTTGTGGGGCATGAGATATTGTTTTTAGTGTCTGGGCCTGTCCTCTGGTTTTATTACTGAAGGTGTGCTCTGAACCACTCCAGAAGGACTATCTCCATTCTAAACCCCAAAACATTGAAGAGAATTTCTGATCCCCATTGCTCCCTTTCTATGAAACTGTAGAGACATTCTTTTCTTTATGTAACCATGAGACTCATGATTATTGCTCTATTTTCTTTAGAGTCAGAATTGATTGGCTTTGGGAGTTGAAAGTTATCTGGCGTTGCAGTTTTCCCAATAGGTCTTGACTCATTAGAGCTATAGTCAGGTAGTATAGGAATTTTTAAATGACTTTATGATCTCCTAAATCATACCATTTAGGCAGTAATAATGGGTAAGGAGGTTAGTAACCTGCAGCCTAAAAATAGTAGATTGTCTTTGAGAGGGACCCATGGATTGAACCACTACTGAATGTAATTGCTTCACTATCTACCATGAAGTCAATTGTGTGACCCCTATAGTCAAGGCTCCTGGTGTCCTAACAGAATGGACCTGGGCCTCTCCCTGTCTTCCTCATAGGTTTCTATGGCAACCAAACTAGCAACATCATCTTCAAGGACCTTATATGGTCTCTGTGTTAGTATTGTCCTTGAATTGCATGGCCTCTCTCCTTTTCTGTCTAGGAGCTGGGTAAGAGTTCTCTGATTGTTGGGAACTCATTCTACCAGTGGCCTTCTATCAGTGAGAACATTTGTTCTGTCCAAATTTTACTTCTTGGTGATGTAGTCCTTGGCACCTTCTCTGACCTCAGGCTCAACTAGTGGGCTATATCTTCATGAGTACCTTGACCATTCCATTAGGGTGATAGCAAGCAGATTTACCTTAATTTTTATTTTTTAGTTTGACTCTCATTGGGTCCCTTGATCCCAGTTGACAAAAATCTTTGTTGTTACTGTAATTTGTTGGCTGTGATTTATTTCCTCTAACTTCAGAAGTCCTCTAACTTCTGTAGCTTTGTCTCCTTGATGTCTCCCTGGTCCTGATTAGCAAAAGTTACATAAACCTATCAGTGATTTGGCTGTTTCTGAGTCAATGGCTTTCACAGAACTAACTTGAGATCTCTTCAGGTCTCTGGAGAATCTGCTTATCCTCATGCCCATTTCCTTCCCTCCTTCCTTCATACAGCTTAAAAGAATTCTTAAGCATATGAAATTTCTGGACATCTTCAGGTTCTAGCAAAAGTCATCTTTGAGGAACTGGTAAAAGTCTGTGTATTTATTGTCTTGGCCTAGGCATGTTTCTTTAGCCATTTTAAAAACTCCTGAGCAACTCTATAGTGTTCTTCAAAGTTAGAGTCATTCATGAGAAGCTGACAGAAATCAAAGTGAGCTTGTGGGTCTTTATATTAGATTTCATTAGATCAATCATATCTTAGATTTCTCAGTGAAAGGGGAAATAATTGTTTTTTTCAGTTCAGGATATCAGCAGTGGTAAAAGCCTGATAACATAAAAGTATGTTATTCCCCTTGCATCTAGCTACCTTGGCCATAGCAGAGAGGCACTCAAGTTTCCTTCAATGATATCTGTAAGGCACTTCTGCACCTATATGAACAGGAACTGCCAACAAGATTCTCTTTGTACTTTTCCTCCAAAATATACATGGTCAAAACTGAAATCTCTGTCATGGTAACATTCAGGGGTTTCTTTCTCAATAGCTTCAGGAATGTGGGCAGTCTCTGGTGGGACTTTGACTGAAGTAGGTGTTAGAAGTGCAAGTGATAGAAGAGAATATAGTGGTCCACAAATTGAGACATATCCTCTCTTTCTCAAGATGGAATCAATGTCTCAAGTTTGAGTAGGCATCTCAAGGGATCATGATTTTATAGTTCTTTTCCAGGCAAAGTACTTTTTTGGCAAAGGTAATCAAGAGAGGATTGTGCCTTGCCAGCATTCAACATAGGGTAATTGTTTAGGGTGTCCAGGGTCCCTCATGATGACTCTAAACACTGCTAACTAGTTCTTTATATAGTGATTCCTTGAGGGGCTACCCAATCTGAAGTGAAGGCCAACTTCACAGAATGTCTGGAGTTTTCTGGGAATTAATACCATCATCTCCTAAATAACTGATTTAAACATTTTTATCACACATCATTCCTAGTTACTTGGCTTGTCACTAATTTCCTCCCTCTAAAAGTAGACAATCACACAAGAGAAGGGGGAAGGAAAAGTATGAGCAATGGCTTCATTTGTTTCTGATTCTGGCCTCATATATAAGTATATTTTAGGTACCTCTTAGCATTGATGAGGAAAATTCCAAAGTCATATCTCTCCAAAGGGGGCCACTATAAGCATATGAGGATTGCCATAGACCCATGGGTCAGAACTTTACATTTTCTCTGCATACATGAGCAAGCCATTAGGAGCAAGTCCATAAGCAATACTCCTCCATTAATTTCTGTTTCATTTCTTGTCTTTAGGTTCCTGCCTTGCTTAAATTTCTTCTGTGACTTCCACTGATGCTAGACTGTGCTATGAAATTGTAAGTCAAATAATCCCTTTCCTCCACAAATTCTTGGTCATGGTGTCTAACCACAGTGATAAAAACAACAAATACAGAAGGATTAGGATATATGGACTTGGAGGAAATATGTCATTGGGAGTGGGTTTTGTGTTTCAAAAGATTTAGAGTTATCTCTCTTTGCCTTTGGCTTTGGTTCTAGCTAGTCCACCTACCTATCAACATGCCTATCCTCTGCCATAATACATTTCCAAATTTCTAGAACTATAAGGTTAATTAAACTCTCTTATAAGTTGCCTTGGTCATGCTGTTTTAACACGGAACTGCTTAATCGCTTCTGAGATAACAACAGACTTCTAAAACCTAGGGTATATTCTAAGGGCTTACAAAAACCATTAACTGAAGGTCATAAAGAAGATATACACCACAGGTGCAAAAACAGGAGGTAGAAATTGACTGGGTTTATCTATATAAAACTTCAAGGACAGCTTAGTTATGGTCTTTAACTTTCCATGAACCTGTAAGCTAGCAACAAATGATGAATGTTTAGCCAGATAATTACTCATAGTGGATATATATTCTCTGTTATAAACCTCTTATTCAATTTATGACTTGAATTTATGTTCACTCATAGTGAACTTTTTATCATGTGAACACACACTCCGAAAGTCATACAAGAACAAAGGGCTGAGACAGGCCTCTCTTCCTCCCTTTCTCTTCCTGAGACTTAGAGAAGTGCAATTCCCTGCTGAGATAGAACAAAGGCTAATTTACCTAGCAACTTGTTTTACTATTTGGGGTGCTAAACCAGAGACTGCAGCTTCTCTCCTTAGAGCAACCTAGACAGCAACCAGATCAGCTGCAGAAGTGTAGTACCTTACACTTAGGCTGGATAGCAAATGGTTTATGGCCTAGTTTCTGAGTGAAGACAAAATGAAATAAAAAGAACTGTTTAATATTAGGCTGTCTGCCCAGCAAATTCCCAGGATCTGCCTGTTTCTGCTCTGCAATGCTGAGCTTGAGGCATACATAGTTCTTAAGTGGGTACAGGACATTGGAGCTCAAGGTCCTCATGCTTATAGAGGAGGAAGTGTCTCTCTCTCTGACTGACTCTGATAACTTGCATAACTTGTATGGACCCTAACCTTAAACCCTAACCCTAAACCTTAACCCTAACCCTAACCGTAACCCTATCGCAATGGCCTCTCCTCTCATTGATGTCTGAAATGGTCATCTTCTGCTACATATGTAGCTGGAGATCCCTCCATGTGTTTTCTTTGGTTGAACACCTAAAAGTTTTATTGTTAGCCTTTCTCCAGTTCTTCCCCACAGTGATCTACCACTGTTTATAAGCATAATTGTATGCTGGGGGAAAGGAAACAATCAGACTTTCTGGGCCTTTTGGATATTGATTCTGAATTGATACTGATTTCAGGAGACCCCAAGAAACATTGTGGCCCCAGTTAAAGTAGGGGCTTATGGAGGTCAGGTGATGAATGCAGTTTTGACTGCAGTCTTACTCATTTCACGTAGGTCCAGTGGGTCCCTGAACTCATCCTGTGGTTATTTCCCTAGTCCCAGAATGTTTAACAATTAGGATAGGTAGAAGTTGGAAGAATTCTTACATTTGTTCTGTGACCTGTTGAGTGAGGGCCATTATGGTTGACAAGATTAAATAAAAGCCTTGAGAATTGCCTCCAAGGAAAATAGTGAATGAAAGACAATATTGCATCCCTGAAAGAACTGCAGAAATTAGTACCACATCTCCCCTTAATCCTTCTATCTGGTCAATGCAGAAGACAGATGGTTCATGGAGAATGACAACTGATTACCAAAACCTCAATCAAATAGTGACGCTGACTGTAGCTACTGTACCAGATGTAGTGTCCTAACTTTATCAGATTAATCTCCTGGTAGATGGTAAATGGTATATGGCATATGGCACATGGTATATGGTATATGGTATTTGGTATATGGTATATGGTATATGGTATATGGTATATGGCATATTGTGCTATCAAATACCTTTTTCTTGGTACTTGTTCATAAAGCAGCTATTTGCTTTCAGTTGGCAAGACCAGCAGTATACATTTAGTTTTATCTCAAGGATATATTAACTTTCTAGTCCTGTGCCATAACTTAGTTAGAAGGTATCTCAATTGTCTGTTTTTTTCTACAAAATATTACACTGTTGTACTATATTGGTGACATTACGCTGGTTGGACCAAGAGAGTAGAAGGTAGCAATTACTTTGGACTTATTGGTAACATGCTCATCAGAGAATGGGAAATAAATCTGACCAAGATTCAAGGGCCTTCTACCTCAGTGAAATTCTTAGGAGTCCAGGTGAACACAGAGCTATACCTTCTAAAATGAAGGATAAATAATTGCACATGGCCCATTCCACCATCCCAAGAAAGAAGCCAAATATTTAGTGGGCCTATTTGAATTCTGGAAACAACATATTTCCTCATTTGGGTTTGTTACTCTGGCCCATATATAAGTGACTTGAAAAGCAGCTGGCTTTATGTTGGGTCTAGGAAAAGAGAAAGCTCTTCAACGGGTCTAGGCTGGGGGAGGCTAAGAAGGCTAGGTTCGGCCTGTATATTCTCTTTGATTGGTAGTTTAGTCTCTGAGAGCCAGGAAAATTGAGTCTATTGATCTTCCTGTGGAGTTCCAATCCCATTTCAGGCCTAGAATTCTTCCCCCAACTCTTCCATAAGAGTTTTCAAGTTCCATCCACTGTTTGGATGTGGGTCTCTGCAGCTGTCTGAGTCAGCTGCTGGGTGGAGCCTCTCAGAGGACAGCCATACAAGACTCCTGTCTGCAAGTGTAACAGAGTATCATTAATAGTGTCAGGGATTGTCACTTGCCTATGGTATGGGTCTCAAGTTGGGCTGGTTATTGGTTGGCCATTCCCTCAGTCTCTGCTTGATCCTACATCCCTGTATTTCTTGTAGACAGGATTGGTTTTGAGTTGAAAGTTTTGTGGATTATTTGTTGTCCCTATTGCTCCACTGGAGTTCATGCCTACTACAGGACGTAGTCTTTTCAGGTTCTGTATCCTTAATGTTATGAGTCACAGATAAGGTCACCTTCATTGATTCTTCGGCACCTCTCTTATCCTAGAGAAGAGAAGTAGAGAATGGCCATGAGAAAGAGGAGGGAAGGGAATGGGGAGAGAGAGGGGAAGGGGCAAGGGAACAGATTGGAAGCGGGAAGGCAAGATCAAGAGCAAGAGAGTGAGGTGGGTGCAAGCATCCCCTTTTATAGTAAGTCAGGCATACCTGGCTGTTGCCAGGTAACTGTGGGGTGGAGATTAGAGAAACTGCTAACAGTAAATATGCATCTATTTGAATTCATTTTCATGTAGACATATAGTTGGACTAGCACCATTTGCTGAAGATGTTTCTTTATCCCATTGTGTGGTTTTGGCTTCTTTGCCAAAAATCAAGGGTCCATAGGTCTGTGGGTTTATTTCAGGGTCTTGGATTAGATTCCATTGATTAGCTTGTGTGTTACTGTATCAATACCAGGCTGTTTTTTTAAATAACATTACTCTGTAGTACAGCTTAAAGTCAGGGATGTTGATTCCTCCCAAAGTTCTATTATTGTTCAGGATTGTTTTGGCTATCCTGAGGTTTTTTTTCCATATAAATTTGAGAATTGTTCTTTCAAGGTCTATAAAAATTGTGTTGAAATTTTGATGGGAATTGCATTGAATCTGTAGATGGCCACTTTTACTATGTTAATCCTACCAATACATGAGCATGGGAAATATTTCTATCTTCTGGTACTTCTCCAATTTTTTCTTCAGGGACTTGAAGTTCTTGTCATATAGACCTTTCACTTGCTTGGTTAGAGTTACACCAAGATATTTTATATTATTCATGGCTATTGTAAAGGATGTTGTTTCCCTAATTTCTTTCTCAGCCCATTTATCATTTGTATAATGGAGGACTTTGTTTGAGTTAATTTTGTATTCATCTGCTTTGCTGAAGGTGTTTATCAGTTGTAGGAATTCTCTGGTAGAATTCTTGGGGTTCCTTATGCATACTATCATATCATTGACAAATAGCAATACTTGACTTATTTCTTTCTAATTTGTATCTCCTTGATTTCCTTTAGTTGCCTTATTGTTCTAACTAGAGCTTTAAGTACTATATTGAATAGATAAGGAGAGAGTGGGCAGCATCATCTTGTCTCTGATTGTAGTGGAATTGCTTCAAGTTTTTATTTAGTTTGATATTGGCTTGATGTTTACTGCTTTGATTATGTTTTGATTATGTTTAGGTGTATATCCCTGTGTGTCCTGTGATCCCTGTGTATCCCTGATCTCTCTTATACTTTAATATGGAGGAGTGTTGGATTTTGTCAAAGGCCTTTTCAGCATCTAATGAGATGATCATGTGATTTTTTTCTTTCAGTTTGTTTATGTGGTAGATTATCTTGATGGATTTTCTTTATTGAACAATCCCTGCATCCATTGAATGAAGCCTATTTGATTGTGGTGGATGATATCTTTGTATTCCTGTATTTAGTTTGCAAGTATTTTATTGAATATTTTTACATCAATATTCATAAGAGAAATCACTGAAGTTCGCTTTCTTTGTAGAGTCTTTGTGTAGATTAGGTATCCACATGACTGTGGATTCATAGAATGAGGTTGGCAGTGTTACTTCTCTTTCTATTTTGTGGAATAGTTGGAGTAGTATTCGTATTAGTTCTTCTTTGAAGGTCTGGTGGAATTCTGCACTAAATCCATCTGGCTGTTGGCTTTTTTTGGTTGGGAGACTTTTAATGACTTCTTTTATTTCCTTAGGGGTTTAGGGCTGTTTCAATAGTTTACCTGATCTTTATTTAACCTTCGTAATTGGTATCTTTCTAGAAAATCATCCATTTTGTTAATATTTTCCAGTTTTGTGGAGTACAGGCACTTGACGTAAGAGAGACCTAATGATTCTTTGAATTTCCTCAGAGTCTGTTGTTATGTCTCCCTTTTCGTTTCTGATTTTGTTTGTCTGGATACTATCTGTCTATCTTTGGTTAATTTGACTAAGGGTTTGCCTATCTTGTTGATTTTCTCAAAGAACCAGCTCTTGGTATCATTGATTCTTTGTATTGTTTTCTTTGTTTCTAACTGAAGGTATATTCTAAAAGAAGGTATATTCTTTTGTGTTTAGGTGAAATGTTTCTATAGATGTCTGTTAGGTACATTTGATTCATGATGTATGTCATGATTTTGATTATTTCTTGCCTTCAACTCCTCTTTGGTATGCTTGCTTCCTTTTTTTTTTTTTTTTTATCTAGAGCTTTCAGATATATTTTTAAATTGTTGGTATGAGAACTTTCTAATTTCTTTCTTTCTTTTTTTTTTTTTAGAAAGAGTTAGAACTTTTATTTTATTTTATTTATTATTTTGATTTTCTATATTCTTTATTTACATTCTAAATGATTTCCCCTTTCCTGGTTCCCCCCCTCCCTGAAAGTCCCATAAGCCCTCTTCCCTCCCCCTGTTCCCCATTTACCTAAGAATTTCATGAATTCATTGTTTTTAATTGCTGAGTAGTATTCCATTGTGTAAATATACATGGAAAATATCTCAGATAAAATTGAAGAAATATATAGAAAAACACTTTAAGATTGAGTATTTCATGGAAAAATTATACAGATAAAATGGTAGACATAAAAATATGCCTAAGTTGACTGAAAGTGGAATTATAAACATTTTCTGATAAAATTGAAGATTTACATGGAAAATATTTCTGATAAAATTGAAAAAATATATGGAAAAACATTAAAATTGAAGATTATCATGGAAAATTATACAGATAAGATGGTAGGCATAAAAATATTTCTAAGTTGATAGAAAATGAAATTATAACCATTTTCTGACAAAATTGAAGATTTACCTGGAAAATATCTCTGATAAAATTGAAGAAATATATAAAAAAGATTGAGTATTTCATGGAAAAATTATACAGATAAAATGGTAAGCATAAAAATATTCCTAAGTTTTTTTTTTGTTTTTTGACTTTTTGAGACAGGGTTTCTCTGTGTAACCCTGGTGGTCCTGGAACTCACTCTGTAGACCACGCTGGCCTCGAACTCAGAAATCCACCTGCCTCTGCTTCCCAAGTGCTGGGATTAAAGGCGTGCACCACCACTGCCCTTAAGTTTTTTGAAAGTGGAATTATAAACACTTTCTGATAAAATTGAAGATCTACAAGGAAAATATTCCTGAAAAAATTCAAGAAATATATAGAAAAACGTGTTAAAACTATTACATGGAAAATTATACAGATAAAATGGAAGGTATAAAAATGTTCCTAAGTTGATTGAAAGTAAAATTATAGACATTGTCTGATAAAACTGAAGATCCACATGGAAAATACTTCTGACAAAATTGAAGAAAAATACAGAAAAATGTTAAAATTTAAGATTATCATGGACAATCATACCAACAAAATGGTAGGCACAAAAACATTCCTAAATTGATTGAAAGTGGAACTACAAACACCCCCCTCCCCCGACGAAACCGAAGATCTACATGAAAAACACCTCTGACAAAATCGAAGAAATACCCAGAAAAAATCTTAAAATTAAAGATTATCATGGAAAATAATAGTCAAAATGGTAGACACAAAAAGCATTACTGAATTGAAAGAGGAGTCACAAACATTTTCTGATAAAATCAAAGATCCACATGAAAAACATCTCTATTAGACTATGTTTTTGTTGGGGAATTGACTCTATTGACATTATAAGATATTAAGGAATAGTGATGGTTGCTTCTTGTTATTTTTAATGTTCTTTTTATGTTTGTGTGTTCCTTTCTTTTGGGTTTGATGGAAAAAGATTACTTTCTTGCTTTTTCTAGGGTGTAGTTTCCCTCCTCATGTTGGCGTTTTCCATCTATTATCCTTTGTAGGGCTGGATTTGTGGAAAGATATTGTGTAAATTTGGTTTTATCATGGAATATCTTGTTTTCTCCATCTATGGTAATTGAGAGTTTTGCTGGGTATAGTAGTTTGGTCTGGCATTTGTGTTCTCTTAGGGTCTGTATAAGATCTTCCCAGGATCTTCTGGCTTTCATCTTCTCAGGTGAGAAGTCTGGTGTAATTCTGATAGACCTGCCTTTATAGGTTACTTGACCTTTTCCCCTTACTACTTTTAATATTCTTTCTTTGTTTAATGCGTTTGGTGTTTTGATTATTATGTGCCGGGAGGACTTTCTGGTCTGGTCCAGTTTGTTTGGAGTTCTGTAGGCTTCTTGTATGTTCATGGACATCTCTTTCTTTAGGTTAGGGAAGTTGTCTTCTATAATTTTGTTGAAGATATTTACTGGACCTTTAAGTTGGAAATCTTCACTCTCTTCTATACCTATAATCCTTAGGTTTGGTCTTCTCATTGTGTCCTGGATTTCCTGGATGTTTTGGCTCAGGAGCTTTTTGCATTTTGCATTTTCTTTAACTGTTGAGTCAATGTTTTCTATGGTATCTTCAGCCCCTGAGATTCCTTCTTCTATCTCTTGTATTCTGTTGCTGATGCTTGCATCTATGACTCCTGAATTCTTTCCAAGATTTTCTATCTCCAGAGATGTCTCACTTTGTGATTTCTTTATTGTTTCTACTTCCATTTTTAGATCCTGGATGGTTTTGTTCAGTTCCTTCACTTGTTTGTTTGTGTTCTCCTGTAATTCTTTCAGGGATTTTTGTGTTTCCTCTTTAAGGGCCTCTACCTGTTCACCCATGCTCCCCTGTACTACTTTCAGGGATTTTTGTGTTTCCTCTTTAAGGGCCTTTACCATTTGACCCATGTTCTCCTGTATTTCTTTAAGGGAGTTATTTATGTCCTTCTTGATGGCCTCTTAACAGCATCGTGAGATGAGTTTTTAAATTCAACTCTTGTTTTTCCAGTGTGTTGGGGTATCCGGGATTTGCTGTGGTAGGAGAACTGGGCTCTGATGTTGCCAAGTAGCCTTGGTTTCTGTTGGTAGGGTTCTTGTGCTTGCCTTTCGCCATCTGGTTATTTATGGTGTTAGTTGGTCTTGTTGTCTCTGGTTGGAGCTTGCCCCTCCTATGGGCCTGTAAACCTGTCTGTATTCCTGGGAGACCAACTCTCTTCTGTCAGGGTCTGTGCAGAGAAGGCTGTGGAGCTGTCTGGTTCCTTGCTGCAAATGGCAGCCAGAAGGGAAGAGTTCTGTCCCAGCTGCTCCAATGATCATATGCCTTGTGCGCTCTTAGCTGTTCCCCTCCAGAGAGAAGGGGGAGATCTCACCTCTTCACTGAGAAGTGAAATCGCTGCTGGGAGATTATTCTCTCCTGGTGGGCTAAGCACAGAAGGCTTTGGAGTTGCCTGGTTCCCTACTGCAGATGGCGACTGTAAGGGAAGACTCCTGTCCCAACTGCTCCACTGATCGTATGCCCAGTGTACTCCTAGCTGTCTCTAATATCTTTATGGAGGCACTTACTGCTCTGAACTTTCCTGTTAACCCTGCTTTCACTGGGTACCATAAATTTGAATATATGATGCTTTCGTTTTCATTGGATTCTAGAAGTTCTTTAATTTCTTCATTTCTTCCCTGACTTAGAGATCACTGAGTCTTTCAGTTTTCATGTGTGTATATCATCTTTCTGGTGTTTCCATGGTTGTTAAAGTCCAGCTTTAATCCATGGGGGTCTAATAAGATATAAGACGTTATGCTAATTTTCTTGTATCTGTTGAGGCTTGCTTTGTAACCACTGCATGGTCAGAACTATGAGGTTCTGAGAAGGTATATTCTTTTGTTTTTGGATGAAATATTCTGTAGATGTCTGTAGGGTCCATTTGATTCATGATGTTTGTTAGTTTAATTTTTCTCTGTTTAGTTTTTGTTTGGATGACCTGTCAATTGGTGAAAGTGTGGCAGGCCTTTGATGAATATCCTTGGGCTGTATAGTTCTGGATTAGCAGGTCAGTATGGTTCAGGAACCACAGGTCTGATGAAGGTGGCCAGAGAAGTGGTGGGGGAATTAAAGTCTGTCTGGACTAGCAGGCTGCTCAGAGAAGCTTGGGGTGTCCCAGAAGGCTTAGTGTGTAGCAGTGTGTTATTGCTTCACTGCTTTGGCTCTAGGCTGATCATACATGCACACCTGCTCTGGAGCTATCTTTGGATCTGCGAATGAAACACACACACACACACACGCACACACACACACACACACACACACACACACACACACACACACACACACACACACAAGCTCATTTTTAAAATGCCTTGGATACCTCAAAGGCTGGGTACTCCTAAACTTTCCCCTGCTACTCTAGGCCCAATAGGGGAAGTGGCCAGTGGCTACCTACCTGACGTCTCACATTGCTGGCTGGCTTTATTTCCTGCTGCTCCTGTGTCCCATCTTTCTACCAAGTCATGTCAATCCTTTTCTGTTCCTCTCTGTGTCCTCAACTGCACAACTTTTAAGTGTCTTGCCATGTGCCCAACTATTGGACATTGGTATCTTTATTGATCGATTAAAAATAACTGGGGACAAGGACCTTCTGTGTCTGGACATGTGGATTCTTGATTGAATCAAAGCCTTATAACCAATGTTCAACATCAATGAGCAGGGGAGATGGGGGGGGGGAAGGGAAGCTAACCTGTATGGTTCTGGATCTGTATGTCTAATGAAGGTGGATAGAGAGGAGTAGGGGTAGAATGTCAGTCCACTGGGGATAGCAGACTACTCAGGTGCCCCAAAGGCTCAGTGAGTGCTCTCTCTCTCTCTCTCTCTCTCTCTCTCTCTCCAGCATCTTTAGTGTTTTGGGGTTTGAATTGAGGCCTTTGATATACTTGCATTTAAATTTTATATGGAATGATATTATCTATATATCTAAATATATCTATATCTACATATTTCTATATCTATCTCTATATACCTATATCTATGGGTCTAGTTTTATTCTTCTTCATGTGTATATACGATTTTCTCTGTACCTTTTTTTGTACCTTTTTCTTGTGTAATTAAAAAAATCCTTCAAGAACAATTTTATGATGCTCATTCTTGGATGAACTTATGATCTTAAATTAAAGAGTGGTTGCCCTACTAGTGACTATACTCTTAGAGAAAACTGACAACTGAAAATTGCCAGTAGCTCCACAGTTTGGGGTGTGATTGTGTGCCCAACTTCTCCCTCATTTTAGGGATTTGGTCTGGCTTGTGTTTACACAGGATTTGTACATGCTGTTGTAACCTCTGTGTTTCATGTGTGCATCTGCCCTCCTATGTCTAGAGCTGATTTTTCATTGTAGTAATTCATCACCTCAGGTCCTTACATTCTTTTTGCCATACTTCCACAATTATTCAGGGTTGAGGGGTATGGGGAGAATTGGATTGGGCATTTTATTTGTGATTATGCATTTTCCTAGTCTCTGAACTTAAGTCAATTGTAAATTATTGTATTAATCACAATCTTCAATGAGAAGCTTCTTAGATGAATGAATAGAGATGCATTGATGATATAATAATAAGTAATTAGGAGTCAGTTTAATACTTTATTTACTTAGCAGCATAATAATAGTAGGCTCTCTCTGAGGGTCCATGACTTATCTATCCGTAGGTTATTAGCCTAATAATTGTGCCAGGTTTGGGTTTCATCCTATAGAATATGACTTAGATTTAATCAGAATCAGAATCAGTGGTTGGTTACCCCCATGATATTCAAGTCATTATTGCATTTGTGGGTATGTCTTTTTATACCAGCCACTATAGCTCAATGGGTCAATAGTTAGGCATGACTGATCTCACCCAGTAGCTTTCCTAGCACCTTCTAGCACCCTGAAAGGCATCCAGTATGAATTAAGCTTCCATGTTTATTTCTCCATGTTCTATGACTCAAACATATGATGCTTTTATCAATATGGTCTTACCATAAAGTTCTGGAGGCAGCCAAGAGCAATGGCAACATCTATAATGGTACTAGGATTTTTATTTGTTAGCCTCTGTTGTCTAATACAGGTATTATTGCATTGTTATAGGGCAACTCTATTTTAACTCTTTGTAAGAGTAGCTACACACACCCACCCACACCCACACCCACCCACACTCACACCCACCCCCCCCACACACTCTAGCCCTCCCACTATTCCCTTTATCCTACTCTCTACTCCTCCACCCTTATTTAAACCTTCCCATTTCATTATTCTCTTTTAACCCTTTGTATTCATTCTATCTCTCTTTTGAATATCCTTCTTTGTGGCCCCTTAGTAAATTTCCTGATATTTCTGATTATTTCAGGTCTGGGAGGTTCCTCTTCTTCTTCTTCTTCTTCTTCTTCTTCTTCTTCTTCTTCTTCTTCTTCTTCTTCTTCTTCTTCTTCTTCTTCTTCTTCTTCTTAACTTTTTATTGGTTCTTTGTAAATTGGGCATGCACATCATACATCCCAGTCCCACTCATGTACCCCATCCCTCATACTTGCCCTCCACTCTTGCAACCTACCTCCAACAGAGAAGCTGTAGTATGTCACAGTGTGTCCCTTTTGTTCATGCTTCTTTGCTTGCAAATGTTCATTACAAAGTCTCAGTGAGTCTGGTTTGAGAACTCTGGCTACTGTTATTCTATCAATAGTGGAACCCTGTTGGGACTCCTCAAATAGGTATCCTGTTGTTGTTCTGTGTCATGGAGATGTAGGGTGGGCCAATTCAAAGCCTAAGAGGTAGCTGAGCTGGTCAGCCCATCTGGTCTCCTACTCTTCTGCCCTCAGGGCCAGCTACCCTACTGCCCTCCCATCAAAAGCAAGACCAGCTCTACCCTGCTGCCAAGGTAAGGTATAAGGCCTGCTTTCCTGAATGTTGCAGTCAGTGAGCCCACAGTGAGTAGGGCTCTCCCTACTGCCATAGATGATGAAGGATGAAGGAGGGGAGGAGGGCATCTCTCCCTTATACTGTCACCAGTCTAGGAGATTCTTGAGTTTGCTATAAGTCAACCATAAAGGCTATTGTTACTGCTGTTGATTGCATATCAGAAGTAGTTCTTATTGTTGAAGAACTTATTTTGGCTGCAGGTCATGGAGAAATTGAGTTGAGGCTGAACTGGATGCTTCCCCCTGCTGGCTAATTTCCGTAGTGCCAGAAAGTGTCATGTAGGCTGCTGGGTGAAAACTGCTGTCAACAATCCTGCTTAACTACCTATGAACCGCACAGAATCTAAATAATGGCATAATAGTGGCATGACTAACTACTTTCTGGTTGGATTTAAGTCCTGCTTTACATGAGGGACTGCCTGTTTAGTACTGTAAGCTGGGGCAAAAGCCTATGGCTGGGGAATTCATAGGTCACAGTGGGGAAGCAACTGCTATTGGCAGAATAACTTATTTGGTCTGTCATCATTACCCTATCCAGAGGCAGTAGATATTTGTTCCCCTCTCCTCAGGAAAAGCCGCAAACAGCTTCTAACCCTATCATGATGGCTTGCACTATCTGAAAAGGTCAGGGAATTAAGGATAGGATTCTCTTTTCTCACTTTTTTCTTTTGTTTTGTTTTTCCTTCCCTTTCCCTCTCCCTCTTTCTTTTTTTGTTTCTTTTTCTTTCTTCCTTTCCTTAAATCATGTTTCACATTTATTTGTAGAAGCAGCACAGGGCATCAGACATCTGCAAGTGGTGGCATGTCATACCAGTCCATTTGTCTACATCCTGGCAGACAGAAGCCTTTACTATGGGACCTTTGAAGGGTACTGGGGCAAAGACTTTTTAATTAGTAGAAAAAGTTTCAATTTTGTACAAAGTGTAATACTTCTGTATGCTCATTAGAGAGTCCAAGGCTTGCCTGAGTGTCCACACAATAATGATAATATGTTCTGGGTATGCATTTACTTTCTCCTACTTCTCTAATTAAACAACAAAGCTTGTAGTATAAGAACTTTAAGCACTTTTAGATAACCTCACATAATTCTGTTTTCCTACTTCCTAGTAGCTTCTTCAAGGACTAAGAACTTAAAAAATAAATTGATTTAAAAAATATTATATGTGAACATATATTTATTTGTGTACATGTGTGGCACAGATACATACATGCCATAGTACCCATGCTATAGCACATATGATGAAGTCAGAGGTCAATTTTATGGAGTCATTTTTCCCCTTCCACCTTTATGTGGATTTTGAGGATTTAGAGATCAAGCTTAGGTTGTCTGGCTTTTGTAACAGAGAACATCTCATTGACTTCCAAGAATAATCATATATCAACAGAACACCTTTTTTTTTTTCCTGGAAATGGTTTTCAACAGAATGAATCAGCTGTTACATAGTAAATACCTAATAGAAGTTAATGTTAAAAGAAGGTGGTCATAAGTTGGTTATGACTTGATGTCTTTTATAACTTATAATTAATTCAACATGTGGAATCAATTAGAAAAATATTCAAATATAAATAAATATGATGCTTTTTAAATGGGTAGTTTGATAGCTTAGAAAAGAAATAACAAAGTGCCTAAGTTTCCATGGATGTTTCAGAATGTGTATGCATAGAATAAGTACACACTGAACACTGTAGCCTAGCTCAGTAGAAAGTATCTTTGAAAGAACAGATGACACTTGCACCAAATATGTTGTGGATTACTTCATGGCCAGCAGGAGTTATGGAATCTAGTAAGTCCATGTAATAATTATCTTGCTTAGAATTAGATCTTTTACTTGAAGATACTTCAGCCCCTTGAATTTCTCATTGAATTTTCCCTATCAGACTCCTTATGCTCTAATGTGAGCAGCTCCAACTCAGATTTCCATGTTTTCACAGCAGCTGGCACTCATGAGCTTTTTTCCTGTTCATATTTAGGTCACCCAGCCTATGACACTTCTTTAGAACCTCAACTTTCCAGATTCACAAGCGTCTTGCACAGAGCTCATTTTAAAGGTGCAAAGCACTTCCTTTCTTTTTATTACTAAACTGTGGTTTGTTCCATGAGTCAGTAGAAGGCACTACAGTTCTGTTGGTTCAAGAAGGATTACAGTAGATGGAAGACTCAGATGTTGCTTGGGAGAAAGATGTACTTCCCCATAGGTACTGAGGAGTGGAGACAAGCACACAGAATGATGCTCCTCTTCAAGGTCCAGCAGACACTTTTACAGCTGCAATTCTAAGCTTTACAGTTCCAGTAAGGCAGAATTACTCAAATTCTGCAGCTGATAAATGTATATCTCCTAGAATGATTCCGATTGCACAACCAGGTGATGGGCACAGATATGAAATTCAAAAATAGAAAGCCAACAGCTGTCACATAACCCTTAGCCAAGCTTCTATCAATGTTAGGACTGCCCCACTCCCAACACTTGTTTGAGAGATAGGAACTGTAGCCAACTTATACCCATTAGTGTTCAGTGTGTGAACTTCCCCTTTCTTTCACAGATGCAATTCAGAAATCCACAACACTGAAGTGACTGTGAGGCCCTTCATTTCCTTGATCCACAGGGAGTTTCTATAGAAACAGAATTGCAAGGATGAGTTGTTCTAGTGGGATCAGTGGCATCTGGAACTTGTTCTTCAGAGGGATGGAACTCACTGCCACTAAAGACTCCTCCAATACTACAGAGAACATTGAAAAATCCATGATATGAACTATTTCAAGAATTTATTTAGATGCATGCATCTGATGATCCTATCCTGATTTTCCTCTTACGAGGTGTAAGGAATTCTTTGTGTGAAACTTTTGAGCATTTGTGAAAAAGTAGGGAAAATAATGATGTTGGCTGGTTCCTTATAGCATATTTGGACAAAGTTACAAAAGAAAAAAATAAATTGAGTAATAAAATTTATTAGTTCCCAATGCACATAAATAATCTAAAGGTTTCTAAGTATGCAGTGCAGAGAATCTTTTTTCCTACTTCTATAGAGCTCAAATAACAGGAACCAAACCCAAGCCCTCACTATCTAGTTAGCTGAGGTATAATTCAAATTTAATTGCAAATCTCATAGAATGTGAGGAGTTAAACCAAATACACTTATTGAAAAAGAATGGATTCCTGTGACTTGGGATAATGATGTGTGGGAGGATTCTAAGCAGGTTTAAGACATTGAATCCTCTTATTCCAATGAGCCCTCAAAGAAACAATCTGTCCACGCCCAGCAGTAAGATGCCTCTATTCCCAGTCTTTGCAGTGTTCCCCTCTCTGCCTTTGCCTAAGAGAATTACTTCTGTCTCTTCTGAAGAGCAGCAGATATCAGACTGCTGCTGTTGTCCTTAAGAAACCACCTGTCACTGTTTCTAGACCTATAACTAGACTCAGGGCTAAGGAATCACCTAGAGGCAAAATAGAAAGTATGCCTTATGGGAGGTGTGCCACACCACTAAAGAACTTATGAGTTTGCTAATTAATTTAAGCAGAAACCTGGGGAATATATATGACAATAGGTTCTAAAGGTATGAAATAATGGTGAATGGAACATAAAATTGGATCAGGCTGAGTTTATTTGATTGGTTGTGGTGCAATTGCCTGATGCATGTTTGTTTAGTGTTGATGAAAGGATTTTAAGCTTTAGAGAAATTGGAATGCTTGAGTGGATTCATTGTTTAAAACCTAATCCTGAAGGTGAGTTCTTAATCATTATGGTGAGGAACTTGACAGCAAGTAGGCACTCAGAATGAGAGGAAGGAGCAGGATTTGGGGAGGGAATGACTGAATATGGCATGGGCTTTTGAAACATTGAATTCCACCCCCAGTGACACACCTCCTCCTACAAAGCAATACCACAAAAATCTGTTCCTAACAATTTTGTCAACTAGGTGCAAGGTATTTAAATTTATAACTATGTGATAACCATTCTCAGTCAAACCATGACACTTGTCAACCTGACTATATTTTGGAATTGACTAAAACCCAAGCACACAGGCATGCCTGGGAGGGCTTTTCTTTTCTTTTCTTTTTTCTTTTGTGGTAAATACATTTTACTGTTAATTTCTAAAAATCAGTAACTATAATTATAAAAATATGTACCATGGATTTACTATGTAGAAATTGCATTTCATTAAAAAAATAAAACTCTATTTCCAAATCTTAGCAAATAAACTAAAAAGACAGCTTTTAAAAGACAACTAAGTAGATAATGAAAACTTTCTGATTGTATCCTACCACAAAGAAATGCAAAGTATGTTTATGGACATGGTGTGTATGATATAATTCAATTTCAGCATTTTAAGTCACCCTGTGAGGGTTTTCTTGATTAGATCGTTTGAGTTGGGAAGACCCACCCTAAATCTCAGCTCCATATTCTGGTATCAATCAGCCTACATAAAGGATATAGAAAAAGAAAGCTTTTGCTTTTTTTCTGCTTGCCCTCATTCTTCCTGGCAAGTTCATCTATCATTCTGCTGAGGGATTGGAAACTACTTCTTCAGGATTCCAATGTAGACTGAGGATCAGCAGCTCTCTAAGAGTCCTCTGGGACTCTAGCACTGTATTTGTACTTATGAGACTTCTGGGCAACTACTAGATTCTTGGCCTTTCCATTGGTAGATTAGTTGGACTACAATCTCCAACCTACTCTAATAAATCTCCTTTGAATATCACATACACACACAGACACACACACACACACACACACAAACACAGACAGACACAGGCACACACACAGACACACAGACAGACACAGACAGACACACAGACATAGAGACACATGGACACACAAACACACAGACACATACACACACACATACACACACTATTATCAGTTGCCTTCCTTTAGGGATCCTGACTAATACAAATGCCTTCCATTTTCCATCTGAAAATAGGCTTGCTGGGATGTGAGACAAAGCCTGGGTTGAATCTGTGTGGATGACCATCCAGTGGAGTTTGGCATCTGGTGGTTCTTTAGGAACTGAGAAGTAGTGTGCTGAGTTTTCTTGTGTGTGGGCTACAAGCCTATAATGGTATAAGGTTATTGGTGAGATTGTGATACATGTTTATATCCATCCATATACACACATGTTTTTCTGAGAAGTCATTTGTGTCTTTCATCTGCTGTCCAAATATGTTAAAACATTTTATCATTTAATACATTTGTGTATATCCTACTCATCTGAAATACATTTTTTTAGCATTCTCTTATAATAATTTCATCTTAACTTGCTTGAGATTCTTATTAAGCATAATAGTAATTCCCATTAAGATTTTGTTTGCTAAAAGTTTCTCTTGAAATGCCTGCATATGATGCAAAATACTCAATAAAATTCTTGCCAACTGAATCCAAGAACACATCAAAATGATCATCCACCATGATCAAATAGCCTTCATTCCAGGGAGGCAGGGATGGTTCAATATATGGAAATCCATCAATGTAATCCAGTATATAAACAAACTCAAAGAAAAAGAACACATGATCATTTCATTAGATGCTGAGAAAGCATTTGACAAAATCCAACACTTCTTCTTGATAAAAGTTTTGGAGAGATCAGGAATTCAAGGCCAACACCTAAACGTAGTAAAAGGAACATACAGCAAACCAGTAGCAAATATCAAACTAAATGGAGAGAAAGTTGAAGCAATCCCACTGAAATCAGGGACTATACAAGGCTGTCTATTCTCTCCCTACCTTTTCAATATAGTACTTGAAGTCTTAGCCAGAGCAATTAGACAAAAGAAGGTCAGAGGGATTCAAATTGGAAAGGAAGAAGTTGAAATATCACTATTTGCAGATGATATGATAGTATACTTAAGTGACCACAAAAATTCCACCAGAGAACTCCTAAACCTGATAAACAATTTCAGCAAAGTGGCTGGATATAAAATTAACTCAAACAAATCAGTAGCCTTCCTATACTCAAAGAATAAAGAGGCTGAGAAAGAAATTAGGGAAATGACATCCTTCATAATAGTCACAAATAATCTAAAATACCTTGGGGTGACTCTAACCAAGCAAATGAAAGATCCATATGACAAGATCTTCAAGTCTCTGAAGAAAGAAATTGAAGATCTCAGAAGATGGAAAGATCTCCCATGCTTGTGGATTGGCAGGGTTAATATAGTAAAAATGGCCATCTTGCCTAAAGCAATCTATAGATTCAATGCAATCACCATGAAAATTCCAACTCAATTCTTCACAGAGTTAGAAAAAGCAATTTCCAAATTTTTCTGGAATAACAAAAACTCAGGATATAGAAAACTATTCTCAACAATAAAGTATCTTCTAATGGAATAACCATTCCTGACCTCAATCTCTACTACAGAGCAATAGTGCTAAAAACTGTATGGTATTGGTACAGAGACAGGCAGGAAGAACAATGAAATAGAATTAAAAACCCAGAAATGAACCCACATACCTATGGTAACTTAATCTTTGACAAAGGAGCTAAAACTATCCAATGGAAAAAAGACAGCATTTTCAACAAATGGTGCTGGGTCAACTGGCAGTCAACATGTAGAAGAATGCAAATTGATCCATTCTTATCTCCCTGTACAAGTCCAAATGGATCAAGGACCTCCACATAAAACCAGATACACTGAATCTGATAGAAGATACATAAAACACATAAAACCAGATACACTGAATCTGGTAGAACCTGGAACACATGGGCATAGGGGAAAATTTCCTGATTAGAACATCAATAACTTATGCTCTAAGATCAAGAATTGACAAATGGGACCTCATAAAATTGCAGAGCTTCTGTAAGGCAAAGGACACTGTCAATAGGACAAAACGGCAACCAACAGATTTGGAAAACATCTTTACCAATCCTGCATCCGATAGAGGGCTTATATCCAATACATACAAAGAACTCAAGAAGTTAGACTCTGGAGAACCAAATAACCCTATTAGAAATGGGGTACAGAGCTAAACAAAGAATTCTCAACTGAGGATTACCAAATGGCTGAGAAGCAGCTATAGAAAAGGTTCAACATCCTTAGTTATTAGTGAAATGCAAATCAATACAACTCTGAGATTCCACCTCATGCCAGTCAGAATGACCAAGATCAAAAACTCAGGGGACAGCAAATGCTGGAGAGGATGTAAAGAAAGAGGAACACTCCTCCATTGCTGGTGGGATTGCAAGCTGATAAAACCACTCTGGAAATCAGTTTGGTGGTTCCTCAGTAAATTGAACATAGCACTACCTGAGGACCCAGCTATACCACTCTTGGGCATATACCCAGAACATGATCCAACATGTAATAAGGACACATGCTTCACCATGTTTATAGCAGTCTTATTTATAATAGCCAGAAGCTAGAAAGAACCCAGATGTCCCTCACCAGAGGAATGCATACAGAAAATGTTGTACATTTACATAGTGAAGTACTACTCAGCTATTAAAAACAATGAATTCATGAATTTCTCAGGCAAATGGAAGGAACCAGAAAATATTCTGAGTGATGTAACCCAATCACAAAAGAACACACATGGTATGCACTTACTGATAAGTGGATATTAGCCCAAACCCTTGGAATACACAAGATACACCTCACAGACTACATGAAGCTCAAGCTTCAGATTGACTGAAGTGTGGATACTTTGATCCTCATTGGAAAGTGGATCAAAATACCCAAGGCTCACAGCCAACCAAAAGAATGGACACAGGGTTCCCAATGGATCAGCTAGAGAAAGGACCCAAGGAGCTGAATAGATTTGCATCCCTGCAGGAGGAACAATAATATGTACCCACCAGTACCCCCAGAGCTCCCAGGGACTAAACCACCAACCCAAGAGTACACATGGAAGGACCCAGGGCTCCAGCTGCATATGTAGCAGAAGATGACCATTTCAGACATCAAAGAGAGGAGAGACTGTTCGTGCTGTGAAGGCTAGATTCCCCAGAATAGGGAAATGCAAGTCATTAAAGTGGGTGGGGGGATTCACAGGGGGAGGAGACGGGGAGGGGAGATGGGATAGGGTAAAGCAGAAAGGGGATACCATTTGAAATGTAAATAAACCAAATATCTAGGAAAATAAGAAAAAGAAAAAGAAAAAGAAATGCCTGCATGTCCTGGCTGCATGTCCTGGCCTAGGTGACTAAGCTGCAGTCACATTTCTCTTTTGCCCTGATTGATGTCCATGTGCTACATTTACACCTGGTGTTTAGCCATCTCACTGGTATTGACTATTTGGGCCTTTCTGCCTTTTAGTTATCATGAACAATGCCATATACAAAACAAATATTCCTCTGAATGTCTAGTTTCAATTCTTCCATGGTTATCTAATTGGTAACACTACAGTAAGTCTTTTTTTTTGCTTTTGTAGTAGGATTTGATGATTTTTTTTTATTTATTTTATTTTATTTTTTTAATTTACATTCCAAATCACTTCCCCTTTCCCGTTTCCTCCCTCCCCGAAAGTCCCATAAGCCCCCTTCCCTCCCTCTTTTCTCCATTCAACCCCCTCTCGTTACTCTGTCCTGGCGTTCCCCTACATCCAGTCTTTCCAGGACCAGGGGTCTCTCCTTCCATCTTCTTAGAAATCTATTGATATGCGAATTGTGTCTAGGGTATTCCGAGATTCTGGGTCAATATCCCCTTATCAGTGACTGCATACCATGTGTGTTCTTTTGTGATTGGGTTACCTCACTAAGGATGATATTTTCAAGTTCTGACCATTTGCCTAGGAATTTCATGAATTCATTGTTTTTAATTGCAGAGTAGTATTCCATTGTGTAAATGTACCACATCTTCTGAATCCATTCCTCCATTGAGGGACATCTGGGTTCTTTCCAGCTTCTGACTATTATAAATAAGGCTGCTATGAACATAGTGGAGCATGTGTCCTTATTGCATGCAGGTAAAGTCTCTGGGTATATGCCCAGGAGTGGTATAGCCGAATCCTCCGGGAGTGTCATGCCCAGTTTTCTGAGGAACCGCCAGACTGCTTTCCAGAGTGGTTGTACCAGCCTGCAATTCCATCAGCAGTGGAGGAGTGTTCCTCTTTCTCCGCATCCTCGCCAACAACTGCTGTCTCCTGTGTTTTTGATCTTAACCATCCTGACTAGTGTGAGATGGAATCTCAGGGTTGTTTTGATTTGCATTTCCCTAATGACTAAGGATGATGAACATCTCTTTAGGTGCTTCTCAGCCATTAGATATTCTTCAGGTGAGAACTCTTTGTTTAGCTCTGTACCCCATTTTTTAATAGGGTTACTTGCCTCTCTGGAGTTTAACTTCTTGAGTTCTTTGTATATATTGGATATTAGCCCTCTGTCGGATGTAAGGTTGGTAAAGATCATTTCCCAGTTAGTTGGTTGCCGCTTTGTCTTTTTGACAGTGTCTTTAGCCTTGCAAAAACTTTGTAATTTAATGAGGTCCCATTTGTCTATTCTTGATCTTAGAGCATAAGCTATTGGAGTTCTGTTCAGGAAATTCTTCCCTGTGCCCATATGTTCAAGGTTCTTCCCTAGTTTCCCTTCTATTAGTTTCAGTGTGTCTGGTTTTATGTGGAGATCTTTGATCCACTTAGAATTGAGCTTAGTGCAAGGAGATAAGGATGGGTCAATTTGCATTCTTCTGCATGTTGACCTCCAGCTGAGCCAGCACCATTTGTTGAAAAGGCTATCTTTTTTCCACTGGATGGTTTTAGCTCCTTTGTCAAAGATCAAGTGACCATAGGAGTGTGGATTCATTTCTGGGTCTTCAATTCTGTTCCATTGATCTACATGTCTGTCACTGTACCAATAGCATGAGGTTTTTAACACTATTGCTCTGTAATACATCTTGAGGTCTGGGATACTGATTTCCCCAGAGGTTCTTTTACTCTTGAGAATAGTTTTAGCTATCCTGGGTTTTCTGTTATTCCAGATGAATTTTTGAATTGCTCTTTCTAACTCTATGAAGAATTGAGTTGGGATTTTGATGGGGATTGCATTGATTCTGTATATTGCTTTTGGCAAGATGGTCATTTTTACTATATTAATCCTGCCAATCCATGAGCATGGCAGATTTTTCCATCTTCTGAGGTCTTCTTCAATTTCTTTCTTCAGAGACTTGAAGTTCTTGTCATAAAGATCTTTCACTTGTTTGGTTAGAGTCACGCCAAGTTACTTAATATGGTTTGTGGCTATTGTGAAGGGTATTATTTCTCTTACTTCTTTCTCAGCCTGCTTATCCTTTGAGTATAGGAAGGCTTCTGACTTGCTTGAGTTGATTTTATATCCGGCCACTTTGCTGAAGTCGTTTATCAGCTGTAGGAGTTCTCTGGTGGAGTTCTTTGGGTCGCTTATGTATACTATCATATCGTCTGCAAATAGTGATAGTTTGACTTCTTCCTTTCCAATTTGTATCCCTTTGACCTCTTTTTGTTGTCTAATTGCTCTAGTTAGAACTTCAAGTACTATATTGAAAAGATATGGAGAGAGAGGGCAGCCTTGTCTAGTCCCTGATTTTAGTGGGATTGCTTCAAGTTTCTCTCCATTTAGATTGATGCTGGCTACCGGTTTGCTGTAAATTGCTTTTACTATGTTTAGATATGGGCCTTGAATTCCTGATCTTTCCAAGACCTTTAGCATGAAAGGATGCTGAATTTTGTCAAATGCTTTCTCAGCATCTAATGAGATGACCATGTGGTTTTTTTTCTTTGAGATTGTTTATGTAGTGGATTACATTGATGGATTTCCTTATATTGAACCATCCCTGCATCCCTGGGATGAGGCCTACTTGATCGTGGTGAATGATCGTTTTGATGTGTTCTTGGATTCGGTTGGCAAGAATTTTATTGAGTATTTTTGCATCGATATTCATAAGAAAGATTGGACTGAGATTCTCTTTCTTTGTCGGATCTTTGTGTGCTTTTGGTATTAGTGTAATTGTGGCTTCATAGAACGAGTTGGGTAGTGTTCCTTCTGTTTCTATTTTGTGGAACAGTTTGAAGAGTATTGGTGTTAGGTCTTCTTTGAAGGTCTGATAGAATTCTGCACTAAAACCATCTGGACCTATGCTTTTTTTGGTTGGAAGACTTCCAATGACAACTTCTATTTCTTCAGGGGTTATAGGACGGTTTAGATGGTCTATTTGATCCTGATTTAATTTTGGTACTTGGTATCTGTCAAGGAAATTGTCCATTTCCTCAAGATTTTCTAGTTGTGTTGAATACAGGTTTTTGTAGTAGGATCTGATGATTTTTTGAATTTCCTCAGTTTCTGTTGTTATCTCTCCCTTTTCGTTTCTGATTTTATTAATTTGGATACTATCTCTGTGCCCTCTGGTTAGTCTGGCTAAGGGCTTATCTATCTTGTTGGTTTTCTCAAAGAACCAACTCCTCGTTTTGTTGATTCTTTGTATGGTTTTATTTGTTTCTACTTGATTGATTTCAGCCCTGAGTTTGATGATTTCCTGCCTTCTACTCCTCTTTGGTGTATTTGCTTCTTTTTGTTCCAGGGCTTTCAGGTGTGCCATTAAGCTGTTAGTGTATGCTATCTCCTGTTTCTTTTTGGCGGCACTCAGGGCTATGAATTTTCCTTTTAACACTGCTTTCATTGTGTCCCATAAATTCAGGTATGTTGTGCCTTCATTTTCATTAACTTTCAAAAAGTCTTTGATTTCTTTCTTTATTTCCACCTTGACCAAGTTATCATTGAGTAGAGCATTGTTCAGCCTCCATGTGTACGTGGGTTTTCTTTTGTTTTTGTTGCCATTGAAGACCACCCTTATTCCATAGTGATCTGATAGGAGGCATGGGATTATTTCTATCTTCTTGTATCTGTTGAGGTCTGATTTGTGACCAATTATATGGTCAATTTTGGAGAAGGTACCATGAGGAACTGAGAAGAAGGTGTATTCTTTAGCTCTAGGATGAAATGTTCTATATATATCAGTTAGTTCCATTTGGTCCAAGGCTTCAATTAGATTCACTGTGTCCCTGTTTAGTTTCTGCTTTCCTGAACGATCCATTTCAGAGAGCAGGGTGTTGAAGTCACCCACTATTATTGTGTGTGGTGCTATGTGTGCTTTGAGTTTTAGTAAAGTTTCTTTTACGAATGAGGGTGCCCTTGCATTTGGAGCATAGATATTCAGAATTGAGAGTTCTTGATGGTGGATTTTTCCCTTGATCAGTATGTAGTGTCCTTCTGTGTCTTTTTTGATGACTTTAGGTTGAAAATCAATTTTACCTGATATTAGGATGGCTACTCCACCTCGTTTCTTGGGGCCATTTGCTTGTAAAATTGTTTTCCAGCCTTTTACTCTGAGGTAGTGTTTGTCTTTGACACTGAGGTGCGTTTCCTGCATGCAGCAAAATGCTGGGTCCTGTTTACGTATCCAGTCTGCTAGTCTATGTCTTTTAATTGGGGAATTGAGACCATTGATATTAAGAGAGATTAAGGCATAGTGATTATTGCCATCTGCCATTCTTGACGCTATCTTTATGTTTGAGTGGTTATCTACTTTTGGGTTTGATTCAAGAAGGTTATTATCTCATTTTTTCCAGGGTGTTGTTTCTCTCCCTGTATTGGAGGTTTCCACCTATTATCCGTTGCAGGGCTGGATTTGTGGAAAGATATTGTGAAAATTTGGTTTTATCATGGAATATCTTGGTCTCTCCATCTATGGTGATTGAGAGTTTTTCTGGGTATAGTAGTCTAGGCTGGCATTGGTACTGTCTTAGTGTCTGCATGAGATCTGCCCAGGATCTTCTGTCTTTCATAGTCTCTGGTGAGAAGTCTGATGTGATTCGGATAGGTCTTCCTTTGTATGTTACTTGCCCCTTTTCTCTTACTGCTTTTAGTATTCTTTCTTTGTTTAGAACATTCGGTGTTTTGATTATTATGTGATGGGAGGTATTTCTGTTCTGATCCAGTCTGTTTGGAGTTCTGTAGGCTTCTTGTACATTCATCGGCATCTCTCTCTTTAAGTTAGGGAAGTTTTCCTCCATAATTTTGTTGAAGATGTTTACTGGCCCTTTAAGTTGCAAATCTTCACTCTCATCTATACCTATAATCCTTAGGTTTGGTCTTCTCATTGTGTTCTGGATTTCCTGGATGTTTTGGGTTACACGTTTTTTGCATTTTGCATTTTCTTTGACTGTTGAGTCGATGCTTTCTATGGACTCTTCAGCACCTGAGATTCTTTCTTCTATCTCTTGTATTCTATTGTTTATGTTTGCATCTATGACTCCTGATTTCTTCCCAAGGTTTTCTATCTCCAAAGTTGTCTCCCTTTGTGATTTCTTAGTTGTTTCTACTTCCTTTTTTAGTTCCTGGATGGATTTGCTGAGATCCTTCACTTGTTTGTTTGTATTTTCCTGTATTTCTTTAAGGTATTTTTGCATTGCCTCTTTTAGGATTTCTTCCTGATGACCCACGTTCTCCTGCATTTCTCTGAGTGATTTTTGTGTTTCCTCCTCATGGGAATCCATCTGTTGATCCATTGTCTCCTGCATTTCTTTAAGCAGTTCTCGTGTTTCCTTTGTAAGGGCATCTAACCGTTGATTCATTTCTTTAAGCAATTTTTGTGTTGCCTCCTTATGGGCATCCGTCTGTTGACCCATATTCTTCTGAATTTCTTTATGCAAATTTTGTGATTCCTTTGTGAGTGCATCTACCCGTTGATTCATCTCGTTAAGCGATTTTTGTGTTGTCTCCTTGTGCGCCTCCATCTGTTGATCCATGTTCGCCCGCATTTCTCTAAGCGATTTTTGTGTTTCCTTTGTAAGGGCTTCTAACCGTTGATTCATGGTCTCCTGTAACTCTTTATGAGATTTATTTGTGTCCTTCTTGTGATCCTCTAATAGCATCATGAAAAGTGATTTTAAATCCAGATCTTGTCTTTTGGGTGTGGTGGGGTATCCAGGATTTGCTGCTGTTGGAGAGTTGGGTTCGGATGATCCCACATTACTTTGATTTCTGTTAGTAACATTCCTACGTTTGCCTTTTGCCATCTGGATACCTCTGATGTTAGTTGGTCCTGGTGCTACTGGCTGTTGGTTGGACCTCCTGTGAGCCTGCAAGGCTATTTCTGCCCCCCCTGGATTGCCAGGATTCCCCTGGCACCGATTTCTGGGGCCTGCCTGCTCCTGAGTGACTTTGGAGCCCTAATGTGCCTTGCCCCAAGTGATCTTATATTGGGGAGGCCTTGCACATCCAAAGGCTCAGCCTAGTGGATTCCTGGAGCAGAGGTCGCCAAAGGGAGGCTGGTAGGCTCCTGCCCTGTGCAGGGGTGTGTGATCTCTCCTGGGGGGGAGGGGGCGTCCCTCTGCCAGGCAGAAGTCCCACAGCAGAGCTAGCACGCTGGTTACTGTAGATCTGCCCAGCACTTGGGAGGTGCACACACACAAGCCGCCCGAGACCCAAGCGATATTAAGCCTGTCTGTCTCAGAACCTGGCTGTCCCAACTTCCCAGTCACTGGAGCAAAGATGGTGGAGTGCAATCTGCACACTCTCCGTGGCGCTGCTAACCCTGCAGGCGCGATGGCCTGCTGATCTGGCACCCAGACGACCACAGCGCTGACCCGTTCTCGGGCGCAGACGGAAGCCCCAACAGGCCGTGTCCCAAGTGATGTTATATTGGGGAGAGAGAGCCTGGGGTACCTGTCTCTTCAGTGCAGTCTGCGGGAACAGAGGTCGTGGAAGGAAAGCTGGTAGGCTCCCGCCCTGTGCGGGGACCCTCTGCCAGGCAGAAGTCCCACAGCAGAGCTGGCGTGCTGGTTACTGCAGATCAGCCCAGCACTTGGGAGCCGCACACACACAAGCCGCCCGAGACCCAAGGGATATTAAGCCTGTCTGTCTCAGAACCTGGCTGTCCCAACTTCCCAGTCACTGGAGCAAACATGGCGGAGTGCAATCTGCACACTCACCGTGGCGCTGCTCACCCTGCAGACGCGATGGCCTGCCAATCTGGCACCCAGACGACCACAGCGCTAACCCGTTCTCGGGCGCAGGTAAGTCTTTTTTTTTTAAAAAAATATATTCTTTATTTACATTTCAAATGTTGTCCCCTTTCCTGGTCCCTCCCCGCGAAAGTCCTATAACCCATCTCCCCTCCCTCTGTCCGCCAGTCAACCCTCTCCCGCTTCCCTGTCCTGGTATTCCCCTACACTGCAGCATTGAGCCTTTCCAGGATCACGGGCCTCCCCTCCTGTTGATGTCCAACAAGGCCATCCTCTGTTGCCTATGTGTCTGGAGCCATGGGTAACTCCATGTGTATTCTTTGGTTGATGGTTTTTTCCCTGGGAGCTCTGGGATTATTGGGTGGCTCATATTGTTGTTCATCCTTGGGTCCTTTCTCTAGCTCATTGGGGTCCCTGTGTTCAGTCCAATGGCTGTCTGAGAGTGTCCCCCTCTCTATTTGTCATGCACTGGCAGAGCCTCCCAAGTGACAGCTATATCTGCTTCTGGTCAGCAAGCACTTGTGGGCATCGATAATAGTGTCTGACTTTTGTAACTGTATATGGGATGGATCCCTAGGTGGGGTAGTTTCTGAATGGTCTTTCCCTCTGACTCTGCTCCACACTTTGTCTGTGTATTTCCTTCTATGGGTATTTTGTTCCCCCTTCTAAGAAGGACCAGAGTATCCATACTTGTTCTTCCTTCTTCTTGAGCACCATTTGATATGTGAATTGTGTCTTGGGTATAGCAAGCTTCTGGGCTAATATCCACTTCTCAGTGAGTGCATACCATGTGTATTCTTTTGTGATTGGGTTACCTCACTCAGGATGATATTTTCCAGTTCCACCTAATTGCCTAATAATTTCATGAATTCATTGTTTTTAATAGCTGAGTAGTATTCCATTGTGTAAATACACCACATTTTCTGTATCCATTCCTCTGTTGAGGGACATCTGGGTTCTTTCCAGCTTCTGGCTATTATAAATAGGGCTGCTATAAACATAATGGAGCATGTGTCCTTATTACATGCTGGAGAATCCTCTGGGTTCCTTATTACATGCTGGAGAATCGCTTTCTTGTGGTTGTATTTGGGTATGTAGCTCTGTGGCCCTGATCAGCTCTGAGTGAAGGTGGAAATCAGAAGACTCCTGTCCCAGGATGCTCATAGGTTATTGTGTCCTCAGAGTTTCCAGCTGTTTCCTCTGAGCAGCAGGGGTGGTCCTACCTGTGCTGTCTGGCCTCTCTGCACTCCTGAGTGGTTAGCTACCTCAGTGTGCAACTTGGATATGGGGCACTGTGGCAGAAGATGGTCCTGAGCCAGAGACAGAAACCCGAAAACTCCCACCTGCGGGTTCCAGATGTTATCCTCTGAGCAACAGGTGAGGTCCTACCCGTGCTGACTGTGCTCTCTGCACTCCTGGGTGGTTAGCTACCTGCCTGTGCCACTTGGATATGGCGCGCTGTGGCAGAGAATGGTCTCAAGCTGGAGACAGAAACCGGAAGGCTTTCGCCAGAGGGTTCAGGGTGTGATCCTCTCAGAGGCAGGGGTGGTTCTATCTGTTCAGTCAGGCCTTTCCACACTCCTGGGTGGTTAAGTACTTGCCTGTGTCACTTGTGTATGGAGCACTATGGCATACAGTAAGTCTTTAAAAGAGGGGAATCGTAAATGACACGTTCTTGGATCACCCATGGAATTAAATTCCAATATAGTATAAGCTTCAATTACTTTCGTGGGGCACATATTTCTCTTTTCTCTTTGCTTCTTATAAATATAATTATAAATAATTATAATTATTTTAAACTTCATTGGCTCCTTAGGAGAAACATTTTGTATTACTAGTTGCTAAGATTAGTTATTTTAGATAAGTGATATACTTTATTGATATATTTTCTCCAAATGACACAAATTTCAGGTATCTTTTTGGAACTACTTAATCAGACTGATGTCACATTAGCCTAACTAGATAACACTGTCTGGCAAGAACGGTAGAAACACACATCATGATTAAATTTCAGCCTTGACATCTATGTCCTTTTTTTTTTTTTCTGGTCATTTAATCTTATTGCCCTTCTAAGTAATGGAAAAATTGTAACTTAAAGATGTAATGAATATGCGAACAACTTAGGACTTCACTCTTTTCCCAGGAGTCAGTGCTGGTATATGGTGTAATCTTCTTTGAAGTCATGAAGCAGAGATAGGGTATATCTGAGAAAAAATGTGCTAAGCTTTCCTTTTTACAAGTTTGTGGGTGGCTACTCTAGGGAAAAGCATTGAAGTTCTCTAAGATATTCATATAAAGACCTGTCTCACTTTTGATGGGATCTAATTATTTTCTTCCTTAATTGAGATGTGGAAGGAGGTCTAGAAACCACCTGGTACTTTGTGACTGGGTGCTTCCTTTTCCTTCCAGACACTAGCTCACATTTAAAATGAGACACAGCATTATAGCCACAAAGGCACAGATCTTTCATTGGCAGTTAGCTAGACTCTATCAAGCCTACAGCATTAACTTTGAAGATTTGGACATGACACAAAGGATGTTTGATGGCCTGTCTTTTATAAGTACTATGTTGTAACTTCTCACTAGACAAAAAAGTGGTAATTACCTTTCCAAAAGATCAGTGGGCAAATGGATAGTTTCCCTTGGTTCTGTTGGAAAAATGCAGGACACCATAATTATTGTGCCCACACAATGGAAAAATGAAATAAGGAGTAATCTGGTCAGACTCAACTCTTGTATAAAAAGAGAGAACTTTTCCTGCTACAGATACCGGTACTGGGGGATTAGTAATTTCTGACCATTCAAGACTTAAAGTTACTAGTGATTCCAAATGACAAAAATTCAAATCAGTGGTGTTGTGGGAGGACTCTTAGCAGGGTGTCAGGACATTAGCTCATCACGAGTATTTGAGGATAGTTGCTGGCTATAGCACAAAACATGTATCCTATCCTGAAATGGCAGGACCTGGGTAGATCTGCAGCCGTAAACTAATTTAGAGGCTTTTTCACTATCACTTGATGTCACTGTGAAGAGATACCATGGCAAAGGCAACTTTTATAAAGGAAAACATTTAATTAGGGCTGGCTTCAAGGTTTAGAGGTTCAGTCCATTATCATCATAACAGGAAGCACGTCAGTGCCCAGGCAGACATGTTGCTGGAGGAATCAAGAGTTCTACATTTTGATCAGAAAGTAGTTAGAATACTGACTCACAGGGACCTAGGAGGAGCCTTTGAATCTCTCTCTCTCTCTCTCTCTCTCTCTCTCGCTCTCTCTCACACACACACACACACACACACACACACACACACACACACAGCCCTACCTATTTACATTAAAACTTTAGAGAGAAACTAATTAATGATTTAATGATATAAAACAGTACTTTTTAAAAACAAGAACAAGCTGAATTAAAACCTAAAACATTGAGAAATAATAAATCAAAGAAGAAATTAATGAAATAGAAGGAAAAGAATCAATGAATATAAGAATACAAAGGATCAATGAATCTAAGAGTATATTTTTTGAGAATATAAACAAGATGGACAGATAGTAGGCCCAAATTAAGCAGAAGAAATAAAGAGATGACCCAAATTGACAGAGTCAGAAGTAAATATGGAGACATTACAACAGACTCCAAAGAAATACAGTTTTACTAAATTTTTAATGTTTTAAAGATAAATTTATATATTAAATAAGGGAATACTTTAAAAACATCTATACTCCATTAAGTCTGAAAACCTAAAGGAAATGGGTGAATTTCTTGATTCATCTAAACTGTCAAAGTTAAACCAAGAAGATATTAGCAACCTAAATAGACCCATTACAAAGGAGGAGATTGAAACAGTACTAAAAAGCCTTCCAACTAAAAAGAAAAGTTCAAGGCTGGATGGATTCATTGCAGAATTCTTCCAGACTTTAAAAAGTATTTACAAAAAACTTCTTGAATTGATTTAAAATATAAAAGTATATCACTCCCAAACTCTTTCTTATGAAGTCAGTAGAACTATAACATCCAAAAGCAGGAATTAGACACCACTACCACCACCACCACTACCACCACCACCACCACTGCGAACATGATGTACATAGACGCAAAAATCTTTGATAAAATACATGCAAACCAAGTATAGGCACACATCAAGAAGATCATCCACCATGATAAAGTTGATTTTATTCAGAAATGCATGGTTGGTTCAACATACATTAATTCAATAAATATGATAAATTATATAAATTAACTTAAATACAAACATTACATTATTTTATCAATACATGCAGAAAAAGCTTTTAATAAGTCCAATATGGTCTTATGATAAAAGTTCTAGAGGGCTAGTTAGATGGCTAAGTGGTTAAGGACACTGGATGCTCTTCCAGAGGTCTTAGTTTAATAGCCAGTATCCACATGGTGGGTCATGACCATCTTTAAAGGGATCTGATGCTCTCTCCTGGCATGTAGGTGCTCATGCAGATAGAGCATTCCTACATTTAAAAAAAAATGTGTAATTAAATAAATATTCCCCCAACCAAATTTCTAGAGAAAATAATACAGAAAGAAATGTAAAGCTTATATGTGAAAAACACAGAGCCAATGTTATTCTAAGTGAACAAAACCTTGAATCAATCTCATAAAAATGGAAATTCTTGTTTTTTTTTTAAATTTATTTTTTTATTGAAAAAGGAAGGAAAAACATTTTATGATAAAATTAAAGATTTACATGGAAAATGTTTCTGACAAAATTGAAGAAGCATATAGAAAAACACATTAAGATTGACAATTTTCATGGAAAATTAAAGAATAAAATGGTAGACATAAAAAACATTGCTAAATTAATTGAAAAATGAAGTAGAAATATTTTATGATAGAATTGAAGATTTACATGGGAAATATTTCTAATAAAATTGTAGAAAAATATAAAATAACATTAAAATTGAAGATTATAATGGAAAATTATAGATAAAATGGTAGGCATAAAATATTTATAAGTTGATTGAAAGAGGAATTATAAACATTTTCTGATAAAATTGAAGATCTGCAAGGAAAATATTTCTGATAAAATTCAAGAAATATATAGAAAAACACATTAAAATTGACTATTTCATGGAAAATTATATAGATAAAACGGTAGGAATAAAAATATCCCTAAGTTGATTGAAAGTAGAATAGAAATACTACAGTTAAAATGGTAGACATAAAAAACATTACTAAATTGAAAGAGGAATCACAAACATTTTCTGATAAAATTGAAGATTTCCATGAAAAATATTTTTGTTAGATTATGTTTTTTTTGTTGGGTAATTGAGTCCATTGATGTTATAAAATATTAAGGAATAGTGATTGTTGCTTTCTGTTATTTTTTATGTTAATGTTTGTGTGGTTACTTTATTTTGGGTTTTTTGGAAAAAGATTACTTTCTTGCTTTTTCTAGGGTATAGTTTCCCTCCTTGTGTTGGCGTTTTCCATATATTATCTTTTGTAGGGCTAGATTTGTGGAAAGATATTGTATAAATTTGGTTTTATCATGGAATGTCTTGGTTTCTCCATCTATGGTAATTGAGAGTTTTGTTGGGTATGGTAGTTTGGGCTGGTATTTGTGTTCTCTTAGGGTCTGTATGAGATCTGCCCAGGATGTTCTAGCTTTTATCATCTCAGGTGAGAAGTCTGGTGTAATTCTGATAGACCTGCCTTTATAGGTTACTTGACCTTTCCCCCTTACTGCTTTTAATATTCTCTCTTTGTTTAGTGCATTTGGTGTTTTGATTATTATGTGCTGGGAGGACTTTCTGGTCTGGTCCAGTCTGTTTGGAGTTCTGTAGGCTTCTTGTGTGTTCATGGACATCTCTTTCTTTAGGTTAGGGAAGTTTTCTTCTATAATTTTGTTGAAGATATTTACTGGCCCTTTAAGTTGGAAATTTTCACTCTCTTCTGTACCTATAATCCTTAGGTTTGGTCTTCTCATTGTGTCCTAGATTTCCTGGATGTTTTGGCTCAGGATTTTTTTTTTTTTGCATTTTCTTTGTTGAGTCAATGTTTTCTATGGTATCTTCAGCACCTGAGATTCTTTCTTCTCTTACTTGTATTCTGTTGTTGCTGCTTATATCTATGACTTCTGAATTCAGAAGTGAAATCTCTGCTGGGAGATCACTCTCCCCTGGAGGGCTAAGCACAGAAGGCAATGAAGCTGCCTGGTTTCCTGCTGCAAATGCAGACCAAGTCCTTCTTATAGCTGCTTTTACAAACTCTTTAGGATAGTTAAGTAATACAAAATAAAGTTCAGGTAGTAAACTCATGGTAATATTATATTATGATTTAATTATTATAAAATGCTTTCACTATTACTCAAATAATTAATAACTAAGAATAGCCATGGTTTAACAGTTCAAGTATACTATATATAGATAGTCTTCAAAATCAGAAATCCACAGATCATGGCATTTAAAATCTTCGTATTAAGAGATTTTTGATTGGGAGACATGTCTGCTCCTGACAGTACCCACTTAAAACTTCAAAGAAGAAATGGAGTGCTATTATTTCCATATGGAGTTTCTCCAATTGTGGCAAGGTGGCCATTGGACAAGGATTTCCCTAATTCATCTGCAGAAAAAAAATGCTGTCTAGGAAGGGACTCATGATGCAGGACAGTTGACAGCTTAGCTCTGCCAAGGCAGAAAAAGATAGTCCTTTATAATTCCTCCTTCACTTAATGCCTGTCAGACATATTTGGGCCAGAAGGCTGAAGACAGATGCTCCAATGTTATAAGGATTATAGGGGACTGTGCACGCATTCAGCTGTCTCTACATATTGTTTAAGTTTTGGAAGTTATGTTTTTGTGCTCCCTACATATTCAGGCAATATTTAATTCATTCTCAAATATCTGATGGGGTTACAGACTAGTTATAGTCTAATGATCAAACTTAAGTGTTTAGCATTAATGAAGATGATCTAGATTTAAAAGGATGGTTTTTCAGATGGTAAAATCAAGCATTGTTCAGGTATAGAATTATAAACTTTTTAAGTTAGGATAGATAATAGAATACTTTATCTATATTGCCAGATATGATGTATAGGATGTTATAAATGTATATCATGCCCTGTGTTCGATTTATATCTGAGAGAAAGGAGTCTTTTTAAATTGGACAAAATGGGGGAAATGCAGTGCATTAGGCCTAATGCTATTTAAATTATTTTAATTTGGGTCCCTAAAATTATCAAGTGGGGAGCATGGTAGCATTTAGGCATGAATGGTCCAGGCAGAGCTGAGAGTTCTACATCTTCATATGAAGGCTGCTAGTGGAAGTCTGACTTCTAGGCAGCTACAACTAAGATATTAAAGCCCACACTCACAGTGACTCACCTACTCCAACAAGGCCACACCTCCCAATAATGCCACTCCCTGGCCCAAGCATATACAAACCATCACAGGAATATTGGATAGAGGTGGGTGAGCCACATGGAGGTTGGGAAATGGCCAAGCCATTGAACTATTTTAGACATATCAAAATCTAAAGGTTATATATGTGTGTATTTCATTTGTGAATCCAGAACATTGGTGCAGATATTGAGGAATTTGTCAACTGATGGGATCAATTTAAATATTTAAGTGGGTATTACTACAATAACCAAACATCAGCACTTAGAATTATAGTCATCCCAAACCTAGATGCCTATATACTAGCCTAAGAACACAATAATAGCCAGGACAATATGTTTCCATTAAAATCCCTCAACCCTACTACAGTAGTCCTTTAGAAATGCAATATAGAATTCTGCACTAAAACCATCTGGACCTGTGCTTTTTTTTTTTTTTGTTGGAAGACTTCCAATGACCACTTCTATTTCTTCAGGGGTTCTAGGATGGTTTAGATGGTCTATTTGATCCTGATTTAATTTTGGTATTTGGTATCTGTCTAGGAAATTGCCCATTTCCTCCAGATTTTCTAGTTGTGTTGAATACAGGCTTTTGTAGTAGGATATGATGATTTTTTGAATTTCCTCAGTTTCTGTTGTTCTCTCTCCCTTTTCGTTTCTGATTTTGTTAATTTGGATACTGTCTCTGAGCCCTATGGCTAGTCTGGCTAAGGGCTTATCTATCTTGTTGATTTTCTCAAAGAACCGACTCCTAGTTTTGTTAATTCTTTGTATGGTTTTATTTGTTTCTACTTGATTGATTTCAGCCCTGAGTTTGATGATTTCCTGTCTTCTACTCCTCTTGGATGTATTTGCTTCTTTTTGTTCCAGGGCTTTCAGGTGTGCCATTAAGCTGCTAGTGTGTGCTCTTTCCCATTTCTTTTTGGAGGTACTCAGGGCTATGAATTTTCCTTTTAGCACTGCTTTCATTGTGTACCATAAATTAGGGTATGCTGTGCCTTCATTTTCATTAAATTTTAAAAAGTCTTTGATTTCTTTATTTCCTCCTTGACCAAGTTATCATTGAGTAGAGCATTGTTCAGCTTCCATGTGTATGTGGGCTTTCTGTAGTCACTATGTTCATAGTAGCCTTATTTATAATAGCCAGAAGCTGGAAAGAACCCCGATGGCCCTCAATGGAGAAATGGATTCACAAGATGTGGTATATTTACACAATGGAATACTACTCTGCAATTAAAAACAGTGAATTCATGAAATTCCTAGGCAAATGGTCAGAACTGGAAAATATCATCCTTAGAGAGGTAACCCAATCACAAATGAACACACATGGTATGCAGTCACTGATAAGGGGATATTAACCCAGAATCTTGGAATACCCAAGACACAATTCACATATCAATAGATTTCCAAGAAGATGGAAGGAGAGACCTCTGGTCCTGGAAAGACTGGATGTAGGGGAATGCCAGGACAGAGAAGCGAGAGGGGGTTGAATGGGGAACAGAGGGAGGGAAGGGAGCTTATGGGACTTTCGGGGAGGAAGGAAACGGGAAAGGGGAAATCATTTGGAATGTAAATAAAAAAACTTAGAAAAAAACAAAAAAAGAAAAAAGAAAAAAAAGAAATGCAATATAGCTTGAAGTACAAAATAAGGACTGCAAAAATAGCCTTTATAAATATGTTAGAGGTCCTTAAACAAGAAATGAATAAATCCATTAATGAATTCTGTGAAAACACAAACAAAAAGTGAGATGCAATGAGGGAAAGAGTTAAAGGCATGAAAGTAGAAATAGAATGAATAAAGAAAACCCAAACTTAGGAAAACTGGAAATGAAAAATTTAGTAACTGAAACTGATTCCTCAAATAGAGGCAAGTCTCAACAAGAGAATACAGGAAATTTAAGAAAGAATCTTAGGCATGAAGACAATATAGGAATACCCAGGAAATTGGGAGACACTATGAAAAGGTCAAAACTATGAATAATAGAAATAGAGGGAGGAGAAGAAACCCAGATCAAAGGCACAGAAAATAATTTCAACAAAATTATAGAATGCAATTTCCTCAACCAAAAGTAGTAGATGCCTATCAAGGTACAAAAACCATATAGAACACTAAGGATAATGGACCAGGAAATTCCCCATGGCACATGATAATCAAAACACTGTACGTGCAGAACAAAGAAGAAATATTAAAATCTACAAGAGGAAAAGACATACATATAAACAACATATAAAGTAAGACCTCTTAGAATAACACCTGACTTTTTATTGAAGAGTCTAAAAGTCAGAAGAGCTTGGGCAGATAGATGTTCTACAAACTCTTAAGAGATCACAGATGTTGTCTATACTATTCTACCTAGAAAGATTTTATTTTTCATTGAATATATTCTTCATTTGCATTTCAAATATTATACCCTTACCTGATTTCCCTCTCCCCGAAAAACTCCAACCCATCCTCCCATCCCCTGCCTTCAAGAATATGAACTTCCACCCAACACACTCCCACCCCACCCCCCAATTTCCCCACACTGTTGAATGTATTGAGCCTACATAGGACCAAGGACCTCTCCTCCCACTGATGCCCAACTCTTTCTGCCACTATTTTGGCTGAAACCATGTGTACCCCTTGGTTGATGGCTAAGTCTCTGGGAGCCCTGGGGTGTCTGGTTGGCTGACATCATTGTTCTTCCCGTGAGGCTGCAAACCCCTTCAGCTCTTCCACTCTGCTCTTCAACTCCTCCATTGGGGACCCCGTGCTGAGTCCAATGGTTGGCTGCTAGCATCTGCCTCTGTATCTGTAAGACTCTGGCCGAGCCCCTCCAGAGACAACCATAACAGGCTCCTTTTGGTAAACATTTCTTGTCATCCATAGTAGTGTCGGGGTTTGGGGCCTGTTTATAGGATGAATCCCCAGGTAGGACAGTCACTGCATTGCCTTTCCTTCAGTCTCTGCTCCACATGTTGTCTCCATAATTGTTCCTGTGAATATTTTTTCCCTTTCTCAGAGGAACCAAAGTACCCACACTTTGGTCTTCCTTCTTGAGCTTCCTGTGGTCTGTGAATTGTAACTTGTTTATTTTGAGTTTTTTGGCTAATATCCAATTATCAGTGAGTGCATTCCATGCATGTTCTTTTGTGATTGGGTTACCTCACTCAGGATGACACTTTCTAGTTCCATCTATTTGCCTGAGAATTTCATGAATTCACTGTTTTTAACAGTTGATTAGCACTCCACTGTGTAAATGTAACACATTTTCTATATCCATTCCTCTGTTGAGGGACATCTGGGTTCTTTCCAGGTTCAGGCTATTATTAATAAGTTTGCTATGAACATAGTGGAGCATGTGTCCTTATTACATGTTTTAGCATCTTCTGGGTATATACTCAGGAGTGGTATAGCTGGGTCCTCAGGTAGTACTGTGTTTAATTTTCTGAGGAACCATCAAACTGATCTCCAGAGCGGTTTTACCAGCTTGCAATCCCACCAACAATGGAGAAGTGTTCCTCTTTCTCCACATCCTCTCCAGCATCTGCTGTCACCTGAGTTTTTCATCTTGACCATTCTGACTGGTGTGAGGTGGAATCTCAGAGTTGTGTTGATTTGCATTTCCTTGATAACTAAGGATGCTGAACATTTCTTTAGGTGCTTCAGAGTCATTGAGTTTCCTCAGTTGAAAATTCCCTGTTTAGCTCTGTACCCCATTTTTTAATAGGGTTATTTGACTCTCCAGAGTCTAACTTCTTGAGTTCTTTGTATACATTGGATACTAGTCCTCTATCAGATGTAGGATTGGTAAAGATCTTTTCCAAATCTGTTGGTTGCAGTTTTTTCCCATTGACAGTGTCCTCTGCCTTACAGAAGCTTTGAAGTTTTATGAGGTCCCATTTGTTGATTCATGTTCTTAGAGTATAAGCTATTGGTGTTCTATTCAGGAAAATTTCCCCTGTGCCCATGTGTTCAAGGCTCTTTCCCAATTTCTCCTCTATAAGCTTCAGTGTATATGGTTTTATGTGTAAGTCCTATATCCACTTGGACTAGAACTTTGTACAAGGAGATAAGAATGGGTCAATTTGTATTTTTCTACATGCTGACCTCCAGTTGATCCAGCACCATTTATTAAAAATGCTGTCTTTTTTTTCCACTGCATGTTTTTAGCTCCATTGTCAAATATCAAATGACCATAGGTGTGTGGGTTCATTTCTGGGTCTTCAATTTTATTCCATTGATATTTTTGTCTCTGTACCAATACCTTACAGTTTTTATCACTATTGCTCTGTAGTAGAGTTTGAGGTCATGGATGGTGATTTCCCCAGGAGATCTTTAGTTGTAGAGAATAGTTTCCCTATCCTGAATTTTTTGTTATTCCAAATGAATTTGCCTATTGTTCTTCCTATCTCTATGAAGAATTGATTTGGCATTTTGAGGGGACATTGCATTGAATCTGTAGATTGCTTTTAGCAAGATGGCCATTTTTACTATATTAATCCCGCTAATTTATGAGCATGGGATATCTTTTCGTCTTCTGAGATCTTCAATTTCTTTCTTCAGAGATTTGAAGTTCTTTTCATACAGATCTGTCACTTGCTTGGTTAGAGTCACACCAAGGTATGCAATATTATTTGTGACTATTGTGAAGGGTGTTGTTTCCCTAATTTCTTTCTCAGCATGTTTATCTTTTAAGTAGGGAAAGGCTACTGACTTGAGTTAATTTTATATCCAGGTACTTTCCTGAAGTTATTTATCAGGTTTATGAGTTCTCTGGTGGAATTTTTGGGGTCGCTTAAGTATACGATCATTATCATCTGTAAATAGTGATATTCTGACTTCTTCCTTTCCAATTTGTATACTTTTGATCTCCTTTTGTTGGCTGATTACTCTGGCTAGGACTTCTAGTACTTTACTGAATAGATAGGGAGAGAGTAGCAGCCTTGTCTGGTGCCCGATTTTTGTAGGAATCCTTCAAGTTTCTCTCCATTTTGTTTGATGTTGGCTACTGTTTTGCTGTATATTGATTTCACTATGTTTAGGTATGGACCTTGAATTCCTGAACACTCCAAGACTATTATCATGAAGAGATGCTGAATTTTTTTGTCAAATGCTTTTTCAGTATCTAATGAAATGATCATGTGGTTTATTTCTTTCAGTTTGTCTATGTAGTGAATTACATTGTTGGATGTATATTGAACCATCCCTGCATCCCTGGAATGAAGCCTACTTGATCGTGATGAATTATGGTTTTGATGCATTCTTGGATTCAGTTGGCCAGAATTTTGTTGAGTATTTTTGCATCAATGTTCATAAGGGAAATTGGTCTGATGATGTCTTTCCTTTTTTGGTGTTTGTTTGGCTTAGGTATGAGTGTTATTGTGGCTAAACAGAATGAATTGGGTAGTGTTCCTTGAGTTTCTCTTTTGTGGAATAGCTTGAAGGGTATCGGTATTTGCTCTTCTTTGAAGATCTGATAGAATTCCCCACTAAACCCATCTAGTCCTGGACTTTTTTTTAGTTGGGAGACTGTTAATGTCTATTAACAGCTTCTATTTCCTCGGGATGTATGGGACTATTTAGATGTTATCTGACCCTCTTTTAGCTTTAGCACCTTGTATGTATCTAGAAAATTGCCCATTTTGTCCAGATTTTCAAATTTTGCTGATTATAAGCTTTTGTAGTAGGATCTGATGATTTTTTTATGTTTCCACAGTTTCTGTTGTTATGTCTCCCTTTTCATTTCTGATTTTATTAATTTGGGTAGTGCCTCTGTGCTCTTTGGTTAGTCTGGCTAAGGGTATATCTATCTTGTTGATTTTCTTAATGACTTTGTTGATTCTTTGTGTAGTTCTTTTTGCTTCTATTTGGTTGATTTGGCCGTGAGTTTGATTATTTCCTGCCATCTACTAGTCTTGGGTGTATTTTCTTCTTTTTGTTCTAGACCTTTCAGGTATGTTGTCAAGGTGCTAGTGTAATCTCTCTCCACTTTCTTTTTGGAGGCACTTAGATCTATGTGTTTTCCTCTTACCACTGCTTTCATTGTTTCTCATAAAGTTTTGGTGTGATGTGTCTTCATTTTCATTAAATTCCAAAATATCTTTTATTTCTTTCTTTATTTCTTTTGTGACCAAGCTAACACTGAGTAAAGCATTGTTCAACATCCATGTGTATGTGTTTTCCGTTGTTTTTGATTGAACTTAAGACCACCCTTAGGCTGTGGTGATCTGATAGAGTGCATGGGATTATTTCAATATTCCTGTATCTGTTGAGGCCTGTTTTGTGACCAATTATATGGTCAATTTTGGAGAAGGTACCATGAGATGCTGAGAAGAAGGTATATACTTTTTTTAATGAGATATATTCCTTATTTACATTTCAAATGATTTCCCCTATCTTGGATCCCCCTTATGTGAACGTCCCATAAGCCCTCCCCCACCCTGTTCCTCAATCAATCTGTTCTTGCATGTCCTGGCATTCCCCTACACTATTGCATTGAGTCTTTCCAGGACCAGGGGCCTCTACTTTCTTCTTCTTGGGCATCATTTGATATGTGAATTGTTTCTTGGGTATTACGAGATTCTGGGCTAATATACACTAATCAGTGAATGCATACCAGGTGTGTTCTTTTCTGACTGGGTCACCTAACTCAGTATGACATTCTCCAGTTCCACTCAGTTGCCTAAGAGTTTCATGAATTCATTGTTTTTAATAGCTGAGTAGTATTCTATAGTGTAAATATACCACATTTTCTGTATCCTTTCCTCTGTTGAGGGACATTTGGGTTCTTTCCAGCTTCTGGATATTATAAATAGGGCTGCTATGAACATAGTGGAGCATGTGTCCTTATTGCATGCTGGAGAATCCTCTGGGTATATGTCCAGGAATGGTATAGTAGGGTCAACCGGTAGTATTATGCTGAGTTTTCTGAGGAACCACTAAACTGCTTTCCAGAGTAGTTGTACCAGCTTGCAATCCCACCAGCAGTGGTGGAGTGTTCCTCTTTCTATACATCCTCGCAAACACCTGCTGTCTCCTGAGTTTTGATTTTAGCCATTTTGACTGCTGTGAGGTGAAATTTCAGGGTTATTTTGATTTACTTTTCCCTGATGCCTAAAGATGTTGAACATTTCTTTTGGTGCTTCTCAGCCACTTGATATTCCTCAGGTGCAAATTCTTCATTTAGCTCTGTACCCCATTTTTTTAATAGGCTTATTTGACTCTCTGGAGTATCTTCTTGAATTCTTTGTATATTTTGGATATTCGCCCTCTGTTGGATGTAGGGGTGATAAAGGTCTTTTTCCAATTTGTTGGTTGCCATTTTGTCCTTTTGACAGTGTCCTTTGATTACAGAAACTTTGTAAAGTTTATTATCGATTCTTGATATTAGAGAATAAGCTATTAGTGTTCTATTCAGGAAATGTTTCCCTGTGCCCATGTGCTCAAGGTCCTTCCCCAGTTTCTTTTCTATTAGCTTCAGTGTGTCTGGTTTTATGGGGAGGTCCTTGATCCACTTAGACTTGAGCTTAGTACAAGGAGATAAGAATGGATTGATTTGCATCCTTCTGCATGCTGACTTCCCATTGAACCAGCACCATTTGTTGAAAAGGCTGTCTTTTTTTCCACTGGATGATTGTAGCTCCTTTGTCAAAGAGCATGTTACCAAAGGTGTGTAGGATCATTTCTGGGTCTTCAATTCTATTCCATTGATCTACCTCCATGTCACTCATGTCACTGTACGAATACTATGCAGTTTTTTACACTATTGCTCTGTAGTACTGCTTGATGTTGGGGATACTGATTCTCCCAGAAGTTATTTTACTCTTGAGATTAGTTATGGCTATCCTGGGTTTTTGTTATTCCAGATGAATTTGAGAATTGCTCTTTCTAACTCTATGAAGAATTGAGTTGGGATTTTGATGGGGATTGCATTGAATCTGTAGATTGCTTTTGACAAGATGGACATTTTTACTATATTACTCTCGCCAATCCTTGAACATGGAAGTTTTTTTCCATCTTCTGAGGTCTCCTCGATTTCTTTCTTCAGAGACTTGATGTTCCTGTAATACAGATCTTTCACTTGTTTGGTTAGAGTCACACCATGATACTTTATATTGTTTGTGGCTATTGTGAAGGGTGTCATTTCCCTAATTTCTTTCTCAGTCTGTTTATCCTTTGAGTATAGGAAGGCTATTGATTTTCTTGGATTAATTTTATATCTGACCACTTTACTGAAGTTATCAGCTGTAGGAGTTCTCTGGTGGAGTTTTTTGGGTCGCTTAAGTATATTATCATATTATCTGCAAATAGTGATAATTTGACTTCTTCCTTTCCAATTTTTTCCTTTGACCTCCTTTTGTTGTCTAGTTGCTCTAGCTAGAACTTCAAGTACTATATTGAATAAATATGGAGAGAAAGGGCAGCCTTGTCTAGTCCCTGATTTTAGTGGGATTGCTTCAAGTTTCTCTCCATTTAGTTTGATGTTGGCTACTGACTTGCTGTATATTGCTTTTACTGAATTTTGGTATGGGCCTTGAGTTCCTGTTCTTTCCCAGACCTTTAACATGAAAGGATGCTGAATTTTGTCAAATGTTTTTTCAGCATCTAATGAAATGATCATGTGGTTTTTTCTTTGAGTTTTTTTATGTAGTGGATTACATCGATGGATTTCCTTATATCGAACCATCCCTACATCCCTTGGGTGAAGCCAACTTGATCATAGTGAATGATTATTTTGATGTGTTCTTGGATTCAGTTGGCAAGAATTTCATTGAGTATTTTTGCATCGATATTCATATGGTAAATTTGTCTAAAGTTCTCTTTCTTTGTTGGATCTTTGTGTGGTTTTGGTATCAGCAAAATTGTGGCTTCATAGCACAAGTTGGGTAGTGTTCCTTCTGTTTCTATTTTGTGGAATTGTTTAAAAAGTATTGGTGTTAGGTCTTCTTTGAAGGTCTGTTAGAATTCTGCACTAAAACTATCTGGTCCTGTACTCTTTTTGGTTGGAAGACTGTCAATGACCACTTCTATTTCTTTAGGGGTTATGGGACCATTTTGATGGTCTATCAGATCTTGATTAAACTTTGGTAGTTGGTATCTATCTAGCAAATTATCCATTTAGGATGAAATGTTCTACAGATATCTATTAAATCAATTTGGTCCAAAACTTTTGTCAGTTTCACTGTATCTCTGTTTAGTTTGTTTTTCCCTGATCTGTCCATTGAGGAGAGTGAGGTGTTGAAGTCACTCACAATTATTGTGTGAGGTGCAAGGTGTGAATTAAGCTTTAGTAAAGTTTCTTTTACAAATGAGGGTGCCCTTGCATTCAGAGAAAAAATTTTCAGAATTGAGAGTTCTTCCTGGTAGATTTTTCCTTTGATGAGTATAAAGTGTCCTTCTGTGTCTTTTTTGATGACTTTTGGTTGAAAGTCTATTTTATTTTATATTATAATGGTACACCAACTTGTTTTCTGGGACCATTTGCTTGGAAAACTGTTTTCTGATCTTGTACTGTGAGGTAGTGTTTGTATTTGACACTGAGAGGCCTTTCCTTTATGCACCAAAATGTTTGGTCCTGTTTACGTATCCAGTCTGTTGTTAGTCTATGTCTTTTTATTGGGGAACTGAGTCCATTGATGTTAAGAGATATTAAGGAAAAGCAATTGCTGCTTCTTGCTATTTTTGATGTAATTTTTATGTTTGTGTGGTTATCTTCTTTTGGGTTTGTTGGAATAAGATTAATTTCTTGCTTTTTCAACTGTATAGTTTCTCTCCCTTTGTTGGTGTTTTCCTTTCATTATCCTAAAAGGAAGGGCTGGATTTGTGGAAATATACTGTGTAAATTTGTTTTTGTCATGAAATACCTTGGTTTCTCCATCTATGGTAATTGAGATATTTATTGGATATATCAATCTGGGTTGGCATTTGTGTTCCTTTATGATCTGTATGACATCTGCCCAGGCTCTTCTGGCTTTCATAGTCTCTGGTAAGAAGTCCGGTGTATTTCTGATAGGTCTACCTTTATATGTTTCTTGACTTTTTTCCCTTAGTGCTTTCAATATTCTTTCTTTGTTTAGTATATTTGGTGTTTTAATTATTATGTGACAGGAGGAATTTCTTTTCTGGTCAAATATATTTGGACTTCTGAAGGCTTCTTTTATGTTCATCGCATCTCTTTCGTTAGGTTATGGAAGATTTCTTCTACAATATTGTTGAAGACATTTCCTGGCCCTTTAAGTTGGAAATCATCACTCTTCTATACCTATAATCCTTAGGTTTGGTCTTCTCATTGTGTCCTGGATTTCCTGGATGCTTTGGCTCAGGAGCTTTTTGCATTTTGCATTTTCTTTAACGGTTGAGTCAATGTTTCATATGGTATCTTCAGCCTCTGAGATTCTTTCTTCTATCTCTTGTATTCTGTTGTTGATGCTTGCATCTATGACTCCTGAATTCTTTCCAAGAGTTTCTTTATTTTATTTTATTTTCTAAGTTTTTTCTTTAATTTACATTCAAAATCATTTCCCCTTTCCCATTTCCTCCCTCCCCAAAAGTCCCATAAGCCCCCTTCCCTCCCTCTTTTCCCCATTCAACCCTGTCTCGCTTCTCTGTCCTGGCATTCCCCTACATCCAGTCTTTCCTGGACCAGGGGCCTCTCCTTCCATCTTCTTGGAAATCTATTTATATGCGAATTGTGTCTAGGGTATTCCGAGATTCTGGGTTAATATCCCCTTATCAGTGACTGCATACCATGTGTGTTCATTTGTGATTGGGTTACCTCACTAAGGATGATATTTTCAAGTTCTGACCATTTGCCTAGGAATTTCGTGAATTCATTGTTTTTAATTGCAGAGTAGTATTCCATTGTGTAAATATACCACATCTTCTGAATCCATTCCTCCATTGAGGGACATCTGGGTTCTTTCCAGCTTCTGACTATTATAAATAAGGCTGCTATGAACATAGTGGAGCATGTGTCCTTATTGCATGCAGGTTAAGCCTCTGGGTATATGCCCAGGAGTGGTATAGCCGGATCCTCCGGGATTGTCATGCCCAGTTTTCTGAGGAACTGCCAGACTGCTTTCCAGAGTGGTTGTACCAGCTTGCAATTCCACCAGCAGTGGAGGAGTGTTCCTCTTTCTCCACATCCTCGCCAACAACTGCTGTCTCCTGTGTTTTTGGTCTTAGCCATTCTGACTGGTGTGAGATGGAATCTCAGGGTTGTTTTGATTTGCATTTCCCTAATGACTAAAGATGATGAACATCTCTTTAGGTGCTTCTCAGCCATTAGATATTCTTCAGGTGAGAACTCTTTGTTTAGCTCTGTACCCCATTTTTTAATAGGGTTACTTGCCTCTCTGGAGTTAATCTTTTTGAGTTCTTTTATATATTGGATATTAGCGCTCTGTTGGATATAGGGTTGTTAAAAATCATTTCCCCGTTAGTTGGTTGCCCCTTTGTCTTTTTGACAGTGTCTTTTGCCTTGCAAAAACTTTGTTATTTAATGAGGTCCCATTTGTCAATTCTTGATCTTAGAGCATAAGCTATTGGAGTTCTATTAAGGAAATTCTCCCCTGTGCCCATATATTCAAGGTTCTTCCCTAGTTTCCTTTCTATTAGTTTTAGTGTGTCTGGTTTTATGTGGAGTTCCTTGATCCACTTGGAATTGAGCTTAGTGCTAGGAGATTAGAATAGGTCAATTTGCATTCTTCTGCATGTTGACCTCCAGTTGAACCAGCACCATTTGTTGAAAAGGCTATCTTTTTTCCACTGGATGGTTTTAGCTACTTTGTCAAGTATCAAGTGACCATAAGAGTATGGATTCATTTCTGGGTCTTCAATTCTGTTCCATTGATTTACATGCCTGTCACTGTACCAATACCATGCAGTTTTTAATACTATTGCTCTGTAGTACAGCTTGAGGTCCGGGATACTGATTCCCCCAGAGGTTCTTTTACTCTTGAGAATAGTTTTAGCTATTCTGGGTTTTCTGTTATTCCAGATGAATTTTTGAATTGCTCTTTCTAACTCTATGAAGAATTGAGTTGGGATTTTGAAGGGAATTGCATTGAATCTGTATATTGCTTTTGGCAAGATGGTCATTTTTACTATATTAATCCTGCCAATCCATGAGCATGGCAGATTTTTCCATCTTCCGAGGTCGTCTTCAATTTCTTTCTTCAGAGACTTGAAGTTCTTGTCATACAGATCTTTCACTTGTTTGGTTAGAGTCACACCAAGATATTTTATATTGTTTGTGGCTATCGTGAAGGGTATCATTTTTCTTACTTCTTTCTCAGCCTTCTTATCCTTTGAGTATAGGAAGGCTTCTGACTTGCTTGAGTTGATTTTATATCCGGCCACTTTGCTGAAGTTGTTTATCAGATGTAGGAGTTCTCTGGTGGAGTTCTTTGGGTCGCTTAAGTATACTATCATATCGTCTGCAAATAGTGATAGGTTGACTTCTTCATTTCCAATTTGTATCCCTTTGACCTCCTTTTGTTGTCTAATTGCTCTAGCTAGAACTTCAAGTACTATATTGAAAAGATATGGAGAGAGAGAGAGGTCAGCCTTGTCTAGTCCCTGATTTTAGTGAGATTGCTTCAAGTTTCTCTCCATTTAGATTGATGTTGGCTACCAGTTTGCTGTAAATTGCTTTTACTATGTTTAGATATGGACCTCGAATTCCTGCTCTTTCCAAGACCTTTAACATAAAAGGATGCTAAATTTTGTCAAATGCTTTCTCAGCATCTAATGAAATGTCCATGTGCTTTTTTTCTTTGAGATTGTTTATGTAGTGGATTACATTGATTCCTTATATTGAACCATTCCTGCATCCCTGGGATGAAGCCTACTTGATCATGGTAAATGATCGTTTTGATATGTTCTTGGACTTTACTAAAGCTCAAAGCACACATTGCACCTCACACAATTATAGTGGGTGACTTCGATAATGAAGGGTGGTCTTCAATGACAACAAAAGCAACAGAAAACCCACATACATATGCCACATACACATGGAGGCTGAACAATGCTCTACTCAATGATAACTTGGTCAAGGAGAAAATAAAGAAAGAAATCAAAGACTTTTTAAAATTAAATGAAAATGGAGGCACAACATACCCTAATTTTTGGGACACAATGAATGCAGTGCTAAGAGGAAAATTCATAGCCCTGAGTGCCACCAAAAAGAAATTGGAGACAGCATACACTAGCAGCTTAATGACACACCTGAAAGCCCTGGAACAAAAAGAAGCAAATACACCCAAGAGGAGTAGAAGGCAGGAAATCATCAAACTCAGGGCTGAAATCAATCAAGTAGAAACAAATAAAACCATACAAAGAATCAACAAAACTAGGAGTTGATTCTTTGAGAAAATCAACAAGATAGATAAGCCCTTAGCCAGACTAGCCAGAGGGCACACTAAGTCCTCATATGACTGGGGCGGCATTGCCCAGCTCTTGGGTGCAGGTGGAGCCCTGGCTAGGCATGTCCCAAGTGATCTTCTACGTACCCGTCTGCATCTGTCTTCTTAATCACAGTATCAAAGATGGCAGCACCTCACCTCTAAATGTGGGACTCCCTCTAACCTTGGGACTCCGTGCAGGGCAGATATCCCCTGGCAGGGTAGGTGCACAGATGGTGTGGTGCTGCCAGGCTCCTGGATGCAGGTGGAGCCCTAGCGGTGCATGTTCCAAGCAATCTTCTACTTGGGTGATCCCTGCATTCCTATCTGCACCTGTCTACTCAGTCACAGTAGCAAAGATGCGAAGGTATATTCTTTTGCTTGAGTATGGAATGTTCTATAAATATCTGTTAGATTCATTTGGTCCATAATTTCCATTAGTTTCACTCTCTTTTTAGTTTCTGTTTCCATGATTTGTTCATTGTTGACAGTGGGGTGTTGAAGTCTCCCACTATTATTGTGTGGGGTGCAATGTATGCTTTGAGCTTTAGTAAAGTTTCTTTTATGAATGTAGGTGCCCTTGCATTTGGAGTTTAGATGTTCAGAGTTGAGAGTTCATATTGGTAGATTTTTCCTTTGACCAGTATGAATTGTCCCTCCTTATCTTTTTTGACAACTTTTGGTTGAAAGTCAATTTTATCCAATATAAGAATGGCCACTCCAGCTTGTTTCTTGGGACCATTCCCTGTCTTTGTCACTGAGGTGGGTTTTTTGTATGCAGCAAAATGTTGGGTCTTGTTTACATATTCAGTCTCTTAGTCTATGTCATTTTATTGGAGAGTTGAGACCATTGATGTTAAGAGTTGTTAAGACGGTGAATGTTGCTTCCTGTTATTTTCATTGTTAAAGAGGGAATTCTTTTTGTGTGACTATCTTCTTCTGGATTTGCTGAAAGATTACTTTATTGCTTTTTTCTAGGATATAGTTTCCCACCTTGTTTTGGAATTTTCCACCCATTATCCTTTGCATTGCTGGGTTTTTGTAAAGATGTTTTGTAAATTTGGTTTTGTCATGGAGTGTCCTGTTTTCTCTGTCTATGGTAATTGAGAGTTTTGCTGGGTATAATATCCTGGGCTGACATTTATGTTCTCTTAGGTCTGTAAGAAATATGCCCAGGATCTTCTAGCCTTCATATTCTGGTGAGAGAAGTCTGGTGTAATTCTGATAGGTCTGCCTTTATATGTTACTTGACCTTTTTCCCTTACTGCTTTTAATATTCTTTCTTTGTTTAGTGCATTGGTGTTTTGATTATTATGTGTCAGGAGGAGTTTCTGTTCTGGTCCAGTTTGTTTGGAGATCTGTAGGCTTCTTGTATGTTTATGGGCATCTCTTTCTTTAGGTTAGGAAAGATTTCTTCTATAATTTTGCTGAAGATATTTACTGGCTATTTAAGCTGTACATATTCACTCTCTTCTATACTTATAATCCTTAGGTTTGGTCTTCTCATTGTGTCCTGGATTTCCTGGATGTTTGGGTTACAAGCTTTTTGAATTTTGCATTTTCTTTGACTGTTGAATCAATGCTTTCTATAGAATCTTTAGCACTTGAGATTCTTTCTTCTCTCTCTTTTATTCTGTTGCTAATATATATATATATATATATATATATATATATATGTGACTCCTTATTTCTTTCCAACATTTTCTATCTCCAGACTTGTCTCCCTATGTGATTTGTTTATTGTTTCTATTCCATTTTTAGATCCTGAATGGTTTTGTTCAGTTCCTTCACTTGTTTGTGTTTTCCTGAAACTCTTTAAGGGATTTTTCTCTTTCCTTTTTAAGGGCTTCCACCTGTTGACCCATGTTCTGTATTTTTTTAAGGGATTTTTTTTTGTGTTTCATCTTTATGTGCTTCTACCTGTTGACCCATGTTCTCCTGTATTTCTTTAAGGCAGTTATTTATTTCCCTCTTGAAGTCCTCCATCAGCATCATGAGATCTGATTTTAAATGCAGTTCTTGTTTTTCTGGTGTGTTGGGGTATCCAGGACTTGCTGTTGTGGGAGAATTGGGTTTGGATGATGCCATGCTGCCTTGGTTTCTGTTGGTAATGATCTTTCATTTGCCTTTTGCCATCTTGTTATCTCTGGTATTAGCTGGTGTTGCTGTCTCTGATTGTGGCTTATCTATCCTGCAAGTCTATGTGTCTGTACTCCTGGGATTTCTGTTTTCTCTGTGTATACAGGTATGTAGGCACTCCTGGGAGACCAGTTGTCTTGTGGTGGTGTTTGTGTATATTTCTCTGTGATCCAGGATCAGCTCTGCACTCTTAGGTCTCTTCACAATCCTGAAAGGTTAGTTTTCTCCCAGTACCACCTTGATATGGTACACTGTGGCAGAGGATGGTCCCCAGTTGGGGACATAAACTGGAAGGCTCCCTCCTGAGGGTTCTGGATGTGTTCCTCTGAGCAACAGAGGTGGTTCTACCTGTGCTCTCAAACCTCTCTACCCTCCTGGAGAAGGACCAGATGTAGAAGGGGTGGAAGGACTGGAAGGGGAGTGGTATTCTGAAGGACAGGGGTTTTGGTGGTTGCTGGGTAGAAAGCCCCAAACCCCCAGCAGCTGCTCTGGTACTCCAGAGGTGGAATGAGGTTCTTACTAACTGCTCTGAGTGCAGCGGGTTTTCTAGTGTTTTTCAGGAGATGGTGTCTTCACTGTAGCAGATCCTCCCATAGTCTGCCCCAGCAATAAGTGCATGCGGTAGATGGCTCAGTCTTTAGCCTGCATATGTAGACAGGATGTTCTACAGCCTGGAACATAGTAGGTAAGGAATATAGGACATCCCTGGTTATAAAGTACCAAGAATAAAAACAATGCCCTGAACCACCATTCTTCAGGTGGTAAGAATGTTGTTGAGAATGTCCTATGTCTTCAAGATGCTATCTGAGGGACAATTACCTCTTGTTGAGGGACAATCATTCCCTGATGTTACATATAAAGACATGGGGTGCCTGGGAGGAATTTCAGGAGACTCAATCACACTTAGAGATTCCAAAACTCCAGACAAGATTAATGTGATATAAACTGTAGCTGAGCCATAAATAGCAATATGAAATTTCTTGAATTCATGGAAGATACACCAAAATCACAAAGATTCTGTCATTCATGTCCTTTAGATGTGTGCCTCTTGAGGTTTGAATGAGAATGGCCTCATTGGTTCATGTATTTGAATGTTTCCCAGTCCGTGGAAGTATCTGAGAAGAGTAGGAGGTGTACTTTGGAGGGGTGTATTTCATTGGGAATAGGCTTTGAGGTTTCCAAGTTAGCTCTTTCTGCCATGGTTTGTGGTTTAAGATGTAAATTCTTAGCTTCTATGACAGTGACATGTTTACCTGCTTCCATGCTTTCCACCACAATGGTCTTGAAGTCAAACATTGTGCAACTATAAGCACCAAATGAAATGTTTTCTTTTATAAGTTACTTTGTTAATAGTGTTTAGTCATAGTAATAAAAAAATTAACTAAGGCAATGCCTTTGAGAAAAAAAGACACCAACCTAATAAAAAAGATATATAGACACAAAAATTGAAGCACTGAGTCATACCATAGTTATATGAGTACCCTGTAGCTATTTTCAGACACACACCAGTAGAAGGCATCAATTCCATTACAGATGGTTGTGAGCCACCATGTGGGAACTGAACTCAGAACCTCTTAAAGAGAAATCAGTGCTCTTAACCACTGAGCCATCTCTTCAGCCCTGGTCATTTACTGTTGGCTATGGTCACCTTTTTCTAAATATTTTCTGATACAAAAATAAAACTAACCCCAGGACATGATGAGTCTTTCTCCTTTTCTGGGATCTTGTCCCAGCATGGAGTTGTCCAAGTTCAGTTCTGGGAACTGGACAGACATGCTGGTGACACCAAAGAGACCTGCCAATGTCTGACTCACAGCAGTTTGCTGTTGTCTAATCATACAGAGCAAAGTATTAATTCTGTGAAGTAGAATTAACTTTATGCCAGGTCAGAACACAATAAAACAGACAAACTTATCAAACCATCAGTTAACTTGGGCCATGTACAGCATGGCGTGTGTGTGAGCTGGGCTTAGGGCAGTGAGAGTGTCAGGACTCCTGCTTCCATTCTGTGGTACCAGAGCAGGTAACTGGCCTCACATAGGGAGCCACACCTCTGATGAGCTAACAGTGCTGCTTAAGGTATGTCCAGAGGAGACAGGATGTTTATAGCACAAGGCCAAAGATGCAGGCCAACTTTCATCCACTTAACCAACCTAACATCAAATTGATAATTTGTCTCTACTCCCTATGAGCACTTCTATCCCACAGACACAGAACTCTGTATAAATGCTGGCTATATCATTCATTTCATGACTGCTCAACCCCTTTCTGTAGCTCACAGTATGATAATATTTTGGGATCTAATGTTCTTGACTAAATTTACCTCAATGATGTAGTTTAAAAACCTAATATTTACTAAACACTGGCACTTGCTAGACCATTAGGGGGTGAAACATTGGAAGCTTCTGGATATTAGTGATTTAGGTGTGGCCTTAAAAAATGAGCTGTTCAGCTATAGAAAATTATTCAACTAACCATAATGTTTTCCCAAACATTTCAGAAATCAACACATTGTGTGTATTATAATGAGCATTCAAGTTTGTGTTAAAATTATTTTGAAATCCTTTACTCAGGCTATTCACAGTGAATGGAACGAATGGTTTCTGTTTCCTCAGACCTTACCAATGAAGAAGGAAGATTTAAAACAAGGATTAAACAAATATAAATTAAATAGTATGTAAATGAACAAATTCAAGCATGTTTTAGTAACACAACATTCTAATCTTAGATAGAACATTTGCTTAGTGTCATGTTTAGTGGGAAGATGCCCTTCTGGCTCCCAATATGTTCTTAATCACCACAGAGGACAGCAGCCACAGCCTTTATCCCACACTTATCTTCTATTTTATCCTCAAAGCCCAAACCTACTGCCTTAGAAATTAGTGTAAATTATTCCTCCTGAACATTCTCTCAAAACATTCTTCAACTTCACAGACAAATCTGGTCCCCTCCTTTTCTGATATATACTCAGAAGCTCTCCATAGTCATTAGCAGAGCATTGAATCTTCAGTGGGATTACAATGCACTTTGCAGACGACTTTCAATGCTTCTTTTAAGTTCCTTCCATACCTCAGTAACATACCTTCCTCCTTCTTTGTGTCACCCCCAGCTTCAATAACAAACACCATTATACTATATTTATTACAAATGGATGTTAGAAGAGAGATCCCTCTCTAGCAAATAAAATAAAGGTAAATAACAGCTATCAGAAGTAGGTTATGCCTGAATATTTCTAACTTGTATAGCAAGTAAGACACAGGCCTTCATAAAACAGGAAAGTCCAGACTCCATCCTAAAAGGACTGACTTGGTTTAGAGATCTCATCACTCCTACTGATAGAGAGTGCCAATAGCTGATGTGGAGCCAAAGAAGCTTGGAAAATCTGTACTATATGTTCCTTTTTATTTTTTTTACATAGAAAAGATTTCTGTATTAACTTTAAAAAGGTAGAATGAGACTATGTCAATTTTCAGGAACAGATCCAGTCAAATTTTAGTACATTTTACAAATGTTGATATTTACATTATGCACAATCAATGAATATTGGCAAAGAGCTTGCAGTAACTACTTGGGCATAATTAATAACAAAAATCTGTAAAGCAAATGTAAATAGTTTAAAAAAATCTAATCAGACTTTGCCACATGTGGTAAAAAGAAAACCAATTCCAAAATCATCAATATTCTGTACTTATGCAAATAAACTGGAGATGGATGGAGTCAGACAAAATAAGTAAGGTGCTCCAAAGTCTATATACCTCAGTTCAATTATCAGAATTGTATGTAATTCTTATGATCTTAATTAGATTACCCTGAATTTCTTAACATATTTACTGATTTTATATATAGAAGGATTTGATTTGCATATAGAGAGTGCTGAAATTGTACATGATTACTCAGAAGTAACCTTGTCATTTGTGCAATTGCAACAAGCTATCAGAAGTAGAAACCATCCATTATATATTACGTATATTCTGTCTGACATAGGTTTACCAAGTCCACTAACAAAAAGAAATAATAAAATTCACCAGTTACTAATAAGAAAGGTGTTAGAAGCCTGAAAATTTCTTGAGAAACTTATTAATGGGAAATGTTTAAAGAAATTTTTTTTATCACTTGACAACAAACCCAAACAAATAATAATAATAGTAATAATAATAATAATAATAATAATAATAATAATAATAAATGTCTTACATGTTCTCTACACAACCAAATTCTGTTTTCTACAGGTAGTAGCCATAGTACTTAAAGAAATGACATTTGGTAGATGTATGTTTTTTCATTGCTCAGAATTTGGAAAACACATCTACCATATCATTGATACATATTCAGGATTTCAATAGGTCACTGCTTTTTATGTTCTGAAAAGGTCAATTGTGTGATTGCACATTTATGGTAAATAATGGCAATTATGGGGATACCTGCACAAATTAGAACTAATAACACTCCTGCATATGTATCCAATAAGATGAAGCAATTCTTGCATATTACAATATGAAGCATGTTACTGGTATATTACACAATCCCACAGGACAAGCAGTTATAGAAAAAGCCAATTATACCTTAAAAGAGATGCTTATTAAACAAAAAGAAGAGTAAAGCCCCCTAGGAACACACTAAATAATGCTTTATTAACTGTAAATTTTCTTAATGTTTGTGAAAAAGGAACAATGTAAGCTGAGAGACACTGGGATATTGGAGAAAAAAACCTTTGTTATTATTATTATATATTTGCTTCTTTTACATTTCAAATGGTATCCCCTTTCCAAGTTACCCCTCCAGAATACCCCTATCCCATCCTCCCTTCCCCTGGTAACAACCCTTCCCAAATTCCAGACTTGCATTCCCCTATTCTGGGAAATTGAGCCTGCTAAGAACCCCTCCCAATTTCCAGACTTGCATTCCCCTATTCTGGGGAATTGAGCCTTCACAGGACAAATGGCCTCTTTCCTCATTGATGTCTGAAATGGTCATCTTCTGCTACATATATAGCTGAAGCCGTGGGTCCTTCCATGTGTACTCTGTGGTTGATGGTTTAGTCCCTGGGAGCCCTGAGGATACTGGTTGGCATATAATATTGTTCCTCCTGTAGGGCTGCAAATCTATTCAGCTCCTTGGGTTGTCTCTCTAACTGCTCCACTGGGGATCCTATGCTCATTCTATTGGTTGGCTATGAGCAATGGGTGTTTTGATCCACTTTCCAATAAGGATCAAAGTATCCACACTTTGGTCTTCCTTCATCTTGAGCTTCATGTAGTCTGTGAGTTGCATCTTGGGTATTCTGGGCTTTTGGGTTAATATCCACTTATCAGTGAGTGCATACTGTGTCTGTTCTTTTGTGATTGGCTTACCTCACTCAGGATGATAATTTCTAGCTCCATTTATATGCCTAAGAATTTCACAAATTCATTGTTTTTAATAGCTGAGTAGTACTCCATTGTGTAAATGTAACATTTTCTGTATCCATTCTTCTGTTGAGGAACATCTGGGTTCTTCCAGCTTCTGGATATTATAAATAGGGCTGCTATGAACATAGTGGAGCATGTGGCCTTATTACATGTTGGATCATCTTCTGGCTATATGCCTAGGAGTGTGGTATAGCTGGGTCCTCAGGTAGCGCTATGTCCAATTTTCTGAGAAACCGCCAAACTGATTTCCAGAGTGCTTTTACCAGCTCGTAATCCCACCAGCAAAGGAGGAGTGTTCCTCTTTCTTTACATCCTCTCCAGCATTTGCTGTCCCCTGAGTTTTTGATCTTGGCCATTCTGAGTGGTGTGCGGTGGAATCTCAGGGTTGTATTGATTTTCATTTCACTAATAACTAAGGATGTTGAACCTTTTCTATAACTGCTTCTCAGCCATTCAGTAATCCTCAGTTGAGAATTCTTTGTTTAGTTCTGTACTCTATTTTTAATAGGGTTATTTGGTTCTCTGGAGTCTAACTTCTTGAGTTCTTTGTGTATGTTGGATATTAGCCCTCTGTCAGATATAGAATTGGTAAAGATCTTTTCCCAATTTGTTGGTTGCTGTTTTATCCTATTGACAGTGTCCTTTGCCTTACAGAAGCTTTGCAATTTTATGAGGTCCCATTTGTCAATTCTTGATCTTAGAGCACAAACTATTGGTGTTCTATTCAGGAAATTTTGTCCTGTGCCCATGTGCTCCAGGTTCTTCCCTACTTCCTCTTCTATTAGTTCAGTATATCTTGTTTCATGTGGAGGTCCTTGATCCACTTGGAATTGAGCTTTGTGTAGGGAGATAAGAATGGATCAATTTGCATTCTTCTACTTGTTGACTGCCAGTTGACTCAGCACCATTTGTTGAAAATGCTGTCTTTTTTCCACTAGATGGTTTAAGCTCCTTTGTTAAAAATCAAGTGACCATATGTGTGTGGGTTCATTTCTGGGTCTTCAATTTTATTCTACTATATTCCTGCCAGTCTCTGTACCAGTACCTTACAGTTTTTATCACTATTCCTCTGTAATATAACTTGAGGTCAGGGATGGTGATTCTGCCAGAAGTTCTTTTATTGTTGAGTATAGTTTTCACTATCCTCAGTTTTTTGTTATTACACATAAATTGGGAAATTGCTCTTTCTAACTCTATGAAGAATTGAGTGAAATTTTGATGGGGATTGCATTGAATCTGTAGATTGCTTTAGGCAAGATGGCCATTTTTACTATATTAGCCCTGCCAATCCATGAGCATGGGAAATCATTCCATTTTCTGAGATCTTCTTCAATTTCTTTCTTCAGATATTTGAAGTTCTTATCATACAGATTTTTCACTTGCTTAGTTAGAGTCACACCAAGGTATTTATATTATCTGTGGCTATTGTGAAGGGTGTCATTTCCCTAATTACTTTCTCAGCCTGTTTATCCTTTGAATATAGGAAAGCTACTGATTTGCTTGAGTTAATTTTATTTCTAGCCATTTAGCTGAAGTTTTTTTTTAATCAGGTTTATGAGTTCTCTGGTGGAATTTTTGGCATCACTTAAATATCCTACCATATCATCTGCAAATAGTGATACTTTGCATTCTTCCTTCCCAGTTTGTATTAATTGACCTGCTTTTGTTGTCTAAGTGCTCTGGCTAGGACTTCAAGTACTATATTGAACAGGCAGGCAGAGAGTGTACAGCCTTGTCTAGTCCTTGATTTCAGTGGGATTGCTTCAACTTTCTCTCCATTTAGTTTGATGTTGGCTACTGGTTTGTGGTATAGTGCTTTTACTATGTTTAGGTATTGGCGTTGAATTCTTGATCTCTCCAAGACTTTTATCATGAAAGGATGCTGAATTTCTTCAAATGCTTTTTCAGCATCTAATGAAATGACCATGTGGTTTTTTCTTTGAGTTTGCTTATTTAGTGGATTACATTTATGGATTTCCATATATTGAACCTTCCTTGCCTCCTTGGGATGAAGCCTACTTGATCGTGGCGAATGATCATTTTGATGTGTTCTTGGATTCGGTTGGCAAGAATTTTATTGGGTATTTTTGCATTGATATTCATAAGGGAAATTGGTCTGAAGTTCTCTTTCTTTGTTGGATCTTTGTGTGGTTTTGGTATCCGTGTAATTGTGGCTTCATAGCATAAGTTGAGTAGTGTTCCTTCTGTTTCTATTTCATGGAATTGTTTGAAGAGTATTGGTGTTAGGTCTTCTTTGAAGGTCTGATAGAATTCTGCACTAAAACCATCTGGTCTTGTGTTTATTTTGGTTGAGAGACTTTCAATGACTGCTTCTACTTCTTTATGGGTTATGGGAGTGTTTAGAAGGTCTATCTGATCCTCATTTAACTTTGGTATTTGTTATCTGTCTAGAAAATTGTCCATTTCATCCAGATTTTCCAGTTGTGTTGAGTATAGGGTTTTGTAGTAGGATCTGATGATTTTTTTTGAATTTCCTCAGTTTCCGTTGTTATTCCTCTCTTTTCATTTCTGATTTTGTTAATTTGGATATTGTCTCTGTGCTGTGTGGTTAGTCTGGCTAAGGGTTTATCTATCTTCTTGATTTTCTCAAAAAACTAGCTTCTGGTTTTCTTGATTCTTTGTGTGGTTCTTTTTCTTTCTACTTGGTTGATTTCAGCCCTGTGTTTGATGATTTCCTGCCTTCTACTCCTCTTTGGTGTGTTAGCTTTTTTCTGTTGTAGAGCTTTCAGGTTTGCTCTTAAGCCACTAGTGCATGCTCTCTCCAGCTTCTTTTTAGAGGCACTCAGAGCTATGTGTTTTCCTTTTAGCACTGCTTTCATTGTGTCCCATAAAATTTGGTATGTTTTCCCTTCATTTTAATTAAATTGTAAAATGTCTTTGATTTCTTTCCTTATTTCTTCTTTGACCAAGGTATTATTCAGTAGAGCATTGTTCAGCTTCCATGTGTATGTGGTCTTTCCCTTGTTTTTCTGGTATTGAAGACCACCCTTACTCCATAGTCATCTGGTAGGAAGCATGGGATTAGTTAGATCTTATATTTGTGGATGTCTGTTTTTTGACCAACTATATAGTTAATTTTGGAGAAGGTACCATGAGGTGATGAGAAAAAGTTATATTCTTCTGATTTAGGATGAATTGTTAAATCCATTTGGTCCAAAATGTCAGTTAGTTTCACTGTGTCTCTGTTTAGTTTGTGTTTCCATGATTCATCCATTGAGGAGAATGGGGTGTTGAAGTCATCCATAATTATTGTGTGAGATGCAATGTGTGCTTTGAGCTTAATAAACTTTCTTTGATGAATGAGGGTGTCCTTGTATTTGAAGCATTGATGTTCAGAATTGAGAATTCTCCTTGGTACATTTTCCTTTGATGAGTATGAAGTGTTTTTCTGTACCTTTTTTGATTACTTTTGGTTGAAAGTCAATTTATCTGATATTATAATGACTACTCCAGCTTGTTTCCAGGAACTATTTTCTTGGAAAATAGTTCCTGGAAATTTTCCAGGTTTTACTCTGAGGTAGTGTTTGTCTTTCACATTGAGGTGCATTTCCTGTATGCAGCAAAATGTTGAGTCCTCTTTAAGTATCCAGACTGTTAGTCTATGTCTTTTTCTTGGGGAATTGAGTCCATTGATTTTAAGAGATATTAAGGAATGGTGATTGTTGCTTCTTGTTATTTTTGATGTTATTTTTATGTTTGTGTGGTTATCTTCTTTTTGGTTTGTTGGAAGAAGATTACTTTCTTGCTTTTTCTATGGTGTAATTGCCCTCCTTATATTGGCGTTTTCCATCTATTATCGTTTGTAGAGCTGGATTTGTGGAAAGATATTGTGTACATTTTTTTTCATGGAATATCTTGGCTTCTCCATCTATGGTGATTGAGAGTTTTGCTGGGTATAGTAGTCTGGGCTGGCATTTATGTTATCTTAGGTTCTGTATGAGATCTTCCCAGGATCCTCTTGCTTTCATGGTCTCGGGTGAAAAGTCTGGTGTAATTCTGATAGGTCTTCCTTTATATGTTACTTGTCCTTTTTTCCCTTACTGCTTTTAATATTATTTCTTTGTTTAGTACATTTGGTGTTTTGATTATTATGTGATGGGAGGACTTTCTGTTCTGGTCCAATTTGTTTGGAGTTCTGTAGGGTTCTTTTATGTTCATGGGCATCTCTCTCTTTAGGTTAGGGACATTTTCTATATTTTTGTTGAAGATATTTACTGGCCCTTTAAGTTGGACATCTTCACTCTCTTTTATACCTATATTTCTTATGTTTGGTCTTCTTATTGTGTCCTGGATTTCCTATATGTTTTGGTTTACAAGCCTTTTGCATTTTTCATTTTCTTTGACTGTTGAATCAATGCTTTCTATGTTATCTTCAGCACCTGAGAGCCTTTCTTCTATTTCTTATGTTCTGATGTTTATATTTGCATCTATGACTCCTGATTTTTTCCAAGGTTTTCTATCTCCAAAATTGTCTCTCTTTGTGATTTCTTTGTTGTTTCTACTTCCTTTTTTACATCCTGGGTGGTTTTGTTCAGTTCCTTCACTTTTGTGTGTGTGTGTGTGTGTGTGTGTGTGTGTGTGTGTGTTTTCCTGTAATTCTGTAAGGGATTTTTTTGTTTCTTCTTTATGGTCTTCTACCTGTTGACCCATGTTCTCTCGTATATCTTTAAGGGATTTTTATGTTTCCTTTTTAATGGCTTCTACCTGTTGACTCATGTTCTCCTCTACTTCTTTAAGTGAGTTATTCATATCCTTCTTGAAATCTTCTATCAGAATAATGAGATAAGATTTTATATCCCGATCTTGCTTTTCTGGTGTGTTGGGATATCCAGGACTTGTTGTTGTGGGAGAACTTGGTTCAGATGGTGCCATGTTGCCTTGGTTTCTGTTTGTAATGTTCTTGCATTTGCCTTTTGCCATCTTGTTATCTCTGGTATTAACTGGTGTTGCTGTTTCTGAGTATGGCTTATCTGTCATGCAAGCCTCTGCATCTGTGCTCCTGTGAGACCCATTCTCTCAGTGTACATTGGTTTGTAGGTACTTCTGCAAGATCTGCTCTCTTGTCGTTGTCTTTGGGTATGTAGCTCTGTGGCCCCAATAAACTCTGGGTGCAGGCAGAAATTGGAAGGCTCCTGTCCCAGGCTGCTCCTAGGCTCTTGTGTTCTCAGGGTTTCTGGCTCTTTCCTTTGAGTAGCAGGGGTGGTCCTACATGTGCTGTCTGGCCTCTCTACACTCCTGAGTAGTTAGCTACCTCCATGGACAACTTGGATATGGTGTGCAGTGGCAGAGGATGGTCCTAAGCCAGAAACAGTAACCAGAGGGCTTCCACAAGAGGATCATCTGAGTGGAGTGGGTGGTTCTACCTGTGCAGGCAGGCCTCTCTGCACTCCTTGGTTGTTAAGCTGGCTCCATGCACCACTTGGGTATGGTGGGCTGTACCAGAGGATGTACCCAAGCCAGAGACAGAAACTGGAAGGCTTCTGCCAGAGCGTTCAGGTTGTGATCCTCTGAAAGGCGGGGGTGGTTTACCTGTACAGGCAGGCCTTTCTGCACTCCTGGGTGGTTAAGTTGCCTCCCTGAACCACTTAGGTATGGTGTGCTGTGGTAGAGAAGGGTCCCAAGCTGGAGACAGAAAATCGTCTGTGGTATCTTCTGCATCTGATATTCTCTTGTCTATCTCTTTTATTCTGGTATTGATACTTGTATCCATGACTTCTGACTTCTTTTCTAGGATTTATATGTATAGAATTGTTTCCCTTTGTGATTGCTTTATTGTTTCAACCTCTATTTTTAGATCCTGGATGGTTTTGTTCAATTCCTTCACCTGTTTGTTTGTGCTTTCCTGTAGTTCTTTAAGGGCTTCTACCTGTTTACTTGTGTTCTCCTGTATTTCTTTAAGAGAGTTATTTATGTCCTTCTTGAAGCCCTCTATCAGCATCATGAGCTGTGATTTTAAAACCAAATCTTGTTTTTCCAGTGTGTTGGGATATCCAGGACTTTCTGTTGTGGGAAAATTTTGTTTGGATGGTGCCATGTTGCCTTGATTTCTGTTGGTAATGTTCCTATATTTGCCTTTTGCCATGTGGTTATCTTTGGTGTTAGTTGGTCCTGCTGTCTCTGGCTGGAGCTTGTTCCTCCTGTGGGCCTGCAAGCCTGTCTCAGCATCTTTGGGTGACTGGCTATCCCCTAGCACAGAGTGCTGTGGCACTGTCCAGCTCCTGGATGTAGGTGGAGCTCAGACTGACTCTGTCCCAGCTGTTTGGCCACTCCTGTGTTCCCTGCACTCCTGGCTGTACCTGCCCACTCAGTTGCTGGAGAGAAGATGGCAGCCTCATCTCCAAAGCTGGGAGTCAAATCACTCCCTGAAAAGTAGTTCTCCCCTGGCAGGATTGGTGCACAGATGACTGCAGCACTGTCCAACTCCTGGGTGCAGGTGGAACCTTGATGGATCCAGCTGCTCTGCTGTTCCTGTGTTCCCTGCACTACTGGCTGTACCGCCTGCTCAGTTGCCAGAGAGAAGATCTATATGTTCCTTAACAGACACTTTAGAGAGTTGAGGCAATGGTCATATCTTTGGCAGCAGCTTAGGCAGAAGGAATGACTAAGAATAAACCTTCTGTTAGTATGTGGCACTCTGAGAAGCTCTAAGATTAGATTTCAAAATTACCCTAAAACCCTCTGTGAAGTGCACTCTTGGAATTCTCAGAGCAAGAGCCAAAGGACTACAAACCAATCCTGCAAGACTGTGAGACCCAGACTTTACATAGTATTCAGCCTGGAGGCATCCAGAGTCTATAGAGAAACTCAGAACTCATAGTCTCCATGCAGTGCATCAGACAATGGTAAGTGCCAATCTGGGGAAATGGGCAATATTCACAAAGTATCACTTGAAGGACCTTTGTAACCTTAATTTTTTCAAAACATACTTTTTGTGTGTTTAATGATGTGTTTTATTTATGTAAATTTATTTTCCTCCCAAGTTGCCCAATGATTTAGCAGGTTTTCTTTTACTTTCATCTCAAACAATCAACATACTTTCTGTATTTTATTTTAACCACATATGCTATTTTAACACTTTATTAACATTAGAGTCCAATATGGAAAAATGAGTAGGACAGATTTAAATGCGACCCTTGGCAGCTATGATGTGGCTCTCAGATTCAAATGATTTTGGTGATGGTAGATGTTCTGTCAGACCCTGTCTCCAGTCTGCTGTAAGACTTAACCATCACATACCTCCACTCTAGCCCTCTCTGTTGTCTTGAAAAAAATTTTAAATGTATTTTTGTCTATATGTAAATCTACAAGACTCTTCCCTATAATTATCATATACTTTCTTTTTTTCTTTTCTTTTTTAAATTAGGTATTTTATTTATTTACATTTCAAATGTTACCCCTTTCCTGGTTTCCCCTCCAAAAACACCGTATCCTATTCCCCTCTCCCCCTACTCACCAACCGATCCACTCACTCTACCCTGCCCTGGCATTCCCCTATACTGAGACATCCAGCCTTCTCAGGACCAAGGGCCTCTCCTTCCTTTGATGACCAACAAGGCCATCCTCTGCTTGAGCTTCGATTGATCTGTGAATTTTATCTTGGGTCTTCCTAGTTTCTGGGCTAACATCCACTTATCAGTCAGTGCATACCATGTGTAGTATTCTTTTGTGATTGGGTTACCTCACTCAGGATGATATTTTCTAGTTCCATCCATTTGCCTAAGAATTTCATGAATTCATTGTATTTAATGGCTGAGTAGTATTCCATTGTGTAAATGTACCACATTTTCTGTATCTATTCCTCTGTTGAGGAACATCTGGGCTCTTTCCAGCTTCTGGCTATTATAAATAAGGTTGCTATTAACATAGTGGAGCATTTGTCTTTATTACATGTTGGAGAATATTCTGGGTACATGCACAAGAGTGGTATAGCTGGGTCCTCTGGTAGTACAATGACCAATTATCAGTGGAACCTCCAAATTGATTTCCAGAGTGGTTGTACCAGCTTACAATTCCACCAGCAGTGGGGGAGTGTTCCTATTTCTCCACATCCTTGCCAGCACCTGCTATCACCTGAGTTTTTGATCTTAGCCATACCGACTGGTATGAGGTGGAATCTCAGGGTTGCTTTGATTTGTATTTCCCTGATGACTAAGGATGTTGAACATTTTGTATTTATTTATTTATTATTTATTGAAAAAAGAAGTAAAAACATTTTATGATAAAATTAAAGATTTACATGGAAAATATTTCTGACAAAATTGAAAAAATATAAAGAAAAACATGATAAAATTGACAATTTTCATGGAAAATTAAAGAGTGAAATGGTAGACATAAAGAACATTCTGGGTACACCTGAGTGCCAGATCAGTTGGGACAGGGTCCGCCAGGACCCTACCTGCACCCAGGAACTGGGCAGCACCACAACCGTCTGTGCATCTATCCTGCCAGCGAAAACTGCTCTGCAGGGAGGAATTTGACTCCCCTGTTTAGAGGTGAGGCTGCCATCTTTTCTCCAGTGACTGAGCGGGTGTGTACAGCCAGGAGTGCCGGGAACGCCTGAGTGCCAGATCAGCTGGGACAGGGTCTGCCAGTACCCCACCTGTACCTAGGTTCAGGGCAACTCCACAGCCTGCCAGGGGTGAAGTGCTCTGCAGGGAGTCCCATGTTTACAGGTGAGGTTGCCTTTTTCTTTCCAGCGACTGAGCATGTGAGTACAGCCTGGAGTGCAGGGAACACCAGAGTGCCAGAACAGCTGGGACAGAGTCCTCCTGGGCCCCACCTGCACCCAGGAGCTGAGCAGTGCCACAGCACTCTGTGACAGGGGAGAGCCAGTCACCCAGGGGTGCTGAGACAGGCTGGCAGGCCCACAGGAGGGACAGGCACCAGCCAGAGACAGCAGGACCAACTAACACCAGAGATAACCAGATGGCAAAAGGCAAATGTAGGAATGTTATCAACAGGAATCAAGGCAACATGGGACCATCCTAACCCAATTCTCCCACAACAGCAAGTCCTGGTACCCCAACACACCAGAAAAGCAAGATTTGGTTTTAAAATCACAGCTCATGATACTGATGGAGGGCTTCAAGAAGGAAATAAATAACTCCCTTAAAGAAATACAAGCGAACACTGGTAATCAGATAGAAGCCCTTGAAGAATTACAGGAAAGCACAACAAAACAGGTGAAGGAATTGAACAAAACCATCCAGGATCTAAAAATAGAGGAAGAAACAATAAAGGAATCACAAAGGGAAGCAACTCTGGACATAGAAAATCTAGGAGCACATTCAGGAGTCATGTATGCAAGGATCAACAACAGAATACAAGAAATTGAAGAGAGAGTCTCAGTTGCAGAAGACACCTCAGAAAACATTGAAACAACAGTCAAAGAAAATGCAAAATGCAAAAAGCTTGTAAATCAAAACATACAGGAAATCCAGGACACAATTAGTGGACTAAACTTAAGGATTATAGTTATAGAAGAGAGTGTAGATTTCCAACATAAAGAGCCAGTTAATGTCTTTAACCAAATTATAGAAGAAAATTTCCCTAACGTAAAGAAAGAGATGCCCATGAACATACAAGAAGCCCACAGAACTCCAAATACATTTGACCAGAGAAGAAATTCCTCCTGTCACATAATAATTAAAACATCAAATGCACTAAACAAAGAAAGAGTATTTTTTTTTTTTTGGTTTTTCGAGACAGGGTTTCTCTGTGTATCCCTGGCAGTCCTGGAACTCACTTTGTAGACCAGGCTGGCCTCGAACTCAGAAATCCTCCTGCCTCTGCCTCCCAAGTGCTGGGATTAAAGGCGTGAGCCACCACCGCCCAGCCAAAGAAAGAGTATTAAAAGCAGTATGGGAAAAATGTCAAGGAACATATAAAGATAGACCTATCAGAATTACACCAGAATTCTCACCAGAGAGTATGAAAGCCAGAAGAGCCTGGGCAGATGTCATACAGACCCTAAGATCTACAGAACATTTTATCCTAAAACAAAAGAATGTCTCTTCTTCTTAGCACCTCACAGTACCTTTTCTAATACTGTCCATATACTCAGTAGCAAAATAGACCTCAGCAGATAATAAGAAGATTGAAATAATTCCTTGCACCCTGTCAAATCACCACAGACTAAGGCTGGTCTTCAATAACAACAAAAAACAACAGGAATACCACATACACATGGAAATGGAACAAAATGCTACTCAATGATAATTTGGTCAAGGAAGACATAAAGAAATTAAAGACTTTTAAAGTTAATGAAAACAGAGGCACAAATACCCAAACTTATAAGACACAATGAAAGCAGTGCTAAGAGGAAAACTCATAGCTCTGAGTGCTTCCAAATAGAATCTGGAAAGAGCATACACTAATTGCTTAACAGCACAGCTTAAGGCTCTAGAACAAAAAGCAGCTATTATACCCAAGAGGAATAGAAGGTAGGAAATCATCAAACTCAGGGCTGAAATCAACCAAGTAGAAACAAAAAGAACTATACAAAGAATCAACCAAACCAGGAGCTAACTGGTTTTTTGAAAATACCAACTGTATAGATAAACCCTTAGCCAAACTAACTAGAGAGCACAGAGACAGTATCCAAATCAGCAAAATCAGAAATAAAAAGGGAGACATAACAACAGATACTGAGGACATTCAAAAACTCATCAGATCCTGCTACAAAAGCCTTTACGAACCAGACTTGGAAAATCTAGAGGAAATGGACAATTTTCTAGACAGATACCAGGTACCAAAGTTAAATCAGGGTCAGATAAATGATCTAAACAATCCCATGACCTCCAAAGAAATAGAAATAGAAGCAGTCATTAATAGTCTCCCAATAAAAAAAAAAATCCAGTACCAGATGGGTTCAATGTAGAGTTCTTCCAGACCTTCAAAGAATAATTAACACCAGCTCTTCAAATTATTCCACAAATTAGAAACAGATGGAAGACTAGCCAATTTGATTTGTGAAGCCACAGTTACTCTGATACCTAAACCACACAAAGACCCAACAAAGAAAGAAAACTTTAGACCAATTACCTTTATGAATATCAATGCAAAAACACTCAATAAAATTCTTGCCAACCAGATCCAAGAACACATCAAAATGATCATCCACCATGATCTTGTAGTCTTCATCCCAGGAATGCAGGGATGGTTCAATATATGGAAATCCATCAATGTAATCCACTATATCAATAAGCTCAAAGAAAAAAAACCACATGATTATTTCATTAGATTCTGAGAAAGCATTTGACAAAATCCAATGCTTCTCCATGATAAAAGTCTTGGAGAGATCAAGAATTAAATGTCAATACCTAAACATATTAAAAGCAATATACAGCAAATCATTAGCCAACATCAAACTAAATGGATAGAAAGTTGAAGCCATCTCACTGATATTAGGGACGAGACAAGGCTGTACACTCTCTCCCTACCTTTTCAATATAGTACTTGAAGTCCTAGTCAGAGCAATTAGACAACAAAAGGAGGTCAAAGGGATTCAAATTGGAAAGGAAGAATTCAAATTAACACTATTTGCAGATGATATGATAGTATACTTAAGTGAACCCAAAAATCCCACCAGAGAACTACTAAACTTGATAAACAACCTCAGCTAAGTGACTGGATATAAAATTAACGTAACCAAATCAATAGCTTTCCTATACCCAAAGGATAAACAGGCTGAGAAAGAAATTAGGGAAATGACACCCTTCATAGTAGCCACAGATAATATAAAATACCTTGATATGACTCTTACCAAGCAAGTGAAACATCTGTATGACCAGAACTTCAAGTCTCTGAAAAAAGAAATTGAAGATCTCAGAAGATGGGAAGATTTCCTATGCTCTTGGATTGGCAGGACTAATATTGAAAAATGGCCATCTTGCCTTGAGCAATCTATAGATTCAATGCAATCACCATCATATTTCCAACTCAATTCTTCATAGAGTTATAAAGAGCAATTTCCTAATTTATGTGTAATACAAAAAAAACTGAGGATAGTGAAAACTATACTCAACAATAAAAGAACTTCTGGCGGAATCACCATCCCTGAGCTCAAGCTCTACTATAGAGCAATAGTGATAAAAACTGTCTGGTATTGGTACGGAGACAGACAGGAAGATCAATGGAATAGAATTGAAGACCTAGAAATAAACCCACACACCTATTGTCACTTAATCTTTGACCAAGGAGCTAAAACCATCGTGTGGAAAAAAGACAGCTTTTACACAATGATGCTGGGTCAACTGGCAGTCAACATGTAGAAGGATGCACATTGATCCATTCTTATCTCCCTGTACAATGGTCAAGTCCAAGTGAATCAAGGACCTCCACATGAAACCAGATACACTGCATCTAATAGAAGAGAAAGTGGGGCAGACCCTGGAGCACCTGGTCACAGGGGAAAATTTCCTGAATAGAACAACAATAGCTTGTGCTCTAATGGGACCTCATAAAATTGCAAAGTTTCTGTAAGAAAAAGGACACTGTCAATAGGATAAAATGTCATCTGACTGATTGGGAAAAGTTCTTTACCAATTCTGAATCTGATAGAGCACTAGTATCCAATACATACAAAGAACTCAAGGAGTTAGACTCCAGAGAACCAAATAACCCTATTAAAAATGGGGTACAGCGCTAAACAAAGAATTCTCAACTGAGGAATATGGAATGACTGAGAAGCATCTAAAGAAAATGTTCAACATTGTTAATCATCAGGAAAATGCAAATCTATATAACCCTGAGATTCCACCTCACACCGATGAGAATGGCCAAGTTCAAAAATTCAGGGGATACCAAATGCTGGAGAGGATGTGGATAAAGAGGAACACTCCTCCATTGCTGGTGGGATTACAAGCTGGTAAAACTACTCTGGAAACCAGTTTGGCGGTTCCTCAGAAAATTGGACATAGCATTCATTACCTGAGGACCGAGCTATAACTCTCCTGGACATATACCCAGAAGATGCTCCAACAAGTAATAAGGACATATGCTCCACTATGTTCATAGCAGCCTTATTTAAAATAGCCAGAAGCTGGAAAGAACCCAGATGTCCCTCAACATAAGAATTGATACTGAAAATGTGTTACTTTTGCACAATGGAGTACTACTCAGCTATTAAAAACTAGGCTTTACCTGCATGCAATAAGGGCACATGCTCCACTATGTTCATAGCAGCCTTATTTATAATAGCCAGAAGCTGGAAAGAACCCAGATGTCCCTCAATGGAGGAATGGATTCAGAAGATGTGGTATATTTACACAATGGAATACTACTCTGCAATTAAAAACAATGAATTCACGAAATTCCTAGGCAAATGGTCAGAACTTGAAAATATCATCCTTAATGAGGTAACCCAATCACAAAAGAACACACATGGTATGCAGTCACTGATAAGGGGATATTAACCCAGAATCTTGGAATTAGCATATCACAATTTGCATATCAATAGATTTCCAAGAAGATGGAAGGAGAGACCCCTGGTCCTGGAAAGACTGGATGTAGGGGAATACCAGGACAGAGAAGCGAGAGGGGGTTGAATGGGGAAAAGAGGGAGGGAAGGGGGCTTATGGGACTTTCAGGGAGGGAGGAAACGGGAAAGGGGAAATGATTTTGAATGTAAATAAAAAAACTTAGAAAATAAAATAAAATTAAAAAAAACACAAACTAGGAATTCATGAAATTCGTAAGCCAATGGAAGGAGTTAGAAAATATCATCCTGAGTGAGGTAACCCAATCACAGAAGAACACACACAGTATGCACTCACTGATAAGTGGATATTAACCCATAAGTTCAGAATAACCAAGGCACAACTCATAGACCACATGAAGCTCAAGAAGAATCATGACTGAAGTGTGTATTCTTTGATTCTTATTGGAAAGTGGATCAAAATATCCATGGCTCACACCCAATCAATAGAATGGATGCAGAATCCCCACTGGAGCAGCTAGAGAAAGGAGCCAAATTGCTGAAGAGGTTTGTAGCCCTGCAGGAGGAACATTAATATGTACTGACCATTACACCCAGAGATCCTAGGGACTAATCCATCAACCAAAGAGTACACAATGAGGGATCCATGGCTCCAGCTATAAGTAGCAAAAGATGACTATTTCAGACATCAATGAGAGGAGAGACCATGGGTACTGTGAAGGCTCAATTTCCCAGAATAGGGGGAGGCAAGTCGGGAAACGGGGGAGGGGGGGTTTGAGTAGGGGAGGGTGGATGGGAGATGGGATTTTTTGGGGGGGGTAATGCGGAATGGGGATACCATTTGAAATGGAAATAAAGAAAATATCTAAAAAATATAAAAATAAAATAAAAAAATAAGAAAGAACATTGTTAAATTTTTTGAAAAAGGAAGTAGAAATATCTTATGATAAAATTAAATATTTAGTGGAAAATATTTCTGATAAAGTTGTAGAAAAATATAGAATAACATGTTAAAATTGAAGATTATCATGGAAAAATATACAGAGAAAATGGTAGGCATAATAACGTTTCTAAGTTGATTGAAATTAGACTTATAAATATCTTTTGATAAATTTGAAGATTTGCATTGAAAATATTTCTAATCAAATTGAAGAAATAAATAGAAAAACCTGTTAAAATGGAATATTATTATGGCAAATAATAGATAAAATGGTAGGCATAATAATATTTCTAAGCTGATTGAATGGATTTATAAACATTTTCTCATAAAATTAATAATTTTCATGGAATACATTTCTGATAAAACTGAAGAAATATATAGAAAAAATGTTAAAATTGAAGATTATCATGGAAAATAATACAGATAAAATGGTAGACATAAAAACATTATTAATGTAATTGGAAGTGGAATTATAAACATTTTTTGATTAAATTGAAGATTTACATGAAAAATACTTCTGTTAGTCTATGCCTTTTTATTGGGAAATTGAGTCCATTGATGTTAAGCGATATTAAGGAATAGTGATTGTTGCTTCCTGTTATTTTTGATGTTATTTTTATGTTTGTGTGGTTATCTTCTTTTGAGTTTGTTGGAAGAAGATTATTTTCTTGCTTTACTAGGATGTAGTTTCCCTCCTTGTATTTGCGTTTTCCATTTATTATCCTATGTAGGGCTGGATTTGTGGAATGATACTGTATAAATTTGGTTTTATCATGGAATATCTTGGTTTCTCCATTTATGGTGATTGACAGTTTTGCTGGGTATAGTAGTCTGGGCTGGCATTTGTGTTTGCTTACGTCTTGTGTCTGTACTTGATCTGCCTAGGATCTTCTAGCTTTCATCATCTCTGGTGAGAAATCTGGTGTAATTCTGATAGGCCTGCCTTTATAAGTTACTTGACTTTTTTCCCTTACTGCTTTTAATATTCTTTATTTAGTGCATTTGGTGTTTTGATTATTATGTGCTGGGAGGACTTTCCGTTCTGTTTCAGTCTGTTTGGAGTTCTGAAGACTTCTTGTATGTTCATGGGCATCTCTTTCTTTAGGTTAGGGAAGTTTTCTTCTATAATTTTGTTGAAGATATTTACAGGCCCTTTAAGTTGGAAATCTTCACTTTCTTCTATACCCATTAATCCTTAGGTTTGATCTTCTCATTGTGTCCTGGATTTCCTGGATGTTTTTATTGTAAAGCCACGCAGAGATGTTTGCTGAAGAAAAGAGAAATCCCTCTTTAAATTCTCCCTGGGTAGTATTCATTAATCATCAAGAAGACCATTAAATTCTAAGATTAAAAAGGTTGTTTATGTTGTGAAATACACTTGAATCAAGACAGAGTTAAAATTCACCTTATCAGACCATCATATTTTTCCATTTTATAATTTTAGGATCTTTATTAGCCTCTGCCATTTAAGCATCCCATATAAGACTTTTCTTTACCATATCTTTTATTTATTTATTTATTTTAGACTCCAGATTTTATTCTCCTCCTGGCCAACCCTCTGACTGTTCCACATCCCATACCTCTTCCCTGCCCCCCCTAACTCCATGAGGATGTTCCCACCCCCACCCCCCACCCAACCAGACCTCTAAACTCCCTGGGCCTCCACTCTCTTGAGGGTTAGGTGCATTTTCTGTGTCTAAACCCAGACCCAGCAGCCCTCTGCTGTATATGTGTTGGGGGCCTCATATCAGTTGGTGTATGCTGCCTGGTTGGTGGCAGACCATCACTTTTATAACTCAAATTTTACTTAGCTCCATGGTACTATGCAAATGATTTAATTCACAGTCCTACAAAAAATATTTTGAACATGATCAAAGTATGTTAGTTTCAAAGGCATGTAAGGAATACACTCCACCCTCCCCTAACTCTAAAACATGTTTTCTAATCTGAGGAAGTCAGTGTTTATTTCTTATGGAATAGTCTTTGTATTGTTTTGAAAGTCTCTTAGTCTCACTTGACCAGTGATTTGAAAGGAGGTTTCCATGCCTGTTATGTAGTCTATGACTTTTGAGGAGAGCATTATCATGCCAAGTGGATTGCCATTATTCAAATTGCATATACACACATACATGTATCATGTTTACATTTAAGTAAATACAAAATGTCTTCCTAACATATTTTCAATCATTTTCAGTGTTCTTTGTCTCTCTTTTCTCTTCCTTCAGAATTGCCCTCCATTCTCTTTTGCTATTTTCTCCAGTAGCCCTTGTATCCTACTTTTCCCTCTGTCTAGAACTCCTTTTTCACCACTGTTCCTTTTTATGCTCCAGGTTTTTATGGTAACTAGGCTGTAAACTTATATCTAAAGAGTTGTTTCTAGGGCCCACAAATTAAAAGAGAACACATGACTTTTTTCAGTCCTTCTAGTTTTGAATCACCATATTCATATAATATAGAAGATAGTTCTATCTCTGTACCTCCAAATTTCATTTTTTTAACAGTTGGATAGTATCCCTCAGTGTATATATAGCATATTTTCATTATCCATTTATCATCTGAAGGACATTTAGATTGTTTTCATTTCCTAGCTATTATGAAAAGGATAATAAACATGGCTGAGCAAGTATCTATAAAATAGAATGCAGAGTCCTGCTATAGTTTGGTCAAATAATAGCTTTTTTTGGCTTTTGAGAATTCTTCACACAAATTAGAGTAGTGGCTATACCAGTTTTTAATAATATCAACAGTGAATGTTGGCTCTCCTTTCCCAACACCCTAACGATCTTTATCCTGATGATATTCCTCTCTAAATTTGCAGTCCCATCCTAATGTCCCATAGAAAAATGAAACTTAGCTGAACAATACTATAATTTCAAAAAAGCAAATATTAACAAGTTCAAGGAACTCAAATAGGATGTGAATAAATGCCTGCATGAGGAACTCAGAAACAGCTGAATGAAAGAATGAAAGCAATTCAAGACATGAAAATAGAATTTAGTAAAGAAATGAAAAGCTAAAAATAAACTCTGGAAGTCAGAAGTTCAGAAGAAATCCTCACCAGTATGATCAGGTGGAAGACAGGGCAGAGAAACTATGATTATGGAGTAAAAAATGTTAAATCTAAAGCAAACAATCAACCCCCTATGTTCAGCCCCTTTATGCATACCCTTGTTGAATCAACACATTTTCCAACTTTCATTGGAGAAGACTCTGTTTGTAGTAGACCCACAATATATCCCTAAAAGTCATATATATTTTGCACCACCTCCCAAAATTCAGGGATCAGAGGATAGAAAGCATGTAAGAGAAAAGAGGTAGATAAGTAGAAGGAAACATTTAGATACAGCACTGTGACAGTGTAGAGGTTTGAATATATTTGGCCCAGGGAATGGCACTATTTGGAGGTGTAGACTTGGAATAGGTGTGTCACTGTGGGTGTGGGCTTTAAGACCCTCTTTCTAGCTGTCTGGAAGCTAGTCTTTTTTGTTAACCTTTGGATGAAGATGTAGAATTCTCAGCTCCTGCTGCACCATACTTGCCTGGACGATGCCAAGCTACTGCCTTTATGATAATGGACTGAACCTCTGAACATGTAAGCCAGTCCCAGTTAAATGTTATTTTTATTGTGGTACATTTACACAATGGAGTACTACTCAGCTATTAAAAACAATGAATTCATGAAATTCTTAGGCAAATGGATGGAGCTAGAAAATATCATCCTGAGTCAGGTGGCCCAATCACAAAAGAACACACACAGTATGGATTCACTGACAAGTGGATATTAGTCCCAAAGCTTGGAATACCCAAGAAATAACTTACAGACCACATGAAACTCAAGATCAAAGTGTGGATACTTTGATCTTTCTTAGAAGGTGGATCAAAATACCCATGGCTCACAGCCAACCAATAGACTGAGCATAGGGTCCCCAGTGGAGCAGCTAGGGAAAGTACCCAAGGAGCTGAAGAGGTTTGCAGCCCCATAGGAGGAACAATATGTACCAACCAGTACCTCCAGAGCTCCCAGGGACTAAACCACCAGCCAAAGAGTACACATGGAGGGACCCATGGCTCCAGCTACATATGTAACAGAGCATGGCCATTTCCACATCAATGAGAAGAGAGATCATTGGTCCTGTGAAGGATTGTGACTCCAGTGTAGGCAAATGCCAGATCAGGAAAGGGGTGAGGTTCGTAAGCAGAGGGAGGGGGGATGGGATGGGGGTATTTGGAGGGGTAATGAAGAAAGGGATATCATTTGAAATGTAAATAAAACAAATATCTAATAAAAATGTTATTTTTATAAGAGTTGCCTTGGTCTTGGTGTCTGTTCACATCAGTAAAACCCAAACTAAGACAGAAGTTTGTACCAGAGAATGGGTCATTGCTGTGATAAGTATGACTATGGTTTTGTTTGGAAAAATGTGGATTTTGGGACTTTGAATTTGTAAAGCAGTGGAATCCTCTAAGTGGGGCTTAATAGGCCACCCTAGGAGAAATATGGAAGACTTTGTTGCTGAGAGTGATTTGAACACTGCAGATCTGGCCCAAGAAGTTTCAAGTGGATAAGAATTTCAGCATATGGCGCAGAAACTGTTTTTGCAGTATTTTGGTGAAGAATGTGGCTGCTTTTTGCCATTGACCAAAGAGTGTACCTGAGTCTAAGGTGAAGAGATTTAGATTAATTGCTTTGAAAAAAGCTCAGCAGAGACTTTATTCTCTGGTTAAATCTCATGAAGAGTGTTTTGAACAAGCATAGCAAGCTGAGAAAGGAAAAATATAAAATATATGGTTTGAGTTTTAAAGGGGCATCACGAAGTGGAATGGAGCTGAACCCTGTGTTCAAGGATATTAAATTGAATTAAGGGAGTGGTGACCTTTGGACAAGATCCCACATAGCTAAATTTAGCCTGATGGTCTATTCCTTTAATCCCAGGAGACAGAAGCAAGCAGATCTTTTGAGCTCATGGCCAACCTGGTATGAAGCAAGTTGCTAGTAAAGAAAAGCTTAAACCTAAGTGTGGTAATACATTCCTTAATCCCAGCATTCATGATACACAGTCTGAGTTCAAGGTCAGTCCGCAGAGCAAGTTCCAGGACAGCCAAGCTAGGCAGTGTGAAGGAATTGGAAAAAAAGAAAGCTGGTGATGATGCAATCGAACAAGGGTGAATGTTCCATATCTAGCAAGCAGAAGAACTTTGACAGCTTTGGCCATGTGTCTCCTGCTTTATAGTCAAGAGGAGTAGAATATTGGGACAACTGATTCTGGTTAGCTGGAGCTAAGAAATTAGCAGTGATTTAGAAGGGACCAGCATCACTGAGGTTGAAATCTAGTTTTCTGAAAGCATAAAGACACTGTGTTCCACAGATAACCAAGATTGTACCTCATGCTGCAGCTGTACTTGGTAATGTGTAAGATTCACCCAGGTGGTACTGTTTTGAAAGTTTGAGGGATCATGGAGAGCAGCTGAGGCTTGGTACTGTGAGAAGCCATGGAAGGCCATTGGTGAAGGTGCAGCCTCAGATGACCCAGGACCAAAGAAGTTATGCAAAGGAGTTAAGTAAGGCTTGGCAACATGAAAAAGGCCTATGAGGACGATTGGTGAAGCCTGGTGGCAGCGAAAGACCCCAGTGTATTGGAGATGTCAGTATCATAGGATGATCACCAAGAACAGCAGCAACAGTGGGATAGAGTCAACCAGAGCCTAGAGTGCTACAGATTGTAGATATGGAGAAGTGACCCAAGCCCTTTGGAGGAGTTCAGAAGATCATGTGTGGATCCCAGACACTGGAAAAAGGAGCTATATAGTTGAAGTTGACTTGGAGACCCCAAGATGTTCAAGATGCCAGAGCTGTGGGATACCTACTAAGGAAAGCTGATGACAGGGAGTGGGACTAGCCCAGAAGAAAGAACTTTGTTGCAGCCAACAAAGATGAAAAAGGACTTGGAGATGGGAAGACTGTTTTGACATCAGACACAGAGATGCAGAGTTTGGAATTTTCCCATCTGGTTTTCTGTCTTGCTTTGGGGATTACAGTTAAGTGATTAGTCTCTGAAGAGACTTTGAACTTTAGACTTCTAATATTATTGGGAGTGTTATAGACTATGTGGTCTTTTGAAGCTGGATTAAATGTTTTAGCACTATGCTATGTTTAGGTATGGCTCCCATAGGCTCATGTGCTTGAACAAGCCAATGGAGGCCAGGGAGTGGAATGTAATTCTTTGAGTGTATTTAGCCCTGGGAGTGGCACTTTTTGGAGGTGTAACCTTTAAGCAGCTTTGTCCCCATTTGTGTGAGCTTTAAGACCTTCTTCCTACCTGCCTAGAAACTCATCTTTTCCTGTTTGCCTTTGGATGAATATGTAGAACTCTCAGATCCTGCTGCACTATACCTGCTATGCTCCTGCCTTGATGATAATGAACTAAATTTCTGAATCTTCAAGCCAGACCCAATTAAATGTTGTCTTTTATAAGAGTTGGTCATGGTGTCTGTTCACAGCACAAAAACCCAAACTAAGGCAAGCAGGATGCACAATACTTGTGCAAGTCCAAGGAAGACTAAATCTCAACATGGAGATGGGAGGTAGAGGTGAAGTGAATGTCAATTGTTAGCTGCTGGGAAAGAAAGGGTCAGTTTTCTCTGAGAGTGTAGCCCTCCTGCTAAGTCTAACTACAACCCAGCGGAAAATCACAAATGCAAGAGTATTTGAGCAGCACAAATTGGTCTTGAAGGGTTAAATATATAGACCAAGTTGGATGGAGAGGGAAGTAGGATGGATCTTGCAAGAGTTAGGGTGTGTATCCAAAGGATCAAAACAAATTGTACAAACTAAAACTCTCAAATAACTAATAAAAATGTAAGCAAATAACTCATGTGGCCATACAGGAACTCCAGGATACTATAAAAGACTAAACCTACAAATAATAGGAAATGGAGAAGAAACTCAGGTCAATGCCATAGAGAATATTGTCAGCTAAATTATAGAAGAAAATTTGTTGTGGATGGACCTGATGCTGTTTGTATTTTGATGCTAATTCTGCTCTCCTGGGAGGGGCTGTGGACAAGGAGTGAGTCATGTATTCAGGTGACTTCTTGCGAACCAACCCCCTAATTAATAAAGGAGTCAATCACTGGGCAAGAAGGGGGTAATTCTGGGTTGGATGGATGAAGAGAGGAAGCAGGAGAGAGTTCCTTTTGGAAGGGGATAGTGTGAGGACAAGATGTAGTTACAAGTGTCTCCTGATTTCAATGGTGGATACATCAGAATTCCAGAAGATTTAGATTTAATAAGATTAGTTTTTAGTTGCTGCACCAAGTGAGTGAGTTACCATCGTTTCTGAGCTAAGTTTGTGTTGTGTTTTCCTTCACACTGGGGCTTGTCTGGGATCAAGAGAGAAAGGTATGGTGGCAAAGCAAGGGTTTGCCTGATGTGCCTCATAAAGACCGTATGGTATTTGAAGCACAGTGTTGTCTTGGTATCGACTGGCCAGTGGGAAACTAGTGAGCTGGATGGAGAGAATTTGGAGCTTTGAGTCAGAGAGTCTCCACAAGGTAATAACTGGTTGGCCCTTGCTCACCAGTGCATGGCTGGGAAGGCTGCCAGGGCAGAGAGTTGCCAGCACAAGCGCAGGAACTTGCAGGTCTCATTTTTATTATTTCCTGTAACAAAAATTTCCTATGTTTAGGGAAAGAAATGCCAATAAAGGTGAAAAGAGTCATTCAAAACAAGGAGCCTCCCCTTGGCGAACTCTGCACTGGGAATCGACTGTGCTGAGCCTCCAGGTACGCAGGGACTCCCCAATATAACATCGATTGGGACACGGCCCGTTGGGTTTCCACCTGTGCCCAAGAGTGGGGCAGCTCTGTGACTGTCTGGGCGCCAGCTTTGCTGTGGGCCATCTGCCCTGCAGAGTGATCTGCGCCGAGAGTGCACAGTGCACTCCGCCATCTTTGCTCTGGGAACAGGGCAATTGGGACCTCCAGGTGCAGGGATAATCAAGCATAAAATTGCTTGGGATTCAGGCAGCTTGTGTGCTCCCTGCTCCCAAGAGCTGGGCAGTTATGTGGTCACCAATGCACCAGCTCTGCTGTGGGACATCTGCCCTGCAGAGGGACCCTCCCTGGGAGAGAGCGCACCTGCACAGGGAGGGAGCACACCAGCCTCGCCTTGGTGACCTCTGCTCTGGGGATTGACTATGCTGAGCCTTCGGATGTGCAGGGATTTCCCCCTTGGGGCTTGGGGCAAGGCACATCAGGGTTCCAAATTCACTCAGGATCATGGCAGCCCCACAGCAATCGGTGCCAAGGGAATCCCGGTAATCCAGGGGGGCGGGCAGAAATAGCCTTGCAGGCTCACAGGAGGTCCAACCAACAGCCAGTGACAGCAGGACCAACTAGCACCAGAGGTAAACAGATGGCAAAAGGCAAATGTAGGAACATTACTAACAGAAATCAAGGCAATATGGCACCATCTGAACCCAACTCTCCAACAGCAGCAAACCTTGGATACCCCATCACACCCGAAAGGCAAGATCTGGATTTAAAATCACTTCTCATGATGCTATTAGAGGATTTCAAGAAGGTCAAAAATAAATCTCATAAAGAAATACAGGAGAACATGAATCAACGGGTAGAAGCCCTTACAAAGGAATCACAAAAATCACTTAGAGAAATGCAGGAGAATATGGGTCAACTGATGGAGGCCCATAAGGAGGCAACACAAAAATCACTTAAAGAAATGAGTCAACGGGTAGATGCCCTTACAAAGGAAACACAAGAATCACTTAAAGAAATGCAGGAGAATATGGATCAACAGATGGAAGCCCATGAGGAGGAAACACAAAAATCACTTAAAGAAATACAGGAGAACTTGGGTCAACATGCAGAAATCCTGAAAGAAGAAATGCAAAAATATCTTAAAGAAATACAGGAAAATACAAACAAACAAGTGAAGGATCTCAGCAAATCCACCCAGGATCTAAAAAAGGAAGTAGAAACAACTAAGAAATCACAAAGGGAGACAACTTTGGAGATAGAAAACCGTGGAAAGAAATCAGGAGACATAGATGCAAACATCAACGATAGAATACAAGAGAGGGAAGAAAGAATCTTAGGTGCTGAAGATACCATAGAAAGCATCGACTCAACAGTCAAAGAAAATGCAAAACGCAAAAAAAGTGTAACCCAAAGCATCCAGGAAATCCAGGACAAAATGAGAAAACCAAACCTAAGGATTATAGGTATAGATGAGAGTGAAGATTTGCAACTTAAAGGGCCAGTAAACATCTTCAACAAAATTATGGAGGAAACTTCCCTAACCTAAAGAGAGATGCCGATGAATGAACAAGAAGCCAACAGAACTCCAAATAGACTGGACCAGAACAGAAATACCTCCCGTTACATAATAATCAGAACACCAAATGTACTAAAAAAAGAAAGAATATTAAAAGCAGTATGAGAAAAAGGCCAAGTAACATATAAAGGAAGACCTATCTTAATCACATCAGACTTCTCACCAGAGACTATGAAAACCTGGGCAGATCTCATGCAGACTCTAAGAGAACAACAAATGCCAGCCTAGACTACTATACCCAGCAAAACTGTCAATCACAATAGATGGAGAGACCAAGATATTCCATGATAAAACCAAATTTACACAATGTCTTTCCACAAACCCAGTCCTGCAAACGATAATAGGTGAAAATCACCAATACAAGGAGAGAAACAACAGCCTGGAAAAAACGATATATTAACCTTATTGCATCAAACCCAAAAGTAGATAACCACTCAAACATAAAGATAGCATCAAGAATAGCAGGTGGCAATAATCACTATTCCTTAATCTCTCTTAATATCAATGATCTCAAATCCCCAATAAAAAGACATAGATTAACAGACTGGATACGTAAACAGGACCCAGCATTTTGCTGCATGCAGCAAACGCACCTCAGCATCAAAGACAAGCACTACCTCAGAGTAAAAGGCTGGAAAACAATTTTACAAGCAAATGGTGCCAAGAAACGAGCCAGAGTAGCCATCCTAATATCAGATAAAATTGACTTTCAACCTAAAGTCATCAAAAAAGACACACAAGGACACTACATACTGATCAAAGGAAAAAATCCACCAAGAAGAACTATCAATTCTGAATACCTATGTTCCAAACACAAGGGCACCCTCATTCGTAAAAGAAACTTTACTAAAGCTCAAAGCACACATCGCACCTCACACAATAATAGTGGGTGACTTCAACACCTAGCTCTCTGAAATGGATCGTTCAGGAAAGCAGAAACTAAACAGGGACACAGTGAATCTAATTGAAGCCTTGGATCAAATGGAACTAACAGATGTATATCTATATATATATATATATATATATATAGAGAGAGAGAGAGAGAGAGAGAGAGAGAGAACATTTCGTCCTAAAGCAAAAGAATACATCTTCTTCTCAGCAACTCATGGTACCTTCTCCAAAATCGACCATATATTGGGTCACAAATCAGACCTCAACAGATATAAGAAGATCGAACTAATCCCATGCCTCCTTTCAGATCACTATGGAATAAGGGTGGTCTTCAAAGGAAACAAAAACAACAGAAAGTCCACATACACATGGAGACTGAACAATGCTCTAGTCAATGATAACTTGGTCAAGGAGGAAATAAAACAAGAAATCAAAGAATTTTTAAAATTTAATGAAAATGAAGGCACAACATACCCTAAATTATGGGACACAATGTAAGTGGTGCTAAGAGGAAAATTCATAGCCCTGAGTGCCTCCAAAAAGAAACGGGAGAGAGCATACACTAGTAGCTTAATGGCACACCTGAAAGGCCTGGAACAAAAAGAAGCAAATACACCAAAGAGGAGTAGAAGGCAGGAAATCATCAAACTCAGGGCTGAAATCAATCAATTAGAAACAAAACCATACAAAGAATCAACAAAACTAATAGTTGGTTCTTTGAGAAAATCAACAAGATAGATAAGCCCTTAGCCAGACTAGTCAGAGGGTACAAAGACAGTATCCAAATTAACAAAATCAGAAATGAAAAGGGAGATATAACAACAGAAACTGAGGAAATTCAAAAAATCATTAGATCCTACTACAAAATCCTGTATTCAACTAGAATATCTGGAGGAAATGGACAATTTCCTATACAGATAAAAAAAAACCAAAATTAAATTAGGATCAAATAGACCATCTAACCCATGCTATAACCCCTGAAGAAAGAGAAGTAGTCATTGGAAGCCTTCCAACCAAAAAAAAGCACAGGTCCAGATGGTTTTAGTGCAGAATTCTATCAGACCTTCAAAGAAGACCTAACACCAATACTGTTCAAACTATTCTGCAAAATAGAAACAGAAGGAACACTACCCAACTCATTCTATGAAGCCACAATTACGCTGATACCAAAATCACACAAAGATCCAACACAGAAAGAGAATCTCAGACCAACTTCTCTTATGAATATCGATGCAAAAATACTCAATAAAATTCTTGCCAACCTAATCCAAGAACACATCAAAACAATCATTCACTACGATCAAGTAGCCTTCATCCCAGGGATGCAGAGATGGTTCAATAAAAGGAAGTCCATCGGAATTGCAGGCTGGTACAACCACTCTGGAAAGCAGTCTGGCGGCTCCTCAGAAAACTGGGCATGACACTTCCGGAGGATCCGGCTATACCACTCCTGGGCATATACCCAGAGACTTTACCTGCATGCAATAAGGACACATGCTCCACTATATTCATAGCAGCCTTATTTATAATAGCCAGAAGCTGGAAAGAACCCAGATGTCCCTCAACGGAGGAATGGATTCAGAAGATGTGGTATATTTACACAATGGAATACTACTCTGCAATTAAAAACAATGAATTCACGAAATTCCTAGGCAAATGGTCAGAACTTGAAAATATCATCCTTAGTGAGGTAACCCAATCACAAAAGATCACACATGGTATGAAGTCACTGATAAGGGGATATTGACCCAGAATCTCAGAATACCCTAGACACAATCAGCATATCAATAGATTTCTAAGAAGATGGAAGGAGAGACCCCTGGTCCTGGAAAGACTGGATGTAGGGGAACGCCAGGACAGAGTAATGAGAGGGAGTTGAACGGAGAAAAGAGGGAGGGAAGGGGGCTTATGGGACTTTCGGGGAGGGAGGAAACGGGAAAGGGGAAGTGATTTGGAATGTAAATTAAAAAAATAAAATTAAATTAAATTAAAAAAAAAAAGGAAGTCCATCAATGTAATCCACTGCATAAACAATCTCAAAGAAAAAAAGCACATGGTCATTTCATTAGATGCTGAGAAAGCATTTGACAAAATTCAGCATCCTTTCATGTTAAAGGTCTTGGAAAGATCAGGAATTCGAGGCCCATATCTAAACATAGTAAAAACAATTTTCAGCAAGCCGGTAGCCAACATCAATCTAAATGGAGAGAAACTTGAAGCAATCCCTCTAAAATCAGGAAGTAGACAAGGCTGCCCCCTCTCTCCATATCTTTTCAATATAGTACTGGAAGTTCTAGCTAGAGCAATTAGACAACAAAAGAAGGTCAAAGGGATACAAATTGGAAATGAAGAAGTCAAACTATCACTATTTGCAGACGATATGATAGTATACTTAAGCGACCCAAAGCACCCCACCAGAGAACTCCTACAGCTGATAAACAACTTCAGCAAATTGATGGATATAAAATCATCTCAAGCAAGTCAGTAGCCTTCCTATACTCAAAGGATAAGCAGGCTGAGAAAGAAAAGAGAGTAATGATACCCTTCACGATAGCCACAAACAATATAAAGTATCTTGGTGTGACTCTAACCAAGCAAGTGAAAGATCTGTATGACAAGAACTTCAAGTCTCTGAAGAAAGAAATTGAAGAAAACCTCAGTAGATGGAAAGATCTTCCATGCTCATGGATTGGCAGGATTAATATAGTAAAAATTGCTATCCTGCCTAAAGCAATATACAGATTCAATGGAATCCTGATCAAAATCCCAACTCCATTCTTCATAGAGTTAGAAAGAGCAATTCTCAAATTCATCTGGAATAGCAAAAAACCCAGGATAGCTAAAACTATTCTCAACAGTAAAAGAACTTCTGGGGGAATCAGTATCCCCGACCTCAAGCAGTACTGCAGAGAGATAGTGTTAAAAACTGCATGGTATTCGTACAGTGACAGGCATGTAGATCAATGGAACAGAATTGAAAACCCAGAAATGAACCCACACAACTATGGTCACTTGATCTTTGACAAGGGAGCTACAACCTCCCAGTGGAAAACAAATGGTGCTGGTTCAACTGGAGGTCAACATGCAGAAGAATGCAAATTGACCCATTCTTATCTCCTTGCACTAAGCTCAATTCCAAGTGGATCAAGGACCTCCACATAAACCCTTAGACACTGAAACTAGTAGAAAGGAAACTAGGGAAGAACTTTGAATATATGGGCACAGGGAGAATTTCCTGAACCGAACTCCAATAGCTTAAGCTCTAAGATCAAGAAATAACAAATGGGACCTCATAAAATTACAAAGTTTCTGTAAGGCAAAGGACACTGTCAAAAGGACAAAGCGGCAACCAACAAACTGGGAAATGATCTTTACCAAACCTTCATCCGACAGAGAGCTAATATCCAATATATACAAAGATCTCAAGAAGTTAGACTACAGAGAGCCAAATAACCCCGTTAAAAATGGGGTACAGAGCTAAACAAAGAGTTCTCACCTGAAGAATATCTAATGGCTGAGAAGCACCTAAACAAATGTTCAACATCCTTAGTCATTAGGGAAATGCAAATCAAAACAACCCTGAGATTCCACCTCACAGCAGTCAGAATGGCTAAGATCAAAAACACAGGAGACAGCAGTTGTTGGCGAGGATGTGAAGAAAGAGGAACACTCATCCATTGCTGGTGGGATTGCAAGCTGGTACAACCACTCTGGAAAGCAGTCTGGTGGTTCCTCAGAAAACTGGGCATGACACTCCCAGAGGATCCTGCTATACCACTCCTGGACATATACCCAGAGGCTTTCCCTGCATGCAATAAGGACACATGCTCCACTATGTTCATAGCAGCCTCATTTATAATAGCCAGAAGCTGGAAAGAACCCAGATGTTCCTCAACAGAGGAATGGATTCACAAGATGTGGTATATTTACACAATGGAATACTTCTCTGCAATTAAAAACAATGAATTCACGAAATTCTTAGGCAAATGATCAGAACTGGAAAATATCATCCTTAGTGAGGTAACCCAATCACAAAAGAACACACATGGCATGCAGTCACTGATAAGGGGATATTAACCCAGAATCTTGGAATACCCAAATGCAATTCACATATCAATAGATTTCCAAGAAGATGGAAGGAGAGATCCCTGGTCCTGGAAAGACTGGATGTAGGGGAATACCAGGACAGAGAAGCGAGAGGGGTTTAAATGGGGAACAGAGGGAGGGAAGGGGGCTTATGGGACTTTCGGGGAGGGAGGAAATCGGAAAGGGTAAATGATTTGGAATGTAAATAAAAAAAATTAGAAAATAACAAAAAAGGAAAAAAAAGAAAAAAAAACAGTAGACTTCCACAAATTCTGCATCAACTCAAAAAAAAACAAAAAACCAAACAAAAACAACAACAACAAAAAAACAAAAAAAAGCAAAAAACAAAAACAAAACACTGAATAGACAGGACTGGAAAATAAACCTCTTGCATGAGAGAAAGACCAAGTTACATATAAAGGCAGGGCTGTCAGAATAAGTGCGTCTACTTAAAAACATCGATAATAAACTCAGAGTCATTAGAAATGTGCCAATGTCACATTAAGGAATGAAATCAATAAAGCACTTACCTAACATATCATCTAACTCACAGTGAGCCTAGATTTGATTTTGTACTTAATTCTTTCTGTGTCTTCTGTTTGCCCCAACAAAGGGCGTCTGAGAAGCACAGAAAGCACCAGATGAGGAAGGAATGAAAGATACTTTCCAGAAATCTTAACAGTTTTATAAGGGATTAATTCAGTAACTGTACTGACCTAAATTGACACAGATTACAAACATCAGGTTTATCAAGTAATATATTACATTCAACATTTATAAAGGCTATTCCATTTTATAAAATTGATTTTAACTTTTATTTTTTTCCAGAAAATTATTATCATAACACACAGGTAAATGAACATACACTATTCTTGAGTCAGAGACAAGATTATATAATTTAAGATTATAGCTATGGATTAGCTTAGGTTGTAAATGTTGATTGCATGGAAAATACCAGACAAGTAAGATTTATTGTTACATTGTTCTTTTAAGGGGAGGTTAAACCAGCTGCATACACAATAGGGTAGCAGTCTTAAGTCTTAAATGATTTCAATTTTAATTTTGTATTTTAGTTCCAAGAAAATTCTAGTCTCTTGGCATGTAAGAAATACTTTATCATATTACATTACTACAGGTATCATCTTAAATTTTAAATAGCAACTTTGAGAGTCAGAAGGATCTGTCCAATGCTGAATCTGTGGCATGGATGCTAGTAATAATGCTTATGCCGTTCTACAAGGAAACACAGCAAATGTGAGAAGAAGAAATATAGAATGTAGCATTTAGACAGAAAAATAGGCCTCGAGTGCTCTCACTCATGGCAATGGTGGCCTATTGTCAATCATCACAATATATTCCTCTCTATAGCCAAAGTTTCTATTATAATAAAGTTATTTTGCTTCCTTTGTAAATTTGTGTGAACCCTAATTTTCATTTATTTTGCTAAGAGGCAAAGAACCTTAGAAATGCCTTGCCCACATCCCAACCATTGATAACATATTGGATAAGCCAGTCAGGAATCCAGTAGGTAAGAGAAGAATTTTTCTCCTGTCTCACTGCTATTATTGCCCTCAACACCCTATGATTTTATTTTTCATTCTCATGTCTGTGACTGTGATGGCTATGATTGGGTTCCTTAATTTGATGAAAGAGCCCTTAAGTTGTGGTCTCTCTGCTTTACAAAATAGGGGTAGCTGTTGGACATTCTCCATCAGAATCTTTGACCAGGACAAACACAGTGATAATAGGGAATAAACCCAGCTGATGACAAGCTAAATTCTCTTAAAAAATATCACTTCTTGTCTCTGAACCCAACTTTTGTGTCCATTTGAAATTTTAAAAAAGGCTTTTTCTTTTCTTCATTTTGGTCTCATCTAAGTTATACTGTTCCTTTTTTTCCCCATTAATTGATTAATTGATTTTTATTTTTTCTTACTTCTTTAATTAGATATTTTCTTTATTGATATTTCAAATGTTATCCCCTTTCTTAGTTTCCCCTCCCAAAACCCCCTATCCAATATCCTCTCCCCTTGCTCACCAACCCACCTACTACTCTTTCCCTGTCTTGGCATTCCCCTACACTAGGGCATCAAGCCTTCACAGGACCAAGGGCCTCTCCTCTCATTGATGCCCAAGAAGGACATCCTCTGCTACATATGTGGCTGGAGCCATGGGTCCCTCCATGTGTACTCTTTAGTTGGTGGTTTAGTTCCTGGGAACTCTGATGGTACTCGTTGGTTTTTTGTTCCTGCTATGGAGCTGCAAAGCCCTTCAGTTCCTTGTGTCCTTTCTCTAGCTCCTCCATTGGGGATCCTGTGCACAGTCCAATGGTGGCTGAGAACATCCACCTCTGTATTTGTCAGGTACTGGCAGAGCCTCGCAGGAGAGAGCTATATCAGGCTCCCTTCAGCAAGCACTTGTTGGCATCCACAGTAGTGTCTGAATTTGGTAACTATATATGGGATGGGTCTCCAGGTGGGGCAGTCTGTGGATGGCCTTTCATTCAGTCTCTGCTCCACACTTTGTATCTGTATCTCCTCCCATGGGTATTTTGCTCTCCCTTCTAAGAAGGGCCTAAGTATTCATTCTTTGGTCTTCCTTCTTCTTGAGCTTCATATGGTCTGTGAATTGTATCTTGGGTATTCCCAGATTCTGGCCTAATATCCACTTTTCAGTGAGTGCATACCATGTGTGTTCTTTTGTGATTGGATTCCATCACTCAGGATGGTATTTTTGAGTTCCACCCATTTGCCTAAGAATTTCATGAAGTCATTGTTTTTAATAGCTGAGTTGTGTACATGTACCACATTTTCTGTATCCATTCCTCTGTTGAGGGACATCCGGGTTGTTTCCAGCTTCTGGCTATTATAAATAATGCTGCTATGACCATAGTGGAACATGTGTCCTTTTTACATTTTGAAGCATCCAGGAGTGGTATGACTCGATCCTGTCCAATTTTCAGAGGAACCACGAAACTGATTTTCAGAGTGGTTGTACTAGCTTGAAATCCCACCAGCAATGGAGGAGTGTTCCTCTTTCTCCAAATCCTTGGCAGCATCTGCTGTCACCTGAGTTTTTGATTTTACCCATTCTGACTGGTGTGAGGTAGAATTTCAGGGTTGTTTTGATTTGCATTTCCCTGATGATTAAGGATGTTGAACGTTTTCTTTAGGTGCTTCTCAGCCATTTGGCATTCTTCAGTTGAGAATTTTCTGTTTATCTCTGTACCCCATTTTTTTAAGAGGGCTATTTAGTTCTCTGGAGTCTATAATTTATTGAGTTCTTTGTATATATTGGATATTAGCCCTCTGTAAGGTTGGTAAAGATCTTTTCCGAATCTGTTGGTTGCTGTTTTGTCCTATTGACAGTGTCTTTTTCCTTACAGAAACTTTGCAGATTTATGAGGTACCATTTGTTGATTCTTGATCTTAGAGCATAAGCTATTGGTGTTCTGTTCAGGAAATTTTCCCCTGCTCCCATATGCTCAAGGCTCTTTCCCGCATTCTTTTCTATTTGTTTCAGTGTATCTGGTTTTATGTGGAGGTCCTTGATCCACTTGGACTTGAGTTTGTACAGATAGATAAGAACCGATCAATTTGCATCCTGCTAGAAGTTGACTGCCAGTCAAACCAGAACCATTTGTTGAAAATTCTTTTTTCTAGTCGATGATTTTAGCTTCTTTGTCAAAAATCAAGTGATTGTATGTGTGTGGGTTCATTTCTGGGTCTTCAGTTCTATTTCATTGATGTACCTGCCTGTGATTGTCCAAATACCATGCAGTTTTTATCACAATTGCTCTGTAGCGAAGTTTGAGGTCAGGGATGGTGATTTCCCCCAGAAATTCTTTTATTGTTGAGAATAATTTTCACTATCCTGGGTTTTTTTTGTTATTCCAGATGAATTTGCAAATTGTTCTTTCTAGCACTATGAAGAATTGATTTGGAATTTTGATGGGGATTGCATTGAATATTTAGTTTGCTTTTGGCAAGACGGCCATTTTTACTATATTATTCCTTCTGATCAACAAGCATGGGAGATCTTTCCATCTTCTGAGGTCTTCTTCAATTTCATTCTTCAGGGACTTCAATTTCTTGTCATACAGATCTTTCTCTAGTTTGGTTAGAGTCACACCAATATACTTTATATCATTTGTGGATATTGTGAAGGGTGTCCTTTCCCTAATATTTTTCTTTGCTTGTTTATCCTTTGAGTAGAGGAAGGCTACTGATTTGTTTGAGTTAATTATATAACCGACCACTTTTCCTGAAATTGTTTATCAGCTTTAGGAATTTTCTGGTGCAGTTTTTGGGGTCAATTAAGTATGCTATTGTATCATTTGCAAATAGTGACAGTTTGACTTCTTCCTTTCCAATTTATATCCCTTTGACCTGCTTTTGTTGTCTAATTGCTCTAGCTAGAACTTCAAGTACTATACTGAATAAATAGGGAGAGAGAGGACAGCTTCTTTGTTTAGCTCCTCATTTTAATGTGATTGCTTCAAGTTTCTCTCCATTTAGTTTGTTTTCACTACTGTTTGGCGGTATATTGCTTTCACTATGTTTAGGCATTGGCCTTGAATTCCTATTCTTTCCAAGACTTGTAACAAGAAGGGATGTTGAATTATTCAAATGCTTTTTCAGCATCTAAAGAAATGATCATGTGCTTTTTTTCTTTGAGTTTATTTATGTGGTGGATTACATTGATGAATTTCTGTATTGAACCATCCTTGCATCCCTGGCATGAAGCACACTTGATTGTGGTGAATGATCATTTTAATGTGTTCTTGGATTTGGTTTGCAAGAATTTTATTGCATATTTTTGCATCGATATTCATAAGGAAAATTGATCTGGAGTTCTCTTTCTTTGTTGGGTCTTTGTGAGACTTTGGTATCAGGTTAACTGTGACTTCATAGAATGAAGTCGGTAGTGTTCCTTCTGTTTCTATTTTGTGGAATAATTTGAAGAGTATTGGTATTAGGACTTCTTTGAAGGTCTGATTGAATTCTGCACTAAACCCATCTGGTCTTGGACTTCTTTTGGTTGGGAGCCTTTTATTTCTCACTTTTTTTTTAATTGAATGTATTCTCCATTTATATTTCAAATGTTACACCTTTTCCTGGTTTCCACCCTCCCAGAAATTACCCATCCCATCCTTCTACACACTGCCTCCAAGAATATGCTCCTCCACCTAACCCACTACCACCTGCCTGCCCCACCCCCGATTTTCTCACATGCTGGGGGATTTATCGATCCGTCATAGGACCAAGGACCTCTCTTCTCACTGATGCCTGATAAGCCATTCCTCTGCCAAGCTTTTGGCTGGAACCGTGTGTAGCCCTTGGTTGATGACTTGGTCCCTGGGAACCCTGGGGTGTTTGATTAGCTGATATCATCATTCTTGGTTGGGAGCTTTTAATGACTGCTTCTAATTCATTAGGGGTTATGGGACTGCTTAGATTGTTTATCTGATCCTGTTTTAACTTTGGAACCTGGTATCTATCTATAAAATTGTCCATTTCATCCAGATTTTCCTGTTTTGTTGGGCATAGTCTTTTGTAGTAGGATGTGATGATTTTTTTTGAATTTCCATAATTTCTGTTATGTCTCCCTTTTAATTTCTGACTTTATTAATCTGAGTACTGTCTCTGTTCCCACTGATTATTATGGCTAAGGATTTTTTCTATCTTGATTTTCCCAAAGAACCAACTTCTGGTTTTGTTGATTCTTTGTATAGTTCTTTTTGTTTCTACTAGGTTGATTTCAGCCCTGAGTTTGATTATTTCCTGCCATCTATTCCTCTTGGATATATTTGATTTTCTTGTTCTAGAGCTTTCAGGCGTGTTGTCAAGCTGCTAATGTATGCTCTCTCCAGTTTCTTTTTGGAGGCACCTAGAGTTATGAGTTTTCCTCTTAGCACTGCTTTCATTGCATCTCATAAGTTTGATTATGTTGTACCTTCATTTTCATTAAATGCTAAAAAAGCCTTTGATTTCTTTCTTTATTCCTTGACCAAGTTATCATTGAGTAGGGTGTTGTTCAGCTTCCATGCATATGTGGGCTTTCTGTCTTTTTGTTTGTTTGTTTTTGATTTTTTTGCTATTGAAGACCAGCCTTTTTTTTGACCAGCCTTAATCCCTAGTGATCTTTAGGATGCATGGGATTATGTCAATCTTCTTATATTTGTTGCATTCTGATTTGTGACCAATTATATGGTCAATTTTGGAAAAGGTACCATGAGGTGCTGAGAAGAAAGTATATTCTTTTCATTTAGGATGAAATGTTCTATAGATATCTGCTAAATCCATTTGGTTCATAACCTCTGTTAGTTTCACTGCATCTCTGTTTAGTTTTTGTTTCTATGATCTGTCCATTGTGGGGTGCTGAAATCTCTCACTATTATTGTGTGAAGTGCAATGTGTGCTTTGAGCTTTAGTAATGTTTCTTTTATGAATGCTAGTGCCCTTGCATTTGGAGCATAGATGTTCAGAATTGAGAGTTCTTCTTGGTATATATTTCCTTTGGTGAACTTGAAGTGTCTTTCCTTATCTGTTTTGATGACTTTTTGTTGAAAGTCGATTTTATCCGATATTAGAATAGCTACTCCAGCTTGTTTCTTGGGACTATTTGTTTGGAAAATTATTTTCCAGCCCTTTACTCTGAGTTTGTGTTTGTCTCTGACACTGAGGTGCATTTCCTATATGTAGCAAAATACTGGGTTCTGTTTACATATCCAGTCTGTTAGTGTATGTCTTTTTATTGGGGAATTGAGTCCATTGATGTTAAGAGACATTAAGGAAGAGTGATTTCTACTTCCTGTTTTTTTTTTTGATGTTTTTTGTTTTGCTGTTACTTTCATGTTTTTGTGGCTATCTTCTTTTGGGTTTGTTAAAAGAAGTTTACTTTCTTGCTTTTTCTATGGTGTAGTTTCCCTCTTTGTATTGGTGTTTTCCATCTATTTTCCATTGTTGGGCTGGATTTGTGGAATGATACTGTATAAATTTGGTTTTGTCATGGAATATCTTGTTTTCTCCATCTATGATAATTGAGAGTTTTGCTAGGTATAGTAATCTGGGCTGACATTTGTGTTCTCTGAGGTTCTGTATGAGATCTGCTCCTGATCTTCTAGTTTTCATAGTGTCTTGGGAGCAGTCTGCAGCAATTCTGGTAGGTCTGCCTTTATATGTTACTTGACCTTTTTCCCTTACTGATTTTAATATTCCTTCTTTGTTTTGTGCATTTGATGTTTTGAGCATTATGTGGTCGGAGAAATTTCTTTTCTGGTTGAATCTACTTGGAGTTTTGTAGGCTTGTTGTATGTTTATGTGAATCTCTTTCTTTAAGTTAGGGAAGTTTTCTTCTGTAATTTTGTTGAAGATAATTACTGGTCCTTTCAGTTGAGAATCTTTGCTTTTACTTTGTTTAGGTATGGGCCTTGAACTCCTGATCTTTTGAAGACTTTAATCATGAAGGGATATTGACTTTTGTCAAATGTTTTTTCAGCATCTAATGAAATGATCACATGTTTTTATGCTTTGAGTTTGTTTATGTAGTGGATTAAAATGATGGATTTCTGTATATTGAACCATCCCTGCATCCCTGTGATGAACCCTACTTGATCATGGTGAATGATTGTTTTGATTTGTTCTTGGATTCAGTTTGTGGAGAATTTTATTGAATATTTTGCATGGATATACATAAGTGAAATTGGTCTGAACTTCTCTTTCTTTGTTGGGTCTCTGTGTGACTTTGGTATCAGGGTAACTGTGGCTTCATAGAATGAAGTGGGTAGTGTTCCTTCTGTTTCCATTTTGTGGAATAATTTGAGGAGTATTGGTATTAGGACTTCTTTGAAGGTCTGATAGAATTCTGCATTAAAACCATCTGGTCCTGCGCTTGTTTTGGTTGGCAGACTTTTAATGACTGCTTTTATTTCAATAGTGGTTATGGGATTATTTATATCATTTATCTGATCCTGATTTAACTTTGGTATTTGATATCTGTTTAAAAAACTTTTCATTTCATCCAGATTTTCCAGTTGTGTCGAGTACAGGCTTTTGTAGTAAGATCTGATGAGTTTTTTAATTTCCTCAGCTTCTGTTGTTATATCTCCCTTTTCATTTCTGATTTTGCTAATTTGGATACTGTCTCTGTGCCCTCTGGGTAGTCTGGCTAAGAATTCATCTATCTTATTGATTTTCTGTTTATGTGCATCTTCCTTTATGTTGAGAAAGTTTTCTCCTATAATTTTGTTGAAAATATTTACCCTCCCTTTAAGTTGAGACTCTTTGCTCTCTTCTATACCTATTACTCAGGTTTGGTCTTCTCATTGTACACTGGATTTCCTTGATGTTTTGGGTTAGGAGCGTTTTGCATTTTGCATTTTCTATGACTGTTGTGTCAATGTTTTCTATGGTATCTTCTTCTCCTGAGAGTCTCTCTTCTATCTCTCTTAATCTGTTGGTGATGCTTGCATCTATGACTCCTGATCTTTTTCCTAGTTTTTTCTCTCCAAGCTTGTCTCCCTTTGTTATTTCTTTACGTTTCTATTTCCATTTTTAGATCCTTGATGGTTTTGTTCAATTCCTTCACCTGTTTTATTGTGTTTTCCTGTAATTCTTTAAGGAACTTTTGTGTTTCCTCTTTGAGGGCTTCTACCTGTTTACCTGTGTTCTCCTGTATTTCTTCAAGGGAGTTATTTCTGTCTTCTTTAACGTCCTCAATCAGCACCATGAGACGTGATTTTAAATCAGAGTCTTGCTTTTCTGGTGTATTGGTGTATCTAGAGCTCACTGTAGTGGGAGAACTGGGTTCTGATGATGCTAAGTAGCCTTTGTTTCTGTTGCTTATGTTCTTGCCCTTGCCTCTCTCCATCTGGTTATCTCTGGTGTTAGCTCTTCTTGCTGTCTCTGACTGTGGCTTGTCCCTCCTGCAAGCCTGTGTGTCAGTATTCCTGAGAGACTATTTCTCTCGAGGAGAAAATTGGTTATGTTGAGCTGTGGTGCATGGTCAGCTCTGGGGTACAGATAGAAACCAGAAGGATCCTGTCCCCAGCTCTTCCTTGGTTCCTGAGTCCTGATGACTCTGGGAGGGTTCCTCTTCAGCCAGGAAGTTAAACAGAAGTGGTGGTCTTACTTGTGCTCATAGGTGTGTTGGCTTTCCTCAGCGACCAGCTCTCTTCTGGTGGTATTTGTGTATGTATTGGTGTGGCACAGGATTAGCTCTGGGTATAAATGGAAACCAGAAGACTCCTGTCCAAGCTGCTCCTCAGTTCCTATGTCCTGAGGGTTTCAGGAATGTCCCTCGGAGCAGCAGATGTGGTTTTACCTATAATCACAGGCTTGTGCTCACTCCTCAGAGGCTAGCTCTCTCCTTGGGCTATTTGGGTATCTCTATAAAACTTTCTGCTCTGCCTTTTCATTCCACTGCCCAATCACAGGCTCTAGCATTACTTGATCAATTAAAATTTCACCTGACCTCTCCTGCATGGACACCCCTCTTGAGGGAGCAGAAAATACAAACAGCAATCTTCAACACATGGGACATGCTTTTTGTATTCTATCAGACTCCTTATTAGGTTGTATCTTTCAACATGGGCAGAGATTTCACACAGATAACACCAGAAAAAGACATATTATATGTTACGTCACTATGGTTTCCATAACATAGTGAACAGAGAAATAGAAAACTCCTTAAATGGTGGCCTTAATTATATTCCTGTCCTTCAATTAGATCTTTATGACAGAAGGTAGGAAAATTGCTCAAGATCCCCATGTTTAGGCTTTTGTGGCTCTTTTTTGAAAATCTCTTCCTTTGCAAGAAAAGTAAGAACATAAATGTGGAAAAATCTTGATGCTCTAGAGAATTTCCATACTTCAAGTTCTTCTTGTCTTTCAGGAGGATAAAACAACTTTTCAGCATCTCCTAGAGTTCCCCCAAGGGGCAACAACTTCAGGCTTTCCTTGTATCTTCTAGTACTCCTCTTCAACACTATGGTCTAGAATGTCAACCTCTTCTGAGTCCTCAAAACACTGAGAGAGGAACTCCATACCCTGGGGTAAAAGAGGCACTATTTTCTGCTAGGGAGATAAGTCAGAAAGAGAGATCATTAGAGTATAGATGCCTCTTTCTATGGCAGACATCTAGCATCACAGGTGGAAACTGAGTAATTATGCTGAAGACAGAGATATATTCATATATATGTTCTAGACATTGACTCTGGCCTTTGATTCTTCCCAGAGGGATATTCAATTTGTTCCTGCTTCTTGTTTCATTCCTATGGTAAGGAATGGATTCTACTAATAGTTAGAAGGTAGATAGATAAGATATTTTCTAGAAATCCAAATTCAAAACATTCTCATGAAGAAACAATCCCCTCTACCTCATCTAACTGGGATGGTAGTACTGAAGAAATAGAGCAGATCAAAACAAAGTTTCTTCTGATTCTTGTTGGTTGAACAAAAAGAGAATAAAATCAAGAGTCGATTATTGCACAATCAAAGGCATTACCCAGAAAAAACCTGAGACTGGTGCTGTATCTTGTAGATAACTTGAGATGAATGATTTATTCATAAATCATTAATCCTATGATTTATGCAGATATTAATCTGCATAATATCTGCATAGATATTAATCTGCACTTAATATCTCACTAAACAAATACAGTAATTGGCTACTGATATAAGAAGGTAACTCCAGGAATCACAAATGATCCCAGATCTGTCTAAATCAGTTCATACATGTGGTCCTCACTATCTTTATCAATCAGGGCATAGAGGAGGGAAGGGAAGAACAAAAGAAAGGAAAGAGACAAGTCAAATCATGGCAGCAATTATTGAAGTTGCTCTTGATAAAACTTTGATAATCCAGAGAAAGAAAAAGTGTTTGTGCTTGAAATGCAAGAAAACTACATTGGGCAAAAAATTTTACTGTATCATCATTAACCCTCTCTTATGCCTAATAAGAAATTGACTCAAATCCTACAGTTGTTGGGTTAGCTGTCTTGCATCTCAGAAGAGCCGATAGAGACCTAAGTGTCTAATGACCATGGAAAAAATAGTTAACTAGGAAGGATCAGGGAGATCTTCATGTTTTGAACTAAAGAACTTCATCATCATCTCTGAGGAGCCTTGGGCAATTCTGGGTGTTTTGGTAAACAAATAATTTTTCTTAAAGATATGAGAATAGCTTATCCAGATTTATTCAAAACTATCCTTTTGGTTTACAAATTGTTATTTAAGTAGAAAGTCAAACAATTACTTCCTAAACAAATAGCAGCAAATTACTGCAAGAAACAAAAGGGATGGGAGTGAAACCTCTGAGAATAGACAATTATCTGGTCAAGAATCCAGGGCATCTACTGCTAAGAATATTCCTTGTCTTACCTTTGTTTCCTCTCAGACAAGAATTAGAATTAAGGTATATTAGTGACAGGGGAATATTTATTAGTAAAAATAGTATGTGAGGAAATGATGGTGTTTCTCAATACAGCACAATAGAAGGCTAAAAAGTCCTTCTTAATGGCATGCATGCATGATGACATGCCACAATGGCAATGATTTCAAGGCAATTCCAGAGATCAGAACTGACACTCATTATAAGATGAATGGATATTTCAGGTATGTCTCATATACATTTTTTAACAACCCAGAGCCCAAAGTGTCTCTACTGTTGCTCCCTGCTTAGAGAAATGACACTTATACAAGAAAAGGCTAGAAATTAGAATTCAGTCACACACTGATCAGCAGAGGATAGAAACTCCTGCTAGAAGCTTTATGTAATTTACAGGGTATGTCAAGGTTTCCCCCCACCACAACAGAAAGAGCTATAAACATAAAAGTTTTACTAAAAGAAGTACCTCACTTTGGGTTCTTTATTGACAAGTGAATTTACCTTACTTCACAAATAACTCAAGGAGAGGCTAAAACACTAGGAATAAAACTGTTTTTTTTTTTCCATTCTGCCTTAGGAAAGTAGAAAGGGTCAATGAAACCTTAAAGTGTGTGTTTTAAACAAACTTTGCAAGATCTCAGAAAAAAAGGGGCTGATCATACTCTCCAGACCATTGGTAAGGATGTGAAACACCCCAAGAACAAAAGTTAAAATAATCCCCTCTGGGTTTTTTATGCAAGACAATTTTTATATAAAAACTTAGTAGCATACTATGAGACTAGTTAGATGATAAGATATCTTATCAACTTTGGACAATTTCAGATCATAGCACCATTGATCTAAAGATTAACCCCAGGAGTAAGTACGAATAAAAGTTTGAAAGGGAGGTTCTCCATTAGAACAAGTTGAGCATAAACAGGATTCTGTTATTTAGTTACTCCAATGGCACCAAAGTCATTGTAGTATAATATCAATCTTTCTGGAGTTAGCCCCTTTCACTGATGAGTCAGCAGCAACAATGGAATATTCTTGTATGCCATAGAAGATCTATGACTCTTCATTAGAAAACTATCAGGTGATAAGTAAAACCTGACCATGATGGATATGATATGTTCCCTGACCTTGATTATTGCACTAAGCTTCTCAATAATTGCTTTTATTGACAAACAGATGCTTAGGGAACTTAGAACTAATGGCATCTCTGCTAAATCTCATTAACTTTGATGGCTATGCCTTTTCATGATGGGAAGGGGGCTACTGTGCAGACAGGCCCAGTGCAGAGCAAAGTACTAGGTTCTGGAAGAGGCTTATTTGCAAGAAAAGATAGTCTCATTTCTTCTGAACTGTCTGTTCCTGGCAATAGTCCAAAATTAGGAACATATGTAGATATATGGTCAATTCTGAACTAACTTAAAATAGTAATTTCTTCCTTTGCACCAGGCCCTCATTGCACATCTAAACTGGAACTTAACTATCAAAATCACTTATTTATCAATAAGAAGAGCTCAAGTTGTTGGATAGAAATTTGCCTAATAGTTTTGGGAGACACATCTTTCTTGCAGAAATACCTAAACTGTTAATCATTCAACAAGAATCATACAGAAAACTTCTCAACAATATCATTTTATCAACACTCCATTCTTTGCTCCTTGTTCCTGCTACTTTATTAAGCTTATAACTAACTGAAATCATATTTCTGTTGTGAAAGGGCCTGCTCTGTACAATTTGTACTCCCTTCTTATATCCATCCAAAACATATAAAATTATATTAAGGATAATTCTTGTCATCTCACCAAGTTCTCACAGCTTTCGTGGGATTCTAGAAGAGCTACTCTCTATGTTCAGAGATTATTTTAGGAAATAAAACATAGGTCAAACAACCTAAGATCTCTCTGGCAGTGGTGACAATTAGGCAGAAAAAGGAGTGGCAATATATGACCAAGCCAGGGAGTATGCACCTGTCCTGGTATCTGAATTATTTATTAGTCTCAAGTTTGTTGACCAAATCCAGTACCTGAGCTGACCATACTCTATACTTTACACTTTTGAACAAAAGTGTCCAATTTACAATACTTCTGTTGGATTTGTGGGTGATAGGCTTTAAAACCCCCTTTTGGGTTGTTCCTTCCTCTCTGGCAATGTAATACTAGATAATTTTGTAGCCTTAGAGAATGCCTCCTTACCCTTCCTGATTTATATAAACAGTTATGCTCAGAAATGAGGAGCACCTCTGATTTCACTGGTTAATACCTCCAAGTGAGAAGTGAAGACTTGAGAACATTGGCATTCTTTTTATTTAATAATTTGTGTGTGTGTGTGTGTGTGTGTGTTTTGTTTTGTTTGTAGTGCGAGGAATCAAATTCAGAGTCCTGTATATTTCATAAAAGTACTTTACAATGAAATCCTCCATTGTTTTAGAGGTAAGGTTTTATGTGTAGCTCAGGTTGGTCTCTGTTGTGTGATATTTCCTAAGGAGAGATAAACAAAGTTATATTTATCCCAGAGAGGGCACAAAGAAACAACCCTACTAAAGCCCAACTTTGCAAATCAATAAATGTATTGAAATTGATTAGAGAATAGCTAGCAGGGGTTCCTTCTAGAAAGAGGAATGGCTGAAAGGCAGCAGAGTCATGTGAGAGTGAAGAACTTTGCTAGTCACAGCTCTGATGGTGCTGTGATGTATCAACATGTCCAGGTTAAGTATAAGCTGTTGTCTACACTTGGACTTTTTATTCATCTGGGAGCATAGGCAGTGACTGTTTTCTAACAAATACTGAAGTCTGTGTCTGTTGCCGTTTATGTTATGGGGGTGAAGCCTGGCTCTTATGCAGAAGAACAATAGACTCTGGACAAATGTCTACTGTGCACATTTCTAGTTCTTCATCTCCAAACAGAGACCATTTCTCTTTTGTAGTTGGATGATGTGAGGACTAAACTCACAAGTGTAAGGAAAACCCCAAATATTGACTTCCAGTGTCAATCCAGCTGTAAATCTACCAAATCTAACAATTGTTATACTGTTTTTGTTGTTGTTCTTGTGTGGTAAGCATGCACAGAACATATGACTTAGAGATCAGCAAGAAAAATAATCATGGGTCAGTGTCCTAGTTAGAGTTTCTGTTGTTATGATGAAAAAACTATGACAAAAGCAAATAATTTATTTGGCTTATACTTCCACATCATAGTGTATCCTGAAGGAAGTTTCATAGAAACTCAAACAGGGAAGAAACATGGAGGCAGGAGCTAAAGCACAGACCATAGAGGGGTATGGGTTACTGTCTTGCTTCTCATAGTTTCCTCAGCCTGCATTCTTATAGAACTCAGAACCACCAGCCCAGTGACAGTACTACCCACAATGGTCTAGGCCCTCCCCCATCAATCACTAATTTAGCAATTACCATACAGATTAAAGTTTCCTACTTTCAGATAACTCTAGCATTTGTCAAGTTGACATAAAACTAGCCACCATAGTCAGCTTTTCAACAGCATGAAAATTGCTGAGCAAAGTAATCCATATTTTCTCTTAAGTCAATAATTATTTGTTTGTAAAAGAATTATGGCTAACAAGGATTATTTCAACTATTTATGGGCAAGAATTCAGCAATGTTGGCATCAGAGAGATAGTGATTCAACATCGTGAATAATCAAGGTTGCAGAAAAGATTCTTTCCAAAATTCTGAGTCCAGACTCCACTCTTTAGAATCTTATGTGACCTGTGACTTTTTCACAGACTGATCAGTCCTAGATCCAGATTTCCAGGAGGATACTTTCCTATTTGATTCTCTTTAAACACTCTGTTGGGGGAGTGTGGTTGCTATGGGAACTAAGATAGCAAAGCTTTGAAGAAGTCCTAAACTAGCTACATGCATAGGACTTGTAGAGGGTATCACTTTGTCATGATCCAGCTGTTCCATTTCCTAACACTGGCCAAAATAACCCTGAGAGGAGACGTTGGGGATATGCCAGCTCCAACTGATTAAGTGTGGACAAACTGATTTCCCTCTGCAAGATCAGACTGTCTAAGTGATACTAGCTGACAGCACAAAATACAAGCCAGACACTGGCAACAGTGTTCTTGTCCCAAGGACAAAGTGGTAGCTCTCAAAATATTCTTATTTTAAAAGATTTTTAAACACAAATCCTAGTTGTGGACTCTGCCTGCATCATGTGTCAGATATATGACTCTTCACACTTTTTGAACATTTACAATCTACAAAAAGCACCAAATGGCCTGTTTTGAAAATATAATATGATTGACGTTATACATATTGAACAGATTATATTTAGGGATATGTGTAGTGTATCTGTCTCCCTATATGTGGAAAAAAGAGGAGCAGGGGCTGTGGTGGCAGGTCCTGAATAGGAGAACTCTGTGACAGACAGAGCCCACCTAGGGGGATAGGGGAACATTGGCAGGCCTGCACACCACACTGGGGTAGGGATGGCAGGTGCCCAAGTACCTGTAGAGTGAGAAAATTCCTGGCTAGTGGGGAGGCCTTTGCCCAGAAGGCGGGGCTATGCAAACGCTCCGGGAAGCTTGGCTGAGAAGAAGTTGGATCTTTTCCTTGTGGCTGGAAACGCTGAGACCTTCTCCTTGTTCTTACGCGGCGGGTTTTGATAAGAAGAGACAGTTCATAGTTTCGATGCTTTATTATAAAAGGTAGGAGGAGAAAAGGAGATAAAAAGGTAAAGAGAGAAAGAGAAGAGAGAGGGACGGTCATGGCCACACGGAAAGAGGGAAAAGAATAGAGAGAGAGGGGAACAGAGAGGGACAAGAGGGACAAGAGAGATAAGAGAGACAAGAGAGTGAGAAAGGGCAAGAAGCTTTCTTCTACAGTAGGTTGGGTTACTTGGCAATAGCCAGGTAACCGAGGGGAAGGAAAAGCCTGGCTGTAGCCAGGTGACTGTAGGGGTGGAGTCCAGCCAGAACGATAGGGACCTGGGACATGGCCATACGTGACTGATGGTCACAGGATTATGAAGTTGAGGAGTCAGCAGTCTGGGAGCATAGCTCATGGTTTCTCTCCCTTGTAGAATGTTCTATTGGGTCTCTGGAGTAAGCCTTGCTCAACCAGGCTACAGACTGCCTTACACCATAGACCCACACCAATATGTTACACACACACACACACACACACACACACACACACACACACACATTCAGTAACAGTGAAAAAAGGCCATGAAGTTGAAAAAGAACAAGATATAGTAAATTAGAGGGTTTGGAAGAAGAAACCTGTATATTTTAAAAGGTTTTGTTTGCTTTTTTTTTTAATTAGATATAGTCTTTATTTACATTTCAAATGTTTTCCCCTTTCCTAGTTCCCCCCTCCCCTGAAAATCCCATAAGCCATCTCCCCTTCTCCAGTCAACCCTCCCTTGCTTCCCTGTCCTGGTATTCCTCTACACTACAGCCTCAAGTCTATCCAGTAGCAAGGGTCTCTCCTCCCTTTGGTGTCTAACAAAACCATCCTCTGCTGCCTATGAGTCTGGAGCCATGGGTAACTCCATGTGTACTCTTTGGTTGATGATTTTGTCCCTGGGAACTCTGAGAGTACTGGATATTTGAATTTTTAAAGAGCACAGTTGGGAGGATTCAACTTCAATCTATTGGTATTTCCAGTGATTCTGCTAGTTTCCATCCCACTTGTAGGGATTCTGTATTGGCCTTTACAACATCAGATAATGTAGCTAATCACAAGACCAATGCTTTGTAAGGAGCACAGGAGTCTTTGATGTTAGATACACAAAGTTGTTCCTTTAAGGGAAGGAATGCAAATGTTTTGTAGCATAGTGTGGTACTATCTGTGTGGCACTAGATCCTCCTTCAAACACTTATTGTGATCAATTTTTCTTAATCAATCATAAATCTGTTTTTGTAAATCAATAGAACCTATCTTTATGGACTTTACAAGTTTTAGTGTATCTGGATCTGGCTATATTTAGCTTACTTTGTTCCTCAAGGAGGTTCATGTTTTCTTTGTTGTACACATGTAGTTGAGCTAATCACCAGCATAATTTTCACCAAATTGTGGTGTGCTTAAACATGCCTAAAATAAACCACTTGAGATCAAACTCCTGAAGTTTGATCCAACACAAGCTACTGAGTTATGTTGAGCTAAACTGCCTTCTTGCCTCCTGAAGTTCATCTCTCTGCTACCTGTGAAGGTCATAGAGAGCCCCACAATACTTAAAGCACTCAAGGTAACAAGAAGCCACAAATTTTAATTTAGAAGTGTCAGTGTAAGTTCTTTTTCATGAACTTATTCTATTTTCTACTTACTTAGCTTGTTTTTCTAAGGGAAAATGTCAATAAAATGTGTTTGGGTCAGACTGGACCAGAACAGAAATTCCTCCCATCACAAAATAATCAAAACACCAAATGCACTAAACAAAGAAAGAATATTAAAAGCAGTAAGGGAAAAAGGTCAAGTAACATATAAAGGTAGACCTATCAGAATTACACCAGATTTCTCACCAGAAACTATGAAAGCTAGAAGATCCTGGGCAGACATCATACAGACCCTAAGAGAACATAAATGTCAGCCCAGACTGCTATACCCAGCAAAACTTTCAATTACCATAGATGGAGAAAACAAGACGTTCCATGACAAAAGCAAATTTACACAATATCTTTCCAGAAATCAAGCTCTACAAAGGATAATGGGTGAATAATACCAACACAAGGCAGGAAACCACACTGTAGAAAAAGCAATAAAGTAATCTTTCAACAAAGCCAATAGAAGATAGCTACACAAACAGAATTTCACCTTTAACAAAGAAGATAACAGTAAGCAACAATCACTTTTACTTAATATCTGTTAACATCAATGGTCTCAATTCCCCAATAAAAAAGACATAGACTAACAGACTGGATACATAAGCAGGACCCAACATTTTGCTGCATACAAGAAATCCACCTAAGTAACAAAGGCAGTCACTACTTCAGTGTCAAAGGTTGGAAAACAATTTTGCAGGCAAATGGACCCAAGAAACAAGCTGGAGTAGTCATTCTTATGTCGAATAAAATTGACTTTCAACCAAAAGTTGTTAAAAACGATAAGGAGGGTCACTTCATTCTGGTCAAAGGAAAAATCTACAAAGATGAGCTCTCAATTCTGAACATCTATGCTCCCAATGCAAGGGCACCCACATTAATAAAAGAAACTTTACTAAAGCTCAAAGCACACATTGCACCCCACACAATAATAGTGGGAGACTTCAACCCCACTCTCAACAATGGACAAATCATGGAAACAGAAACTAAACAGAGACACAGTGAAACTAACTGAAGTTATGGACCAAATGGATCTAACAGATATTTATAAAACATTCCACCCTAAAGCAAAAGAATATACATTCTTCTCTGCACCTCATGGCACCTTCTCCAAAATTGACCATATAATTCGTCACAAAACAGGCCGAAACAGATACAGAAATATTGAAATTATTCCATGCACCTTATCAGATCACCACAAACTAAGACTAGTCTTAAGTGAAAACAAAAACAATGGAAAACACACATAGAGGTGAACTTTGAACAATGTTCTTCTCAACGATAGCTTGGTCAAAGAAGAAAGAAAGAAAGAAATTAAAGACTTTTTAGAATTCAATGAAAATGAAGACACATCATACCAAAACTTATGGGACACGATGAAAGCAGTGCTAAGAGGAAAACTCATAGCTCTGAGTGCCTCCAAAAAGAAAATGGAGAGAGCCTACACTAACAGCTTGACAGAGCACTTGAAAGCTCCAGAACAAAAAGAAGCAGTTACAACCAAGAAGAGTAGGCAGCAGGAAATAATTAAATTCAGGGCCAAAATCAACCAAATAGAAACAAAAAGAACTATACAAAGAATCAACAAAACCAGGAGCTGGTTCTTTGAGAAAATCAACAAGATAGATAAACCCTTAGCTATACTAACCCGAGGGCAAAGAAGCACCACCCAAATTAATAAAATCATTAATAAAAAAGGAGTCATAACAACAGAAACTGTGGAAATTCAGAAAATCATCAGATCCTAATACAGGAACTTATACTCAACAAAGTTTGAAAATCTGGATGAAATGGACAACTTTCTTGATACATACCAGGTGCCAATGTTATAACAGGATCTGATAAACCATCTAAATAGTCTCATAAGTCCTGAGGAAACAGAGGCAGTCATTAATAGTCTCCCATCAAAAAAAAAAAAGCCCAGTGTCAGATGGGTTTAGCAGGGAATTCTATCAGATCTTCAAAGAAGAGCTAATACCGATACTCTTCAAATTATTCCTCAAAATAAAAACTCAAGGAACACTACCCAACTCATTCTATGAAGCCACAATAATGCTTATACCTTATCCAAAGAAAGACCAAACAAGGAAGGAGAACTTCAGACCAATCTCCCTCATGAACATTGATGCAAAAATACTTACAAAATTCTGGCCACCCAAATTCAAGAACGCATCAAAACTATAATTCACCACGATCAGGTAGGCTTCATCCCAAGGATGCAGGGATGGTTCAATATAAGGAAGTGCATCAACATAATCCACTATATAAACAAACTCAAGGAAAAAAGTCACATGGTCATTTCATTAGATGCTGAAAAAGCTTTTGACAAAATCCTGCATCCCTTTATGATAAAAGCATTGGAGAGGGCGGGAATCCAAGGCCCATACCTAAACATAGTGAAAGCAATATACTGCAAACTAGTAGCCAACAGCAAATTAAATGGAGAAAAATCCCACTAGATTAGCAATCCCCCTAAATTGGGGAACAGACAAAGCTGCCAACTCTCTATTTTTTCAATATAGTACTTGAAGTTCTGGCCAGAGCAATCAGACAACAAAAAAATGTCAAAGGTATACAAATTGGAAAAGAAGAAGTCAAAATATCACTATTTGCAGATCATATGACTGTATACTTAAGCATCCCCAAATCTTCTACCAGAGGACTCCTAAAGCTGATAAACAACTTCAACAAAGTGACAGGATATAAAATTAACAAAAGCAAGTCAGTAGCCTTCCTCTACTCAAAGGATAAACAAGCTGAGAAAGAAATTAGGGAAATGACACCCTTCTCAATAGTCCAAAATAATATTTCATACCTTGGTATTACCTTAACGAAGCAAGTAAAAAATCTCTATGACAAAAACTTCAAGTCTCTGAAGAAAGAAATCAAAGAAGATCTCAGAAGATGGAAAGATCTCCCATGTTCATGGATTGGCAGGATCGATATAGTAAAAATGGCCATCTTATTTAAAAAATTTTTTTAAATATATTTTTTATTGAATATAATCTTCATTTACATTTCAAGTGGTAAGACCTTTCCCAGTTTCCCCCCTCCCCAAAACCCCCCAATCCCTCCTCCCACTCCCTGCCTCCAACTATAGGTCCTTCTACCCAACCCACTCACACCTCCGCCTCCCTCAATTTCCCCTTGTTGGGGCATCTATTTACCCTTCACCTGACCAAGGACCACTCCTCCCACTGATGTCCAACAAGGCATTCCTCTGTCACATTTTTGGCTGGAACCCTGTGTACCCCTTGGTTGCTGGTTTAGTCCCTGGGAGTCCTGGAGCATCTGGGTGGTAAACATCCTTGTTCTATCCATGGGGCTGTAAACCCATTCAACTCCTCCGGACTGCCCTCCAACTCCTCCATTGGGGACCCCACTCCCAGACCAATGGTTGGCTACTAGCATCTGCCTCTACATGTATAAGGCTCTGGCAGGGCCCCTCCAAAGACAACCATGGCATGCTCCTTTTGATTTGCGCTTCTTGTTGTCCATAGTAGTGTTGGGGTTTGGTGACTGTTTATAGGGTGAATCCCCAGGTAGGGCAGTCTCTGGGTGGCCTTTACTTCAGTCCCTCCTCCAGACTTTGCCTCCATTATTGCTCCTGTAAGTGTATTGTTCCCTTTCTCAGAGGAACCCAAACACCCCCACTTCAGTCCTCCACCTTCTTGAGCTTCCTGTGGTCTGTGAATCGTAACTTGATTATTTTGAGCTTTTGGGCAAACATCCACTTATCAGTGAGCAAAAAACCATGTGCGTTCTTTTGTGATTGGGGTACCTCACTCAGGATGACACTTTCTAGTTCCATCCATTTGCCTAAGAATTTCATGAATTCATTGTTTTTAATAGCGGAATAGTGCGCCATTGTGTATATATGCCACAATTTCTGTATCCATTCCTCAGTTGAAGGACATCTGGGTTCTTTCCAGCTTCTGGCTATTATGAGTAAGGCAGCTATGAACATAGTGGAGCATGTGTCCTTATTACATGTAGGAGCATCTTCTGGGTATATACCCAGGAGTGGTATAGCTGGGTCCTCAGGTTGTACTATGTCTAATTTTCTGAGGAATCACCAAACTGATTTCCAGAGTGGTTTTACCAACTTGCAATCCCACCAACAATGGAGAAGTGTTCCTCTTTCCCCACATCCTCTCCAGCATCTGCTGTCCCCTGAGTTTTTCATCTTAGCCAAGAATGGCCATCTTGCTGAAAGCAATCTACAGATTCAATGCAATTCCCATCAAAATCCCAGATCAATTTTTCATAGATCTAGAAAGAGCAATTCTCAAATTCATCTGGAATAACAAGAAACCCAGGATAGCAAAAATTATTCTCCACAACAAAAGATCTCCTGGGGGAATCACCATCCATGACCTCAAGCTTCGCAAAGCAATAGTGATAAAAAACTGTTTGGTATTGGTATGGTGACAGGCAGGAAGATCAATGGAATAGAATTGTAGACCCAGAAAGGAACCTGCATACATATGGTCACTTGATATTGACAAAGGAGCTAAAGACATCCAGTGGAAAAAAGACAGCATTTTTAACAAATGGTGCTGGATCAACTGGCAGTCAGCATGCAGAAAATACAAATCGACTGATTCTTATATCCTTGTACAAAGCTCAAGTACAAGTGGAACAAGGACTTACACCTAAAACCAGACACACTGAAGCTTATAGAGGAGAAAGTGGGGAAGAATCTTGAACACATGGGCAGAGGGGAAAAGTTCCCGAAAAGAACACCAATGTCTTATGCCCTAAGAACAAGACTCAACAAATGGGACCTCATGAAGCTGCAAAGCTCCTGTAAGGCAAAGGACATGGTTAGTAGGGCAAAAAGGCAACCAACAAATTGGGAAAAGATCTTTACCAATCCTACATCTGATAGAGGGCTAATATCCAAGGTATACAAAGAACTCAAGAAGTTAGGCTCAAGAGAGTCAAATAACCCTATTAAAAAATGGGGTAGAGAACTAAATAGGGAATTCTCAAGTGAGGAAACTCAAATGGCTCTAAAATGCCTAAAGAAATGTTCAGCATCCTTAGTTATCAGGGAAATGCAAATCAAAACACCACTGAGATTCCACCTCACAAAGGTCAGAATGACTAAGATGAAAAACTCAGGGGACAGCAGATGCTGGAGAGAATGTGGGGAAAGAGGAACACTTCTCCATTGTTGGTGGGATTGCAAGTAGGTAAAACCACTCTGGAAATCAGTTTGGTGATTCCTCAGAAAATTAGACATAGTACAACCTGAGGACCCAGCTATACCACTCCTGGGTATATACCCAGAAGATGCTCCTACATGTAATAAGGACACATGCTCCACTCTGTTCATAGCTGCCTTACTCATAATAGCCAGAAGCTGGAAAGAACCCAGATGTCCTTCAACTGAGGAATGGATACAGAAACTGTGGCATATATACACAATGGCGCACTATTCCGCTATTAAAAACAATGAATTCATGAAATTCTTAGGCAAATGGATGGAACTAGAAAGTGTCATCCTGAGTGAGGTACCCCAATCACAAAAGAACGCACATGGTTTTTTGCTCACTGATAAGTGGATGTTTGCCCAAAAGCTCAAAATAATCAAGTTACGATTCACAGACCACAGGAAGCTCAAGAAGGTGGAGGACTGAAGTGGGGGTGTTTGGGTTCCTCTGAGAAAGGGAACAATACACTTACAGGAGCAATAATGGAGACAAAGTCTGGAGGAGGGACTGAAGTAAAGGCCACCCAGAGACTGCCCTACCTGGGGATTCACCCTATAAACAGTCACCAAACCCCAACACTACTATGGACAACAAGAAGCGCAAATCAAAAGGAGCATGCCATGGTTGTCTTTGGAGGGGCCCTGCCAGAGCCTTATACATGCAGAGGCAGATGCTAGTGGCCAACCATTGGTCTGGGAGTGGGGTCCCCAATGGAGGAGTTGGAGGGCAGTCCGGAGGAGCTGAATGGGTTTACAGCCCCATGGATAGAACAAGGATGTTTACCACCCAGATGCTCCAGGACTCCCAGGGACTAAACCAGCAACCAAGGGGTACACAGGGTTCCAGCCAAAAATGTGACAGAGGAATGCCTTGTTGGACATCAGTGGGAGGAGTGGTCCTTGGTCAGGTGAAGGGTAAATAGATGCCCCAACAAGGGGAAATTGAGGGGGGCGGAGGTGTGAGTGGGTTGGGTAGAAGGACCTATAGTTGGAGGCAGGGAGTGGGAGGAGGGGTTGGGGGGTTTTGGGGAGGGGGGAAACTGGGAAAGGTCTTACCACTTGAAATGTAAATGAAGATTACATTTAATAAAAAATGTGTTTGAGTAATTTTAATCACTTGCAAATAGGTACAAGTGTACTATCTATGCATTTAGAATTATTTAAAGCTTTCTCTATATACATGTAGCCAAAGATACACATGAAACAATTTCCAGTTTAGACTGGGCTGCAACTCCTTGTAGCAGAGAAGCCCATTAATAAGTAATGTGGTCCTGGCACCATGAGCTAGGTGTGCCTCCCAAGGACATTCAGGATCCATTCTCATATCTATTGTGGGACAATATAACACAAAAAGTTGTGATTTTTCTGGTTGATGGCGAGTGTGTGTTTCTGGGTGAGGTGAGGCAGCTAGTTTCAACCTGGGCCTTTAAGGGCAGACTTTCAGTATAAGTTACAATAGTAATTAACCTTATTGGTGGCCCATGGGAGTGCATGAAGAATATTTACAGTACAAAACAAAACAAAACAAAAAACAAAACACATTTCAGAGATCGCTGATCTTTTGTCATAGTATTTAGATGCAGGAAAGCCAATGTTGAACGCAGATTGTGAAATTTCAAAGTTGAATACTTGGCACAAATAATTAAACTTGTAAAAACTAATTATTTCAAGGTCTTGTTAATGAGCTATCAAAAGAGAGCACACTTTCTCAATCATTTTGAATTATTTGAAGTAATAAAACTTCAATAATTATGCTACAACAATGGTTATATTTTTCCTTTCCCTGGAAATTAGGAGGATGGCAGTCTGGAATTGGTGTAGATCCAGGATCCTTTTCCCCTTTGTCACTCTTTCCCTGATCTCATCCATTTGTATATTTTGTACTTTGATATCAAATAACCCTGAAGATCCAAACATTACTCTGTGTTCTATGTAGAAATGAAGGACAAGGGTAAATATCAAACCAATTTTTGTTGTTGTTTTGTTTGTTAAGGGAGCAATGACTCCTTTTAAAAGTGCTACCAGGGCTGGAGAGATGGCTCAGTGGTTAAGAGCACTGACTGCTCTTCTGAAGGTCCTGATTTCAAATCCCAGCAACCACATGGTGGCTCACAACCACCCATAATGAGATCTGATGCCCTCTTCTGGGGTGTCTGAAGACAGCTACAGTGTATTTACATATAATAAATAAATTTAAAAAAAAAGTGCTACCAAGTAAAATTCTACATAATCTCATTGGCTGAGTTACAAATTACAGATTACAAAGTTTGTTGCTATAACCTGGACAAAGTGGTGTATGCCTGCATGTGTAAGCTACTTAAGAGGCTGAGGCAGTAGTACTGATTGTTATTTAGGAGTTTGAGACAAGTTTGGACAACTTAGAAGACCTGTGATGAATGCAACATTCTCATTTAAATGGAGAAGCTCATTGAGGAAAAAGATTTAGGCTGGGGTGAAACAGGCCATGGAGAGATGCTTTTATCTGTTATGCTAGTGATTGGAATCTCCCCCAGATTTCTGTGGTCCAGAGGCCTCTTCTGTGGAAGAGAGAAGTTGTAAAAACTCAAGAAGGGTAGGTTTGGACAGAGGTAGGGTACTTCCTGTTCTACAGGGAAACAGCTGGTTATGTTATTTGAAGCCAAACTTTGTATTTTAAGACTCTAGGCATACTTAAAATGAATCTTTATTTTAGCATAAATATAGATAGTGATTAAAATATTTTATCTTCATTATGTTTCGGTGGGAAGGAGCATCAGGCCTTTTACATGCTAGGTAAGCACTGTGCTAATGGCTACATCCCAATCCTATCCCTATAAATGATGATCTTTCATAGGCTTACGTATCACCAAAAGAGACAGTATTTGTACCTTTCTTTTGTGACTATGAAGACTAAACTTTGGGGGAAATCAGTGTTGACCAGCACCAATCTATCTTTAGACTCTGAATTCACATCCTACCTTCCTGATTATCTCCCATTTTTATTTAATCCCTCCTTGTCCTTTGTATCAACTGCTTTTCTTTGGCTGTGATAAAATACTATGATCTAAAGTGCCTTTGTTTGGCTTACAGTTCCATAAGGTTAACAGTCCATCATAGTGTGTAAGCATAACACCCAGGGGCAGATATGGCCGTAGCTGGAAACTAGGATACCACATCTCCAAATCTAAGAATGAAACAGAGAGCAAGAACTAGATGTAAGAAAAGGCAGTAAATTCTCAAAGTTTTCAAGGTTACACATTCTAACACTTTCCAAATAGGACCACCAAGTTCTGAACCTGAGAGTACATGTGAAGAAGACACTAATTGTGTGACTGTTACCCTCACAAATCTTTTAATAATTATGGGAGGAACTTGCTCTGTGTAGGCCCAGAATGTAGGAGAGTCCCACCCTGCTTGACATCCCAGAATATGCTACCATTACAAAAGTTTTCAGACAAAAGTATGTTGTAGAATTCTTCCCATGTCAATGAGACTAACTCTGTTTCACTAATTTTAATGATTGGCAGAATTCCATTTTATTTGTGGATAGTAATGGTAATATGGATTATTTTCTTTGAGAAATATCGAGGCAAGGCAAAACTAGGCAGGAGTAGGCTCTGTAGTTCAGCAAGATGCATTTAGTGGGTGGTGGGAGAAATGCCAGAAGTCTGTGTATATGGTGCTGGCACACATCCTAGAATGCAGAGTGTATTTTTTATCTTGAAAGTATTTGGTGCAGAAATTGGCTCAGGCTGAGCTGATGAGAGCAGGATTCAGAGCTCCTTGGGCCTTAGATATCTGTAACTTTCTTCTGCAGAGAGTAGAAGATTCACAGGTAGCTTTTTTTCTCCAGAAATCCACAAAACCATTATCAATAAATCTTTGCACAGTTCTTTCTCCAGGATACTCTCCTTATGAGAATACACAGTATGTGTATTAGTTTAAGAACAAGGCTGTATCCAATGTACTATGCCAGTGTCCTAGACCGTGTTGTCTAGTGACCATAGTTTCAATGAGTAAGGTCCAGTCAGTCAGTCAGTCAGTCAGTCCGTCAGTCTATCTGGCAGACCATCATTTCAGGATATTCAGTATCACTCATAAAATATTTTGTTTCATGCCAGTGCCTTTGTATTGGTCCCATGCAAGGTTAGTTGTAGAGAACTGGCTTTTCTTAAGTGTAAGAACTTGAGAGTATTTATGTTTACGACATTGCAAGTCTTTTATCTCTGGCACAGCCACCTTTCACTCTTGTAAAGGGACACAGTAAATCTCCATTCACATATGAAGGGAGAGCTGAACAGCTGCAACCACTAACAGTAATGACATTATTGCTGAGACAAACATTTTCATGGTGATGCATGGGTGGGAACACTAAATCTGAACCACATTGTTTAGCTTTCACCCAAGTAAAGGGGATTGTTATACCCCCTAAAGTAAATGGAAGAGATTATAGTTTAGAAAATATGACAGAGTTGAAAACTTAAAGCTGTATCATACAGGAACATCCTTTGGAGAGAAAAACAACTGATAGAAAGGAGTATGTATACATTTCCAGAGAAGTTTATTAGTTTGTAAATTTCTCTATTCCCAAGACTGAGCTCCATGATGGTAAATCACAAGTGTCCCAGGCAGCATTCGGCTGAGTGGGAGCTCTCACTTATGTACTAGGGAATGGATTTGATGGCAGCACAAAGGAGGGAGTCATGGACCCTGAGAACTGCTACCTTTTCACACTTGTTTCAGATTGAAGTCTGATACCAAACCCAAGCTGGACAACCATGATATTAACCCTCTAGTTTATTTTTTACTCTTGTGCGTTGAAGAATCACAAGGATGTTGTACCACAGAATTCTGTTTCACAGGGGCCAGTGTGGGTGGTAAGGGGAGGGCCTAAGGTCCACTGACTTTCAGAAAACATATAGCCTATGTGCAGTGAAGGAATTGCCTCTAGTTTTGCTTCACATGGAAGTAAAGTGAAAAATGGGCTTCCAATATGGGAACAGTCTCTGATAACCAGCAGTGGGGCTGGAAGTGAGTGCACTGCACAGTACCTAGTGCAGTCGCTATAGCTCAACATACTATGCCCAAGATACAAGTTGTTAGAATTTTCAGAAACTTGAGACAGAATCCAATTCCATGTCTCACTGGAAAATAGATTGGAGAGAAACAGAGTAGAAAGCAGGTTTGGAAAATCAATATTTCCTAGGTATAAGGCACTGAAGATTCTGATGGTATAGAAATTGAAGTCCAGCCAAGGCCCAACCTCGAAAGGTTTCTCAAAAATCAATGTTTGCTCATGAAGCCTGTTCCTTCGAGGATGCAGAATAAAGGAAAGGAAGCCAATGTGCCATATATTATAGATTTAAAGCCTCAAAAGTGGAACTGAAAGTGGTATAGCTGTGGGCTGTAGGAAGATGGTGGTTTTATGTATTGTCAGAACTCAATTGTCTGGCTTTCCCTTGAGTGAATTTGTGGCTGGTCACTCACAGCATCTGGCTAGAAAGTTGCTTTCCATACACTTTAAATAGGCTAACTTTCCCACTTGAGCCACTAGTAGGTCAAGAATATCTGTAGTTTTGTCAGTTAATAACGTGCTCCCATAAGAGAAGATAGGGAGGCTTTTGATTCATTGTACATGCAGGTGAGGAACAGTAGTGGTCCTTTCACAGTGATTTGAGCAGGGAAACTTGCATGGTTGGCTAATCCTCCTGGAAAGGCTCTCTGGAGCCCTTCAGCAACTCTGGTCTGTAGCCCAGCACAGGGAAGTCATTTCTTGACTGGCTCTCTCCTAAAGGCCCTGGTCAAGGCTTTGTTTGAGCAAGGAGATAATGAGAGAGGTGTTGACAGTAGAGTGTTTGCCTGAGGATCAAGTCTCTAAAGAACCCAGCATGTGTGGGGGTGGGGAATCATTATACTGTCTCTTTTTGCAGAACTTCTTCAGGTCCCCTGCTGTGATGCCCTATGGGTTTTCTTTTTCTTTTTCTTTTTTTTTTAATTTTATTTTATTTTCTAAGTTTTTTTTATTTACATTCAAAATCATTTCCCCTTTCCCGTGCCCTATGGGTTTTCATTCTGGAATTACAAGAGCTCTCTGAGGGAGAGCTCACATTGTAAAAACACAAAGAAGTGATTCAGAGCTCAAGATCACTATCTAAACAACTGATTTTTCTCATGGGATAACTTAGAATCCCAGGAGAGCTGCTTTAATCCCTTTGGAGGGAAGTGACACCAATTATCCAAGGATCTTCCTCAATAAGATTTTACCATTTACATGTCTATTAGTGGGCACACATGAACCCTCACAGCTGGGCACAAATTCAAAACACGTTCTAGTCACAGTATTATCTCCAATGTGATTAATATTCTGCCTCAGCCTGGATTTAACATCTTGTTCTAGGTCACTATTTTGGACTAGAGGACTGCCTCAAATGGATATACTCTGATACTACAGCAGCACTTGAGAGAAGGTGAGACTGCATCACTATTTATGTGAGTCTTTTTTCTCTTCTCTGTGACTAAATGCCTGACAAAAGTAACTTAAGGTAGGAAAGATTGAGTTTGACTTATGTTTTTAGAGCAGTGGTTCTCAAGCTTCCTAACACTGTGGTGACCCCAACCTTAAAATTACTTTTGCTGCTACTTCATAACAGTAATTTTGCTACTGTTACAATCTTAGTGTAAATATATGATATGCAGGATGATCTTAAGTGACTCCTGTAAAAGGGTTGGTTGACTCACAAGGGGTTGAGACCCACAGGTTGAGAACCACTATTTTTGGGCCATTGTTCTGAGATGGACTGGCAGTAGGTATGTCTTTGACAATAGGTGAAGTATAAACAACTGCTTTTTACATCATGGCCAACCAGAAAATAGAAAAAACAAAGCCAGAAACAAGAACTAGCATACTCTTCAAAGACCTACTCTTCAGTAATCTGCCTCTATAAGTCAGCCTGCAGAGCCTTCAGAATAATACCAAATGCTGAGGTTTTAAAGCATGAGTCTGTGGGTATCATTTAGTATTTAGCCATTGTACTGCACCATTGCTGCTTTACAGAGGTTCCTCCATGAGGTCAGATTATGGCCTCAAAATGAGTTGCTACCTGAGCATTCATAGGGCACTATCTTTTAATCATTCTGGGATCATGGTCAACCCTAGTGTCCAGGCTGGGAAAAAGCAAAGAAAGAGACTGGGGCACCATTTCTTCCTCTCTAGAAAACATGCAGACAGTATACCACACAGAATACCAAATTTATATACAATCTGTGGATTCTGCTTCTATCTACATTATTTGTTGTGTAAAAGGAAAGAGTCAAATTAATACTAATTGCTTTGAAATAAGGCTTACTGATAAATGGGGGGACTAGCTTAATTTGAGATATATTTTAAGCCTTCAACATATTTTAAATATGAGTTTATATTGCAAAAACCAAAATGTGATTTTAAGAAGATTAAAAAACCTTATCCCTTTCAAAGAAAAAACAAAAGTGTTCACTATAGGTGGTTATTTTGCTGTAAAATTTACTCATGTTCTGAGTCAATTTGCTGGAGTTTTAAGGAAGATTCAGTATTTTTTTAAGCCTCTTCTTCTACACCTTCAAACAGACTCCCAGTGTGTGGATTTCAGTCTCTCAAGCTATTGTACTTTTCTATTTGAAAAAGAAATTGAGAAAGAAAGAAAGAGGAAGGAAGAAAGAAAGAAAGAATGCTGGATCTTTGTCATTCCTGACATTTGGACCAAGTATCTTGGTAATTGATATGAAGGACCAGCATCAGGACTGTTTTCCCAGCTAGTCATGGAAAGAGAGTCCCTGAATGAGGGCTTTGTCTCTTTAGATATAAATAAAACCACTGTGCACTGCTTCCTTAAGGCTGAGGGGCCTCTGGCATGCTTCCTGGGGCTGGAGAAGTAGAGAGAGCACATAAAACACCAAGGATGTTGGTTGGTCTTCCTGGTGTTGGGCACTCAGAAGATAGGCAGATGGAAAAAACTTCCTTTGACAAGGAGTTTTACAAGTCTGGCTTTTTACCAGCTGTAGGATAACAGTGTCCTTCCCTATGTCTTGTCCACATTTTTGGCTTGCTAGATTTTTCAAACTTAAATGACTCTACCCAGAGTGAGTCCCATAAATTAATAATGACCATGCCTATACTCACAGCATCCAGTCAGGGCTTTCTAGAATGAGGGCACACTGACTTCTTTCTTTCTCCTTCAAGGAAAATTGGCCTTGTAGTCCCCACTAGGAATCACAGTCTCCACTGATGTGGGTCCCCAACTCTCCTGCTGTGGTCATCTCTTTTGGTGATAGAGACCAGAGTCATAGAGGTCATATCTCTTGGTGATAGAGACCTGAGTCAAAGGGCCAACATTGTAAGGTACAGAAAGTCTTGTGCTGCCAACTGGGTATCCCCAGACTCATCACCAGAGCTAGACTCAGGTGAAATGGACGCAGCACTGTAGGAACACTATACCATCTGGGACAAAGAAATATCTTGTCCAACTAACCCCAAACCACAGAATCACAATCCAGTTGACCTGCCACAAATAGATTAGCCTTGTGTGGACTCATCAATGGAGCCCCTTTACTTATATTGGACTGTGTTTGACCACTCCCCAACTTCAGGGGCCCTCTTCAGCCAACCAACCAACTGAGGCACCTCTCAGAAGGGATCTTCTGTCCAAATTAATCTTCCCCAAGTTCTCTGTCTCCTCATTTTCAAACTTGGACATGGTGAACTGAAAATATCAACTAAAGAAAAACTGAGACAATTAATGATATGCAAATTGATTTTAATACAAGATGGGAATGCTGAAGAAATTCCAAACTGAATTGAAGCTAGAAATGAAGCACTCTATTAATCAAATGAAAAAGTCAATGGAAACCACAGCAATAGAATGGGCTCTGTGTAAGAAAGAATATCAATCATGTCTTAAAGACAAGGCCAAGGAGTAAGATCATCCACTCATAGAAAATAATATGCATTTTTAAATACATGAACAGAACAGAAAATATTTTGAAGGCACCATAAAAAGCCTAAATTTATTAATTTGGGGCATGTAAGAATACTTCCTGGCAAAGACACATGAAATATTTTTAATAAGATAATAAAAGAAAATTGCCCAAGAACAAGCATACATTTCATAAAACAAATGATACAGATATTAAGGCACAGATTAATCTCATCATAGTGAAAGTGAAAGACTTAATTATCCATTCTCATCAATAGACAAATCATCTTAATAAAAAACAAACATATAAACAGTGAAGTTAAATAACATCAAAAATCAAAAGGACCTAACAAACATCTACAGAAATGTTCACATAAACAATTAGGAATACACATTCTTCTCAGCAGCACATAGAACTTAATCAAAAAATACAAATTTTAGGCCATAAATAAAGTCTCAACAAATAGAGAAAAACTAAAATAATACTGTGTATTCTTTCTAAGAACAATGGAATAGAGCTAGAAGTCAACATGGAGATTAAACCTCACATTATCAAATAAAAATGACAAACTGAAAAATCAATAAAGACAAAAGATGATCAAACATATGTCTGGAAAAATCAATCACACACACACACAAACACACACACACACACACACACACACAAAATCTGATACAATCACCCCTCCCAACAAAGACTTGGTTCTTTGAGAAAATTAATAAGGAGACCAGACAGGGACTCCAAGTAAACAGAGATTTCCCAAGCATAACATCTCTTGGGACAAAGCCAGCTAGAGTTCCTCCTGCATCCAAGAGTGGGGCAGCTCTGTGATCCTCTAGGTGCCAGCTCAGGTATGGAACATCTGCTGTACAGAGTTACCCGCACCTGGAGGGAGTGCATCAGCATCCGCCATCTTTGCTTCAGAGCAGAGAGGAACTCCAGGTTTGGGACCATTCTCTGCCATAACACACCATCTCCAAGTAGCGCAGGAAGCCAACTGTCTACCCAGCTGCTCGGAGGAGCCAGCCAGCACAGGAGAGACCTGCATTGTAGAGCAGAGGAGCTGACTTCTGCCACTGGGTACCATATCCAAGGGATACACGGAGGTAACTAACCACTCAGGAATGCAGAGATGCCTGGTAGTACAGTAGGACCACCCCTGCTGCTAAGAGGAAACAGTCTGAAACCCTGAGGACACAAGAGCCTAGGAACAGACTGGGACAGGAGTCTTCTGATTACTACCTGCACCCAGAGTTGATCTGGGTCATAGAAGTACATAACCAAATACAACTATAAGAGAGTGGGTCTTGCAGAAGTACTTACATATCAGTGTACACACAGAGAACAGGTCTCCCAGGAGCACAGAGAAACCACAGTCAGAGACAGCAACACCAGCTAACACCAGAGATAACCAAATGGCAAAAGGCAAATGCAGAGAACACCACCAACAGAAACCAAGGCAACATGGCTCCATCAGAAGGAAGTTCTCCAACAACAGCAAGTCCTGGATACCCCAACACACCAGAAAAGCAAGAATTGGATTTAAAATCACTGCTCATGATGTTGATGGAGGGCTTCAAGAAGGACATAAATAACTCCCTTAAAGAAATACAGGAGAGCACAAGTAAACAGGGAGAAGCCGTTGAAGAACTAAGGGAAAACACAACAAAACAAGTGAAGGACTTGAACAAAGCCATCCAAGATCTAAAGATGGAGGTAGAAACAATAAAGAAATCACAAAGGGAAACAACTTGGGACATAGAAAACCTAGGAATGAAGTCAGGAGTCATGGATCCAAGCATCAAAAACAGAATACAAGAGATAGAAGAAAGAATCTCAGTTGCAGAAGATACCATAGAAAGCATTGATACAACAGTCAAAGAAAATTAAAAATGCAAAAAAATCCTGACCCAAAACATGCAGGAAGTGCAGGACAAAATGAGAAGACCAAACATAAGGATTATAGGTATAGAAGAGAGTGGAGATTTCCAATTTAAGGGGCCAGTAAATGTCTTCAACAAAATTATAGAAGAAAACTTCCCTAACCTAAAGAGTAGCCCATGAACGTACAGGAAGCCTACAGAACTCCAAATAGATTTGACCAGAAAAGAAATTCCTCCCATCACATAATAATTAAAAAACTAAATGTACTAAACAAAGAAAGAATTTTAAAAGCAATAAGGGAAAAAGGTCGAGTAACATATGAACGTAGACCTATCAGAATTATACCGTACTTCTCACCAGAGACTATGAAAGCCAGAAGAGCCTGGGCAGATGTCATACAGACCCTAAGAGAACACAAATGCCAACCCATACTGCTATATCCAGCAAATCTCTCAATTACTATAGATGGAGAAACCAAGGTATTTCATGACAAAAACAAATTTACACAGTATCTTTCCACAAACCCAGCCCTTCAAAGGACAATGAATGGAAAACACCAACAATGGGAAGGAAACTATACACTAGAAAAAGCAAGAAATTAATCCTATTCCAACAAACCCAAAAAAGATAACCACACAAACATAAAAATTATATCAAAAATAGCAAGAAACAATCATCACTTTTCCTTACTATCTCTTAACATCAATGGGCTCAATTACTCAATAAAAAGACATAGACCAACAGATTGGATACGTAAACAAGACCCAACATTTTGCTGCTTACAGGAAATGCATCTCAGTGACAAAGACAAACACTACCTCAGAGTAAAGGGCTGGAAAACAGATTTCCAAGCAAATGGTCCCAGGAAACAAGCTGGAGTAGCCATTCTAATATCTGATAAAATAGACTTTCAACCAAAAGTCATCAAAAAAGACATGGAAGAACACTTTATACACATCAAAGTAAAAATCTACCAGGAAGAACTCTCAATTCTGAACATCTATGCTACAAATACAAGGGCACCATCATTCATAAAAGAAACCTCACTAAAGCTGAAAGCACACATCGCACCCCACACAATAATTGTGGGTGACTTCAACACCCTACTCTCCTTAATGGACAGATCAGGGAAATACAAACTAAACAGAGACACAGTAAAACTAACAGAAGTTTTGGACCCAATGGATTTAATAGATATCTATAGAACGTTTCATCCTAAATCAAAAGTATATACCTTCTCAACACCTCATGGTACCTTCTCCAAAACTGACCATATTATTGGTCACAAAACAGATCTCAACAGATACAAAAAAATCAAAATAATTCCATGCCTCCTATCAGATCTCTGTGGAGTAAGGGTGGTCTTCAACAGCAACAAAAACAACAGAAAGCTCACATACACATGGAAGCTGAACAATGCTCTACTCAATAATACCTTGGTCAAGGAAGGAATAAGGAAAGAAATCAAAACCTTGTTTAATGAAAATGAAGGCAAAACATACCCAAATTTATGGAACACAATGAAAGCTGTGCTAAGAGGAAAACTCATATCTCTGAATGCCTCCAAAAGGAAGCTGGAGAGAGCATACACTTGAAAGCTCTAGAACAGAAAGAAGCTAATACACCCAAGAGTAGCAGAAGGCAGGAAATCATCAAACTCAGGGCTGAAATTAACCAAGTAGAAACAAAAAGAACTATTCAAAGAATCAACAAAATCAGGAGTTGGTTCTTTGAGAAAATCAACAAGATAGATAAAACTTTAGCCAGACTAAGCAGAGGGCACAGAGACAGTATCCAAATTAACAAAATCAGAAATGAAAAGGGAGAAATAACAACAGAAATTGAGGAAATTCAAAAAATCATCAGATCCTACTGCAAAAGCCTATACTCAGCACAACTGAAAAATATGGAGGAAATGGACAATTTCCTAGACAGATACCAACTACCAATTTTAATCAGGATCAGATAGACTATCTAAATGGTCCCATTACCTCTAAAGAAATAGAAGTGGTCATTGAAAGTCTTCCATTCAAAAAAAGCACAGGACCAGATGGTTTTAGTGCAGAATTCTTTCAGACCTTCAAAGAGGTCCTAACACCAGTATTCTTCAAACTATTCCACAAATTAGAAACAGAAGGAACACTACCCAACTTGTTCTATGAAGCCACAATTTCACTGATACCAAAGCCACACAAAGGTCCAACAAAGAGAATTTCAGACCAATTTCCATTATGATTATTGATGCAAAAATCCTCAATAAAATTCTTGCCAACCGAATCCAAGAAAACATCAAAATGATCATTCAAAATGATCAAGTAGTCTTCTTCCCAGGAATACAGGGATGGTTCAATATAAGGATATCTGTCAATGTAATCCACTACATAAACAAACTCAAAGAAAAAAACACATGGTCATTTCATTAGATGCTGAAAAAACATTTGACAAAATTCAGCATCCTTTCATGTTAAATGTCTTGGAAAGTACAACAATGCAAGGCCCATACCTAAACATAGTAAAAGCAATATACAGCAAACCAGTAGCCAACATCAAACTAAATGGAGAGAAACTTGAATCAATCCCACTAAAATCGGGGACTAGACAAGGCTGCCCTCTCTCTCCGTATCTTTTCTCCTTTTTTTTTAAATTTTATTTTATTTTCTAAGTTTTTTAATTTACATTCAAAATCATTGCCCCTTTCCCGTTTCCTCCCTCCCCGAAAGTCCCATAAGCCCCCTTCGCTCCCTCTTTTCCCCATTCAACCCCCTCTCGCTTCTCTGTCCTGGCATTCCCCTACATCCAGTCTTTCCAGGACCAGGGGTCTCTCCTTCCATCTTCTTGGAAATCTATTGATATGTGAATTACGTCTAGGGTATTCCGAGATTCTGGATTAATATCACCTTATCAGTGACTGCATACCATGTGTGTTCTTTTGTGATAGGGTTACCTCACTAAGGATGATATTTTCAAGTTCTGACCATTTGCCTAGGAATTTCATGAATTCATTGTTTTTAATTGCAGAGTAGTATTCATTGTGTAAATATACCACATCTTCTGAATCCATTCCTCGGTTGAGGGACATCTGGGTTCTTTCCAGCTTCTGGCTATTATAAATAAGGCTACTATGAACATAGTGGAGCATGTGTCCTTATTGCACGCAGGTAAAGCCTCTGGGTATATGCCCAGGAGTGGTACAGCCAGATCCTCCGGGAGTGTCATGCCCAGTTTTCTGGGGAACCGCCAGACTGCTTTCCAGAGTGGTTGTACCAGCTTGCAATTCCACCAGCAGTGGAGGAGTGTTCCTCTTTCTCCACATCCTCGCCAACAACTGCTGTCTCCTATGTTTTGGATCTCAGCTATTCTGACTGGTGTGAGATGGAATCTCAGGATTGTTTTGATTTGCATTTCCCTAATGACTAAGGATGATGAACATCTCTTTAGGTGCTTCTCAGCCATTAGATATTCTTCAGGTGAGAACTCTTTGTTTAGCTCTGTACACCATTTTTTAATTGGGTTACTTGCCTCTCTGGAGTTTAACTTCTTGAGTTCAGGAAATTCTCCCCTGTGCCCATATGTTCAAGGTTCTTCCCTAGTTTCCTTTCTATTAGCTTCAGTGTGTCTGGTTTTATGTGGAGATCCTTGATCCACTTGGAATTGAGCTTAGTGCAAGGAGATAAGAATGTGTCAATTTGCATTCTTCTGCATGTTGACCTCCAGTTGAGCCAGTACCATTTGTTGAAAAGGCTATCTTTTTTCCACTGGATGGTTTTAGCTCCTTTGTCAAATATCAAGTGACCATAGGAGTGTGGATTCATTACTGGGTCTTCAATTCTGTTCCATTGATCTACATGCCTGTCACTGTACCAATAGCATGAGGTTTTTAACACTATTGCTCTGTAATACATCTTGAGGTCTGGGATACTGATTTCCCCAGAGGTTCTTTTACTCTTGAGAATAGTTTTAGCTATCCTGGGTTTTCTGTTATTCCAGATGAATTTTTGAATTGCTCTTTCTAACTCTATGAAGAATTGAGTTGGGATTTTGATGGGGATTGCATTGAATCTGTATATTGCTTTTGGCAAGGTGGTCATTTTTACTATATTAATCCTGCCAATCCAAGAGCATGCCAGATTTTTCCATGTTCTGAGGTTTTCTTCACTTTCTTTCTTCAGAGACTTGAAGTTCTTGTCATACAGATCTTTCACTTGTTTGGTTAGAGTCACGCCAAGATACTTAATATGTTTTGTGGCTATTGTGAAGGGTATTATTTCTCTTACTTCTTTCTCAGCCTGCTTATCCTTTGAGTATAGGAAGGCTTCTGACTTGCTTGAGTTGATTTTATATCCGGCCACTTTGCTGAAGTTGTTTATCAGCTGTAGGAAGAAGTTCTCTGGTGGAGTTCTTTGGGTCGCTTAAGTATACTATCATATCGTCTGCAAATAGTGATTGTTTGACTTCTTCCTTTCCAATTTGTATCCCTTTGACCTCTTTTTGTTGTCTAATTGCTCTAGCTAGAACCTCAAGTACTATATTGAAAAGATATGGAGAGAGAGGCAGCCTTGTCTAGTCCCTGATTTTAGTGGGATTGCTTCAAGTTTCTCTCCATTTAGATTGATACTGGCTACCGGTTTGCTGTAAATTGCTTTTACTATGTTTAGATATGGGCCTTGAATTCCTGATCTTTCCAAGACCTTTAGCATGAAAGGATGCTGAATTTTGTCAAATGCTTTCTCAGCATCTAATGAGATGACCATGTGGTGTTTTTCTTTGAGATTGTTTATGTAGTGGATTACATTGATGGATTTCCTTATATTGAACCATCCCTGCATCCCTGGGATGAAGCCTACTTGATCGTGTTGAATGATCGTTTTGATGTGTTCTTGGATTCGGTTGGCAAGAATTTTATTGAGTATTTTTACATCGATATTCATAAGAGAGATTGGCCTGAGATTCTCTTTCTTTGTCGGATCTTTGTGTGCTTTTGGTATTAGTGTAATTGTGGCTTCATAGAACGAGTTGGGTAGTGTTCCTTCTGTTTCTATTTTGTGAAACAGTTTGAAGAGTATTGGTGTTAGGTCTTCTTTGAAGGTCTGATAGAATTCTGCACTAAAACCATCTGGGCCTGTGCTTTTTTTGGTTCGAAGACTTCCAATGACAACTTCTATTTCTTCAGGGCTTATAGGACAGTTTAGATGGTCTATTTGATCCCGATTTAATTTTGGTACTTGGTATCTGTCAAGGAAATTGTCCATTTCCTCAAGATTTTCTAGTTGTGTTGAATACAGGTTTTTGTAGTAGGATCTGATGATTTTTTGAATTTCCTCAGTTTCTGTTGTTAACTCTCCCTTTTCGTTTCTGATTTTATTAATTTGGATACTATCTCTGTGCCCTCTGGTTAGTCTGGCTAAGGGCTTATCTATCTTGTTGATTTTCTCAAAGAACCAACTCCTCGTTTTGTTGATTCTTTGTGTGGTTTTATTTGTTTCTACTTGATTGATTTCAGCCCTGAGTTTGATGATTTCCTGCCTTCTACTCCTCTTTGGTGTATTTGCTTCTTTTTGTTCCAAGGCTTTCAGGTGTGCCATTAAGCTGTTATTGTATGCTGTCTCCCGTTTCTTTTTGGCGGCACTCAGGGCTATGAATTTTCCTCTTAGCACTGCTTTCATTGTGTCCCATAAATTAGGGTATGTTGTGCCTTCATTTTCATTAACTTTCAAAAAGTCTTTGATTTCTTTCTTTATTTCCACCTTGACCAAGTTATCATTGAGTAGAGCATTGTTCAGCCTCCATGTGTACATGGGTTTTCTGTTGTTTTTCTTTTTCTTTTTTGCCATTGAATACCACCCTTATTCCATAGTGATATCATTGGATGGCATTGGATTAGTTCAATCTTCTTATATCTGTTGAGATCTGATTTGTGACCAATTATATGGTCGATTTTTCAGAAGGTACCATGAGGTGCTGAGAAGAAGGTGTACTCTTTAGCTCTAGGATGAAATGTTCTATATATATCTGTTAGTTCCATTTGGTCCAAGGCTTCAATTAGATTCACTGTGTCCCTGTTTAATTTCTGCTTTCCTGAACGATCCATTTCAGAGAGTGGGGTGTTGATGTCACCCACTATTATTGTGTGAGGTCCAATGTGTGCTTTGAGCTTTAGTATATTTTCTTTTATGAATGAGGGTGCTCTTGCATTTGGAGCATAGATATTCAGAATTGAGAGTTCTTCTTGGTGGATTTTTCCCTTGATCAGTATGTAGTGTCCTTCTGTGTCTTTTTTGATGACTTCAGGTTGGAAGTCAATTTTATCTGATATTACGATGGCTACTCCGGCTCGTTTCTTGGTACCATTTGCTTGTAAATTTGTTTTCCATCCTTTTACTCTGAGGTAGTGTTTGTCTTTGACAGTGAGGTGCGTTTCCTGCATGCAGCAAAATGCTGGGTCCTGTTTACGTATCCAGTCTGTTAGTCTATGTTTTTTATTGAGGAATGAGACCATTGATATTAAGAGAGATTAAGGAATAGTAATTATTGCCACCTGCCATTCTTGATGCTATCTTTATGTTTGAGTAGTTATCTACTTTCGGGTTTGAAGCAAGAAGGTTACTATCTCATTTTTTCCAGGCTGTTGTTTCTCTTCTTGTATTGGCGGTTTCCACCTATTATCCTTTGCAGGGCTGGGTTTGTGGAAAGATAGTGTGAAAATTTGGTTTTATCATGGAATATCTTGGTCTCTCCATCTATGGTGATTGAGAGTTTTGCTGGGTATAGTAGTCTAGGCTGGCATTTGTGCTCTCTTAGTGTCTGCATGAGATCTGCCCAGGATCTTCTGGCTTTCATAGTCTCTTGTGAGAAATCTGATGTGATTCGGATAGGTCTTTCTTTGTATGTTACTTGGTCCTTTTCTCTTACTGCTTTTAATATTCTTTCTTTGTTTAATACATTTGATGTTGTGATTATTATGTGATGGGAGGTATTTCTGTTCTGGTCCAGTCTGTTTGGAGTTCTGTAGGCTTCTTGTACGTTCATTGGCATCTCTCTCTTTTGGTTAGGGAAGTTTTCCTCCATGATTTTGTTGAAGATGTTTACTGGCCCTTTAAGTTGCAAATCTTCACTCTCATCTATACCTATAATCCTTAGGTTTGGTCTTCTCATTGTGTCCTGGATTTCCTGGATGTTTTGGCTTACACGTTTTTTGCATTTTGCATTTTCTTTGACTGTTGAGTTGATGCTTTCTATGGTATCTTCAGCACCTGAGATTCTTTCTTCCATCTCTTGTATTCTACTGTTGATGTTTGTATCTATGACTCCTGATTTCTTCCCAAGGTTTTCTATCTCCAAAGTTGTCTCCCTTTGTGATTTCTTAGTTGTTTCTACTTCCTGTTTTTTTTTTAGATCCTGGATGGATTTGCTGAGATCCTCTACTTGTTTGATTGTATTTTCTTGTATTTCTTTAAGGTATTTTTGCATTTCCTCTTTCAGGATTTTTGCCTGTTGACCCAAGTTCTCTTGTATTTCTCTAAGCGATTTTTGTGTTTCCTCCTCATGAGATTCCATCTGTTGATCCATTGTCTCCTGCATTTCTTTAAGCAGTTCTCGTGTTTCCTTTGTAAGGGCATCTATCCGTTGATTCATTTCTTTAAGCACTTTTTGTGTTGCCTCCCTATGGGCCTCCATCTGTTGACCCATATTCTTCTGCATTTCTTTATGCAATTTTTGTGAGTCCTTTGAAAGTGCATCTAACCGTTGATTCATCTCGTTAAGCGATTTTTGTGTTGTCTCCTTGTGGGCCTCCATCTGTTGATCCATGTTCTCCTGCGTTTCTCTAAGCGATTTTTGTGTCTCCTTTGTAAGGGCTACTAACCATTGATTCATGGTCTCCTGTAATTCTTTATTAGATTTATTTGTGTCCTTCTTGTGATCCTCTAATAGCATCATGAGAAGTGATTTTAAATCTAGATCTTGTCTTTTGGGTGTGGTGGGTATCCAGGACTTGCTGCTGTTGGAGAGTTGGGTTTGGATGGTGCCATATTACTTTGATTTCTGTTAGTAACATTCCTACGTTTGCCTTTAGCCATCTGGTTACCTCTGGTGTTAGTTGGTCCTGCTGTCAATGGCTGTTGGTTGGACTTCCTGTGAGCCTGCAAAGCTCTTTCTGGCCTCCCTGGATTACCAGGTTTCCCCTGGCATCGATTTCTGGGGCCTGCCCTGCTCCTGAGTGACTTTGGAACCCTGATGTGCCTTGCCCCAATAGATGTTATATTGGGGAGTCCCTCCACATCCAAAGGCTCAGCGTAGTGGATTCCTGTAGCAGACGTCACCAAAGGGAGGCTGGTAGGCTCCCGCCCAGTGCGCGGGTGGGGGGGGGTTCCTCTGCAAGCCAGAAGTCCCACAGCAGAGCTGGCGCGCTGGTTACTGCAGATCTGCCCAGCTCTTGGAACAGTTTACACACAAGCTACCTGTGACTGAGGCAATATTATGCCTGTCTGTCTCTGAGCCTGGCTGTCCCAACTACCTGGACACTGGAGCAAAGATGGCGGCGTGCACTCTGCACTCTTTTGGCAGAGCAGGTCACCCTGCAGGGGGGATGGCACACAGCAGAGCTGGTGCCCAGACGACCACAGCACTGTCCCGCTCTTGGGGGCAAATGGAAGTCCCAACAGGCCGTGTCCCAAGCGTTGTTATATTGGGGAGAACCTGGGTACCTGTCTCCTCAGTGTGGTAGATCCCGGAACAGAGGTCGCCAAAGGGAAGCTGGTAGGCTCCCACCCAGTGCGGGGGGGTCCCTCTGCAAGGCAGAAGTCCCACAGTAGAGCTGGCTCATTGGTTACTGCAGATCTGCCCAGCTCTTGGAGCAGTTTACACACAAGCTGCCTGAGACTGAGGCAATATTATGCCTGTCTGTATCCGAGCCTGGCTGTCCCCTCTCCATATCTTTTCAATATAGTACTTGAAGTTCCAGTTAGAGCAATTAGAAAACATAAGGAGGTCAAAGGGATACAAATTGGAAAGTAAGAATTCAAGTTATCACTACATGCAGATGATATTATAGTATACTTAAACGACCCAAAAAACTCCACCAGAGAACTTCTACATCTGATAAACAACTTCAGCAAAGTGGCCGGATACAAAATTAACTCAAGCAAATCAGTACCTTCCTATACTCATAGGACAAACAGGCTGAGAAAGAAATTAGAGAAATGACACCCTTCACAATATCCACAAACAATATAAAGTATCTTGGTATGACTCTAAATAAACAAGTGAAAGATCTGTATGACAAGAACTTCAAGTCTCTGAAGAAAGAAATTGAAGAAAACCTCAGAAGATGGAAAAATCTTCCATGCTCATGGATTGGCAGGATTAATATAGTAAAAATGGCTATCCTGCCAAAAGCAATATACAGATTCAATGAAATCCCCATCAAAATCCCAACTCCATTCTTGTTAGAGTTAAAAAGAGCAATTCTCAAATTTATCTGGAATAAAAAAAAACCCAGGATACCTAAAACTATTCTCAACAGTAAAAGAACTTCTGGGGGAATCAGTATCTTGGACCTCAAGCAGTACTACAGAGTGATAGTGTTAAAAACTGCATTGTATTGGTACAGTAATGGACAGGTATATCAATGGAACAGAATAGAAGACCCAGAAATGAACCCACACACCTATGGTCACTTGATCTTTGACAAAGGAGCTACAACCACCCAGTGGAAAAAAGATAGCCTTTTCAATAGATGGTACTGGTTCATCTAGAGGTCAGCAAGCAGAAGAATGGAAATTGATCCATTCTTATCTCCTTGTACTAAGTTAAAGTCCAAGTGGATCTAGAACCTCCACATAAAACTAGAAACACTGAAACTAATAGAAAAGAAACTGGGGAAGTGCCTTGAGCACATGGGCACAAGGGAAAATTTCCTGAACAGAACACCAATAGCTTATGGTCTAAGGTCAAGAATTGACAAATGGGACCTCATAAAATTACAAAGTTTCTGTAAGGCAAAGGGCACTGTCAGAAGGACAAAACACAACCAACAAATTGGGAAAAGATCGTTACTAACCCTACATCCGAGAGACGGCTAATATCCATGATATACAATGAACTCAAGAAGGTAGATTCCAGAGGGCCATATAACCCTATTAAAAATGGGGTAGAGAGCTAAACAAAGAATTTTCACCTGAGGAATATCCAATGGCTGAGAAACAGCTAAAGAAATGTTCAACATCCTTAGTCATCAGGGAAATGCAAATCAAAACAACCCTGAGATTTCACCTCATACCAGTCAGAATGGCTAAGATCAAAAACTCAGGAGACAGCTGGTGCTGGTTAGGATGTGGAGAAAGAGGAACACTCCTCCACTGCTGGTGGGATTGCAAGCTGGTAAAACCACTCTGGAAATCAGTTTGGGGGTTCCTCAGAAAACTCGGTATTATACTACCAGAGGACCCAGCTATACCACTACTAGGCATATACCCAGAGAACTCTCCAACATGCAATAAGGACACATGCTCCACTATGTTCATAGCAGCCTTATTTGTAATAGCCAGAAGCTGGAAAGAACCCAGATGTTCCTCAATGGAGGAATGGATACAGAAAATGTGTTATATTTACACAATGGAGTACTACTCAGCTATTAAAAACAATGAATTCATGAAATTCTTAGGCAAGTGGGTGGAACTGGAGAAGGTCATTCTGAGTCAGATGACCTGTTCACAAAAAATCACACATGATATGCAGTCACTGATAAGTGGATATTAGACCAAAAGCTTGGAATACCCAAGGAACAATTCACATATCAAAGGATACCCAAGAAGAAGGAAGGAGAGGCACCTGGTCCTGGAAGGGCTCAATGTGTCAGTGTAGGGGAATACCAGGAAGGGGAGGCAGAGTGGGTTGGTTGGGGAGCAGGGAGAGGGAAGAGGGCGTAGGGGACTTTTGGGGAGAGGGGAACCAGTAAGAGGGAAATCATTTGAAATGTAAATAAAGAATATACCTAATTAAGAATTTAAAATAATAATAATAAAAGGACAGTACAGTGTTGGCACAAAAACAGACATCTTAGCGAATTGAACTGAAGTGTTTTGAAGATGTTCATATTAATCCACACACCTATTTGAACTTGATGTTTTGATTTAAATAGCCAGAAAGAGGCTGTTTAGAACCAGGACAGCAGAGGGTTACCAGGCAGTGACATTGCCAGTGGAAACGATGTACTTTCTGACATCATACCCAGTATTCCCAGTTTACCTTGCCTAGTTTCTAAAAAGAAAAACAAGCAGTGGAATCTAGATGAGATCGCTTGGAGTGCGATGCCAAATGATGAGCAGGTGGAATATATTGAGCATCTGAGCCTTAAAGTCAGTACTGAGATGGGCCTTTGGGAGCAACTTGACATTATTAAAATTATTGATCCTTCTCAGATCTCCCCTACAGTCAGTGAGTTCATTACTGAACTTAACTGTCTCAAAGACGAAAAGCTGAAGCAGGTCAGAAACCATATCAAGGAGCATAGCCTTTGTTGGCGGCCTACAAGGGAGGCCTGGAAGAGAAGCAACTATAGCTGTGCAAGCACCAGTGGAGTGAGCGGTGCCAGCAGCAGCACCAGCAGCAGCAGTGCCAGCATGGTCAGTTCTGCAAGCAACGGTGGGTTCAGTGTTGGAAATTCTGCTTCAAGCTCCAGTGCCAACATGAGTTGAGCACACAGTGACAACAACCAGTCTGCAAATGCAGTAGAGCAGATTCAGGATTCAAAAAAGCTATCCAAGCAGCGAAAGCTACAGCAGAAGGCCTTCCACAAGAGGCAGCTGATGGAACTGAGGAAGGCACAGAAGGAGAGGCTCTTCCTCAATGAAGAGGTCCTCTCCTTGAAAGTCACTGAGGAAGACCATGAAGCAGATGTTGATGTTTGATGTGATAGGGTGAATTGATCAGTGTTCTTTCAAAGCATTATTATCTCTTTGTTAGTTTACATGCATCTTGATCAAAATTTTGGTTAGGGTTGTGCTGATGTACCTTTAATAATTTAGGCCAGTGGTTCTCAGAGACTAGCCCAAGCACCTGCAGCTTTCAGTATCACCTGAAAAGACATTAGAATTTTGTCTGGGCCACATTCCAGACCTACAGGCAGTGTGAATTTGGAGCAGCACTATATTTTAACTAATGCCAAATTATTCTCGTGCACATTCTCATTTAAGGACCACTGGCAAATGTCTTAACTACTTTAAGTTGATTAAGTAGGTTTTTCAAAAGCTACAGCATTTACAGTTTGGGAAATTTCAAAGTACTGATGTCAAGTAGTTTATTTTGTCAGTATATATGTATGATCTTTAATTCAATTCTTTTCTTTTTTTTCTTAGATATATACTTTAATTACTTCAAATGATTTCCCCTTTCCTGGATCCTCCTTCCCCAAAAGTCCCATAAGCCCTCTCCCTTACCCATGCTCCCAAAATCAACTCCCTACCACTTCCCCATCCTGATATTCCCCTACACTGTTGCCTTGAGCCTTTCCAGGACCAGGGGCATCCCCTTCCTTCTTCTTGGGTATTATTTGATATGTGAATTGTGTCTTGGGTATTCCTAGCTTCTGGGCTAATGTCCACTTATCAGTGAATGCATACCATGTGTGTTCTTTTGTGATTGGGTTACCTCACTTAGAATGATATTTTCCAATTCCACCCATTTGCCTAATAATTTCATGAATTCATTGATTTTAATAGCTGAATAGTATTCCATTGTGTAAATATACCACATTTTCTGTATTCATTCCTCTGTTGAGGGACATCTGGGTTCTTTCCAGCTTCTGACTATTATAAGTAGTGCTGCTATGAACATAGTGGAGCATGTATCCTTATTACATGCTGGGGAATCCTCTGGTTATATGCCCAGGAGTGGTATAACAGGGTCCTCCAGTAGTATCATGCCCAATTTTCTGAGGAACCACCAGACTGATTTCTAGAGTGGGTGTACCAGCATGCAATCCCACCAGCAGTGGAGGAGTATTCCTCTTAGTCCACATCCTTGCCAGTACCTGCTGTCTCCTGAGTTTTTGATCTTAGCCATTCTTACTGGTGTGATGTGAAATCTCAGGGTTGTTTTGATTTGCATTTCCCTGATGACTAAGGATGTTAAATATTTCTTTAGGTGCTTCTCAGACATTTGATATTCCTCAGGTGAAAAGTCTTTGTTTAGCTCTGTACCCCATTTTTTAATAGGGTTATTTAGCTCTCTGGAGTCTAATTTCCTGAGTTCTTTGGATACATTGGATATTAGCCCTCTGTCGGACAGGGGGTTCATAAAGATCTTTTCCCAATATGTTAGTTGCCATTTTGTCCTATTGACAGTGTCTTTTGCGTTACAGAAACTTTGTAATTTTATGAGGTCCTTTTTGTCAATTCTTGATCTTAGAGCATAAGCTATTGGTGTTCTATTCAGGAATTTTTTTCCTGTGCCCATGTGATCAAGTCTCTTCCCTAGTTTCTTTTCTATTAGTTTCAGTGTGTCCGGTTTTATGTGGAGGTCCTTGATCCACTTGGACTTGATCTTTGTACAAGGAGATAAAAATGAATCAATTTGCATTCTTCTGCATACTAACTACCATTTGAACCAGCACCATTTGTTGAAACGGATATCTATTTTTACACTGGATCATTTTAGCTCCTTTGTGAAATATCAAGTGACCATAGGTGTGTGGGTTCATTTCTGGGTTTTCATTTCTATTCCATTGATCTACCTGCCTGTCACTTTACCAATACTATGCAGTTTTTAACACTATTGCTTTGTAGTACTGCTTGAGGTTCAGGATACTGATTTGCCCAGAAGTTCTTTTACTGTTGAGAATACTATTAGCTATCCTAGGTTTTTTGTTATTCCAGATAAATTTGAGAATTGCTCTTTCTAACTCTATAAAGAATGGAGTTGGGATTTTGATGGGGATTGCATTGAATCTGTAGATTGCTGTTGGCAAGATTGCCATTTGTACTATATTAATTCGGCCAATCCATGAGCATGGAAGATTTTTTCCATCTTCTGAGGTCTTCTTCGATTTTTTTTCTTCAGAGACTTGAAGTTCTTATCATACAGATCTTTCACTTGTTTGGTTAGAGTCACACCAAAATACTTTATATTATTTGTTGCTATTGTGAAGGGTGTCATTTCTCTAATTTCTTTCTCAGTCTGTTTATCCTTTGAGTATAGGAAGGCTCCTGATTTGCTTGAATTAATTTTATATCCGGCCACTTTGCTGAAGTTGTAGGAGTTCTGATAGAGTTTGTTGGGTTGCTTAAGTATACTATCACAACATCTTCAAATAGTGATAATTTGACTTCTTCCTTTACAATTTGTATCCCTTTGACCTCCCTTTGTTATCTAATTGCTCTAGCTAGAACTTCAAGTACTATATTGAATAAATATTGAAAGAGAGGGCAGCTTTGTCTAGTCCTTGATTTTACTAGGATTGCTTCAAGTTTCTCTCCATTTAGTTTGATGTTGGATACTGGTTTGCTGTATATTGCTTTTACTATGTTTAGGTATGGGCCTTGAGTTCCTGATCTTTCCAAGACTTTTAACATGAAAGGATGCTGAATTTTGTCAAATGCTTTTTTAACATCTAATGAAATGACCATGTGATTTTTTTCTTTGAGTTTGTTTATGTAGTGGATTACATTGATGGATTTCCATATATTGAACCATCCCTACATCTCTGGGATGAAGCCTACTTGATCATGATGAGTGATCGTTTTGATGTGTTCTTGGATTAGGTTAGCAAGAATTTTATTGGGTATTTTTGCATTGATATTCATAAGGGATATTGGTCTGAAGTTCTTTTTCTTTGTTGGATCTTTGTATGATTTTGGTATCAGCAAAATTGTGGCTTAATAGAACGAGTTGGATAATATTCCTTCTGTTTCTATTTTATAGAGTAGTTTGAAGAGTATTGATGTTAGGTCTTCTTTGAAGTTCTGATAGATTTCTGTACTAAAACCATCTGGTCCTATGCTGTTTTTAGTTGGAAGTCTGTCAATGACCACTTCTACTTCTTTTGTGGTTATGGGATCATTTAGATGGTCTATCTGATCCTGATTAAACTTTGGTAGTTGGTATCTGTCTAGGAAATTGTCTATTTCCTCCATATTTTCTAGTTGTGTTGAGTATAGGCTTTTGTAGTAGGATCTGATGATATTTTGAATTTCCTCAGTTTCTGTTCTTAAATCTCCCTTTCCATTTCTGATTTTGTTAATTTGGATACTGTCTCTGTGCCTTCTGGTTAGTCTGGCTAAAGGTTTATCTATCTTGTTGATTTTTTCAAAGAACCAACTCCTTGTTTTGTTGATTCTTTGTATAGTTCTTTTTGTTTCTACTTGGTGGATTTCAGCACTGAGTTTGATTTCCTGCTTTCTACTCCTCTTGGGTGTATTAGCTTCTTTTTGTTCTAGAGCTTTCAGGTGTGCAGTTAAGCTGCTAGTGTATGCTTTCTCCAGCTTATTTATGGAGGCATTCAGAGCTATGAGTTTTCCTATTAGCACTGCTTTCATTGTGTCCCATCAAATTGTGTTTGTTTTCCCTTCATTTTAATTAAATTCTAAAAAGATTTTGATTTCTTTCCTTATTTTTTCCTTCACCAAGTTATCATTAGTAGAGCATTGTTCAGCCTCCATGTGTATGTGGGCTTTCTGTTTTTTTTTTTTATTTTGCTATTGAAGATTATCCTTAACTCCATAGTGATCTGATAGAAGGCATGGGATTAGGTCAATCTTCTTATATCTGTTGAGGTCTGTCTTGTGACCAATTATATGGTCAGTTTTGGAGTAGGTACCATGAGTTGCTGAGAAGGTATATTCTTTTGATTTACGATGAAATGTTCTATACATATCTATTAAATCCATTGGTCCAAAACTTGTCTGCTTAACTGTGTCTCTGTTTAGTTTGTATTTCTCTGATCTGCCCATTGAGGAGAGTGGGGTGTTGAAGTCACCCACAGTTATTGTGTGGGGTGCGATGTGTGCTTTCAGCTTTAGTAAGGTTTCTTTTACGAATGATGGTGCCCTTGTATTTGGAGCATAGATGTTCAGAATTGAGAGTTCTTCCTGGTAGATTTTTCTTTTGATGAGTATAAAGTGTCCTTGTGTCTTTTTTGATGACTTTTGCTTGAAAATCTATTTTATTCCATATTAGAATGGCTATTCCAGCTTGTTTCCTGGTACCTATTGCTTGGAACACTGTTTTCCAGCCATTTACTCTGAGGTAGTGTTTGTATTTGAAACTGAGATGCGTTTCCTGTATGTAGCAAAGTGTTGGGTCCTGTTTACATATCCAGTTTGTTAGTATATGTCTTTTTATTGGGGAATTGAGTCCACTGATGTTAATAGATATTAAGGAAAAATGATTGTTGCTTCCTGCTATTTTTGATGTAATTTTTATTTTTCTGTGGTTATCTTCTTTTAGTTTGTTGAAAGAAGACTTATTTCTTGCTTTTTCTAGTGCGTAGTTTCGCTCCTTTTGTTGGTGTTTTCCATCCATTATCCTTCGAAGGGCTTTATTTGTGGAAAGATATTGTGTAAATTTGTCTTTGTCATGAAATACCTTGGTTTCTGCATCTACGGTAATTGAGAGATTTTCTGGATATAGCAGTTGAAGTTGGCATTTGTGGTATCTTAGGATTTGTATGACATCTGCACAGGCTCGTCTGGCTTTGATAGTCTCTGGTGAGAAATCTGGTGTAATTCTGATAGGTTTACCTTTATATGTTTCTTTACCTTTTTTCCTTACTGCCTTTGTACTAAACTTGTCTTGTTTAGTACATTTGGGATTTTAATTATTATGTGATGGGAGGAATTTCATTTCTGGTCAAATCTATTTGGAATTCTGAAGGCTTCTTGTATGTTCATGGGCTTCTCTTTCTTTAGGTTAGGGAAATTTCCTTCTATAATTTGTTTTAATTTTAATTTTTATTTTCTTATATTCTTTATTTACATTCCAAAATGATTTCCCCTTTTCTGGTTCCTCCCCTCCCCGAAAGTCCCATAAGCCCAGTTCCCTCCCCCTGTTCCCCATTTACCTAAGAATTTCATGAACTCATTGTTTTTAATTCCATTGTGTAAATATACATGGAAAATATCTCTGATAATATTGAAGAAATATATTGAAAAACATGTTAAGATTGACTATTTCATGGAAAAATTATACAGATAAAATGGTAGGCATAAAAATATTCCTAATTTGATTGAAAGTGGAATTATAAATATTTTCTGATAAAATTGAAAATGTAGAAGGAAAATATTTCTGATAAAACTCAAGAAATATATAGAAAAATACATTAAAACTGACTATTTCATGAAAAATTATACGGATAAGATGGTAGGCATAAAAATATTCCTAAATTGATTGAATGTAGAAGTAAAAACATTTTCTGATAAAATTGAAGATTTACATGGAAAATATCTCTGATAAAATTGAAGGAATTTATACAGATAAATTGGTAGGAATTAAAATATTCCTAAGTTGATTGAAAGTAGAATTATAAACATTTTCTGATAAAATTGAAAATTTTCATTGAAAATATTTCTGATAAAATTGAAAAAAGTATATGAAAAAACATTAAAATTGAACATTATCATGGAAAATTATACAGATAAAATGATAGACATAAAAATATTTCTAAGTTGATTGAAAGTGAAATCATAAACATTTTCTGATAAAATTGAAAATTTACCTGGAAAATATCTCTGATAAAATTGAAGAAATATATAAAAAATGTGTTAAGATTGAGTATTTCATGGAAAAATTATATAGATAAAATGGTAGGCATAAAAATATTCCTATATTTTTTGAAAGTGGAATTATAAACTCTTTCTGATAAAATTGAAGATCTACAGGGAAAATATTCCTACGAAAATTCAGGAAATATATAGAAAACATGTTAAAACTGACTATTACATGGAAAATTATATAGATAAAATGGAAGGTATAAAAATGTTCCTAAGTTGATTGAAAGTAAAATTGTAGACATTTTCTGAAAAAACTGAAGATCCACATGGAAAATACTCCTGACAAAATTGAAGAAAAATTCAGAAAAACGTTAAAATTAAAGATAATCATGGACAATTATAACGACAAAATGGTAAGTACAAAAACATTCCTAAATTGATTGAAAGTGGAACTGCAAACACACCACCCCAACGAAACTGAAGATCTACTTGAAAAACACCTCCAACAAAATCAAAGAAATACACAGAAAAAAATGTTAGAATTAAAGATTATCATGGAAAACAGTACAGTCAAAATGGTAGACACAAAAGGCATTACTAAATTGAAAGAGGAGTCACAAACATTTTCTGATAAAATCGAAGATCCACATGAAAAACATCTCTGTTAGACTATGTTTTTTGTTGGGGAATTGAGTCTATTGACATTATAAGATATTAAGGAATAGTGATTGTTGCTTCCTGTTATTTTTTATGTTCTTTTTATGTTTGTGTGGTTCCTTTCTTTTGGGTTTGTTGGAAAAAGATTACTTTCTTGCTTTTTCTAGGGTGTAGTTTCCCTCCTCATGTTGGCGTTTTCCATCTATTATCCTTTGTAGTGCTGGATTTGTGGAAAGATACTGTGTAAATTTGGTTTTATCATGGAATATCTTGTTTTCTCCATCTATGGTAATTGAGAGTTTTGCTGGGTATAGTAGTTTGGTCTGGCATTTGTGTTCTTTTAGGGTCTGTATGAGATCTGCCCAGGATCTTCTGGCTTTCATCATCTCAGGTGAGAAGTCTGGTGTAATTCTGATAGGCCTGCCTTTATAGGTTACTTCTTGACCTTTTTCTCTTTCTGCTTTTAATATTCTTTGTTTAGTGCATTTGGTGTTTTGACTTTCTGGTCTGTTCCTGTCTGTTTGGAGTTCTGTAGGCTTCTTGTATGTTCATGGACATCTCTTTCTTAGGTTAGGGAAGTTTTCTATAATTTTGTTGAAGATATTTCCTGGCCTTATAAGTTGGAAATCTTCACTCTCTTCTATACCTATAATCCTTTGGTTTGGTCTTCTCATTGTGTCCTGGATTTCCTGGATGTTTTGGCTCAGGAGCTTTTTGCATTTTGCATTTTCTTTAACTGTTGAGTCAATGTTTTCTATGGTATCTTCAGCCCCTGAGATTCTCTCTTCTGTCTCCTGTATTCTGTTGTTGATGCTTGGATCCATGACTCCTGAATTCTTTCCAAGATTTTCTATCTCCAGAGCTTTCTCACTTTGTGATTTCTTTATTGTTTCTACTTCCATTTTTAGACCCTGGATGGTTTTGTTCAATTCCTTCACCTGTTTGTTGTGTTTTCCTGTAGTTCTTTAAGGGCTTCTCTCTGTTGATATGTGTTCTCCTGTATTTCTTTAAGGGAGTTTTTCATGTCCTTCTTGAAGCCTTCTATCAGCATCATAAGCTGTGATTTTAAATCCAGTTCTTGCTTTTATTGTGTGTTGGAGTAGCCAGGACTTGCTGTTGTGGGAGAATTGGGTTCAGATGGCGCCATATTGCCTTGATTTCTCTTAGTAGCCTTCCTACATTTGCCTTTTTCTACCTGGTTATCTCTTGTGTTATTTGGTCATGCTGTCACTGACTGGTGCTTGTCCCTTCCCTGTGCCTTCAAGCCTATCTCAGCAACTCTGGGTTATTGGCTTTTCTCTGGCATAGAGTGCTGTGGGGCTTCCCAGCTCCTGGGTGCAGGTAGGGCCCTGGTGGGCTGAGTCCCAAGTGTTCTTACACTCAGGTGTTGTCTGTGTTCCTCGCTATAACAGCCTGCTCAGTTGCAGGAGTGAAGATGGTTGCCTCACCTCTAACTGCAGGACTCCTTGCAGAGCAGATTTCCCCTAACAGGATGGGTGCACAGATCGCTGTGGTAGTGCTGCCCAGCTCCTGGGTGCAGGTTGGGTTCTGGTGGGCCATGTCTCTAGTGATCTTACACCTGGTTCGTCCCTGCGTACGTAGCTGTACCTGTCTGCTCAGTCACAGGAGCAAAGAGGGCGGCCTCACCTCTAAATGCAGTACTCCCTCTAACTGTGTGACTCCCTGCAGAGCAATGTCCCCTGGCAGGGTAGGTGCCCAGATGGTGTGGCACTGCCCACCTCTTGGGTGCAGGTGGGGCCTGACAGGCCGTGTCCCAAATGATCTTGCACTCAGTTGTTCTCTGTGTTCCTGCCTGTAACAACCCGCTTAGTCACAGGACTGAAGATGGTGGCCTCACCTCTAACCACGGGACTCCCTGCAGAGTAGATGTCCCCCAGCAGGATAGGTGCACAGATGGCTGTGGTGGCACTGCCCAGCTCCTGGGTGCAGGTGGGGTCCTGGTGGGCCGTGTCCCAAGCAATCTTACACTCGAGTGTTCCCTGTATACCTCGGAAACAATCTTTCTTTTTCAGTTCTCTTCTTAATGATCAGATATTTTAGTTTACTTTTTCAAAAAGGCCCGAGTATAATTCTTAGTTCCTAGGGGCAAAATTTTTCTCAGGTAAGAGTGCACATAAGGTATGCATTGCTGATTACAATAGTGCCTTCATTAGGTTTAGTTCGGTTTTCATTAATTATTAATGCAAAGGTATAAAAAAGGGCCCTAGCTCCGCCATCTTAGCTCCAGTGACTGGGAAGTTGGGACAGCCAGGTTCTGAGACAGACAGGCATAATATCGCTTGGGTCTCGGGCGGCTTGTGTGTATGCGGCTCCCAAGTGCTGGGCTGATCTGCAGTAACCAGCACGCCAGCACTGCTGTGGGACTTCTGCCTGGCAGAGGGACCACGCACTGGGTGGGAGCCTACCAGCTTTCCTTCCACGACCTCTGTTCCCGCAGACTGCACTGAAGCAACAGGTGCCCAGGCTCTATCCCCAATATAACATCACTTAGGACACGGCCTGTTGGGGCTTCCGTCTGCGCCCGAGAATGGGTCAGCGCTGTGGTCGTCTGGGTGCCAGATCGGCAGGCCATCGTGTCTGCAGGGTGAGCGGCACCACGGAGAGTGCCCTCCGCCATCTTTGCTCCAGTGACTGGGAAGTTGGGACAGCCAGGTTCTGAGACAGACAGGCATAATATCGCTTGGGTCTCGGGCGGCTTGTGTGTATGCAGCTCCCAAGTGCTGGGCTGATCTGCAGTAACTAGCGTGCCAGCTCTTCTGTGGGACTTCTGCCTGGCAGAGGGACGGCCCCTCCCGCCCCTAGGAGAGATCACACACCTCTGCGCAGGGCAGGAGCCTACCAGCCTCCCTTTGGCGACCTCTGCTCCAGGAATCCACTAGGCTGAGCCTTTGGATGTGCAAGGCTTCCCCAATATAAGATCACTTGGGGCAAGGCACATTAGGGCTCCAAAGTCACTCAGGAGCAGGCAGGCCCCAGAAATCGGTGCCAGGGGAGTCCTGGTAATCCAGGGGGGGCGAAAATAGCTTTGCAGGCTCACAGGGGGTCCAATCAACAGCCAGTGGCAGCAGGACCAATTAACATCAGAGGTATCCAGATGGCAAAAGGCAAACGTAGGAATGTTACTAACAGAAATCAAAGTAATGTGGGACCATCCGAACCCAACTCTCCAACAGCAGTAAGTCCTGGATACCCCACCACACCCGAAAGACAAGATCTGGATTTAAAATCACTTCTCATGATGCTATTAGAGGACCACAAGAAGGACACAAATAAATCTCATAAAGAGTTACAGGAGACCATGAATCAACGGTTAGAAGCCTTTACAAAGGAAACACAAAAATCGCTTAGAGAAATGCGGGAGAACATGGATCAAGAGATGGAGGCGCACAAGGAGACAACACAAAAATCGCTTAACGAGATGAATCAACGGGTAGATGCACTCACAAAGGAATCACAAAATTGGCATAAAGAAATGCAGAAGAATATGGGTCAACAGATGGATGCCCATAAGGAGGCAACACAAAAATTGCTTAAAGAAATGAATCAATGGTTAGATGCCCTTACAAAGGAAACACGAGAACTGCTTAAAGAAATTCAGGAGACGATGGATCAACAGATGAAATCCCATGAGGAGGAAACACAAAAATCACTCAGAGAAATGCAGGAGAACGTGGGTCATCAGGAAGAAATCCTGAAAGAGGTAATGCAAAAATACCTTAAAGAAATAAAGGAAAATACAAGCAAACAAGTGAAGGATCTCAGCAAATCCATCCAGGAACTAAAAAAGGAAGTAGAAACAACTAAGAAAAGACAAAGGGAGACAACATTGGAGATAGAAAACCTTGGGAAGAAATCAGGAGTCATAGATGCAAACATCAACAATAGAATACAAGAGATAGAAAAAAGAATCTCAGGTGCTGAAGATTCCATAGAAAGCATCGACTCAACAGTCAAAGAAAATGCAAAATGCAAAAAACGTGTAACCCAAAACATCCAGGAAATCCAGGACACAATGAGAAGACCAAACCTAAGGATTATAGGTATAGATGAGAGTGAAGATTTGCAACTTAAAGGGCCAGTAAACATCTTCAACAAAATTATGGAGGAAAACTTCCCTAACCTAAAGAGAGAGATGCCGATGAACGTACAAGAAGCCTACCGAACTCCAAACAGACTGGACCAGAACAGAAATACCTCCCGTCACATAATAATCAAAACACCGAATGTTCTAAACGAAGAAAGAATACTAAAAGCAGTAAGAGAAAAGGGCCAAGTAACATACAAAGGAAGACCTATCCGAATCACATCAGACTTCTCACCAGAGACTATGAAAGCCAGAAGATCCTGGGCAGATCTCATGCAGACAGTAAGACAGCACAAATGCCAGCCTACACTACTATACCCAGCAAAACTCTCAATCACCATAGATGGAGAGACCAAGATATTCCATGATAAAACCAAATTTTCACAATATCTTTCCACAAATCCAGCCCTGCAACGGATAATAGGTGGAAACCTCCAATACAGGGAGAGAAACAACACCCTGGAAAAAATGAGATAATAACCTTCTTGCTTCAAACCCGAAAGTAGATAACTACTCAAACATAAAGATAGCGTCAAGAATGGCAGATGGCAATAATCACTATGCCTTAATCTCTCTTAATATCAATGGTCTCAATTCCCCAACTAAAAGACATAGACTAGCAGACTGGAGACATAAACAGGACCCAGCATTTTGCTGCATGCAGGAAACACACCTCAGTGTCAAAGACAAACACTACCTCAGAGTAAAAGGCTGGAAAACAATTTTACAAGCAAATGGCCCCAAGAAATGAGGTGGAGTAGCCATCGTAATATCAGATAAAATTGATTTTCAACCTAAAGTCATCAAAAAAGACACAGAAGGACACTACATACTGATCAAGGGAAAAATCCACCATCAAGAACTCTCAATTCTGAATATCTATGCTCCAAATGCAAGGGCACCCTCATTCGTAAAAGAAACTTTACTAAAACTCAAAGCACACATCGCACCACACACAATAATAGTGGGTGACTTCAACACCCTGCTCCCTGAAATGGATCGTTCAGGAAAGCAGAAACTAAACAGGGACACAGTGAATCTAATTGAAGCCTTGGACCAAATGGAACTAACTGATATATATAGAACATTTCATCCTAGAGCTAAAGAATACACCTTCTTCTCAGCTCCTCATGGTACCTTCTCCAAAATTGACCATATAATTGGTCACAAATCAGACCTCAACAGATATAAGAAGATAGAACTAATCCCATGCCTCCTATCAGATCACTATGGAATAAGGGTGGTCTTCAATGGCAACAAAAACAAAAGAAAACCCACATACACATGGAGGCTGAACAATGCTCTACTCAATGATAACTTGGTCAAGTTGGAAATAAAGAAAGAAATCAAAGACTTTTTGAAAGTTAATGAAAATGAAGGCACAACATACCCTAATTTATGGGACACAATGAAAGCAGTGCTAAGAGGAAAATTCATAGCCCTGAGTGCTGCCAAAAAGAAACGGGAGACAGCATACACTAACAGCTTAATGGCACACCTGAAAGCCCTGGAACAAAAAGAAGCAAATACACCAAAGAGGAGTAGAAGGCAGGAAATCATCAAACTCAGGGCTGAAATCAATCAAGTAGAAACAAATAAAACCATACAAAGAATCAACAAAACGAGGGGTTGGTTCTTTGAGAAAATCAACAAGATAGATAAGCCCTTAGCCAGAGTAACCAGAGGGCACAGAGATAGTATCCAAATTAATAAAATCAGAAACGAAAAGGGAGAGATAACAACAGAAACTGAGGAAATTCAAAAAATCATCAGATCCTACTACAAAAACCTGTATTCAACACAACTAGAAAATCTTGAGGAAATGGACAATTTCCTTGACAGATACCAAGTACCAAAATTAAATAAGAATCAAGTAGACCATCTAAACCGTCCTATAACCCCTGAAGAAATAGAAGTTGTCATTGGAAGTCTTCCAACCAAAAAAAGCACAGGTCCAGATGGTTTTAGTGCAGAATTCTATCAGACCTTCAAAGAAGACCTAACACCAATACTCTTCAAACTGTTCCACAAAATAGAAACAGAAGGAACACTACCCAACTCGTTCTGTGAAGCCACAATTACACTAATACCAAAAGCACACAAAGATCCGACAAAGAAAGAGAATCTCAGTCCAATCTTTCTTATGAATATTGATGCAAAAATACTCAATAAAATTCTTGCCAACCAAATCCAAGAACACATCAAAACGATCATTCAACACAATCAAGTAGGCTTCATCCCAGGGATGCAGGGATGGTTCAATATAAGGAAATCCATCAATGTAATCCACTACATAAACAATCTCAAAGAAAAAAACCACATGGTCATCTCATTAGATGCCGAGAAAGCATTTGACAAAATTCAGCATCCTTTCATGCTAAAGGTCTTGGAAAGATCAGGAATTCAAGGCCCATATCTAAACATAGTAAAAGCAATTTACAGCAAACCGGTAACCAGTCTCAATCTAAATGGAGAGAAACTTGAAGCCATCCCACTAAAATCTTGGACTAGACAAGGCTGCCCTCTCTCTCCATATCTTTTCAATATAGTACTTGAAGTTCTAGCTAGAGCAATTAGACAACAAAAAGAGGTCAAAGGGATACAAATTGGAAAGGAAGAAGTCAAACTATCACTATTTGCAGACGATATGATAGTATACTTAAGCGACCCAAAGAACTCCACCAGAGAACTCCTACAGCTGATAAACGACTTCAGCAAAGTGGCCGGATATAAAATCAACTCAAGCAAGTCAGAAGCCTTCCTATACTCAAAGGATAAGCAGGCTGAGAAAGAAGTAAGAGAAATAATACCCTTCACAATAGCCACAAAACATATTAAGTATCTTGGCGTGACTCTAACCAAACAAGTGAAGGATCTGTATGACAAGAATTTCAAGTCTCTGAAGAGAGAAATTGAAGAAGACCTCAGAAAATGGAAAAATCTGCCATGCTCATGGATTGGCAGGATTAATGTAGTTAAAATGAGCATCTTACCAAAAGTAAGACACAGATTCAATGCAATCCCCATCAAAATCCCAACTCAATTCTTCATAGAGTTAGAAAGAGCAATTCAAAAATTCATCTGGTATAACAGAAAACCCAGAATAGCTAAAACTATTCTCAAGAGTTAAAGAAACTCTGGGGGAATCAGTGTCCTGGACCTCAAGCTGTACTACAGAGCAATAGTGTTAAAAACCGCATGGTATTGGTACAGTGACAGACATGTAGATCAATGGAACAGAATTGAAGACCCAGAAATGAATCCACACTCCTATGGTCACTTGATCTTTGACAAAGGAGCTAAAACCATCCAGTGGAAAAAAGATAGCCTTTTCAACAAATGGTGCTGGCTCAGCTGGAGGTCAACATGCAGAAGAATGCCAATTGATCCATTCTTATCTCCTTGCACTAAGCTCAATTCTAAGTGGATCTAGGATCTCCACATAAAACCAGAAACACTGAAACTAATAGAAGGGAAACTAGGGAAGAACCTTGAACATATGGGCACAGGGGAGAATTTCCTGAACAGAACTCCAATAGCTTATGCTCTAAGGTCAAGAATAGACAAATGGGACCTAATTAAATTACAAAGTTTTTGCAAGGCAAAAGACACTGTCAAAAAGACAAAGTGGCAACCAACTAACTGGGAAATGATCTTTACCAACTCTACATCCGACAGAGGGCTAATATCCAATATATACAAAGAACTCAAGAAGTTAAACTCCAGAGAGGCAAGTAACCCTATTAAAAAATGGAGTACAGAGCTAAACAAAGTATTCTCACCTGAAGAATATCTAATGGCTGAGAAGCACCTAAAGAGATGTTCATCATCCTTAGTCATTAGGGAAATGCAAATCAAAACAACCCTGAGATTCCATCTCACACCAGTCAGGATGGCTAAGATCAAAAACACAGGAGACAGCAGTTGTTGGCGAGGATGTGGAGAAAGAGGAACACTCCTCCACTGCTGGTGGGATTGCAGGCTGGTACAACCACTCTGGAAAGCAGTCTGGCAGTTCCTCAGAAAACTGGGCATGACACTCCCGGAGGATCCGGCTATACCACTCCTGGGCATATACCCAGAGGCTTTACCTGCATGCAATAAGGACACATGCTCCACTATGTTCATAGCAGCCTTATTTATAATAGCCAGAAGCTGGAAAGAACCCAGATGTCCCTCAACGGAGGAATGGATTCAGAAGATGTGGTATATCTACACAATGGAATACTACTCTGCAATTAAAAACAATGAATTCACGAAATTCCTAGGCAAATGGTCAGATCTTGAAAATATCATCCTTAGTGAGGTAACCCAATCACAAAAGAACACACATGGTATGCAGTCACTGATAAGGGGATATTGACCCAGAATCTCGTAATATCCTAGACACAATCCGCATATCAATAGATTTCTAAGAAGATGGAAGGAGAGACCCCTGGTCCTGGAAAGACTGGATGTAGGGGAACACCAGGACAGAGTAACGAGGGGGGGGTTGAATGGAGGAAAGAGGGAGGGAAGGGGGCTTATGGGACTTTCGGGGAGGGAGGAAACGGGAAAGGGGAAATGATTTGGAATGTAAATTAAAAAATAAACTAAAATAAATAATTTTAAAAAAAAGGGCCCTAATCTTTTACAGTTGTATGTGGGTTTTTGTTTTACTCTACTTTATGTCAAGTGAGAATCATTTTCACAATTAACTATTAACTAAATAACTAATGAGAAAATAATGCTACATTAGTGAAATTTTATACTTAACATTGTGTTAAGTTTCAAGTGGAGATTCCAATTAAGCAAGGATACCAATCAAATTTTTCCATTGCATCCTTAAAGTTTAGGCTGTTAAGTAATCTCCAAACTAGAACATTTATCTGTTTCTCTCTATCAAATATTTTAATGTATTACATCTCCAATTTTACATGTTTGACAAGTGGAAAAGTTTACGTTCCAAATTAACTCACAGACCACTTGGAGTTCAACAAACTTTGGAGACTGCTGTGGGTATATAAAGCTGTAGAAAACACCTTTGTTGGTGCCTAGTAGGATTCATAAGTTTAAATTTTAAATCATGGGGTTTCTTTAATCATGTTTTCAAAGAATTCATTATCTTAAACGTAGAAATAGCCCGATTCCCTTTCTTCTATGTGTCATTGAGTATTGACATGGGTTAGAGAAGATATAAACTGAGACTACTGGCAAGCAACTTGTTTTCTGACTTTTGTGATTTTCACTTTTACTCTTGCATCTAGAAAGCAAGCTGTGTAATCTTTTGAAAAGGCTATAGAGTTCAGAGGTTAGTAGGGTTTCAACATCATTTAACTTTAGTTCTTCAAAAAGATTAACTTAAAATTCTTAATTTTTAGTTGCTATAAAGGCTTAAATTTTACTGAATTAAGAAGTGGAGATTTAATCCTGGTATGTTGACACACATTTAATCCTAGCATTCAGGAGGCTGAGGTGAGAATTTATAAGTTCACAGAAAGCCTGTGCTACATAGTGCTACTAAAATTTTGTATACACTTAAAATTTTTAAATTTTATTTTTTTTCATTGAAGGCTAAGGGATTGAAACTGAGGATAAAAATTAGTACCTTGCAGCATTGCTGAGGCCTGTGGTCTGGCAGTAACTTTTGAATGCCTACTTAGATCAGAATTGAAAATGCTACGAATATAAAAGCATGAATATGTGTGGTTTCAGTTAAAGTAGTATTTCTGACTTTCCTCCTACCTCCTTTGTTACTCCATCTTAGTTTAAAGGGATCAAAGAGATCTTGGGGTGAGATCTTAGAATACTTAATGAAGAATGTACTTAGTTTTCCCTTATAAGTACAGAAATGGAAAACGAAGAGAAGCAAATATATCTAAATTGTCTGTCTTCCCTTAGTCGTAGCAAAATCCCACAGAGGAAATAATCCACATATGCTCCCTATTCTCTAGGAAAGGTGGGCCACATTGAGATACAGGGCAACATTTATTCATCACCCACTTGCAAGCTATTTATTTGTTAATACTCAGTAAAAGAAAATCCAAAACCAGTTCAGGATATAATTTAAGACTAATGTCTGTCTCTATTCTCCCCAAAATCATGTAGCCTTTTAAACTTAGATTTAACTTAAGTCACTATTGAATAAGTTTACAAAAGTTCCGTGGGTTTATTTTAAATGTTTATAAAGGTTTGAGTACTTATAGAAGTATGTCATGAAATTTTCTGTAAGTCCAGATTCACTCTATGTGTTAGAACTGGAATGTAAAGTGTTGATTTGGTGGAGATTGAAAATACTGCTTTCATTTAAAAGAAAAAAAATTATGGAACTCCTAGAGTTGTTTATGATCTCGCTCTCTCTCTCCCTCTCTCTCTCACTCTCTCTCTCTCTCTCTCTCTCTCTCTCTCTCTGTGTGTGTGTTTGTGTGTGTGTGTGTGTGTGTGTGTGTGAGAGAGAGAGAGAGAGAGAGAGAAAGAGAGAGATTAAACTCTTTCTCCTTCTCTCCAAAACAAACTATTGCAGAAGGGCAAAAGTTTTTTCACATCTTTGTTATCTGTGCTCTGTTATCTGTTAGGATGTTTTGTGTAGATAATTCAGAGAGAATTGTTGAAATAGGTAGTAATTTTTTAAATCTGGTATCTCTATGAAGTAATATTTAAAACAACTTCAAGTCAGAATCATTTTTTCCCCTTTCAGTGGACAACCTACTTAATCAGTTAATTAAAAGGAAAATCAAGGAAACCCAAATTGAAAGTGTTGAGTCTGTCTTACTCCAGTAACAATGGCTATTATTAAGAAAACCACAAGTAAATACTGGTGAGAAGAGAAGATAGGAAGTAATCTGTATATACTGCTAGTGATAGCAGAAACTGTCTGTAGCAGTGGAAATCAGTTTGGAAGTTCTTCTTCTTTTTTTTAATTACAAGTGGAACTATCTTATAATGGAGCTATACCATCCTTCAGTATATGCTGAAAGTAAACAAACTCAGCATATGGCAGGGATTTGTGTATGTGCTTCCATGTCTATTAGAGTACTGCTCCCAATAGCCAATAAATGAATGGCTATCAGCAGATGGATAGACAAAGAAAATGTTACATATATACACAGCAGATTTGTATTCAGTCATAATGAATTATGTCACTTGCCAGAAAAGAGATGGAACTAGACAGAGATCATGTTAAGCAAAGCAAGCCAGATTCAGAAACAGAAACATTGTATTTTACAAATGCATTACAAGTGGAATCTAGTTTTGATAAAATGCAACACATGAAACTAGAAGGGGATACTCTTTGGGAAGAGGAAAGGCTCTGGTGAAAAGGGGAGCAAAAATGGTGGGTGTATATGATCAAAGTACATTATAAATATGTATGGATAAATAAATGAAAGAATGGAAGTCCAGATTTTTTTCCAGTGTTGGTTATCTTCTGGCCACAACTGACAGTGGAGTGAGTAAATCTCCTCTTTATAGATTTATTCAGAGACTTTTTATTAGAGATCTTGTAAGAGTATGTCAGTCCTTATTATAATTTTTAAACGTGTGAACAATGAATTAAGCAAAATGGCATGCATTTTATACACAGTTTTGCAAATGATTAAAGGAAGGTGTTTTTTAGAATGTAGTAAGTTGTAAAGGGATTTATCTATCTTACCAAGAACTTAAAGTAAAATGACACCTTTTCTTCATTCTTTGGTAGATAGTGACATTTTAGTTGACTTCCTCTGTTGGTTGGTAAGTTAGACATTTCTGAATTAAATTCCAGAAACTGATTTATAAAAAATGACCTGTAGTGTGGGTAGATGTGTCATTTTTTTCTAGCTTTTAAAAAGTGGAAAATTCCCTCTAAAAGAAAAAATTATATGAAACTATTGTATAAAGGTATCCAGATTCTGATGAGCATTAACATTGTAAAATTTATTATGTATCTTCATATTTAAACCAAAAATATTACAACATAAACTCTGTAACAGTCCTTTTGTTCTGAGTTTTCTTAGCAGACTTTTTGTTTATGGCTTCTCTGTAGCCTCATTATGCCTTAAAGGTGGTGAACTTTGCCATTTGCATCTATATCAGGCTTTCTCAAAATCAAATAATCAGAATGTTATGATTTGGTTCATACAATGCTCACGGTGTTTGGATTTTAGTAAAACTTACCAATCAGTAGTAATAGAGTATAAAACAAAATAAAAACCCTCAGATCTTTGACTCATTTGCTTAAAACTAGTTTTGATCCACCAGATTAATGAAGGACCTTGCATTTACAGAAAATTATGCTTTATATATTTTTCCCACTGAAAAAAATCTGAGGCTAGGATACTCTTTTATTTCCTTTTTCTCTTTGAAACAAGGTCTCCCTATACATGCTAGGCTAGCCTTGAACTTGTTTTGTTGCCCAGACTGGTCTGGAATTGTGATCTTTTCTCTTTAGCTTTCCTGATGTTTGGTTCCCAGATGAGCCTGGGGGATATATCTATTTAAACTAGGCAAATTTTATCAGGAAACAAATTTTAGGGTCTGCAAAAAAACACTCGAAGAGCTACACTTATATAGAAAGGTGTTTCTTCTGTTAACTTTTTTTTTTAAATTTTATTTTATTTTCTAAGTTTTTTTTATTTACATTCAAACTCATTTCCCCTTTCCTGATTCCTCCATCCCCGAAAATCCCATAAGCCCCCTTCCCTCCCTCTTTTCCCCATTCAACCCCTTCTCGCCTCTCTGTCCTGGCATTCCCCTACATCCAGTCTTTCCAGGACCAGGGGTCTCTCCTTCCATCATCTTCGAAATCTATTGATATGCAAATTGTGTCTAGGGTATTCCGAGATTCTGGGTTAATATCCCCTTATCAGTGACTGCATACCATGTGTTTTCTTTTGTGATTGGGTTACCTCACTAAGGATGATATTTTCAAGATCTGACCATTTGCCTAGGATTTTCGTGAATTCATTGTTTTTAATTGCAGAGTAGTATTCCATTGTGTAAATATACCACATCTTCTGAATCCATTCCTCCGTTGAGGGACATCTGGGTCCTTTCCAGCTTCTGGCTATTATAAATGAGGCTGCTATGAACATAGTGGAGCATGTATCCTTATTGCAGGCAGGTAAAGCCTCTGGGTATATGCCCAGGAGTGGTATAGCCGGATCCTCCGGGAGTGTCATGCCCAGTTTTCTGAGGAACCGCCAGACTGCTTTCCAGAGTGGTTGTACCAGCTTGCAATCCCACCAGCAGTGGAGGAGTGTTCCTCTTTCTCCACATCCTCGCCAACAACTGCTATCTCCTGTGTTTTTGATCTTAACCATTCTGACTGGTGTGAGATGGAATCTCAGGGTTGTTTTGATTTGCTTTTCCCTAATGACTAAGGATGATGAACATCTCTTTAGGTGCTTCTCAGCCATCAGATATTCTTCAGGTGAGAACTCTTTGTTTAGCTCTGTACCCCATTTTTAATAGGGTTACTAGCCTCTCTGGAGTTTAACTTCTTGAGTTCTTTTTATATATTGGATATTAGCCCTCTGTCGGATGTAGGGTTGGTAAAGATCATTTCCCAGTTAGTTGGTTGCCACTTTGTCTTTTTGACAGTGTCTTTGCCTTGCAAAAACTTTGTAATTTAATGAGGTCCCATTTGTCAATTCTTGATCTTAGAGCATAAGCTATTGGAGTTCTATTAAGGAAGTTCTCCCCTGTGCCCATATGTTCAAGGTTCTTCCCTAGTTTCCCTTCTATTAGTTTCAGTGTGTCTGGTTTTATGTGGAGATCTTTGATCCACTTAGAATTGAGCTTAGTGCAAGGAGATAAGAATGGGTCAATTTGCATTCTTCTGCATGTTGACCTCCAGCTGAACCAGCACCATTTGTAGAAAAGGCTATCTTTTTTCCACTGGATGGTTTTAACTCCTTTGTCAAAGATCAAGTGACCATAGGAGTGTGGATTCATTTATGGGTCTTCAATTCTGTTCCATTGATCTACATGCCTGTCACTGTACCAATAGCATGAAGTTTTTAACACTATTGCTCTGTAGTACAGCTTGAGGTCTGAGATTCTGATTCCCCCAGAGGTTCTTTTACTCTTGAGAATAGTTTTAGCTATTCTGGGTTTTCTGTTATTCCAGATGAATTTTTGAATTGCTCTTTCTAACTCTATGAAGAATTGAGTTGGGATTTTGATGGGGATTGCATTGAATCTGTGTATTACTTTTGGTAAGATGCTCATTTTTACTATATTAATCCTGCCAATCCATGAGCATGGCAGATTTTTCCATCTTCTGAGGTCTTCTTCAATTTCTTTCTTCAGAGACTTGAAGTTCTTGTCATACAGATCTTTCACTTGTTTGGTTAGAGTCACGCCAAGATACTTAATATGGTTTGTGGCTATCGTAAAGGGTATTATTTCTCTTACTTCTTTCTCAGCCTGCTTATCCTTTGAGTATAGGAAGGCTTCTGACTTGCTTGAGTTGATTTTATATCCGGCCACTTTGCTGAAGTCGTTTATCAGCTGTAGGAGTTCTCTGGTGGAGTTCTTTGGGTCGCTTAAGTATACTATCATATCGTCTGCAAATAGTGATAGTTTGACTTCTTCCTTTCCAATTTGTATCCCTTTGACCTCTTTTTGTTGTCTAATTGCTCTACCTAGAACCTCAAGTACTATATTGAAAAGTTATGGAGAGAGAGGACAGCCTTGTCTAGTCCCTGATTTTAGTGGGATTGCTTCAAGTTTCTCTCCATTTAGATGGATGCTGGCTACCGGTTTGCTGTAAATTGCTTTTACTATGTTTAGTTATGGGCCTTGAATTCCTGATCTTTCCAAGACCTTTAGCATGAAAGGATGCTGAATTTTGTCAAATGCTTTCTCTGCATCTAATGAGATGATCATGTGGTTTTTTTCTTTGAGATTGTTTATATAGTGGATTACATTGATGGATTTCCTTATATTGAACCATCCCTGCATCCCTGGGATGAAGCCTACTTGATTGTAGTGAATGACCGTTTTGATGTGTTCTTGGATTCGGTTGGCAAGAATTTTATTGAGTATTTTTGCATCGATACTCATAAGAGAGATTGGCTTGAGAGTGTCTTTCTTTGTCGGATCTTTGTGTGCTTTTGGTATTAGTGTAATTGTGGCTTCATAGAACGAGTTGGGTGCTGTTCCTTCTGTTTCTATTTTGTGGAACCGTTTGAATAGTATTGGTGTTTGGTCTTCTTTGAAGGTCTGATAGAGTTCTGCACTAAAACCATCTGGACCTATGCTTTTTTTGGTTGGAAGACTTCCAATGACAACTTCTATTTCTTCAGGGGTTATAGGACGGTTTAGATGGTCTATTTGATCCTGATTTAATTTTGGTATTTTGTATCTGTCAAGGAAATTGTCCATTTCCTCAAGATTTTCTAGTTGTGTTGAATACAGCTTTTTGTAGTAGGATTTGATGATTTTTTGAATTTCCTCAGTTTCTGTTGTTATCTCTCCCTTTTTGTTTCTGATTTTATTAATTTGGATACTATCTTTGTGCCCTCTGGTTAGTCTAGCTAAGGGCTTATCTATCTTGTTGATTTTCTCAAAGAACCAACTCCTCGTTTTGTTGATTCTTTGTATGGTTTTATTTGTTTCTTCTTGATTGATTTCAGCCCTGAGTTTGATGATTTCCTGCCTTCTACTCCTCTTTGGTGTATTTGCTTCTTTTTGTTCCAGGGCTTTCAGGTGTGCCATTAAGCTGTTAGTGTATGCTCTCTCCCGTTTCTTTTTGGTGGCACTCAGGGCTATGAATTTTCCTCTTAGCACTGCTTTCATTGTGTCCCATAAATTAGGGTATGTTGTGCCTTCATTTTCATTAACTTTCAAAAAGTCTTTGATTTCTTTCTTTATTTCCACCTTGACCAAGTTATCATTGAGTAGAGCATTGTTCAGCCTCCATGTGTACATGGGTTTTCTTTTGTTTTTGTTGCCATTGAAGACCACCCTTATTCCATAGTGATCTGATAGGAGGCATGGGATTAGTTCTATCTTCTTATATCTGTTGAGGTCTGATTTGTGACCAATTATATGGTCAATTTTGGAGAAGGTACCATGAGGAGCTGAGAAGAAGGTGTATTCTTTAGCTCTAGGATGAAATGTTCTATATATATCTGTTAGTTCCATTTGGTCCAAGGCTTCAATTAGATTCACTGTGTCCCTGTTTAGTTTCTGCTTTCCTGAACGATCCATTTCAGAGAGCTAGGTGTTGAAGTCACCCACTATTATTGTGTGAGGTGCGATGTGTGCTTTGAGCTTTAGTAAAGTTTCATTTACGAATGAGATTGCCCTTGCATTTGGAGCATAGATATTCAGAATTGAGAGTTCTTGATGGTGGATTTTTCCCTTGATCAGTATGTAGTGTCCTTCTGTGTCTTTTTTGATGACTTTAGGTTGAAAATCAATTTTATCTGATATTAGAATGGCTACTCCACCTCGTTTCTTGTGGCCATTTGCTTGTAAAATTGTTTTCCAACCTTTTACTCTGAGGTATTTTTTGTCTTTGACACTGAGGTGCGTTTCCTGCATGCAGCAAAAAGCTGGGTCCTGTTTATGTATCCAGTCTGCTAGTCTATGTCTTTTTATTGGGGAATTGAGGCCATTGATACTAAGAGAGATTAAGGCATAGTGATTATTGCCATCTGCCATTCTTGACGGTATCTTTTTGTTTGAGTGGTTATCTAATTTTGGGTTTGATTCAAGAAGGTTATTATCTCATTTTTTCCAGGGTGTTGTTTCTCTCCCTGTATTGGAGGTTTCCACCTATTATCCATTGCAGGGCTGGATTTGTGGAAAGATATTGTATAAATTTGGTTTTATCATGGAACATCTTGGTCTCTCCATCTATGGTGATTGAGAGTTTTGCTGGGTATAGTAGTGTAGGCTGGCATTTGTGCTGTCTTAGTGTCTGCATGAGATCTGCCCAGGATCTTCTGGCTTTCCTAGTCTCTGGTGAGAAGTCTGATGTGATTCGGATAGGTCTTCCTTTGTATGTTACTTGGCCCTTTTCTCTTACTGCTTTTAATATTCTTTCTTTGTTTCGAACATTTGGTGTTTTGATTATTATGTGACAGGAGGTATTTCTGTTCTGGTCCAGTCTGTTTGGAGTTCTGTAGGCTTCTTGTACATTCATCGGCATCTCTCTCTTTAGGTTAGGGAAGTTTTCTTCCATAATTTTGTTGAAGATGTTTACTGGCCCTTTAAGTTGCAAATCTTCACTCTCATCTATACCTATAATCCTTAGGTTTGGTCTTCTCATTGTGTCCTGGATTTCCTGGATGTTTTGGGTTACACGTTTTTTGCATTTTGCATTTTCTTTGACTGTTGAGTCAATGCTTTCTATGGAATCTTCAGCACCTGAGATTCTTTCTTCCATCTCTTGTATTCTATTGTTGATGTTTGCATCTATGACTCCTGAATTCTTCCCAAGGTTTTCTATCTCCAAAGTTGTCTCCCTTTGTGATTTCTTAGTTGTTTCTACTTCCTTTTTTAGATCCTGGATGGATTTGCTGAGATCCTTCACTTGTTTGTTTGTATTTTCCTGTATTTCTTTAAGGTATTTTTGCATTACCTCTTTCAGGATTTCTGCCTGTTGACCCACGTTCTCCTGCATTTCTCTTAGCGATTTTTGTGTTTCCTCCTCATGGGAATCCATCTGTAGATCCATTGTCTCCTGCATTTCTTTAAGCAGTTCTCGTGTTTCCTTTGTAAGGGCATCTAACCGTTGATTCATTTCTTTAAGTTTTTTGTGTTGCCTCCTTATGGGCATTCGTCTGTTGACCCATATTCTTCTGCATTTCTTTATGCAGTTTCTGTGATTCCTTTGTGAGTGCATCTACCCGTAGATTCATCTCGTTAAGCGATTTTTGTTTTGTCTCCTTGTGCGCCTCCATCTTTTGATGCATGTTCTCCTGCATTTCTCTAAATGATTTTTGTGTTTCCTTTGTAAGGGCTTCTAACCGTTGATTCATGGTCTCCTGTAATTCTTTATTAGATTTATTTGTGTCCTTCTTGTGATCCTCTAATAGCATCATGAGAAGTGATTTTAAATCCAGATCTTGTCTTTCGGGTGTGGTGGGGTATCCAGGACTTGCTGCTGTTGGAGAGTTGGGTTCGGATGATGCCATATTACTTTGATTTCTGTTAGTAATGTTCCTACGTTTGCCTTTTGCTATCTGGTTACCTGTGATGTTAGTTGGTCCTGCTGTCACTGGCTGTTGGTTGGACCTCCTGTGAGCCTGCAAAGCTATTTCTGTCCCCCCGTGGTTTACCAGGATTCCCCTGGCACAGATTTCTGGGGCCTGCCCTGCTCCTGAGTGACTTTGGAGCCCTGATGTGCCTTGCCCCAAGTGATGTTATATTGGGGAGTCCTTGCACATCCAAAGGCTCAGCGTAGTGGATTCCTGGAGCAGAGGTCGCCAAAGGGAGGCTGGTAGGCTCCTGCCCTGTGCAGGGGTGTGTGATTTCTCCTAGAGTGCGGGGGGGGGATAGGGGGCGTCCCTCTGCCAGGCAGAAGTCCCACAACAGAGCTGGCACGCTGGTTACTGCAGATCTGCCCAGCACTTGGGAGCCTCGTACAGACAATCCGCCTGAGACCCAAGCGATATTATGCCTGTCTGTCTCAGAGCCTGGCAGTCCCAACTTTCCGGCCACAGGAGCAAAGATGGCGGAGTGCACTCTGCACTCTCTCCGTGGCGCTGGTCACCCTGCAGAGGCGATGGCCTGCATATCTGGCACCCAGATGTCCACAGCGCTGTCCCATTCTTGGGAGAAGGGTTTGATTTTGTTGTTTGAGACAGAGTTTCATTATGTAGTCCTGGCTGGTCTGCAACTCACTTTGTAGATAAGGGTGATGGCACACATTCACATTTACCTACCTCTGACTCCCAGTTGCTGAGATTAAAGGTATGCAACACCATGTATGTCCCTTGAATTTTTGACACTGTCTCTTATTTAACCAAGAGTTAAATGATTTGGCTAGATAATCTGGCTGCTGTGCTCCTATGACCCACCTGTCTTTTTCTCCCTTTAGTACCAATATGCTGACTTTTATGTGTGTGCTAAGGATAAAAACTCAGGTCTTCAAACAGCAAGTATTTGCCAATTGAGTGATTCCCCTAACTCCCAAAGCCTCCAGATTTTGACTTTGTCTTCCCTAGTATTTTTCCTTCAGGGTAACTGTTGATTGCTTGAGAAACTTTTGGGAATATCTTAAACCTATATAAGCAAATTCAAGCTTTCCTAAAGAACACTAATGGAGGATATTTTGCCATTTCATCTGTTTATTTTATATAAGACAGGTGGAAACTATCAGCACATAACTTATTTCACACACTATTTCAGTTGTGTGGTCTGTTGCAGTTTGGATGTATCACTGGCTTACAAATTCCCTAGGTGTTGAATATTTAGGTAGTATTTGAACATTTGTACATGTAAACAGCACTGCTGTTTGTCTCACTGTCCATCTGTGCCATTGCATCTTTGTGTGATTATTTCCTGACCATTCTTTCTTTGTGAATAAGAATTAGGTCCTCAGGTCAGAAGTCCTGCTGGAAGTGTGATGGAAAACAGTTGTCAGCATCCATCCAGATGCTTAGATTTCAGATGGGATACGTCTGCAGATCCCTTGGGGCTGAGGTTTATTCTGTGGACTGCAGTGTGGGGCAGCAGCCTTGCCTGGCCTTCTAGTAGATATATCATGGTATACAATGGAACCCAGATCTATGGTATCATCAACTCTTCATCAATTTGCTGAGACCAAAGTCAATTCTCCAAACAAACATTTCCTGCATGAACATTGTGTTTGTTATATTTCCCTCATTTGTTTATGATGACTGTGTCAGCCACACTGATTTACATAAACACTGCCAATTTTGGGATGTTACACTCTCAACAAAAGTAGCTGAGTACAAACAGCATTCCTCAGTTTTAATTCATATTGTCTAAACATAGCAGATGTTGATAAAGTAAGCCAATAAAAAAGTACAACAAAGGCAGCCATTTCAGGGGTGGATGGGTGGCTTGTGATTAGAATGCATTCCAGATTGACACAATGATATGACTAATGGAATGGACTGTTTAAATGCTGTATGTGGCTTCTATAGAATCATAAAGCAAGCTTGAGTTCCAATTTGGCAGTTTTCAGACTGTAATTGTAGAGGGTGTTTGCAACCAAGCCAGTTTTATCCTTCCTCTCTCATGTCTACTTCAGTGATGCACACTGGCACATGCGCCACAGCCTCAACCTTGAGTGTGTCAGAATATGTACCCCCCCTTAGTGAACTGTTTTTGGTGTTCCAATGGAGCATTTCCCTATGGACAGTGTTCCCTTGGGCCTAAAATGGGGCAGAAGTTGTCCTATTGGCCTAAGTGACTAATTTGGCATTCCAATTCTATACAAGATAATATAAATCCTCTTTTAAAGAACACAAATAAGACTATGCTTTGTTTCATCTTGCCTATAATTTGTTAACATACTTAAGGGAACTATCAGCATAGCTCTGGGAACTAGATCACGTTGCAAATAAAAATATCATAGCCAACAAGAAGCTTTTGTTCTACTATACTATTGATGTATGTATGTATGTATGTATGTATGTATGTATGTATGTATGCCTATATTTATTTTTGTATGATGAGAATATAGTATTTTTAAAATATTTTTATTAGATATTTTCTTTATTTACATTTCAAATGTTATCCCCTTTCCTCAATTCCACTCTGAAAACCTCCTCTCCCTTTCCCCCTCCCCCTGTTCACCAACCCACCCACTCCTGCTTCCCTGTACTGGCATTCCCCTACACTGGGGCATCAAGCCTTCACAGGACAAAGGGCCTCTCCTCTCATTGATGTCTGACAATGCCATCCTCTGCTACATATGCAACTGGAGCCATGGATCCCTCCATGTGTATTCCTTTGTTGGCGGTTTAGTCCCTGGGAGCTCTGGAGTGCTGGTTTGTTCATACTGTTGTTCTTCCTATGGGACTGTAAACCCCTTTAGCTCCTTGAGTCCTTTTTCTAGCTCCTTCATTGGAGACCCTGTGTTCAGTCCAATGGTTGGTTTAGAGCATCCACCTCTGTATTTGTCAGGTACTGGAAGAACTTATGAGGAGACAGCTATATCAGGCTCCAATCAGCAAACACTTGTTGGCATCCATAATAGAGTCTGGGTTTGGTAACTATATTGAATGGATCCCCAGGTGGGGCAATCTCTGGATGGCCTTTCCTTCAGTCTCTGCTCCAGCTTTTGTCTCTGTATCTCCTCCCATGGGTATTTTGTTCCCCTATCTAAGAAGGGCCTAACTATCCACACTTTTATTTTCCTTCTTCTTGAGGTTCATGTGGTCTATGAATTGTATCTTGGATATTCTGAACTTTTGGGCTAATATTCACTTATCAGTGAGTGCACACCATGTATATATATATTTTTTTTGTGATTGGGTTACCTCACTCAGGATGATATTTTCTAGTACCATCCGTTTGCCTACAAATTTAATTAATTCATTGTTTTTAATAGCTGAGTAGTATTCCATTGTGTAAATATGCCACAGTTTCTGTGTCTATTACTCTGTTGAGAGACATCTGGGTTCTTTTCAGCTCCTGGCTATTATAAATAAGGCTGCTATGAACATAGTGGAGCATGTGTCCTTATTAGATGTTGGAGCATCTTCTGGTTATATGTCCAGGAGTGATATAGCTGGGTCCTCAGATAGTACTATGTCCAATTATCTGAGGAACCTCTAAACATGATTTTCAGAGTGGTTTTACCAGCTTGCAAATCCCACCAGCAAAGGAGGAGTGTTCCTTTTTTTCTGTATCCTCGCCTCATCTGCTGTCACCTGAATTTTTTATCTTAGCCATTCTGACTGTTGTGAGGTAGAATCTCGGGATTGTTTTGATTTGCATTTCCCTGATGACAAAGGATGTTGAACATTTCTTTAGATGCTTCTCAGACATTCATTATTTCTCAGTTGAGAATTCTTTGCTTATCTCTGTACCCCATTTTTAATAGGGTTATTTGTTTCTCTGGAATATAACTTTTTGAGTTCTTTGTACAAACTGGTTATTAGCCCTTTATCAGATGTAGGGTTGGTAAAGATGTTTTTTCAATCTGTTGGTTGCTGCTTTGTCCTATTAACAGTGTCTTTTGCCTTACAGAAGCTTTGCAATTTTATGAGGTCCCATTTGTCAATTCTTGATCTTAGAGCATAAGCTATTGGTATTCTGTTCAGGAAATTTACTCCTGTGCTCATAGGCTAAAGGCTTCCACAATTTCTTTCCTATTAGGTTTAGTGCATCTGGTTTTATGTGGAGATGCTTGATCCACTAGGACATTAGATTTGTTCAAGGAGATAAGAATAGATAGATTTGCATTCTTCTGCATGCTAACCACCAGTTGAACCAGCACCATTTGTTGAAAAAACAGTCTTTTTTCCACTGGATGGTTTTAGCTCCTTTGTGAAATATCAAGTGACCATAGGTGTGTGGGTTCATTTCTGGGTCTTCAATTCTATTCCATTGATATACCTGTCACTGTACCAATATCATGCCATTTTTATCATGATTGCTCTGAAGTATAGCTTGAGATCAGGATGGTGATTCTGCCAGAAGTTCTTTTATTGTTGAGAATAGTTTTTGATATCTTGTTTTTTTTTTGTTGTTGTTGTTCCAGAGGAATTTGCAAATTGTTATTTCTAACTCTATGAAGAATTTAGTTGGAATTTTGGTGGAGATTTCATTGAATCTGTAGAATGCTTTCAGCAAGATGGCCATTTTTATTATATTAATCCTGCCAATCTGGGAGCATGGGAGATCGTTCTATCTTCTGAGGTCTTCTTTGATCTCTTTCTTCAGAGACTTGAAGTCCTTGTCATACAGATCTTTCACTTGTTTGATTAGAGTCACACCAAGATATTTTATATTGTTTGTGACTATTGTGAAGGGTGTTGTTTCCCTAATTTCTTTCTCAGCCTGTTTATCTTTTGAGTAGAGGAAGGCCTCTGAAGTGTTTGAATCATTTTATATCCTGCCACTTTGCTGAAGTTGTTTATCAGGTTTACAAGTACTCTGGTGGAATTTTTGGAGTCACTTAAGTATACCATCATATCATCTGTAAATAGTGATATTCTGACTTCTTCCTTTCCAATTTGTGTCTCTTTGACATTCTTTTGTTGTCTAATTCCTCTGACTAGCACTTTGAGTACTATATCAAACATTTAGGGAGAGTGGGAAGCCTTGTCTAGTCCCTGATTTTAATGGGATTGCTTCAAGATTCTCTCCATTTAGTTTGATGTTGGTTACTCATTTGTTGTATATTACTTTTACTGTGTCTAGGTATGAGGCTTGAATTCCTGATCTTTCCCAGACTTTTATCATGAAGGAGTGTTGGATTTTGTCAAATGCTTTCTCAGTATCTAATAAAATGATCATGTGTTTTTCTCCCCCCATTGGGTTTGTTTATGTAGTAGAGTATGTTGATGGATTTCTATACATTGAACCATCCCCACATCCCTGGGATGAAGTCTACTTGATCATGATGGATGATCATTTTGATATGTTCTTGAATTCGGTTTGTGAGAATTCTATTGAGTATTTTTGCATTGATATTCATAAGTGAACTTGGTCTGAAGTTCTCTTTCTTCGTTGGATCTTTCTGTGGTTTAGGTGTCAGAGTAATTGTGCCTTCATAGAATGAACTGGGTACTGTTCCTGCTGTTTCTATTTTGTGGAATAGTTTGAAGAGTACTGATATTTGGTGTTTTTTAAACGTCTGACAGAAATCTGCATTAAACCCATCTGGTCCTGGGAATTTTTAGGTTGGGTGACTATTAATGACTACTTCTATTTCTTTATGGGTTATGGGACTTTTTAGATCATTAATCTGATCCTGATCTAATTTTGGTACCTGGTATCTGTGTAGAATTTTTCCCACTGCATTCATATTTTCCTGTTTTGTTGAGTGCAGGCTTTTGTAGAAGGATCTGATGATTTTTTTTTTTTGGATTTCCTCATTTACTATTTTTATGTCTCCTTTTTCATTTCTGATTTTGTTGATTTGGATATTTTCTCTGTGCCCTCTGGTTAGTCTGGCTAAGGATTTATCTATTATGATGATGTTCTCAAAGAATCCATCTCTTGATTTGGTTAATTCTTTGTATAGTTCCTTTTGTTTCTATTTGGTTGATTTCAGCCCTGAATTAGATTATTTCCTGCCATCTACTCCTCTTGGGTGTATTTTTTTCTTTTTGTTCTAAAGCTTTCAGATGTGCTGTCAAGCTGTAATGTATGCTTTCTTCGTTTTCTTTTTGGAGGTACTCAGAGCTATCAGTTTTCCTCTTACCACTGCTTTTGCTGTGTTCCATAAGTTTGGGTATGTTATGGCTTCATTTTTTATTACATTCTAAAATGTTTTTAACTGTCTTTCTTTCTTTCTTTCTTTCTTTCTTTCTTTCTTTCTTTCTTTCTTTCTTTCTTTCTTTCTTTCTTTCTTTCTTTTCCTTCTTTCTTTCTTCCTTGACCATGTTCTCATCGAATAGAGTGTTGCTCATTTTCCATGTCTATGTGGGCTTTAAATTGTCTTTGTTGTTATACAAGAGCAGCCTTACTTTGTGGTGATATGATAGGATGCATGGGATTATTTCAGTCTTCTTATATCTGCTTAGGCCTGTTTTGTGACTGATAATATGGCCAGTTTTGGAGAGGGTACCATGTGTTGCTGAGAAGAAGATATATTCTTTTGTTTTAGGATAAAATATTCTATAGACATCTGTTAAATTCTTTTGGTTTATAACTTCTCTTAGTTTCACTTTGTCTCTCTTTAGTTTCTGTTTCCATGATCTGTCCATTGATGGGAGTTGGGTGTTGATGTCGCCCACTCTTATTTTTTGAGGTGCAATGTGTGCTTTGAGTTTTAGTAAAGTTTCTTTTATGATTGTGTGCCCTTGCATTTGGAGCATAGATGTTTAGAACTGAGAGTTCTTCTTCGCACATTTTTCCTTTGATGAGTATAAAGCATCCTTCCTCATCTTTTTTGATAACCTTAGATTGAAAGTCTATTTTATTCAATATTAGAATACCTACTTATGCATTTTCTTGGGATCATTTGCTGGGAAAATTGTTTTCCAGTCTTTTTATTTGAGGTAGTGTCTGTCTTTATCATTGAGGAGTGTTTCTTGTATGGAGCAAAATGTTGGGTCCTCTTTAGGTATCCTGTCGGTTAGACTATGTCTTTTCACTGGGGAATTGATTACATTGATTTAAAGAGATATTAAGTAATAGTGATTGTTGCTTCCTATTATTTTTGTTGGTAGAGGTGAAATTATGTTTATGTGGTTATTAAGAAGACAGCATTTAATTTAACTATGTGCTCATCTGAGTTTAGTAATAACATAAGATATTTTGAACTGTTTTATATTGAATTAGTTTTAGAAGTGACTCACCTTTCTATAGTTCAAGTGTCCAATGGTATAAATCACAGTTAACAATAACAGGATAAATTAAACCTTTGGTATAATTTTAGTAGTCACTCAAGTGTGTTTTTGTTCTTCAATAGTATGATTATACTATCCATATTGATTATCTAATAGATTTTTTTCTCCATCTAGAGTTCTGTGACTCTTTTTTTAAATTTTATTTTATTTTCTAAGTTTTTTTTTATTTACATTCAAAATCATTTCCCCTTTCCCGATTCCTCCCTCCTCGGAAGTCCCATAAGCCTCCTTCCCTCCCTCTTTTCCCCATTCAACCACCTCTCGCTTCTCTGTCCTGGCATTCCCCTACATCCAATCTTTCGAGGACCAAGGGTCTATCCTTCCATCTTCTTGGAAATCTATTGATATGCGAATTGTGTCTAGGGTATTCCAAGATTCTGGGTTAATATTCCCTTATCAGTGACTGCATACCATGTGTGTTCTTTTGTGATTGAGTTACCTCACTAAGGATGATATTTTCAAGTTCTGACCATTTACCTAGGAATTTCGTGAATTCATTGTTTTTAATTGTAGAGTAGTATTCCATTGTGTAAATATACCACATCTGAATCCATTCCTCCGTTGAGGGACATCTGGGTTCTTTCCAGCTTCTGGCTATTATAAATAAGGATGCTATGGACATAGTGGAGCTTGTGTCCTTATTGCATGCAGGGAAAGCCTCTGGGTATATGCCCAGGAGTGGTATAGCTGGATCCTCCGGGAGTGTCATGCCCAGTTTTCTGAGGAACCTCCAGACTGCTTTCCAGAGTGGTTGTACCAGCTTGCAATCCCACCAGCAGTGGAGGAGTGTTCCTCTTTCTCCACATCCTTGCCAACAACTGCTGTCTCCTGTGTTTTTGATCTTAGCCATTCTGACTGGTGTGAGATGGAATCTCAGTGTTGTTTTGTTTTGATTTGCATTTCCCTAATGACTAAGGATGATGAACATCTCTTTAGGTGCTTCTCAGCCATTAGATATTCTTCAGGTGAGAACTCTTTGTTTAGCTCTGTACCCCATTTTTAATAGGGTTACTAGCCTCTCTGGAGTTTTACTTCTTGAGTTCTTTGTATATGTTGGACATTAGCCCTCTGTCGGATGTAGGGTTGGTAAAGATCATTTCCCAGTTAGTTGGTTGCCTCTTAGTCTTTTTGACAGTGTCTTTTGCCTTGCAAAACCTTTGTAATTTAATGAGGTCCCATTTGTCAATTCTTGATCTTAGAGCATAAGCTATTGGTGTCCTATTCAGGAAATTCTCCCCTGTGCCCATATGTTCAAGGTTTTTCCCTAGTTCCTTTCTATTAGTTTCAGTGTGTCTGGTTTTATGTGGAGGTCCTTGATCCACTTGGAATTGAGCTTAGTGCAAGGAGATAAGAATGGGTCAATTTGCATTCTTCTGTATGTTGACCTCCAGCTGAGCCAGCACCATTTGTTGAAAAGGCTATCTTTTTTCCACTGGATGGTTTTAGTTCCTTTGTCAAAGATCAAGTGACCATAGGAGTGTGGATTCATTACTGGATTGTCAATTCTGTTCCATTGATCTACATGCCTGTCACTGTACAAATACCATGCAGTTTTTAACACTATTGCTCTGTAGTACAGCTTGAGGTCCGGGATATTGATTCCCCCAGAAGTTCTTTTACTCTTGAGAATAGTTTTAGCTATCCTCGGTTTTCTGTTATTCCAGATGAATTTTTTTTTATTATTTATTTTATTTTATTTTTTATTTTACATGCTAAATCACTTCCCCTTTCCCGTTTCCTCCCTCCCCGAAAGTCCCAAATACCATGCGGCTTTTAACACTATTGCTCTGTAGTACAGATTGAGGTCCAGGATACTGATTCCCCCAGAAGTTCTTTTACTCTTGAGAATAGTTATAGCTATCCTGGTTTTTCTGTTATTCCAGATGAATTTTTGAATTGCTCTTTCTAACTCTATGAAGAATTGAGTGGGAATTTGATGGGGATTTCATTGAATCTTTATATTGCTTTTGGCAAGATGGTCATTTTTACTATATTAATCCTGCCAATCCATGAGCACGGCAGATTTTTCCATCTTCTGAGGTCTTCTTCAAATTCCTTCTTCAGAGACTTGAAGTTCTTGTCATACAGATCTTTCACTTGTTTGGTTAGAGTCACACCAAGATACTTTATATGGTTTGTGGCTATCGTGAAGGGTATCATTTCTCTTACTTCTTTCTCAACCTGCTTATCCTTTGAGTATAGGAAGGTTACTGATTTGCTTGAGTTGATTTTATATCTGGCCACTTTGCTGAAGTTGTTTATCAGCTGTAGGAAGAAGTTCTCTGGTGGAGTTCTTTGGGTCGCTTAAGTATACTATCATATCATCTGCAAATAGTGATAGTTTGACTTCTTCCTTTCCAATTTGTATCCTTTTGACCTCTTTTTGTTGTCTAATTGCTCTAGCTAAAACTTCAAGTACTATTTTGAAAAGATATGGAGAGAGAGAGGGCAGCCTTGTCTAGTCCCTGATTTTAGTGGGATTGCTTTAAGTTTCTTTCCATTTAGATTGATGTTGGCTACCGGTTTGCTGTAATTTGCTTTTACTATGTTTAGATATGTTTAGATATGTTTAGATCGAATACCTGATCTTTACAAGACCTTTAGCATGAAAGGATGCTGAATTTTGTCAAATGCTTTCTCAGTATCTAATGAGATGACCATGTGGTTTTTTTCTTTGAGATTGTTTATATAGTGGATTACATTGATGGATTTCCTTATATTGAACCATCCCTGCATCCTTGGGACGAATGATCGTTTTGATGTGTTCTTGGATTCAGTTGGCAAGAATTTTATTGAGTAATTTTGCATCGATATTCATAAGAGAGATAGGCCTGAGATTCTCTTTCTTTGTCGGATCTTTGTGTGCTTTTGGTATTAGCGTAATTGTGGCTTTATAGAACAAGTTGGGTAGTGTTCCTTCTGTTTTTATTTTGTGGAATAGTTTGAAGAGTATTGGTGTTAGGTCTTCTTTGAAGATCTGATAGATTTCTTCACTAAAACCATTTGGACCTGTGCTTTTTTTGGTTGGAAGGCTTCCAATGACTGCTTCTATTTCTTCAGGGGTTACAGGATGGTTTAGATGGTCTATTTGATCCTGATTTAATTTTGCTTTTTGGGATCTGTCAAGGAAAATGTCCATTTCCTCAAGATTTTCTAGTTGTGTTGAATACAGGCTTTTGTAGTAGGATCTGATGTTTTATTGATTTTCCTCAGTTTCTGTTGTTATCTCTCCCTTTTTGTTTCTGATGTTGTTAATTTGGATGTCTCTGTGCCCCCTGGTTAGTCTGGCTAAAGGCTTATCTATCTCGTTGATTTTCTCAAAGAACCAACTCCTAGTTTTGTTGATTCTTTGTATGGTTTTATTTGTTTCTACTTGATTGATTTCAGTCCTGAATTTGATGATTTCCTGCCTTCTACTCCTCTTTGTTGTATTTGCTTCTTTTTGTTCCAGGGCTTTCAGGTGTGCCATTAAGCTGCTAGTGTATGCTGTCTCCTGTTCCTTTGTGCGGCACTCAGGGCTATGAATTTTCCTCTTAGCACCACTTTCATTGTGTTCCATAGATTAGGGTATGTTGTGCCTTCATTTTCATTAAATTTTAAAAAGTCTTTCATTTTTTTCTTTATTTCCACCTTGACCAAGTTATCATTGAGTAGAGCATTGTTCAGCCTCCATGTGTATGTGGGTTTTCTCTTGTTTTTGTTGCCGTGGAAGACCACCCTCATTCTATAGTGATCTGATAGGAGGCATGGGATTAGTTCGATCTTCTTATATCTGTTGAGGTCTGATTTGTGACCAATTATATGGTCGATTTTGGAGAAGGTACCATGAGGTGCTGAGAAGAAGTTGTATTATTTTGCTTTAGGATGAAATGTTATACATATATATATCTGTTAGTTCCATTTGGTCCAAGGCTTCAATTAGATTCACTGTGTCCCTGTTTAGTTTCTGCTTTCCTGAACGATCCATTTCAGAGAGCGGGTTGTTGAAATCACCCACTATTATTGTGTGAGATGCGATGTGTGCTTTGAGATTTAGTAAAATTTCTTTTATGAATGAGGGTGCCCTTGCATTTGGAGAATAGATATTCAGAATTGAGTTTTCTTCTTGGTGGATTTTTTCTTTGATCAGTATGTAGTTTAATTCTGTGTCTTTCTTGATGAGTTTAGGTTGATAGTCAATTTCATGTGATATTAGGATGGATACTCCGGCTTGTTTCCTGGGACCATTTGCTTGTAAAATTCTTTTCCAGCCTTTGACTCTGAGGTAGTGTTTGTCTTTGACACTGAGGTGAGTTTCCTACACGCAGCAAAATGCTGGGTCCTGTTTACATGTCCAGTCTGTTAGTCTATGTCTTTTTATTGGGGAATTGAGACCATTGATATTAAGAGAGATTAAGGCATAGTGATTATTGCCACCTGCTATTCTTGACGCTATCTTTCTGTTTGAGTTGTTATCTACTTTTGGGTTTGATGCAATAAAGTTACTCTCTCGTTTTTTCCAGGGTGTCGTTTCTCTCCTTGTATTGGTGGTTTCCACCTGTTATCCTTTGCAGGGCTGGGTTTGTTGAAAGATATTGTGAAAATTTGGTTTTATCATGGAATATCTTGGTCTCTCCATCTACGGTGATTGAGAGTTTTGCTGGATATAGTTGTCTAGGCTGGCGTTCTCTTAGTGTCTGCATGAGATCTGCCCAGGATCTTCTGGCTTTCATAGTCTCTGGTGAGAAGTCTGATGTGATTCGGATAGGTCTTCTTTTGTATGTTACTTTTTCTCTTACTGCTTTTAATATTCTTTCTTCGTTTAGTACATTTGGTATTTTGGTTATTATGTGATGGGAGGTAGTTCTGTTCTGGTCCAGTCCGTTTGGAGTTCTGTAGGCTTCTTGTACGTTCATTGGCATCTCTCTCTTTATGTTAGGGAAGTTTTCCTACATTATTTTTTGAAAATGTTTACTGGCCCTTTAAGTTGCAAATCTTCACTCTCATCTATACCTATAATCCTTAGGTTTGTTCTTCTCATTGTGTCCTGGATTTCCTGGATGTTTTGGGTTACACATTTTTTGCATTTTGCATTTCCTTTGACTGTTGAGTCGATGCTTTCTATGGAGTCTTTAGCACCTGAGATTCTTTCTTCCATCTCTTGTATTCTACTGTTTATGTTTGCATCCCTGACTCCTGATTTCTTCCCAAGGTTTTCTATCTCCAAAATTGTCTCCCTTTGTGATTTCTTAGTTGTTTCTACTTCCTTTTTAAGATCCTGGATGGATTTGCTCAGATCCTTCACTTGTTTGATTGTATTTTCCTGTATTTCTTTAAGGTATTTTTGCATTTCCTCTGTCAGGATTTCTGCCTGTTGACCCAAGTTCTCCTGTATTTCTCTAAGGGTTTTTTGTGTTTTCTCCTCCTGGGATTCCATCTGTTGATCTATCGTCTCCTGCATTCCTTTAAGCAATTCTCGCGTTTCCTTTGTAAGGGCATCTATCTATTGATTCATTTCTTTAAGCAATTTTTTTGTTGCCTCCCTATGGGCATCCATATGTTGACCCATATTCTTCTGCATTTCTTTATGCGTTTTTTGTGATTCTTTGAAAGTGCATCTACCCGTTGATTCATTTCTTTTTTCTTTCTTTCTTTCTTTCTTTCTTTCTTTCTTTCTTTCTTTCTTTGTTTTCAATATTTTTTTATTTACATTCCAAATTACTTCCCCTTTCCCGTTTCTTCCCTCCCCAAAAGTCCCATAAGCCCTCTTCCCTCCCCCTGTTCTCCATTCAACCCCCTCTCGCTTCTCTGTCCTGGCATTCCCCTACATCCAGTCTTTCCAGGACCAGGGGTCTCTCCTTCCATCTTCTTGGAAATCTATTTTTTTTATTTTCATTATTTATTTTATTTTATTTTTTTAACTTACATTTCAAATCATTTCCCCTTTCCTGTTTCCTCCCTCCCCGAAAGTCCCATAAGCCTCCTTCCCTCCCTCTTTTCTCCATTCAACCCCCTCTCGTTACTCTGTCCTGGCGTTCCCCTACATCCAGTCTTTCCAGGACCAGGGGTCTCTCCTTCCATCTTCTTAGAAATCTATTGATATGCGGATTGTGTCTAGGGTATTCCGAGATTCTGGGTCAATATCCCCTTATCAGTGACTGCATACCATGTGTGTTCTTTTGTGATTGGGTTACCTCACTAAGGATGATATTTTCAAGATCTGACCATTTGCCTAGGAATTTTGTGAATTCATTGTTTTTAATTGCAGAGTAGTATTCCATTGTGTAGATATACCACATCTTCTGAATCCATTCCTCCGTTGAGGGACATCTGGGTTCTTTCCAGCTTCTGGCTATTATAAATAAGGCTGCTATGAACATAGTGGAGCATGTGTCCTTATTACATGCAGGTAAAGCCGCTGGGTATATGCCCAGGAGTGGTATAGCCGGATCCTCTGGGAGTGTCATGCCCAGTTTTCTGAGGAACTGCCAGACTGCTTTCCAGAGTGGTTGTACCAGCTTGAAATTCCACCAGCAATGGAGGAGTGTTCCTCTTTCTCCACATCCTCGCCAACAACCGCTGTCTCCTGTGTTTTTGATCTTAGCCATCCTGACTGGTGTGAGATGGAATCTCAGGGTTGTTTTGATTTGCATTTCCCTAATGACTAAGGATGATGAACATCTCTTTAGGTGCTTCTCAGCCATTAGATATTCTTCAGGTGAGAACTCTTTGTTTAGCTCTGTACCCCATTTTTTAATAGGGTTACTTTCCTCTCTGGAGTTTAACTTCTTGAGTTCTTTGTATATATTGGATATTAGCCCTCTGTCGAATGTAAGGTTGGTAAAAATCATTTCCCAGTTAGTTGGTTGCCGCTTTGTCTTTTTGACAGTTTCTTTTGCCTTGCAAAAACTTTGTAATTTAATGAGGTCCCATTTGTCTATTCTTGATCTTAGAGCATAAGCTATTGGAGTTCTGTTCAGGAAATTCTCCCCTGTGCCCATATGTTCAAGGTTCTTCCCTAGTTTCCCTTCTATTAGTTTCAGTGTGTCTGGTTTTATGTGGAGATCTTTGATCCACTTAGAATTGAGCTTAGTGCAAGGAGATAAGACTGGGTCAATTTGCATTCTTCTGCATGTTGACCTCCAGCTGAGCCAGCACCATTTGTTGAAAAGGCTATCTTTTTTCCACTGGATGGTTTTAGCTCCTTTGTCAAAGATCAAGTGACCATAGGAGTGTCGATTCATTTCTGGGTCTTCAATTCTGTTCCATTTATCTACATGTCTGTCACTGTACCAATACCATGTGGTTTTTAACACTATTGCTCTGTAGTACAGCTAGATGTCCGGGATACTGATTCCCCCAGAGGTTCTTTTACTCTTGAGAATAGTTTTAGCTATTCTGGGTTTTCTGTTATTCCAGATGAATTTTTGAATTGCTCTTTCTAACTCGATGAAGAATTGAGTTGGGATTTTGATGGGGATTGCATTGAATCTGTGTATTACTTTTGGTAAGATGCTCATTTTTACTATATTAATCCTGCCAATCCATGATCATGGCAGATTTTTCCATCTTCTGAGATCTTCTTCAATTTCTCTCTTCAGAGACTTGAAGTTCTTGTCATACAGATCTTTCACTTGTTTGGTTAGAGTCACGCCAAGATACTTAATATGGTTTGTGGCTATCGTAAAGGGTATTATTTCTCTTACTTCTTTCTCAGCCTGCTTATCCTTTGAGTATAGGAAGGCTTCTGACTTGCTTGAGTTGATTTTATATCCGGCCACTTTGCTGAAGTCGTTTATCATCTGTAGGAGTTCTCTGGTGGAGTTCTTTGGGTCGCTTAAGTATACTATCATATCGTCTGCAAATAGTGATAGTTTGACTTCTTCCTTTCCAATTTGTATCCCTTTGACCTCTTTTTGTTGTCTAATTTCTCTAGCTAGAACTTCAAGTACTATATTGAAAAGATATGGAGAGAGAGGGCAGCCTTGTCTAGTCCCTGATTTTAGTGGGATTGCTTCAATTTTCTCTCCATTTAGATTGATGCTGGCTACTGGTTTGCTGTAAATTGCTTTTACTATGTTTAGATATGGGCCTTGAATTCCTGATCTTTCCAAGACCTTTAGCATGAAAGGATGCTGAATTTTGTCAAATGCTTTCTCAGCATCTAATGAGATGACCATGTGGTTTTTTTTCTTTGAGATTGTTTATGTAGTGGATTACATTGATGGATTTCCTTATATTGAACCATCCCTGCATCCCTGGGATGAAGCCTACTTGATCGTGGTGAATGATCGTTTTGATGTGTTCTTGGATTCGGTTGGCAAGAATTTTATTGAGTATTTTTGCATCGATATTCATAAGAGAGATTGGCCTGAGATTCTCTTTCTTTGTCGGATCTTTGTGTGCTTTTGGTATTAGTGTAATTGTGGCTTCATAGAACGAGTTGGGTAGTGTTCCTTCTGTTTCTATTTTGTGGAACAGTTTGAAGAGTATTGGTGTTAGGTCTTCTTTGAAGGTCTGATAGAATTCTGCACTAAAACCATCTGGACCTGTGCTTTTTTTGGTTGGAAGACTTCCAATGACAACTTCTATTTCTTCAGGGGTTTTAGAACAGTTTAGATGGTCTATTTGATCCTGATTTAATTTTGTACTTGGTATCTGTCAAGGAAATTGTCCATTTCCTCAAGATTTTCTAGTTGTGTTGAATACAGGTTTTTGTAGTAGGATCTGATGATTTTTTGAATTTCCTCAGTTTCTGTTGTTATCTCTCCCTTTTCGTTTCTGATTTTATTAATTTGGATACTATCTCTGTGCCCTCTGGTTAGTCTGGCTAAGGGCTTATCTATCTTGTTGATTTTCTCAAAGAACCAACTCCTCGTTTTGTTGATTCTTTGTATGGTTTTATTTGTTTCTACTTGATTGATTTCAGCCCTGAGTTTGATGATTTCCTGCCTTCTACTCCTCTTTGGTGTAATTGCTTCTTTATGTTCCAGGGCTTTCAGGTGTGCCATTAAGCTGTTAGTGTATGCTGTCTCCCGTTTCTTTTTGGCGGCACTCAGGGCTATGAATTTTCCTCTTAGCACTGCTTTCATTGTGTCCCATAAATTAGGGTATGTTGTGCCTTCATTTTCATTAACTTTCAAAAAGTCTTTGATTTCTTTCTTTATTTCCACCTTGACCAAGTTATCATTGAGTAGAGCATTGTTCAGCCTCCATGTGTATGTGGGTTTTCTTTTGTTTTTGTTGCCATTGAAGACCACCCTTATTCCATAGTGATCTGATAGGAGGCATGGGATTATTTCTATCTTCTTGTATCTGTTGAGGTCTGATTTGTGACCAATTATATGGTCAATTTTGAAGAAGGTACCATGAGGAGCTGAGAAGAAGGTGTATTCTTTAGCTCTAGGATGAAATGTTCTATATATATCAGTTAGTTCCATTTGGTCCAAGGCTTCAATTAGATTCACTGTGTCCCTGTTTAGTTTCTGCTTTCCTGAACGATCCATTTCAGAGAGCGGGGTGTTGAAGTCACCCACTATTATTGTGTGCGGTGCGATGTGTGCTTTGAGTTTTAGTAAAGTTTCTTTTACGAATGACGGTGCCCTTGCATTTGGAGCATAGATATTCAGAATTGAGAGTTCTTGATGGTGGATTTTTCCCTTGATCAGTATGTAGTGTCCTTCTGTGTCTTTTTTGATGACTTTAGGTTGAAAATCAATTTTATCCGATATTAGGATGGCTACTCCACCTCGTTTCTTGGGGCCATTTGCTTGTAAAATTGTTTTCCAGCCTTTTACTCTGAGGTAGTGTTTGTCTTTGACACTGAGGTGCGTTTCCTGCATGCAGCAAAATGCTGGGTCCTGTTTACGTATCCAGTCTGCTAGTCTATGTCTTTTAATTGGGGAATTGAGACCATTGATATTAAGAGAGATTAAGGCATAGTGATTATTGCCATCTGCCATTCTTGACGCTATCTTTATGTTTGAGTGGTTATCTACTTTTGGGTTTGATTCAAGAAGGTTATTATCTCATTTTTTCCAGGGTGTTGTTTCTCTCCCTGTATTGGAGGTTTCCACCTATTATCCATTGCAGGGCTGGATTTGTGGAAAGATATTGTGAAAATTTGGTTTTATCATGGAATATCTTGGTCTCTCCATCTATGGTGATTGAGAGTTTTGCTGGGTATAGTAGTCTAGGCTGGCATTTGTGCTGTCTTAGTGTCTGCATGAGATCTGCCCAGGATCTTCTGGCTTTCATAGTCTCTGGTGAGAAGTCTGATGTGATTCGGATAGGTCTTCCTTTGTATGTTACTTGGCCCTTTTCTCTTACTGCATTTAGTATTCTTTCTTTGTTTAGAACATTCGGTGTTTTGATTATTATGTGACGGGAGGTATTTCTGTTCTGGTCCAGTCTGTTTGGAGTTCTGTAGGCTTCTTGTACGTTCATCGGCATCTCTCTCTTTAAGTTAGGGAAGTTTTCCTCCATAATTTTGTTGAAGATGTTTACTGGCCCTTTAAGTTGCAAATCTTCACTCTCATCTATACCTATAATCCTTAGGTTTGGTCTTCTCATTGTGTCCTGGATTTCCTGGATGTTTTGGGTTACACGTTTTTTGCATTTTGCATTTTCTTTGACTGTTGAGTCGATGCTTTCTATGGAATCTTCAGCACCTGAGATTCTTTCTTCCATCTCTTGTATTCTATTGTTGATGTTTGCATCTATGACTCCTGATTTCTTCCCAAGATTTTCTATCTCCAAAGTTGTCTCCCTTTGTGATTTCTTAGTTGTTTCTACTTCCTTTTTTAGTTCCTGGATGGATTTGCTGAGATCCTTCACTTGTTTGTTTGTATTTTCCTGTATTTCTTTAAGGTATTTTTGCATTACCTCTTTCAGGATTTCTTCCTGATGACCCACATTCTCCTGCATTTCTTTGAGCGATTTTTGTGTTTCCTCCTCATGGGATTCCATCTGTTGATCCATCGTCTCCTGCATTTCTTTAAGCAGTTCTCGTGTTTCCTTTGTAAGGGCATCTAACCATTGATTCATTTCTTTAAGCAATTTTTGTGTTGCCCCCTTATGGGCATCCATCTGTTGACCCATATTCTTCTGCATTTCTTTATGCAAATTTTGTGATTCCTTTGTGAGTGCATCTACCCGTTGATTCATCTCGTTAAGCGATTTTTGTGTTGTCTCCTTGTGCGCCTCCATCTTTTGATCCATGTTCTCCCGCATTTCTCTAAGCGATTTTTGTGTTTACTTTGTAAGGGCTTCTAACCGTTGATTCATGGTCTCCTGTAACTCTTTATGAGATTTATTTGTGTCCTTCTTGTGATCCTCTAATAGCATCATGAGAAGTGATTTTAAATCCAGATCTTGTCTTTCGGGTGTGGTGGGGTATCCAGGACTTGCTGCTGTTGGAGAGTTGGGTTCGGATGGTCCCACATTACTTTGATTACTGTTAGTAACATTCCTACGTTTGCCTTTTGCCATCTGGATACCTCTGGTGTTAGTTGGTCCTGGTGCCACTGGCTGTTGTTTGGACTGTGAGCCTGCAAAGCTATTTCTGCCCCCGCTGGATTACCAGGATTCCCCTGGCACCGATTTCTGGGGCCTGCCTGCTCCTGAGTGACTTTGGAGCCCTAATGTGCCTTGCCCCAAGTGATCTTATATTGGGGAGGCCTTGCACATCTAAAGGCTCAGCCTAGTGGATTCCTGGAGCAGAGGTCGCCAAAGGGAGGCTGGCAGGCTCCTGCCCTGTGCAGGGGTGTGTGATCTCTCCTGGGGGGGAGGGGGCATCCCTCTGCCAGGCAGAAGTCCCACAGCAGATCTGGCACGCTGGTCACTGCAGATCAGCCCAGCACCTGGGAGCAGGTTACACACAAGCCGCCCGAGACCGAAGAGATATTATGCCTGTCTGTCTCTGAGCCTGGCGGTCCCAACTTCCCAGTCACTGGAGCAAAGATGGTGGAGGGCAATCTCCGTGGTGCCGCTCACCCTGTAGTCGCGATGGCCCGCCGATCTGGCACCCAGACGACCACAGCGCCCGCCCCCTCGGGCACCGACGGAAGCCCCAACAGGCTGTGTCCCAAGTGATGTTATATTGGGGGTAGGGGGCAAGGGGTACCCGTCTCTCCAGTGCAGTCCGCGGGAACAGAGGTCGCGGAAGGAAAGCTGGCAGGCTCCCTCTCAGCGCGGGGTCCCTCCGCCAGGCAGAAGGACCCACAGCAGAGCTGGCGCGCTGGTTACTGCAGATCAGCCCAGCACCTGGGAGCAGGTTACACACAAGCTGCCTGAGACCGAAGCGATATTATGCCTGTCTGTCTCTGAGCCTGGCGGTCCCAACTACCTGGTCACTGGAGCAAAGATGGCGGAGGCCAGTCTG